>CM077028.1:145532723-146132723 GCA_039090855.1 Macrothele yani
GAAAAATTCGACGCATTCAGGAGTAATAACTGAAATTCTTGAGATAGGTTACACATTTCACTGCATACCGAATGCAAGTCCTTTAAACAGTGGATGTAAATTATAAATACCCTTGTTATTGTATAGTTTTTTGTGATTTGTTTTTCTAATATAACGACTGAAACTAAGCAAAAGGTGCCACTTGTTTTTTGTTTTGTTTTTTATTCTTTATTGGTATCTGAAGTAGCAGTCTTATTTGTGGTTGAGTAAGATGTTTATTTTTTCAAACATTTGTGTTTTCAGATTTTTTCCGAAGCAGCTAGGTACTTTGGGTGTTTTCTGTCATAATGGATGTTCGTCGTGTTTGTGCCATATTTCTGGCGTCAGAAAGTCTCAGCTTTACTTTGCCGACGATGCCTCCACCTAAATAACTCGTTTATTCTACCCCCGTTAGCCGCAGAACTGTCATTATCAGCATGCCCGGTCCAGAACAGTGATTGGCGCCACTTGCACGTCTCTTAGGTGATCCTTAGTGGTGGTGTTCCAGTTCTAGCCCTCTATTCGCCCCCCGCACTCTTTTTTAATGAAAAGGTGGTCGTGAATAGTGAATTCTACGCTGCGTTTCACCGTGGTACACGATGTTTTCCTTTTTACACAGCACTGCCCCAAAGTAATTTGCGATTGATGTTACGTTCAGAAAAAAGGCAGCTAGATAAATCCTGAGTTTTAATGGTTTAGGAATGAATAAGTCAGCAGAGCCGCTGATTAGTGGGACTATTGCTCAGTGGATACAAAATGAGTTTTCAGAAAACTGCACATGGTGGAGCATCGGGTGTCATCTGTTCAGAACCAGTGCCTGCAAAAGTTACGCAGAATACCACAGCCCGCTTATGAGAAAGAGATAGGGAGACTTGGCAACTGAGGAGTACTTTGATTGTACTCAAGTCAACCTATTGCAAAAGGTAGGATGGTCAGCTGACATCTCCGGCGGAGTGCAAGAAACGGTATCAATCCACTTCACATTCCACTCCTGCTGTGTTTTTGCTGTTATTGCTCCAGCTGTGACCCCTCTCCGCGTTTGCGCCCGCAAACAGCTGCTTAAGCACTCCCCGCATTTTCCCAGTATTCAATTCATTGTCTCTGTTGCGAATGTTTCTGTCCCTTTTACCCTGTTCCCACTCCGTCGAAGTTGCATTTTCCAGCTGGACAGTCAGCGGCTAAAAGTGCGAGGCTCTTGATGGAGTAACTTCTCATATGTCAAATCTATTTCCAAAATGCTCCGCCATCTTGAAAATTTGTTTCAAATAACAATTTTGTCTCATAAAATTGCTGAGGGAACAAAAATGACTATTCTGATGTTGCTTTTCTCTCGAAACGCTGGAAACTACTTTTCTAGCGAAGGCAGCGGTTCCGTACTTTCCACGATAGTACACCCTTAGAATGACGTGGAGTGTACGCGAATTGTTCTCTGCACATCATCAAGGAGTTTTTGGATTGATATATGTTCGCTCCACGTCAAATGTGGGAACAGTACGCTCCGGATGGATCACTCTGTGATCTCTATCTGCATGGTGTCAGAAGTTTTTAGAAGCAAAGTATTATCAACTTGTCATTTCCTTTTACAAACAAATTTAACAATGTAGAAAATGTGGTTGTGGCACGCCAAATTAAATGTAATATCCAGAACACACGACAAGTAAAGATGGACGTCTCGTCAAGGGACCACTTGATGTGAAAAGTGCAAAAAACATAATAGAAATTAGTGAAGAGTTATTCTTCTCAAAGATATTGCAAGCAATGCGTTGAAATGCTGCATTAACTGTTTTCTAGTTGACTGCATGGTGGACAAGTTAATTGCTGGATTTCTTTTATAGTACGTTGACACATTTTATCTCTTTTCCTGCGTACCAAGATTTATAAGAGTTAAAACCTTACATTGTAGTGCTCGAGCCTTACGACAATGGACCTTAATATTGCTGTTAAGAAAGGAGGCAACACTGCAGTGCCATCTGACGTTCATTAGCATCATTTTTGCAACCAGTGCATAAGATCCACGTAGTGTGTTGTCAGTAAAACAATGAATTTGATTGGCTAAAATGAAGAGGCCATTGATCAATAAAAGAAGAGAGAGGGTGACAGAACGTTAGTCCTGAGACATGCCTGCAATAAGGGCAGATGTATCAGAACATGTGCCTTCAATAACCACACGTTGCCTGCTTTCAGAAAAGAAGGAAGAGTTGTTTATAAAGCGTGATCACATGACTGGATTTTATTTCAGAAGGCTTCAGTGTCAGACTATATCATGTCTTTTGTAGTTAGTATACGTCTGTTTTGAAAGAGAGGCGGATGATGTCTATTAGGAGTGAGTTTTGAATATTCCACTTGAGATTCTTTATTGCCTTCTGCAAAACTTTGGCCTAAAATAATAAAGAGCGATAGTTGAAGGAACATGAGTGACTTTTTTGTTGCATTGTGAATTCTTTTATCGGAGCTGGGAACCAGCCTTAAATTTCGAAAGAATAAGGTAGTCTTGTTTACATTTCCATCGCTTATGGCGGTGGAATGGCTTTGCTGACGGGTTTCTGGCTCTTCAAACTGCTAGGATGAGCCGATCCAGGGTTGGGCTTTCACGTGTTCTTTTGTAATTATGCTGATAGTTCTTCACTCCTCTTTTTTGTTTTCTTTGCTCAATTATAAAGCGCGATATGATCATAAATTTGAACATCTGCATTCTTTGTGTATAAACCATTGTATTTGTTTTTTAATGGCTGTAGAAATTGAACACCTTCCTTCTTTTTTTATTTTTTTGGTCATCGACCAAAATTTCAAGCAAACAAAAAAAAAAAAAAAAAAAAAAAAAGCGACCAAAAAGAAAATTATTATTATTCATGGTTTCCTCATGCTGCAGTTTATTCTGCCTAAGGTGATAGGTAACATAGTTTGTTTTTATCCGTTTCCTAATTGGTGTTGTACTACTGCGACATTGAGTAGGATTTAAAACCGTAGTGCCTTTAAATCCTAATACTCATCTGAAACTTGAACCAACTGTTTCACATCTCATTTTTTGGGCATAGGAAATCTGGATAGAAAAAGCAACCTATATCACTTGGTGACTCTTTTGTATCTTAATGTATGAGTAGATGTCAGTTCAATTGATCCATATTATATACGCTATACAATGTTTCTTGTGACGTCCGATTCTAACAGATTGTTTTTCTAACCAGTTATTTTTTAGTGACATATACCGGATCTCATATCCATGTTATACTAATAGCGTAGCACCCTTTCGGAACCGAACATTTTGCACTTGTACAAAATATTCGGTGAAGATTTCGTGGAGTTTTTTTACTTCCAATCGGTGTGGTGTAGTTTTTGTAATCCGCGAAACCTTGAAAATTCAAAGCCGCAAAAGTCGTCGTATCTATAACTTGTGTGAATTCTTTTGCTTCGCCCCTTCTTAATGGGTGAAATGAGGCAGTTTTAAACTTCATTTGGGAGTGCATTGCACAGTGTGGATGCATGTAGTTTCAGGGACTCCGACTTCTCCAAATAGTTGGGGGGGGAGACAGGCGTGAAGAGATAAGACGTGGGAGGGGCATGTCTCTTCCGCATGGTCAGGAGGTAAATAAAAAACAGGAGGCAAAACGATAAACTACGTATATTTTAAACCGCAACTGTAATTGTCATCAGCAAATGTACAAGGAAACAGAAATATTCTTTTGCTGAAAATTAATATTTCTAAAAATAGAAATTCAAAGTTTATTAGTAAAAAATATGAGAAATTATCTGAGTTACTCAAAGAACAAAAAGCGCAAAAAATAAATAGATGAGTAAAGGCGCTATAAGAGATTATACGTTTGTGTATTTCTATTTATTGTATTTTTGATATTTGTTTTAAACATTTACCACATATCACGAGAACGTGTCAAACACAATACGGGGCTGACAATCCAGTTTCTTATCAAATCAACAATGCTTAATATGGGGGGGGGGAGTTTTTGCTTTTTTACTTATTTTGTTATTTATTTATTTTTTAGAAATAAATCGCTTTGTCCGCATAAGGTGGAGCTTGTTCCATCTTATGAGGCTAAAGTAGTTTTTTAATTAAACAAGATGAAAAATACACCCCCCCCTAGTAAAATTATTTATTGGAGTTTTAAGATTCACCTTGCCCCCCTATAGTCGCCGCCTATATGTAGTTTTCTCATGCGGGATTATTTACGTTCCACCGTTATCTCGGTGTTTGATGGAGCAGGGTAGAAACATTCGGTATCGAATAGAAAGAACAGTATTACTGTATCCTTTTGTTCTCAGAACGCATTATCGTTGTATCAATAAATCAGAAAAATTATTTTGCCTTCCATAGCTGGTGACTCGAGAACGTATTGTCGAATTCCTGTGATGCGTAGTTTTCCCGCTTGGTGCCGTGAAGGTATTTTTCATACATGAGATTCTTCCGCGGATTCGCAAAATTCCGTTTTTTTTTTTTTTTTTTTCCCGTCATCATTTGGGTCACAGTCGGGATCGATGCAAAACTTAAGATAATTTTTTTTTTTTTGTGGTGGGAGTATTAGTAGTTGGGGATGCCGTTTTTTCGGCGAAGTATGGTTTTTGATCTTCCAAAACTTACAAATACGGAAGCTAAACAGAGTGAATATTTCCCCTGTCCAATATTGTTGTTAAATATAATTTTATTCCATAAATATTTTATTTCAGCTTGAAAAATTGTCGAAGAATTTTCCGAAACGGAAGTTAGACGGCGCGAAAATTTCCCTGTAATCTCCAGGTACGAGATTCTTCCGAGAACTCGAGGAATTTCGCTATTTCCATCATAATTTCTGTGGTTCTCGAGACAGATGCATAACTGAACAGAAATTTTTGAGGGATCGGTAGGGGTCGTTTTCCGTCTGAAGACGGAATTCCAGTTTTCAAAACTTTCGCAAATGGAAATTAAATTAGACAGAGTGAAGATTTCTCTCGTAATCGTAATTTTTTCTCGCGCGATGTTCCTTCTACCCTGTATTGTTGTTAAATACCATTTTAGTCCATAAATGGAGTAAAAATTTCTGAAAACGATAGTCGGAAGGAGCTAATATTTCGCCCGTAATTGTACCCCGCCCCCCGCGATGTTTCTGTGTCCCCTGTTTTTTTTTTTTTTTTCTTGTTAAATGTCAGTAATGTTGCATTTGATGTGCTGTAATTTAATATTTACGTAAATAAACTTCCGTGAACAATTCTGTCTTGCTCATGCTGCGTTATATTCAAAGTTTCTCGCGGTGCGTTGCGATTTTTCACCCGGTGAAAAAGTTCAGCTTTTTCTTTCATCGTCAGTCTCATGTATGATTTTTATGTTGAGCACAGTAACCAGCCCTTCTGAATATCCAACTTTAAACAATTTTTTTGAATTCGAAGTAAGGCTCGAACTATGAGCAAAACTGCATGCATGTCCTGTGTTCTGTTTCACACAATTCCCAGGTCTCTCTTTCTCTTTTGGTTGCCGAAGTATTTATTAATATATGTGTGTGTGTGTGTGTGTCATAATCACTCTTCGGTAAAATCTTTTTGCGACCCGTTATGGCGACCAAATAACTTTTAATGCATTTTACAGCTTTTCAGAAGTCAGATTGGTGAAAACTTGTGCGCCGTTGACTACTTGAACCATAATCCCTCTGATTATGTATATTTTCTGATTTTTCAGACACTTTAGTTTTCAGCTACGTGATGTTACAGTAAGCCAATGAGCCATTTCATTATGACCACCCCCAGCCTAGAAAAATGAGCGCGCCTAGAGACCAAACGGTGGCGCAGAGCATCGGAAAGCTGCCGATTTATAGGAGTTTGATAAAGGACAAATTGTGATGGCACGGCGTCTTGGAACTACGATCTTGGAAGCGCCGCGGCTTTGTGGGTTGTTAACGTGCCGCTATGGTGAGTACGTATCAAAAGTGGTGCACAGATGGCCAAACGACCAACCGTCGTCCAGCCGTGTGTCGTCCGCAGCTCGTTGACGCCAAAGGGGAGCGAAGACTGTCGCGCACTGTTTACAGCGACCGCAGGGCCACCCACCGTGCGACAAATCATCCCCGGCTACTTCATTGGTGATCAGGGCAATGTGTCACAGCACACAGTTCATCGCAGCCTTCTGCGCATGGGCCTGCGTAGACAACTAGGAGCCCGATTTGAAAAATACCTTCTTTGTTGGATAGTGTTTCCAGTGTGACATGTTTTTCATATAATTTCAAAATTTTCAATTAGTTCATAGACTTTGCGTTAGGAGGCGTAAAGGTAAATTGCTTTCCCCCTATATCATCATCATCATCATTGTCAACCATTATCAATCCACTGCTGGACGAAGGTCTCCCCAAGTTTCCTCCACAACGGTCTGTCTTGTGCCAGTCTCCTCCTTGTCACCCCTGCATACTTTCGAATTTCATCCACCCATCTCACATGTGGTCTTCTTCTGGGTCTTTTCCTGTCCCTTGGAATCCAATCTAAAATTTCGGCTGTCCATTGATGGTCTTTCCTTCTGGCAGTATGTCCAGCCCATTGCCATTTCAGGGATTTAACTCTGATCATGATGTCTTCCACTCTCGTCATTTTTCGGATCCACGAGTTCCTCTTCTTATCTCTCCTGGTTACACCAAGCATGCATCTCTCCATGCTTCTTTGAGTTGTCTGCAGCCTTTGTATGTCTCTTTTAGTTAAGGTCCACGTCTCTGCACCATACGTAAGCACTGGAAGAATGCATTGATCAAACCCTTTTCTTTTAAGACATAATGGCACATTGCTCTTGAAAATTATGCTGTTTCTTCCAAAAACTCTCCAGGCAAGTTTTGTACGCCGATTAATTTCTTCATCAATGTGACCCTCACTTGATACCTGTTGTCCAAGATAAACGTTCGTGTCTGTTATCTTCAGTTTTTCTCCATCAATCGATAAATCTTCATTTCTTGTAAAAGCATTGAACATCACTTTTGTCTTCTGAAAGTTCATTTTTAATCCCACTTCTTTACTCTTGTCAGCAAGTTCCTGGATCATACTCTGCAGCTCTGATGGGGTAGTTGCAAAAATGACTACGTCATCAGCAAAACGAAGGTGGGTTAGATAATCTCCATTAATCTTTATCCCCTTGTTTTCCCAGCTCACTGACTGAAAAACATTTTCCAATGTGGCATTAAAGAGCTTCGGAGATATGGTGTCACCTTGTCTCACTCCCTTTCCAATTTTTATGTGTGTTGTATATATCTGCATCTAAATCTCCGATTTGAAAAATTCTTTCTGCACCGGATACAGCTCCTGAAGGGAAATCATTTCCACATAATTTCTAATTTTTGTAAAAAATGGTTTGGCCACCAAGTGGCCTAAGTTTTAATTTCCGCTTCTGATGTATTTGCAGCAAAATATGAGCTTCTAAAATCTCGATTGCAAAAAAAGTCGTTTGTTGACCGATACTATACTCATATCGACAAACCTTTTAGGAACATTTTCTTCTTGAAATAATTCATGGTTTCTACGCCAGGGGGCGTAGATGTATATCTTATTTTTGTCAGTATCTCTACTTCTAGGAGTGTGATTTGAAAAATTCCTTCTTTGTTGGATAGTGTTTCCGATGCGAAATGTTTTTCTTATAAATTCAATATTTTGAAGTAAATCATAGACTTTCCGTTATGGGGCAGAAAGGTGAATTGCGTTTTCAGCTTCTAAAACTCCGATTTGAAAAATTCTTCCAGTATCGCATACAAGACCTGGCGGAAAATATTTTTCACATAATTTCTAATGTTTGGTAATGAATAGTTTGGCCTCCAGGAGGCATAAATGTTAATTTCTGCTTCTGATGTATTTGTAGCAAAATCTGAGCTCCTGAAAACTCGACAAAATATTTTTTTCTTGGACCGATACCGCTCATATGGAAAAACCTTTTGAGAATACTTTCTTCCTAAAATAATGCATGGTTTTCCCCACCTGGGGACGTAAAGTCACATCTTATTTTTGTCTATATCTCTGTTTCTAAGAGTCTGATTTGAAAAATTCTTTGTATGTTGGAGAGCGTTTCCGGTGCGAAATGTTGTCTCTCATATAAATGTATGTTTTTCTTAACGCACAAGTTTGCAACCAGAGGGCGTAAGCTCACGATTCCGTTTACAGCAATATCTGAGAGATTAAAAACCCTATTGAAAAACTTCTTTCTTCCGTGAGATACTATTGTTTTCCATACCGGTTCCATTGACTTTGAATAGCTTTGATAAATTTCATTTGCCTCAGAACGGATTCAAAAGACGTGCTTATTATACCCCAAAATTCGGTGTCATCTTTCTTGGTTTTTTTTTTTTTTTTTTGCCTGTCCAGGGCCAATAATTTACATGCCCCGGGCATTTCGGGCCTGTTATTTTTCAAGCCCTGCAGTGTTGATGGATGGCAACGCCCTACCTTATGTATCGATGAATATCCTGAGATCTTAAGATATTGCACGCATGGATTGACACGTACGGTCACCAGATCTTAATCGGGTTGAGCATGTTTGGGAAACTATAGGTCGAAGAATTGCAGCTCACTCGCCTCCTCCCACAGCTCTGCAGGACTTACGGTGTACTCTTCTGGAAGAATGGAACTTAATGTCTCAATCTCTTGTGGACGCACTCATTCAAAGCATGGTTCGGCGGTGCGATGCTTGCATTGCTGTCTGTTGTGATCAAATTCTGTATTTAAGACCGTGGTGCCATTTTTTCCCCCGGATTTGTGCCGTATCCTTTCATGCCTTATTTCACCAATTTTGTTCACAGGTAACCGTCTACTCCTTCTCCTCTAATACTTCCATACTTTTCTTTCGTGCTATTCTATCAGGGCAATCTGCTCCTAACTCTCTTAGATTCTCTTTCACCTGCCAAAAGGCGCATGGCGCTGTGGGTTCGGGTTTCTCAACCTAATTTAGGAACTCCTTATTCTATTCTTACTTTGTCAATTATTGTTTGTTAAGTAGGTTTTTGTGGTTCTTGCTTTTTAATTTTGAGCACCAGTGTGTTTGTTATTTTATTTGTATAACTGCGCATAACAAATGAAGTCTACGAACGAAATTCAGGATTGTTAGTCGAATGTTAGAAGACGTGTATGTGTGGCAGACAGACAACTGGTATTGTTGGCATGGCTCTCAGCAAGTGTGATACCAGTATTTCAGTCAATACCGGTTCGTGACTTGAGCTTTAAGCGAGCATGAAAGGACAAACGAAATGCATTCGAAGTCAGCTTGCACTGAATTTTTTCATTTCGTCTTCTCATGCTTTTTTTTTTCTTTTTTTTTTTTGCAGACATAATTAATGGATGCGGTAGGAGCCAGAATGTAATTAGACGTTACGCCGACTTAAAAGATTCGTAAGAGAACGATTTGAATCAGAGTAGATTCCGAACTAAAATGGTTCCCGCCCCGCCCTGCCGTGCACGTGCCTGCAGCTTTGTGGCTTCTAGCCATTGATCTTGGCATAGAAGAGTTGAATCCTCCTGTTGCGAATCGCTTATGGGTGGCAAAAACTTTTAGGCGACCTCATAACCTACCTGTAATCTGTATCACACCCTTTTATTAGCGTCCTGCATTAGCAAAAAATAAACAAAGGCGGGTGTATGGGGTGGTACTCAAACACGTTTAACCTCAAAATTCTACAAAAAGGCTTTTTATCATCCTAAATAGTAGAACTGTTCCGAAAAGAGTGACAAAATAAAATTAATGCATTTCTTTCTGCCTTTGGTGATTGCTTCGGGAGACTGCTGTGAAATAAATCTGGATTATGTTAAAATGCACTCTTGTAAAACTGCTTTTCACGATTAAGCGGTTTTTTTAAGGGATGGACGGGAATAATTTGTAGGAAAACATAACTGCATTTCTTTTTCTTTATTTAAAATCGTCGACTAGTTTCGACACGTGCGTTAAAAAGTGCAGATGATGCGACGCACGCGCAGGAAAACTTGTATCCTTGCCACTTATTTTTGGTTTCTTAAATGCGTCTTTCTGTTCCAGTGATGACTTTTTCCGATTTGTCATCTCATGTACATAGTTTTTCAAATGTTTAATAGCGTTAGTTTGATATTAATGCAATGTGATATTGGCTTGTGTGATGTTTGTTGTAGTGGAATGTAGTGCATTTTAAACACATCATAGCCGTATCTGGTTTTTTTGTATGTTGAGATAGAAATCCATAATCACATGCATAATTTCCCCCTCTCATATGTCTGCAGATAATGGAAAAATAAAAAGTTTGGTTTATGCATTACACATACAAGACTTCGCGCAGAACAATATAAGAGAATTGCATCGTGTTACGGTAACTGTATTTGGAACTTAAAGACAGTGGTATAAAAATCTAATTTTACAACTATAAAGAGTGAGTCGAAAGTTTTGGAATATTTCGATCACTTTATATCTTCATACGTACCTTTAAGACGAAAGCTGACTGGCAGTCAAAGTATAGGCCATCGTGTTGCACCGTCACCTGTCTGCCAGTTCTTCGATTCTGCGGCGGTACCAATTCTTGTCCTTTGAGGCGAACAACTCCTTCACCCCAGCTGCCGCTTCCTCCTGGTGGTTGAAGTGCCACCCGCGAAGGAAATAGGCCATGGGCCGGAGCAAGTAATAATCCGACGGGGCAAGGTCCGGACTATATGCTGGATGTGGCATCAGTTCGATGCTCTCAAGTTCCTATAGTTTTGTCCGGGTTGTTCGAGCGGTATGAGGCCGAGAGTTGTCCTGCTGTAGGAGAGCGCGCTTTCTATTCACTAGTGCCGGGTACTTCTCCAAAACGGCATACATCCACTCCAGCTGTTAAGAGTAGAGATTGGCGTTGATGGTCCGACCGTCTGGAACAAATTCGTAATAGATTATCCCCTCTAAATTGCACCAGACGCACAGCATCACCTTGTGCTCGAAGCGCCCACGTTTGGCAACAAGTTCAAGAAGCTGGCCCGGGCTCAGCCACTGCCGTTGTTAGGATTACGGAAATAGACCCACTTTTCATCGCACGTAATAATTCTCTTGATGAAACATACATCGCGCTGGTTTTCTAGGAGTTTCGTGCATACTTCCACTCTGCGGTTTGCTTCAGCTGGAGTGAATTCGTGAGGAACAATACGGCAGGTTGCACCGAAAAGCAATGATGCTACACCAGCTGAAGGTGACGAACCACTACGGTCTGTGATATACCCAGCTCGCCTGATAATCTCCGAGTGCTGGTTGTTGGGTTTGCCTCTACGGCCTCCGAATCCACGGCTCGCGGCCTACCTGACCTTGGGTGATCGTCGAGGTTTCTGTCACCATGACGGAAATTTCTTGAACCATCTGGTTGCGGTGTTGTGTTGCAGAGAACCTTTCCCTTTCATATGAGAAATGTTTCGTGTTGCTTGAGCAGTGTTATGGCCGAATTCACTCTCGTAAAGCAAAAGTTCCCTAATTAGCCGGTTGTGACTGTTCATCTTTTAGGCGCCCCAATCACACCCATAGAACGACGACATGCAATGCTGTTCAGAGCAACGACTACCGCTTTATATCCCTTTCGATTGACTGCAGTGCGCGACTTGAACTAGTTTAAACACGTGACATACCTGCCGCAGCACATGCGTTTATGAAAATATTGCAAAACTTTCGACTCACCCTCTGTATAAATTGGGAAGTTCATTTCTATACTTTGCGCATGTGTCGGTTAATTTTCATAGCGAAATTTAAAATGAACTGACTTGCCAGGAAGATAGATTGTAGATTGAAAAATGCTTGGTTCAGAAATGGATAGTACAAGTAAATGATGTAAATTAAAAATGTCTGTTGAACCAAACTGGTAGATGTTTTCAATATACGTCATTTATTTGTACAACTATACATCTATATCTATGTCGGATATACATATAAGTAAAGAATTACACGTGGCTGACTATTAAATTTTCCCAATTCTCAGAATCTATTTAATATAAATTACTAATTTCAATTACAATTCCTCGAAGAACTCTCAACCACTCTTTTTGCAAAGGTGTATCATCCGAAACCAGCCATGAAAACGCCATGTTCGTTTGAGCTGATCTCAATTTGTTTTTCATAGGCAGCAACGGCCACTTTTAGACTCTCAAAACGATGCCCATGCAGCTTTTCCTTCACGTTCGGGGACAGCAGAAAATCACACTGAACTAGATCGGGACTGTATGGTTGGCGGTTCACCAATCGTGCCCCAGACTTTTGCAGAGAAAGTCCACTGTTTTCATTGCAGTGTGGGCACAGGCATTGTCTTGGTGCAACAAAATTCCACGGTCCTGTTTTTGGCTTTCTCTCTGCTATCACTTTAAATGCTTCGAGCAGACACATGGTGGCATACTATTCTACAGTGACTATGATTCTGGAGGGTAATCGTTGTGACACGCTCACTGGCAGTGGCAAATGAAGCATCTATCTTTCGTCCAACACTCCTGAGACGCTTGCCTTTCACAGGTGGATCGACGTTGAAAACATTCAACCCGCCGACTGACGCTTCGCTTAGGGATCATATTGATAGATTCAACTTTAGTCAGGTGTGATGATGTCAAGAACGACGGTAGAGTTACCAAAAGAAAAATTCTTGGTGGCCGAGTGGTCTGATGACCTTTCCATTTCCTGGAACCGGTTGCCCTAAATTAGGGACGGACGACCAGTTATAGCCGCCAGAGTTACTCATGGTGGTCGTTAAACCCCGAATAATAATAATAATAATAATAATAATAATAATAATAATAATAATGCACGTAGCTACCAATTGAAGACCGGAGAACAGATCGCAGCTATGGAGGAAGGAGAAGCCTATAAGTACCTTGGTATGCTTCAGGAACAACGCCTAGAACACGAAGAAATCCAATACATTCTAGCCGCCAAATGCACTCACCGACAATAAAATTTGCGCACCTAGAACAAAACATGCTACAACCGCGAAACTTTGCAAATAGCTAGAGTGCGTTATGGTATGCAAATGATCCACGTTTGGTGCTAGTGCGCATGACCGCACACCCTGTGGTGGCGCTGCAAGCACGAACCGGCAGCCTTATAAACCGGCGTGTAGTCGAAGCACCTGACGACGCAACCAAGTGTACAGTGACAGGAATGTCGGGTAGACGCCAGAGACGTCGATTTACGCAACTTACGGACTTTGAGAGAGGCCTGATCATCGGGCTGAAAACCGCAGGCTGGCCGACGCGCCGTATAGCCCAGCCACGTGGATCGTTCTGATCATACAGTCCGACTGTGTTGGGAGCAGTGGACACGTGACGGCACTGCCACACGGCGGAGCGGCTTCGGATGGTAGAGGGGATCGACGGATCGTGCTCCAGGCACGAACAGATCCCACGGGGACCCGGTCCACTACACAGGCAGATGTAGCGGCTCCTGTGTGCCCCACGAACCATTCCCCGACGCCTCGCGGAAGCGAATCTGCGATAGCAGCGCCCCTTACGTGTGCTGCCATTAACACCGGAACATCGCCGGCTTCGTGTGCAGTTGTGCCAGGCCAGAGCGAGGTGGAACGCCACAGACTGATGTTGTGTGGTGTTTAGCGATGAGTGCCGCTTCGTTTTGGGGACAGATAATCATCGATCCCCGGGTCAACGGCACATTCCCAACCTCGCTGTCTAGCGCCCCCCCACTTCACTACAGGCATTATGGTCGGGAACCATTGCCTACGATAGCCGATTAGCTTTAGTAGTGGTACGTGAATCATTGACGGGACAGCGTTATGTGGATGAGATCCTACGGCCCCATGTGCTCCCATTCCTGGCCGGGATTCCAGGTGCGCTATACCAGTAGGATGCCCGCCCGCACATGCCTCGGGTTGCCCAGGACTGCCTACGTCATGTCCAGATACTTTCAGGCCTGCCCGCTCCCAGGACATGAGCGCCGGCTGCCGCCATACCGCACTATACGGGATTTGGAGCACACCGTCCAACACGCGTCAGCCAGTCTGCCGGGGGACAACATGAGGCGTCTGTTTGCCTTCATGCCGGACCGTATTGCGGCATGTATCTCCCCACAAAGCGGTGCGACAAGCTATTTGAGATGACCGGACTGCGTGCCACAGATCCCTGTGTAATTGTCCTGCAGCTCTGTTTTTGCCATCGTCCTGGTTGGTGAACTGCTGTCCAACCAGAAAATACTACGACAACTAGAAAAGGTGGTATTTGCTTGGGAACAACGTCCGGGGAATAAACTGGGTGTGGCAGCAGTTGCCAGCTTAGGTCCCTGATCTTGTGACAGTCCACCCGTGCTGTGTGAGGTCTCGCTCCATCTTGCTGTAGGAGAACGCCCTTGCAGTTCAGCATTGCTGATCGTTTCGACATGAGCGATGCATGCTGATCGTCGAGCTGACAGCAGCATACACATCGGTGGTGATAGTGGTGGTGTTCGGCAGCAGCTCAAAAAACACGACACCTCACATATCCCACCAAACAGACAGCAGGACTTGACGTGGGTGTAAGTTTGCTTTGGGGTCGGCATAGGCTTCTGTTTTGGACCCATCCACTGTTTCCGGGCGCAAAAATTGTCATACAGGACTCATTTCTTGTCATCTGTCACAATGCAGTCCAAGAACGCTACAACTTAGTCACGTGCAAGCAGGACATGCACTCATGCTATTTGCTTTCTGCTCAACTGTGAATTGATGGGATACCCAAAGTCCCCCTCTTGTTCACCTTCCCAGTTTGACGCAGGTACGTGATAATGCTCGTGTGGGTAGTCCCCAGCTGTTCGGCCAACTCCCGCGTGGTCACATGTGGGTCGGTTTGCTGTACAGTCTTTAGCATGTCCATATCCACTGTTGCTGGTCTTCCGGCTTTGGATGGTCTAACAGGTCAAAATTTCCCTCCTGAAACTGTTCGAACCAATGACAGCACCGACGATGTGATATCGCATTGCGGTACACACGTGTAATGTTCCTTGCAGCACTCGTGGAGGGGTAATATATACTGATTTCATTGTCCCGTTCCGCCAATCTGTCTTGGCTCCACGGGGACTTATTGAGCACCTTGGATGTTATTTTGACATGTTGCGACAATTATCCTGCCTTGAGACGCCGGTTCGGACCCTGGCCACCCCAATGGCCTAGAGACCAGCCCGTGGTGACGTGCTGGCAGGCGACCTAGTATACCTTGTCTGGGTTCCCGCTCTGTCTGGCGGGATAGGTCGTTTCTTACTTTATCGTTGACTGGAAGATTCCTTGCCCTCGAACTTTTTTGGGGAATAATTTCCCTTTATTTTCTTTTTCAAACACCTACACACATGTATACACTGTCCTCATGCTTAGGACTTACAACATCAAGAGATAGCAAAAATTTATTTACAGAATATTTACATTGGTGGTCTCTTCGTCTGCTTGCCTACAGACTTTCGCCCTCATTCTTCTTCCGAATCGCTTTCGGTGTGCACGTACACCTCCTGCGTTTCGGTCCCCATTGATTGGGGAAGATCGTATGTTGCTGGAGGGTTAGCCTCTCAACCAAGGCTATTATCCCCCTCCAGTTAACGGAGGATTGGATGAGCAGATCCAATCTTCGCGTTCTTTGCACACCTGGGAACAGTGTGTTTCTCCATTCGGCAAAGCCACTGCATTCGAGCACGCAGTGTTCTATGCTTGCCGCTCTATTTCCACAGGGACAAGTGCAGTTCCTGATGGCAAATCTGCCCAGGTATTCAGGGCTGATGCCATGGCCACTGAGTACCTGATTCAGGAGCTTGTTTGTTTGTGCACGTTTGGTCGAGACCTTTGGAAACACTCTATGTGTCTTCCGGCCTGTCTCTCCCGCGTCCCATCTGACCTGCCATTCGGTCATGGTCTGTCGTGCTAATGCTGCGCGAATACTCCTTCGCGGCGTTCTGCATTGCACGTCAACCGTCTCTTTCAGCGTGGCTGCCCTCGCCAGCTGATCCGCCCTTTCGTTTCCCTGGGTTCCGACATGGCTTCGTACCCAGTGGAAACTGACTGCCCCATCTCCCTCTGCCCTCAAGAGGGATTTGATCCTCTGGACGATGGGGTTTTTCCCCTGAATCTACTCAGAGCCTGCAGTGCTGCCTCACTGTCCGAGTAGAGTTTTATCCTTTCGTCACTACGCCTGGGGAGTGCCCAGGTGAGTGCCTTTTCGATCGCCAGAAGTTCTGCCTGGAAGACAGAAGCGTTCTGCGATAATTTCACGCATCTTGCAGTGGCTTCGTTCCCATCCGAGAACGCACAGAAGCCTGCCCCCACTTGTCCCTTCCACTTTGAGCCGTCCGTGAACAGCTCGTGCCCAACTCCCGTGGGTTTCTCCTTGTCCCACGGTGGGCAAATCTCCTCGGCCGGGTGGATCTGCCAATCCACGCTTTCCAGCTCCATGTTGGAGGCTCGATGTGGGACACCGAGTAGGTAGGCGTCCTCGCCTGACCTAAGGCAGTGCATTGCTGCCTCCCTTTCCACTACCAGGTCTGCCGGCTCGCACCCCGCCAGCACTTGGAGTGCTAGGGTCGACGTTGTGCGAAAACAACCGGTTATCCCTAGTAGCGCCAACCTTTGGATTTGGTTTATCCCCTTCCTCATTCTGACTGTGGGAGTCCACCATGCTCCGCTTGCATACGTCAGAATTCTTTCAATTCCTCTCTGATAGATGGCCTTCTTGGTTTTGCCCGTTAACCTCATGCCATTCAATCTATTGAGAATCACCGTGCACCTTGTTCTAAGGTGCCTCAGGTGTGGCAGCCCTGATAGACTCCGATCCAGGACCACACCCAAGTACTTCATTTCACGCACCGCCTTGATAGTGCACCCTTGGAATCTGCACTGAGATGGTGTTTTCATTACTCCACGCTTAGCTATTGCTAGCAGAGTGGTCTTCTCAGGAGCAAAGCAAAGTTTGTTTTCTTTGCTCCAGTTCTCTAGCACATCCAAGGCTCTATGTGCTTCTCTTTCGATCACGTGTCTCCCTGAGGCGGAGACCACGAGAACGAAATCGTCCGCATAGGCTTGAATTTCCACTGCCGGACCCAGGTCTAGATTCAGAGCTGCGTCTGCCACTATATTCCACCAAATGGGTCCGGAGTTGGATCCTTGCGGACACCCTCTGTGGTACGAGCGCGAGGCTTGCCCATTCCCCGCTTCGAACTCGACCCTTCTATCAGACAGGTAGCTGCTGATCAACGAGAACAAGTTCCTTGGACAGCCAAGTTCTTTCAGTCTGGTTAAAACCATTGGCCACCAGACACTGTTGAATGCCCCCCTCACGTCTAGTGAGATGAAGCAGGTGTGGAGCCCCACCGCTTTGTTCCTCTCTGCCCTCTCTCTGAGGCTGCGAATTGCCTGCGTTGCGCAACGCCCCGGAAGGAAACCAAACTGGTTCCTGTTTAGCTTTCCCTGCTCCATGAGAAAGCTAAGCGCTCTGTTCGTTATGAGCTTGTCCAGCACCTTGCTCCACGCTGAGAGGAGGCAGATAGGCCTGTAGGCTGCGGGATCATTTTGTTCTTTTCGGTCTTGTTGAAAAGATTTAGCACCGCTGTTTTCCACAAGTCTGGGAAGATTCCCCTCCCGAGGCATTCGTTTAGGAGCGCCACAGAATACTCGGGATTTGCATAGTAGATTTCTCTAACTATGCTGAGGTCGAACCCATCCTTGCCTGGTGCTTTACCAGTGTTAAGACTGGAGAGGGCGTTCTCCACTTCCTCTCTTGTGAAGGGGGGTCCTCACCAGTGTCCGGTGGGATCCAACATTCATCCCTTATTTCTTTTTGTCGTGGGGAGTCCCCTTCTCCCTCGTCTCCTTGGAAGTGGTAATCCAAGAGACTCTCTATGGTACTATCAAGAGTCTTTGATAGGCTACCGTCTGCCCTTTCGACCGCTGCTAGTTTTAGCGGTTCGGTGATGGATCCCCTCGAGATCTTATAGGGGATCCCGAAAGGGTCTGCCGGTGTTTGGAACTCACACAGTTTTCTCCAGTAAGAGATTTTCGAGAGATTCAGTTCTCTCCTATATGCTGAACGAGCCTTTTTGTGCACTTCTGTGCACTCCCTGTCTTGCGGCGTAGCTTTCGCTCTTTGCAGAGCTTTCCTACTCCGCCTAGCTCTCGCCCTTAGAGCTTTTAGTTTCTCCGACCACCAGGGGTGGGGATCCTTGGCTCCCCTTTTGTTTCCCCTGCTACTCTCGCATAGCGCTGTGACTTCACTGGTAAGTTCTTCAAAGAGGGAGTTGAAGGTCCGATGTTTCTCCGGCCTCTTCTGCCCTCCTACCCCCAACAGGGTAGTTAGTTTGGCTTTAAAAGCCCACCAGTCGAGGTTCTTCATTAAGAACCTTTTGCGCTTGGGTCGGATGGGCGTTTCCGATCCCAAAACGAAAGATAGTGCTAGATGGTCACTGCAGCTTTCATCGTCCAGTACTTGCCAATCCTGGACGAGGCTGCGCTGCGAGACTCTGACGAGAGTCACGTCTATCCAAGAGGAGCCCCTCGCCCCTTGGAAGGTCGGGGTGCTCTCTGGATCGTTCAAGACTCTCAGGTCTGCCGCGTTGGCAAAGTCCACTAGTAGCTGGCCGCGTTCATCCTCCTCTTGTTGGCCCCAGAGAGGACTCTTCGCGTTGAAATCGCCTGCTATTATTATCTCATGACTGGGGAATTCCCCTAATAGAGCCATTAGCTCATTCAGCGTTTCTCTCAAATTGCCTGCTGGAGAACTATATACGTTCACCATTAAGAATTTCTCGACTCCACATTCCACCCCCAGGGCGACCACGTTCTCGGAGCATTTTACCTCGAGAACCGCTAGGGACGGGTCTTTCACGACCGTGGCCACCCTGGGTTTCTCCACCCTGGGGTGGTAGATCCGGTAGGAGTTAGGGAAGCCCACCACTCTTCCCCCCTGTCCAAACGGTTCCTGCAGAAGCAGTAGATGAGCTTTTTGCTCAGTGGCTGTCACCAGGGCCTGTGTTGTTGCTGCCCTTGCATGGTGCAGATTGATTTGCAGCACCTTAACGCCTCTCTTTGGTCTTTTATCCATAGTGAGTGCGTTCTTTTATTAGAGCCAGTTCTCTGACAAGGCTTGGGCATTCCTTATCGAGGCTCGAGTGGCCTATATCCACTCGACGCCTAAATTTCTTGTTGCTTGCCAGGCAGTTAGTGCAGACCGGGCTGTTGCTGCAATCCTGGCGCTTGTGCCCGGTTTCCCCACACCGGGCACACCTATCCTGCTCTTCGGGACACCTTGCCTTAAAGTGCCCGAACCCGTTACACCTGTAGCAACGGACCTCCCTCAAGTATTCCCTTACTGAGTGGACGGACCATTCCACCCCGAGCTTGCCTCGCTTCATTACTTTTTCGAAGGTTAGTGGGTCTGCCTCTACTACCCAGTGGCGTTTCCCACCCTTCACCTTCAAAGAGAACTTGAGTTGGAGGCTGCTCTCCTCCAGCTCTGGGTTCTGTTCTACGAGACATTGCTCGACCTGTTGCCTTGACAGGTTTTCATTAACCCCATAGATTATGAACCTCGGGTTTCTCTTCGCTGGCAACCGCGACCGAAGGTTTTCCTTGGTCACTTCGTTGCTCTTAAGCTCCGAGTCCAATTTCTCTATGTCTCGGGCGGAGGAGCACTCCACCATCACTCCTCCCCGTTCACCTTCCTGACACTTTTCACTCCAATTTGGAGTTTGGCGGGGCAAATCTGTGTTTGCAGTGCCACCTTGACCTCCTCAGACGTGGGAGATCCCTTGTCTGATACCGGGTTCACGAGAAGTACGTGCTTCTTCTCGTGCTTCTTCCCGGCTGGCTTCTTAGCCACTTTTTGCCTTGGGGCCGTGCTCCCCTTAGTAGGCTTAGCTCGTACCGCATCTGCGTACGATTTTGGAGCCGCGCTAGCGCTCTCCCTTCTCTCCTGGAGTCTCCCTTGGGCGAGACTCATTTCTATCACTTGCTTGGTGCAAGCCTCTTGTAGCGAGTTCGCTACCTTTCTAATCTTGGTCCTGGTGTTAACCAGAACCTTATTAGCTGGATTCTCAATAATCCTCTCCAACTCTTGGAAGAAGGAGTTGACTGCGCTTGCGAATTCCGACGGAATTGCCAAGCCGCAGTCTGCCTCAACGGGCTCACTTGGACCGGGGGTTTGAGCCCCTGCGTCCTCTGCCATCTCTCTACTCGGGTTGCTAACCGAGTGCAAGCCCTGGGACCTGTGTCCCTGGTCGGTTAGACTTAGTACGTTCGACAGTCAAGTGCTCAGCGGTACCCTAGGGTTCTTCCGCTGTAACCTGCACTTGACCCTGGTTGAGTGCGGGATTTGGCCTGATCCGTAGATCAGGGGGACCGGCACGACGACGACGTACCCGCTCGTGTGTCAGAGTTGCGCACCGTGCTTTGACCGCAGCCCGGACTTTGCCCTTACAAGGACAGTTTTTCTAAGTCCGAACTGACTGCACCAAAACACTTTTTTCAAATTAATGAAAAAAAAAAAAATTTTTTTTCTTCCCTTCGCGAATGGGCTCCTGGTCCACTTCCATGTTGGCTGGCCCTTACAATCTTCGACTTCTGACGGCTAACTACCATTGACTTAAGCCACCTATTTGCTGATGTCATGCCAATGTGCGCAGTGGTCGGGACTTCGGGTACATTGCTTTCTTTCCAACCCAATAATTAAAATTTGGTCCAAAGTATTCTCACCCCCTCCTTCCCCCCATTCGTTCTTCTAGGTATATATATATATATATGGATACCCAGGGGTTGCGCTGGCTTTTCTAAAGTTTTCGCCAATTTAGTAGCCAAATCCAATTTGTTTTCGTCAAAATGTTATAACACTATGAAAAGGTAATCGCCCAAGCCTTTTTTCCATCGTATCGCCAAAACGATTTCTTTTTCGCAAATTGCGAAGATGGCGATCGGCATTGCGACCCTTGTGGATACCCAAACAGAACGAATCTGTCAAATCAGTGCTAGAAATCGGGAAGCCTTCTGCCTTTATTGTTATTTTTTTAAGGATCTATCTCTCCAGTTTCTAAGGTCGAAGCTTGCTACCTATAGAATAAAGATAACAACGCTTCTCACATTAGAATGTTTATTATACATCGACTATAGTTTCGCAGAGTGTTTGGCACGGCATCCTTATTCGTCCTGACGATGCCGAGCCAAACGCTCTGCGAAACTATAGTCGATGTATAATAAACATTTTATTGTGAGAAACGTTGTCATTTTTAGCAAGTCTTTTGTAAAAAAAGATCGTGCTTCTGTTATCGGTTTGTCCGTTCGTCCGTCTGTACCGACGATATCTCAGCAACTATTAGTCCGATTTGAAAAATTCTTTTTGCATTGGGAAGCATGAAATATGCAAATGATGATCCTTTATTTCGTTTTTTTTTTTTACCATGTACAATTTCGCTGGTAGAGGGCGTAAATGTAGATGATGTCGAATTCAAAAATACGTTTTATTCCACATATTTGCTTCTAAACATCCGATTGAAGAAAAAATTATCTTTTGTTTCCATTTATGTCGAAGAGTATTTTAGATATAGTTTCTTTTTCAAATTACGCATAGATTTTCCGCTAGGGGGCGTAAAAGTACATTACATTTTCCCCGATAATTCTTCTTCTAAAACTCCGATTTGAAAAAAATTTCTTCCGCGGATACATCTCCTGATGGGAAATCTTTTGCATATAATTTCAAATTTTTGGTAAAGAATACTTTGGCCACCAGGGGGCGTAAGTGTTAATTTTTGCTTCTGATGTATTTGCCATAAAATCTGAGCTTCTAAAATATCGATTAAAAAATTCTTTCGTGGACTGATGCCACTCACATCGATAAACCTTTTCGAAATATTTTCTTCTTAAAATATTCCACAGTTTCTCCGCCAGGGGGCGTAGATGTATATCTTATTTTTGTCAATATCTGTACTTCTAGGAGTCCGATTTGAAAAATTCCTTCTTTGTTGGATAGTGTTTTCCGTGTGACATGTTTTTTCATATAATTTCAAAATTTTCAAGTAATTCATAGACTCCGCTAACAGGCGTAGTGGTAAATTGCGTTTCCCCCTATATCTCTGCTTCTAAATCTCCGATTTGAAAAATTCTTTCTGCACCGGATACAGCTCCGGATGGGAAATCGTTTGCACATAATTTCAAATTTTTGTAAAAAAATAGTTTGGCCACCAGGGGGCGTAAATCTTAATTTCCGCTTCTGTTGTATTTGCAGCAAAATATGAGCTTCTAAATTCTCGATTGAAAAAAACGTCGTTTGTTGACCGATACTACTCATGTCGACAAACCTTTTAGGAAAATGTTCTTGAAAAAACGCATGGTTTCTACGCCAGGGGTCGTAGATATATATCTTACTTTTGTCTATATCTCTACTTCTAAGAGTACAATTTGAAAAATTCCTTCTTTGTTGGATAGTGTTTCCGATGCGAAATGTTTTCCCTATAAATTCAAAATTTTCAAGTAAATCGTAGACTTTCCGCTAGGGAGCACAAGATAAATTTTGTTTTCTGCGTTATTTCTGTTTCTAAAACTCCGATTTGAAAAATTCTTCCTGTATCCCATACAAGACCTGATGGAAAATATTTTTCACATAATTTCTAATGTTTGGTAAAGAATTGTTTAGCCACCAGAGGTCATATGTGTTAATTTCTGCTTCTGAAGTATTTGTTGCGAAATCTGGGCTCCTGAATACTCGACTAATTTTTTTCTTCGACCGATACCGCTTATACGGATAAACCTTTTGAGAATACTTTTTTCCTAAAATAATGCATGGTTTTCCCACCAGGGGACGTAAAGTCACATCTTATTTTTGTCGATATCTCTGTTTCTAAGAGTTCGTAAGCTCACGATTCCGTTTACAGCAATGTGTGAGGGATTAAAAACCCGATTGAAATCTTCTTTCTTTGGTCAGATCTATTGTTTTCCATACCGGTTCCATTGACTTTGAATAGCTTTGATAAATTTAATTTGCGTCAGAACGGATTCAAAAGACGTGCTTATTGCACCAGAAAATTCGGTGTAAACTTTCTTGTTATTCTATGTTAACACCGCAAGCTTAGATGTCATAAATTATCTTAGCTACCTATGTTATTGTATTACGGTTGCGTAAGACAACCATTATGAGTGAAATGAGGTCTGAAGAAGTAAATTTTAATTTGGCCGTAGTGAGGCTGCAGAACACTTCGAAGGTTTCAAGCCTGAAATAATAATAAAAATAAAATAACTGGGGAACCGTTTGAATCTTTGTACTTCAATGCAAGATTTTTAAAAATCGTGGGGCAGTTCGTTTAAATTATAAGGGAAAAAAAATGCGTTAACGAGAATGTTATTTACATTTCTAACCTCCTAGGTAATTTCGGTTCACGGATTAAATTTTCATTAGCGTATTCATCGCTGCTTTATTCTTTTCTTACAGGTTTACCAATATACTTTTTGGAAATGTAGGTATTTCCATTTCTTCGGCTGTGTTTGTGCTTCTCTTCCTTTTAAATTCGACACCCTACTTTAGTTCCAGTGTTCTCAAAATGATTAATTTTTGTTGAATAAAACGCAACAGTCCGTGAGGTTTCATGATTTTGCAGCATGACCTCATGCTGCCTTTTCGAGATGCGTTGAACGCAAATACATCAGGAAGTTTAGTACGAACAGAGTGACATCTTTACAACAGCCTGGCGTGTGTTTTGCGTCGACTAAATGTATTTTATGTTGCACTCTCTGTTCAAGTACGGTTAGAGATGGAACAGATTTTAACGACTGACGTAACGTGTCTGCTTAAGGCGCAGTTGGTATTTCATGCCGTGCAGAAGGAAACATTAATTTGGCTGACACGCGTTGACGTAAATTTGCTCTGGGGTCTGCGATAGAGCACATTTGTATGTGCCTGTTGTACTTCGGAATGTTGCCTTTTCCATATTTAATTTTCTTCGAATTTCAACCTTCCTCACCTTGAAAAGTATAACCTAGTTCTAGTTTAAGTTACTTTTTTTTTTTTTTTTTTTTTTTTGGTTTAACAGACTTTTATGCCATCGTAGTACTTAAGAGGCATATTTCGCGTACGGACTTTTATTCGATATTTAAATATTATGTCATAATGTTTTATGTTTCAATACGAAATATTTAGATTCTGTAGTAACAATTGTTTATAGAACTACTGTGAATTCGTGACCGAATTTTGGCCCATACGAACCAGGGATCCTGGTCCCGGCGTAGTGACTGCGTCATAAGCAAGGCTACACCCTTTCTCTTGGGGCTCTGTAAGGTGTTAACAACCAATTATCATGATTCTTAAATGTATTATTGTGCGTGAAGGTCATCAGAATGTGCAAGCTACGGTAATTGAAATAGGCCGATGAACGGAACTTTTAACAGCTAAGCGAAGTTCAAAATACCTCGAGAAGTGTCTTGAAGTGAGACGGTTTGCAGTATAAGTTTTTGTGGGCTACGTTTCAAAAATATTCTGCTCGTACAGCATCAGTCTGAAAGGTTGTGCTCATTCATACTTTCTGTGGTTACTTCGTGACGTCATTGTCTTAATCTCCTCCCGACTGCTCGTTCGTATCCTGTACCACATGGCAGTTACTGTAGTTCCCTCTACGTATTAAGGTTTATTAAACATCGCGTTTCCTATCGGATGGTTTGTAGATTTGTTTTTCGAGAAAATTCATTTTCTTTGTGGATATCCGTTCAAAACTGAAAAGGACACCTTACTCTGATTATGCAAGTGAAAAAAAAAATAAAAAAAAATTAGAACGTTGAGAGCTCAGATGTTCAAATTAGTGAAGTGTTTTATGCATGGGACATTTTAAAAAATAAAACAAAATTTTGTTAAAGAATAATGAGAACCATTACCCAAAAAATAGCAAAACCCTTTTTTGATAGTTGTTCTTCAAACCTCCGTTTAACTTTTCGAGTGAAGAGTTAGAAAGGAAGCTGAAATAAATTGATCTTGTTGCTCAGGTCGATATATCGGCGTACTCTTAATATTCAGTGATTGTTCTTTTTTTCGGCTTATAATATGTAAATATGTTTTCGTATTAACTTCGGTTGCAAGTTTTCAGTTTCATACTGTGTTTTGAGTTAAAATTTGTTGACAACTTATCCGCGATGGTTTTTAGTTAGTGTGCACGATCGCATGTTGATGCCACCAATTCTTCGATTGGCAGGAAGACGAGTCGAACAAACCCTTAGCTTCGGTTGGTCTTGCATGTTTCATGGGCATATAACAACTTATGCATGATGAAGGAAATTAATAATTTTCAAGGTTATAATCCTATATAATCCAGTTCCTGTACGTGATTCAGGGCAGGGCTGGAAAAATGCTGACGCCTAAATATTTAG
The DNA here is from genome assembly GCA_039090855.1 of Macrothele yani. Taxonomy (NCBI): domain Eukaryota; kingdom Metazoa; phylum Arthropoda; class Arachnida; order Araneae; family Macrothelidae; genus Macrothele; species Macrothele yani. The sequence continues at coordinate 145,557,989 of CM077028.1, forward strand.
CGCTAGCGCCCAAATTTTTTCTTTACATGTTAGCAGTAAATACCGTAATTTCCATCTAACATTCGACAGAAATTATACTACTTACTGTTAAGAAGTAATGAGTTTAGGTTGTGCGCATGTTACACCGCTTAAAAAAGTTTTTGTGGCACTTTAACCTTTAGAAATCCACGTGGTTTCAGAAGAGCTGGTGGTATTAAATTTCGAAAACGCGTTAACAACAGAAAAATGTAGCGCAATATGAAGGTATAGGAAGCAAAGCCTCAACGAGATGGAATTTTTTTTTATTTTACTTTCGTGCATTTAGATAAAAAATAGGAAGTCCACAGAGCAGCTATTCAACATCACGTAATCATTGCCTTCTGGGTAGCGTAATCACTTCGCGAATCGCATTCATCAGTTTGAAGAGCCAAACAAAACTCTTTCGAAAAACTGAAGGGGAGACAAGCAAAACCCTTTTTTGTTCGTCTCCCTTCAGTTTTTCGGAAATGCTGTAAATACTCATCATTATCCACAGTTTTTACCTATTTTTAGGTCTAATAACGGTAATTTTGAAAAAACTACGGTTTTTTGTTCCTTACATTCACTTGAAGATAACACAGTATTGAAAAAAATCGCAGGTACGTCTTTTAATAAGGAGATCGTTTCTCTCATACTTCTTTGGACTTTTGAACCATTCTATGAATCACAACTTTTCTGTCGGAAATTACGGTTCAGGATCAACTTAATAGGCGCCGATTTATGCGACGATTTTGTGTGTGGGTGCGTGCGCATGAATTTTACGGTCTATGGGGACGTCGATACGAACAATGGGAAGGAATTATTTTTTCTTCCGAATTTCACTTCACGATCAACGGATTATAACGTTGCCACAGACATATGCAAATTTTTTTTATTTTATTTTTTTTCAAATTTTATGATCTACGGATTATGCGACAGAAATTTTGCTTCCGAATTTCACGGCCTGTGAATTATATAAATGAAAACACAATACTTCAAGTTTATACATGCAAAGTTGAACTTCAACAAGTAGTATTTTAATAAAATCAAAATTTTAAATTTTTGAGAGCACCGACCGTAAAAACAGGAAAAGAAAATTGTGGACCAAATTGGAATTTTATTTAGCAGCAAGTGGTTTGGGTTAAAAACAAAATGGCAGCAAGTACACACTGTACTACCCCCCCCCCCCCCAGCATCATCACCACACACTACGTTTTATGTGTTATTCTTTGAAATTTGAACTTGTTTCACCTGGGTCCTAAATTTTGGAGGTGGTTCTTACACTGTAAAAAAAATAAGTGGTGTGAATTCACCGATAATTTCTGAAAATACCGTCTTTTCGAGAAATTTCCGTTTTTTAAAGTGCCCGTTTGTTTTTAGCTTCAGTATATTCACAGAATTTTCCCGTTGCATTTTGTAAAGATAATGTATCAGGAGATATAGACTGTGGGGGAGTCGCTATTCTTGTCTTTCACAGAGTTCCGGTTTCTCCCGTTGCGGTCTCAACAACTTTACAAGCCGTGGCGGTGCGTATCTCCATGCTTGAGCTTCTAACTGTTTGCAGCGTCTATCTGCCGCCGGATGAGGACTTGAGCGTCTCCGTTCTTGAGAGCTTAGTTGACCAGCTACCGTCACCCGCTCTTTTAGGTGAATCCAATGCTCATAATCCCTTGTCGGGTAGTGTCAGTATCAACACGCGAAGTCGTAGGATCGAATCTCTTCTGTCCTCGACCTCTTTGTGCCTTTTTAACACCAGTGCTGACACTTACTTCCACGAGGTTACACGAAGTTTCAGTGCGATCGATTTATCTTTGGGTTTACCATCGGTTATTGCCAACTGGTCGTAGACGGTGTGTAACCACGTCCATGGGAGCGACCACTTCCCAATTCTACTTACTAATAATGTGAGCGTGCCATCTTCTGCCTCCCGCCCTCCTCGATGGAGGATGGATCGCGCCAGGTGGGAGGTCTTCGCATCGTCCGCAGTGATATCTTCTGTCATGGTGACCCAGGGGTCAATCGACGCAACTGTTACTGATGTCACAACGTGTACCATTCAGGCAGCGGATCTCTCTATCACAAAGACATTAACGACGCTCCCAAGAAGTCCGAAGCCTTGATGGAATCCTGAATACGCAGCGGCTAAGAGATCCCAACATAAGGTCTGGCGTACATTTCGGCGCTATCCTACAGATGTCAATCTTGTCGCATTTAAAAGAGCAAAATCTTACGCTTGGTTGTTGCGTCGACAAAGCAAGAGAAAGTCTTGGATTAAGTATGTTTCATCTATAAATTCACGTGCCAATTCCAAAACTGTTTGGGAAAAGATTCGTAAGATCCGGGACAACTATAGTTCCCACCAAATTTCTATCCTTGAGAGTAACGGCTGCACGTACGCTGAAGTTGGGGAGATTGTGAATTGTCTGGGTGAAGCGTTTGCAGTTCTCAAGCGTTTTCCCCTCCCATCAGAGACGTAAGTCGGTTGCGGAACGTCTGAGAATCTCGTTTGCGCCGTTTCACAACAGCGACTATAACTCCCCCTTCAACATGGTTGGACTAAGGGTGGCTCTACATCGGTGCGGCGCGACATCTATCGGTCCCGATGCCATCCACTATGACATGATCCGTCATTTCTCGCAGTCGTCTCTCGAGAATCTTTCAGTGCTTTTCAACTGCATTTAGTTGGAGCAGTTTCCCGGATTCTTGGCGAAAAGCTTTTGTTCTACTTTTTCCCAAGCCTGGCAAAGACCCCAAGTCTCCCTCTAGCTATCGTTCAATTGCCCTCACTAGCTGTCTGTGTAAAGACCTTGAACGGATGGTTAAATTCCCGGTTAATTTATTTTTTAGAAGAATATCAAATTCTGTCACCATAACAAAGCGGCTTCCGCCGACATCGTTCATCTCTTGATCATCTCCTGCTCCTTGAGACGTCTGTTCGTGAGGCGTTCGTACGTAAGTAGCACCTGGTGTCTGTATTTTTTGACATCGAGAAAGCTTACGATAGAGCGTGTCGTCACGGTCTCCTCCGTGACCTAAACGAGAGTGGGTTGCGAGGAAACCTCCCAACCTCCATTGCCAATTTTCTTCGTAATCGCGTGTTCCAGGTGCGCCTGGGTACGACGCCCTCTGCATTTTCCGCATCAGGAACACGGTGTTCCTCAAGGCTGCATTCTATCTGTGATATTGTTCATCCTCCGCAGTAACTGTCTGCTCAAAAGTCTTCCTCCTACGGTTTCGGCTACCGTTTTTGTTGACGACTTACACATCTTCTGCTCGTCATCCAGCATGCATTTCATTGAAAGGCAGCTGCAGTCTGTGATTAAACAGATTGTTAAGCGGCTAACAACAATGGTTTCGTTCTTTCTCCCGACAAGACAGCGTGTGTCCATTTTCTGCCGAAGGCGTGGCCTCCATCCTGACCCAGAGCTCTATTTAGACCGTGCAGCAATATCAGTTTGGCCCGAGACCAAGTTCCTTGGTCGGATTGTCGACCGTGCGGTCACCTTCCACTCGCACGTTCGACGACTAAGGACTTTCTGTCTGAAACCTTTGTCAATCTTTAAGATCCTTGCTTCAGTCTCCTGGAGTGCAGACAGGACTTCTATATTCCGTATTTACCATTCTTTCATTAGGTCTAAACTGGATTATGGCTGTATATATAGTGTACGACTCTGCGCGTCCTTCCGTTCTCTGGCCTTTGGATACCATCAAGTGCTACGTCTTTGTACGGGAGTATTTCGCACATCACCCATTCCCAGCCTTTATGCCGTCGCGAACGAACCGTTGCTATATTTACGCCGTCTGCAGCTGTCTCTTCAATTTTACTTGAAACTCAGATCTCTCCCAGATCATCCCTTGTACGATGCAGTTTTTCATCCCCAGCATGCTCGTATATTTGAGAACCGTCCCTCGTGCATTCCAACCTTCGGTCTTCGTATGGCGGCCGTAGCTCGTGATGCAGGGCTCGACTTGCCACTTGGAGAGACCCAGTGACTTTAAGGATCATCAATGGCACCCTTTTGGTGTCACGGGTGATACCAGCTTTACTTCCTATATGATAAGTCCTCAACCCCTGTGTCAGTGTACCAGCAGCTCTTCTCTGAGCACCGTTACGTCAATGCAGACTTCAGAGTGTTTTCACCGATGGATCTAAAACGGCTGGTGTTGTGGGATCCGCCGCCTTCTGCATTGATGAAGTTTCTGTTGCCCGCATTCCTACCGAGGCCACGGTGTTCTCGGTGGAGATGCATGCTGTGTATCTTGCACTTGTTCACGTACAGTCGTACTCTTTTCAGCGTGCTATTGTGTACACGGATTCGTTGAGTGTTGTGCAATCTTTGTCATCCTTGGGTTTCTCCGGCCACCCACTTCTTTTTACCGTTCGAAGACTTCTTTGCTCGAGGCTGGTGTCCAGATCCGATTCTGCTGGATTCCTGGGCATGTTGGAATCCCAGGGAATGAGTCTGCTGATGCTGCTGCTAGATCAGTTTCCTCTTTGGTAATCACACCCTTGCCACTGTTTCACCGGGATTTACTCTTTCTTATTCATGATCATATCAGGCGAACGTGGCAGGGTCTGTGGGACCAACATGTGGAGAATAAACTGCATCGTATTTAACCTAACCTTGGAGTCTGGAAATCATCGTGCCGCCGGAACAGTAGGGAAATTGTTCTAGCACGTCTTCGCATTGGGCATTGTCGTTTCACTCATCGCTATTTGCTGTGTGGCGACAAATAGCCCGATGTGTGAGACGCGCGATTGCCTTCTAAGTTATGTTTTATGCAGTTGTTTTCGTTTTCATCGTTTTCAGTATTTTCATTCTTATTTGCTGGACGACGGCGCTGCTAGGCTTCAGAAGCTGTTAGGTGACCACTTCGACCCTTTTGCGGTTTTTTTTTCTTTTTTTGAAACAAATTGACTTTTTTAAACATATCTAGCTTTAAAAAGTTAAAATCTACTAACTAACTAGCTTTTACACTTTTTCATCCTCTGTTTTTAACTTTTACCAAATCAGTCTGCTCTTAAACATCACACCCCTCCTATAGAAATCTTTCTCTGATGGTTCTGTGTCTGGCGCTCTTTGGACAAACCTGGCCCTTGCGTCATTAAAATCAACTAACTAACTAACTAACATTTTCCGTAGTGAGAAATTCCGTTTATTTCAGAGAAATCCATTTCAGGTTTTTTCCGTATTTAAACTGAAATTCCACAAAATCGACCACCCTACATTTTTCAGCCCTTACCCCAAATAATCCTTCCGCTACAGTCAGGATTGAACCCCCGTCCTTTGGGTTGGTTCAACAGGTAACGCACGCATTTAACAACTGAGCCACAAATGCTCGAAAATCCGAATTACGTACATCGTAAAACAAATTGCGCGACTGTGATTTTTTCCCCCCTTAATGTGAGTGATTTAGTCATTTTCTTTTCTTTTGGAGCTTATTATTTTTCTGAATAGGGTTTGTAATAAATTTTTGTTCTGCAGGAGGACTTTTCACAAATTAAGCATTTTCCATCGTGATTTTTCGAACCAACAAACTGCTTTGCAATTTAATTTTTTTTAACTGACGACTTTCAGTTATCTTTAAAAAAGGTGAAATGTGCTTTATTATAGTATTATTTCACAACAAAAACTCCTAAATATAAAATTTACTCTTGATATCTATAATGGCTTTTGTCTTAAGTTGTCTAAAGACTGATACATAGACATTGTATAATCATCTGTACAATAATACAAATCCTGAAGATGACAATCCGATTTTTGGCGTAAATGTGACAAGGATGGTAAGTCAGATAATATCCGAAAACTTGAAAATTTTCATCGTCCTGGAGTGGGACCCGAATCCGCGTCTCCCAGAAAACGCCTAGGTATGCTAACCACTACACCACCAAGAACGACCAAGTTTCAAGTTTCCGATCAATTTGAATTTAACTATCACAGGATTAGCCAGTCGAAGCAACCGGCATTCATGTTTAGCGAATCTGGAGGTTAAGAATCCTATCCCGTGATTGCCCGGAGAAGCAGATAAATCATGAAAGAAATACGGGATTATGCCATATAATACAAATCCTGAAGATGACAAGTTTTCGGATATTATCTGACTTACCATCCTTGTCACACTTACGCCAAAAATCGGATTGTCATCTTCAGGATATGTATTATATGGCGTAATCCCGTATTTCTTTCATGATCTGCACAATAAGTTAAGTATCCGGTTTCTCACAGTTACACTATATAAAAATAGCTAGTGCACAAAATGAAGGGAGAGGAGAAGAACTATTTTGAGCCATAATTAACAAAATTCATTCCGTATGCTATCCACAATATCCGATCCCGCTACGGAACTTCAAAATTCGACAGACGATTGAAATTTAAAAGTTAATCAAACTTCAAGTATTTTCACCAATGGCTCCTATTACCGGTAATTTCTCGTCATATGGATACAAAAAAAGTGAGAACGGAGTTTTTCTGTTAATATATGAAAGAAATTGCGAAAAGGTTTCTGAAAATTTAAAATTTTCCGTTAACACATCTCTAAACCGGTAATATAAGAAACTGCGGAAAGGTTTCTGAAAATTCAGAATTTTCCCATGATACGAAAAATCCGTGAAATTCAGGTTTCTTTCTGTCATTTCACGGAAAAGGTTGTTTCAGAAATATGTTTCGTTAATTCACGAAAGAATTAGAAATGACGGAAAGTGGCTCGTGAATTTCAGAATTTTTTTTATAGTGTAGCTCTGGAAAACGTTTTTCCAGTCCGGATTCAAAGTTTGATTGAATCACACGAGTTATGATTGTTAAACGAATTATCTTGCGAATTCAGTTTTGAATGAAACACTTATTGTCCCTGTAACTTCCTGCACATGCGGCTTGCACCAACAGCCAAAAAAGTCTTTAAAAATACCTTTAATGACAACGTCTTCCTCACAATAACTGGCTTCAGATTGAAATATAAGCATGTTTTCGTCGGTTTAGGTTTCTGTATCCCAACCAGTAACGATACATTTTAAAGGTTTAAGACCGTTGCAAGTTTTTGATGTTTAAAAAGTCGTTAAACGTAAGATGTAAGGAATAAAAAAGGGGTCGTTAAACTCAAAAGCGAAAGAGAAAGAAGAATAAGAAGAAAAATAAAAATAAAATTGTGCAACTTTGCTTTAATGCTTTCACTTTGATTTGTTTTGCTCCAGTAATTTCGTTTAGTCGAGAAGGTAAGAGTGCGAAAGAGAGAGAGAGAGAGATAAGTAAATAAACTCGTAGTCTGCTACCTCACTTTTTTGTAAACGTAGTTCAAGTACACTTTTTTATGAAACAAGTTCAAAGTTTTACGCATTTTTAAACTTCAAAAACAACTGCAGTGGAACGTTTTCTAGTTAGAGAATTGTGTACCTTCAAGAGCAAGAAGTTTTGCAAGGTTACTAAAAGATAAGATCTGCTCAACTTGCATCTCTCGCAAGTGAAGAATCCTAACAGACCTTGATAGTGATTGCATCGGCCTTTGTTTTAATATTTTTGACGTATTTCATTAATAATTTTTGCTAGACGGTTTATTTTAATGATCTCATTAAGTCTCGACGAAAGTTAGGAATACTGAGGGTAAGTGGCTCAAGGAACGGAAATAATTAGAGCTTAAGCTGTAAAAATTATCGTGGCGAATTTTGTTCATCAGGGTCGGCGGCCTTTACTTGCATTGCATGTCATACAGTCGCTGGACACGTGACTAATCACCTTATACGAAGATCAGCTTAAATTATATATAAGGGTCATTCAAATGAAAACGAGACAAAGGGCGTATAAGAAAGATATTTTGACTTACCTTAAAAATAATCCCCGTGGATATTAGGGCACTTATCCCACTGTGACACTAGAAGCTCGATTCCTCGTGCAAAGATGGCGGTGGGTTGCTGTCGGAACCATTCCCCACAGCGTCCTGCACCTCTTCGTCCGAAATCTGTGATCCCGCACATGCTTCTTCAGCTACCTGAAAATGTGAAAGTCACAAATCTGGGCAGAATGCCAGAGTGTTTCCCCTCCTGAATTTGGAAAGGTTACTCTGGACAATTTTTGCGGTGTGGGGCGAGCGTTGTCACGAAGAATAATAGCCAGGGCCGTTTCGACTTGAGTGGTGCTCGCAGAGATTTGAGTGTGTCTGCATACCGGGCAGCGTTTCCGGTGGCGAGAAGCTCGTACAACATGGGACCCCTTGTGGCCGAAAAAGGTCAACATGACCTTTCTCGTACTTGTCTGCATTCCCTTTGACTTCTTTGGCGGTGGAGACGACGTGTACTTCCATTAGCTGCTTTGTCTTTTGCTTTCAGATTGATAATGAAAGCACCATGTTTCATCTCCCGCAATGATTCTGCCGTTGAAACCGTAACCTTCCTCACGATACCGTAGTAAATGTTCCAAGGAAACATCCATGCGAATATCTTTCTGCACAAATTGCAAGTTGTGTGGCACCCACTGAGCGCAAATCTTCCAGTACTGCAGTCGACCCTGGATAATGGTGTGCCCACTCCATACACTGATTCTAATTTTACTGGCAAGTACTTCCACCGTCACTCTTCTGTCTTCTCGAATGAGACTATCCACTTCAGCGACGGAAACATCGGTTATCACGTGCTGATCCAATAACGCCCGTTGTTCTGCTCTTCAACGTCTCGACATCCGGAACACTGCTAGAGTAAACTTGGTCTTTCGCATAACCCCACAGGAAAAAGTCTAGAGGGGTTATGTCGGGCGATCGAGGTGGCCATGTTATGGGACTGTCGCGACCAATCCATCTGTCCGGAAATGTGGCATTTAGGAACTCATGAACCATTATTTACCAATGTGGTGGAGCACCGTCTTGTTGGAAAATAACCGAAGGTGAGAGTGCATGCAACTGAGGTGCTACAAAAAGTTCCAGCATGTCCAGGTACAAGTTACATGTTACCGTGGGCTCTGTAAAAAAGAAGGGTCCGATGATTCTGTCATGCTGAAGGCCGCACCTTACGTTCACTTTCGGGCTTAGCCCTCTGTTGTTCGATGACATAATGAGAATTTTCTGATCCCCAGATTCGCACATTGTGTCTATTTACTGTACCAGAGACGTGGAATGTGGTTTCATCTGAGAAACGGACACTGTGCAGATAATCACTATCATGAGCTATGCGCTGCAAGATCTCCGTCGCAAATGCAGCACGGCGAGGCCGGTCATCAGACTGAAGATCTTGAACGATCTGTATTTTATAAGCATACAGATGAAGACGTTTGTGTAAAATTTTGTGAACCGTGGCACGAGGAATGGATTTCTTGGGGCTTGGCAAAAATGTCTCCTGAACAGTTGCAGCTGTCTCTTGTGAACCAGTTCTCGGCCCGCTCGGAGGAGATCGCGGACAGTACCCGTCGCTTTAAACGTTTCATACCAAGCTTTTATTTTTTATTTTTGGTCCGGTGGTGATCGTCTGTATACTCTCTTCTGAAATGACGCTGGAGAGTAACCGCCGATTTGGTCTCATGGAACCACAACGCACACGCCGCTTTTTCTTGCATGGAAGCCATTATCGATGAAATGCTTCTCTTATTCAGCAGTAGTGCTCACCTAAAGAACAGAAAAAAACAACAACATAAAAACAAGAAGTGTGAGTTCTGCTATATTATGTTACCAACCATTTTATTTTAACTTACATAGATTTTGTAATGTTAATTTTTGTAATGTGGGAAATACTTTATGGACACCCTGTACATTTAAACATAGCTAAGTGTCAACGAGGGTTCAGAAATACGAAAAAAAAAAAATCAAGAGACTGGCGAAATAAACTGAAACCCGAAACTGTTTCAGATTTAATAAGGGTATCACTAGATTCCCCAAGATATTGCACAATTTGATCCACATCCGGTAGTGTCACTATGGAACCAATCAGGTGAAAAGACAAAAAACGTCACAACTAAACTTTACACCTTTTAAAATAATAAGTTAAATGTAACTTGTATTTTCATTAGTTAGCAGTGCTGAGACGGACCAAGCCCGGTCCCGAACCGGACTCGGGCTGCATAATACTTACTGGAGTTCGGGCTCTGAAAAAGGGAGACAATTTTCTTCCTTTTTCTTGTAATGTGATTTTGTATGATTTAGCACACAAGACAGTTTTACATTTTCTATCAATAGTTCAAAATAGAGATAATTCTTCGGCAACTGGGTCTAGATGGGGAGTGGGAACTCGGTAGGGCAGTTTATTCCGGGCTTGGGTAACAAATACCATAGGTCATGAATCACTGAATTTCTCCGAAGAAAATGTTTCGTAAAGAACTATAGATAGCAGATAGCAAGCTGGCGTAATTTCGCTCCCTATTTCAAAGGGGCAGCTCCCTGCTAATTCTATTGAGCAACGTACTACATAGATTGTTGTGCCTCCCGATTTTTCCTGATTCCCGGCCCCCGAAACATTGCAGGAAGAAATGCATGGTCAAAGAAACTACAGAAATAGACATCCCTTTCCTTCTCCGCAGTTGAGAAAGACATCGGGTAATTGCACGGGTAGGAAAGACTAGAAGTCTGGAAGAGAAGACTTTTTTTAATGCCTAAACAGGTTAATCATAGTTTTTGGGCTCGTTCGGGGGCCCGGGCTCTATATTGCATCTATCTTGCAATATGAAATTCGGGCTCGGGTTGATATACTTCGGGCTTGGACGGGCCCAGGCTCTGAAAATTGAGCCCGAACTCAGCTCTGTTAGTTATCATACAGATTGTGTAATCAGTGTGATATTTTGTAATATTTGTACTCTGTAATTTAGTTAATTTGAAAATGAAGTTTATGCGTCACTGTCCCTCGCCTTGAAGAAGCGCAATGAAACTGTGATTTGTGGATCAGTAACAGGGTTTGAAAAATATTATGCCCACGCGAGGCATGTAAATTATTGGCCTGGGCAGGTAAAAACAAAATCTAGTTGCACGGTCCGGACAATTGAAGTTTACAATTAAGTTTGGAATAGAATTTCCTCCAAATAGTATTACTATACTAATAATCCGAATTTCTTGGCTGAGAATAGAAATAAAACTTTCCAAGCTTTCGCACATCAACCAGATGGCTTTTCAAGGAAGGTAGACAGCTAACTGCAAACTGGATAATAGAGCGTTTCAATAATTTGAACGCGGTGACTTGACTAGACAATAAATGAATAGGTGCAAATGTGAGCATTCGAAGAAACGAGGTCACGTTGGTTGGGCACGCAGTACCATGGTAGAAAACTCAGCATTATTTGAACCATTGATTCCAAATACGTGGCAACTCCAGAGAGACGCTATCATTGCAAGCCTCGCTGCTGGTCAAGATTTCCGAAGTTTCGCGAATGGCAGTAGATTTGGGTGTGGAGTATAAATCTAATTTCTTTACATCATTCCACATAGGATTGGCGGACTTGACTTCTTCTAGAAGTTCAAGTCCGCCGATCCTATGTGGAATGATGTAACTATGTGGAATGATGAACTTGATTTCTTCTAGAAGTTCCAAGTCCGCTGATCCTGTGTGGAATGATGTAAAGAAATTATCTTCATACTCCTCACCCAAGTCTACTGCCATTCGCAAAACCTTGGAAATCTTGACCAGCAGCGAGGCTTGCAATGATAGCGTCTCTCTGGAGTTGCCACGTATTTGGAATCAATTCTTCAAATAATGCTGCGTTTTCTACCATAGCACCGCGTTCCCAACCAACGTGACCTCGTTTCTTCGAATTATCACATTTTCGCCTATGCATTTATTGTCTAGTCACAAGTCACCGCGTTCAAATTGTTGAAACGTTCTATTATCCAATTCGCAGTTAGCTGTCTACCTTCCTTGAAAAAGCCATCTGGTTGATGTGCGAAAGCTTGGAAAGTTTTATTTCTATTCTACGCCAAGAATTTTGTATTATTAGTATAGTCATACTATTTGATGTAAAAAAAGTTAATCATTTTTTAACTTAACAAATCAGAGCCCTCATTTTTTTTTATCTTCGAAGATAAATTTTCCTGCGCATCCAGCTTTTATTACCTGGGCAGTTAAATAATTTGTGCACATTCCCAGCTGGGCATGTAACTTTTCATATTTTTCAGGCCTTGAGTAAAAATGGCGCTGACCACGAACTTCTGGTACACACTGCACTGTTAAAAACTTTGTAGCAGTTGCACGAAAAAGTGGTGCTTCACCAGTTTTGGGGAAACGGTAAACCATTGTTTGATTAATGTGATACACAAAAGCGTGATACAATTACGCACCATGGTATGATATTCAACCTGAATGGTGCGAACTTGCGCCCATTGCATGCACCATGTCTATCTATATACTGAAAAACTTAAAATGAATATAAATTATAGTGGCCCAAAATTCTGGAACTCATTGCCCCCAAGAACTAACATCAATTAATAATTTAACTTATTTAAAATAAAACTAAAGGCACATCTTATAAAATAGTAAACAATAGGCAATTTCGATTGAATGAAAGAAATGTGGGTTAGTATGATTATAAGTGAGGCGCAAACGTTATTTGTTGTTTATTTATAAATATCATCATCATCATCATTGTCAACCATTATCAATCCACTGCTGGACGAAGGTCTCCCCAAGTTTCCTCCACAACGGTCTGTCTTGTGCCAGTCTCCTCCATGTCACTCCCGCATATTTACGAATTTCATCCACCCATCTCCCATGTGGTCTTTTTCTGGGTCTTTTCCTGTCCCTTGGAATCCAATCTAAAATTTCGGCTGTCCATCTATGGTCTGTCCTTCTGGCAGTATGTCCAGCCCATTGCCATTTCAGGGATTTAACTCTGATCATGATGTCTTCCACTCTCGTCATTTTTCGGATCCACGAGTTCCTCTTCTTATCTCTCCTGGTTATACCAAGCATGCACCTCTCCATGCTACTTTGAGTTGTCTGCAGCCTTTGTATGTCTCTTTTAGTTAAGGTCCACGTCTCTGCACCATACGTAAGCACTGGAAGGATGCATTGATCAAACACTTTTCTTTTAAGACATAATGGCATATTGCTCTTGAAAATTATGCTGTTTCTTCCAAAAGCTCTCCAGGCAAGTTTTGTACGCCGATTAATTTCTTCATCAATGTGACCCTCACTTGATATCTGCTGTCCAAGATAAACATACGTATCTGTTATCTCCAGTTTTTCTCCATCAATCGATAAATCTTCATTTCTTGTAAAAGCATTGAACATCACTTTTGTCTTCTGAAAGTTCATTTTTAATCCCACTTCTTTACTCTTGTCAGCAAGTTCCTGGATCATACTCTGCAGCTCTGATGGGGTAGTTGCAAAAATGACTACGTCATCAGCAAAACGAAGGTGGGTTAGATAATCTCCATTAATCTTTATCCCTTTGTTTTCCCAGTTCAGTGATTGAAAGACATTTTCCAATGTGGCATTAAAGAGCTTCGGAGATATGGTGTCACCTTGTCTCACTCCCTTTCCAATTTTTATGTGTGTTGCATTTTCAAACAGCCGAATCTTTGCACTTGCATTTTCATAGATGTTATTAATAATATTAATGTATGCATCTTCAATACCGCAGGATTTCAGAGCCGTGGTAACTGCTGATGGTTTCACCGAATCAAAGGCTTTTTCATAATCGATAAAAGCCATGCACAATGGAAGTTCATATTCCCTCGCTCTTTCAATTAGTTCTCTCAGTACGTGGATATGATCTATTGTGCTGTAGCCACTCCTGAATCCAGCTTGTTCTCTCGGTTGAGCCATGTCCAGTGTTACCTTCCAAGCGGTGTGAAAGAACTTTAGTGAAGATTTTATAAACCACTGATAGGAGGCTGATAGGTCTGTAGTTCCTGAGATCCTCAATGTCACCTTTTTATGTAGCAGGATCATTGTAGCATTGTTCCAATCCTCAGGAATCTTCCCTTCATTAAGGCATCGAGTGAAAATTTGGGCGAGTACTGTTTCAATTTCTCCACTTGCTTCTTGTATGATGTCTATAGTAATTCCATCTTCTCCTGGAGCTTTCCCCCGCTTCATGTTCTTGATTGCATGAGCAACTTCTGCTGGGAGGACTGGAAGAACTCTGGTACCTTTCATGATGTCTGGAGTACGTGTATCATCCCTTTCATATAATTTGGAGTAGAAATCTTTCACTCTTGTCAAAATTTCGCCTCTATTTCTTGTTATAGAACCATCTTCTTTTCTCAGAGCCATAATCTGTTTTCTTCCCTTACTGAGATGTCCCTTTGCTATCTTCAGGCTTTGGTTGTTTTCAATTGCTTTCCTCACTAGCTCACAGTTGAATTTCCTTACGTCTTCAGTGATACTTTTTCGTGTTGTCTTGCATAGCTCCATATATTCCACTTTGGAAGTCACATCTTCTTTAGTTGTCCTCATCTCTCTTCTTTTTTGCATCAACATTTTGGTTTTTCCTGATAATTTGTTCACATGCAACTTGTTCTTAGACCCAGCTAATTTTGTTGCTGTTTCCATTAGAGCTTTGGTTACTTTTCTGTTAACTTCAGAAATATCCACTTCTTCCGATGTTAGGCCTTCTAAAGCAGAGAATCTGTTCTTCAGTTCCAACTTGAAAGTATTATGGTGTTTTTTAAGGTTGGTTATGTCAATACATTTTGTTTGTCTTATGAGCTTGCCACGTTCCAGTTTAGTGTTGAGGTGCATCTTACATCTCACCAATCTATGGTCACTACCTGTGTTGAACTTGTTCAGCACACTGCAGTCTTCGATGACGAATTTTTTGTTACACATAATAAAATCAATTTCACTTGTCGTCCCAATTGGATGTCTCCATGTCCATTTCCTGTGTGGCTTTTTCTTGAAAAAGGAGTTCAAGATGAAAAAATCCTTCTGCCTCTGCAAACTCAACGAAAGTATTTCCACGCTGGTTTCTATTGCCGTGACCGAATTTACCTACTGAAGTTTCATTCTGTTGCCGTTGCCCTATTTTTGCATTGAAATCTCCCATAATTATCTTCAAGTGCTGCTTACCTTTATTATTTAGATGACGAATTTCCTCATAAAATTCTTCAATTTCTTCTTCAGGATGACTTGTGGTGGGTGCATAAGTTTGAATAATCTGAGCCTGGTATCTTCTCGATAGTTGGATAACGAGTCGTGCAGCTCTGTCAGAGGAACTTTCAACTTCTACCACTTTATCCTTCAGTTTCTTGTTTATTATAAATCCAACACCACTAGTTCTGCCAGTATCTGTCCCACGATAATAGAAGAGATGTCCACTTTTCAGTTCAATGAGATCTTCTCCTTTTCTCCTTACCTCACTTAGCCCGACGATGTCCCACTTGATCCTTTGTAGTTCCTCTTCCAATTCAAGTAGCCTTGAATCAGAAGATAGGGAGCGTCCATTGTAGGTAGCCAAGGTCAGCATCAAATGGCAGCCTAGTCCGGTCCTCCGGGGATTCTTAGCACCCTCTGCCTTCATGTCGCACTGGCCGCTGCCTTGGCCAGGTACATTCCAGCTGCCGGAGACTGAGGGCCAAGATTTAAGTTGTAGAGTCATTTTGGAGGTGTTTGGCCATAACTCACCACGCTGGCCAAGCGGGTTGGTGAGTGTGGGATAGCATTTCCTCTGATCCCGATGGTATAGTTATACCGCTATTGGCGGTCGTCAGAGCCCCTTTAGTGGGAACAGGATGCACCACGAGAAGGCGGGGTTGACATTTGTCAAGGAGAGGCTGTGATGTTACGCATCACCTGACCTTACATCCTTTTATAAATATATATGTGATTATATAGTGAAGTGTATATGATACTTGTTTGTTTAGACATAATGAAGGTTATTGATTATGGAACACATTGATATATGTGTTGGTTGTGCGCTAGTACGTGTATATTCACATTTTAACTTACCATATATGTGTTGGCTTGCCTTTTCTGTTAAGCTTTGTTTTTTAGTACGTCTTTTGTAAAAAAAGATCGTGCTTCTGTTATCGGTATGTCCGTCCGTCTGTACCCACGGTATCTCTGCAACTATTAGTCCGATTTGAAAAATTCTTTTTGCATTCGGAAGCTTGAAATATGCGAATGATGATCCTTCATTTCGGTTTTTTTTTTTACGATGTACAATTTCGCCGCTAGGGGGCGTAAATGCAGATGATGTCGAATTCAAAATTACGTTTTAATCCACATATTTGCTTCTAAACATCCGATTGAAAATATTCTTTTATCTTTCGATTCCATTTATGTCGAAGAGTGTTTTAGATATAGTTTCATTTTCAAATTAGGCATTGATTTTCCGCTAGGGGGCGTAAAAGTAAATTACATTTTTTCCGATAACTCTTCTCCTAAAACTCTGATTTGAAAAATCTTTTTTTCAGCGGATACATCTCCTAATGGAAAATCTTTTGCATATAATTTCGAATTTTTGGTAAAGAATACTTTGGCCACCAGGGGGCGTAAGTGTTAATTTTTGCTTCTGATGTATTTGCCATAAAATCTGAGCTTCTAAAATATCGATTGAAAAAATTCTTTCGTGGTCTGATGCCACTCACATTGATAAACCTTTTCGGAACATTTTCTTCCTAAAATATCTCACAGTTTCTCCGCCAGGGGGCGTAGTTATATATCTTATTTTTGTCAATATCTCTACTTCTAGGAGTCCGATTTGAAAAATTCCTTCTTTGTTGGATAGTGTTTTCGGTGTGACATGTTTTTCATATAATTTCAAAATTTTCAAGTAATTCATAGACTTTCCGCTAGGGGCGTAAAGGTAAATTGCGTTTCGCCCTATATCTCTGCTTCTAAATCTCCGATTTGAAAAATTCTTTCTGCACCGGATACAGCTCCTGGTGGGAAATCGTTTGCACAAAATTTCTAATATTTGTAAAAAAAATGTTTGGCCACCAGGGGGTGTAAATCTTAATTTCCGCTTCTGATGTATTTGCAGCAAATTATGAGCTTCTAAATTCTCGTTTAAAAAAAAACGTCGTTTGTAGACCGATACTACTCATGTCGACAAACCTTTTAAGAACATGTTCTTAAAATAGTGCATGATTTTAACGCCAGGGGACGTAGATGTACATCTTATTTTTGTCAATATCTCTACTTTTAGGGGTTCGATTTGAAAAATTCCTTTTTTGTTGGATATTTTTTCCAGTATGACATGTGTTTCCTATAATTTCAAAATTTTCAAGTAATTCATAGACTTTCCGCTAGGGGGCGTAAAGCTAAATTGCGTTTCGCCCTATATCTCTGCTTCTAAACCTCCTATTTGAAAAATTCCTTCTGCACCGGATACAGCTCCTGATGGGAAATCCTTTGCACATAATTTCTAATTTTTGTAAAAAGTGGTATGGCCACTAGGTGGCGTACGTCTTAATGTCCACTTCTGATGTATTTGCAGCAAAATATGAGCTTTTAAAATCTCGATTGAAAAAGAAGTATTTTGTTGACCTATGCTACTCATGTCGACAAACCTTTTAGGAACACTTTCTTCTTGAAATAATGCATGGTTTCTACGCCAGGGGATGTAGATGTAAATCTTAGTTTTTGTCAATATCTCTACTTCTAAAATTTTAATTTGGAAAATTCCTTCGTTGTTGGATAGTGTTTCCGATGCGAAATGTTTTTCATATAAATTCAAAATTTTCACGTAAATCATTTAAGACTTTCCGCTAGGGCGCATAAAGGTAAATTGCGTTTTCTGCTCCTAAAACTCCGATTTGAAAAATTCTTCCTGTATCGCATACAAGACCTGATGGAAAATATTTTTCACATAATTTCTAATGTTTTGTAAAGAATGGTTTGGCCACCAGGGGTCATAAGTGTTAATTTCTGATTCTGGTGTATTTGTTGCAAAATTTGGGCTCCTGAAAACTCGACAAACTATTTTTTCTTGGACCGATACCGCTCATATGGATAAACCTTTTGAGAATACTTTCTTCCTAAAATAATGCATGGTTTTCCCACCAGGGGACGTAAAGTCACATCTTATTTTTGTCGATAACTCTGTTTCTAAGAGTTCGTAAGCTCAAGATTCGGTTTACACCAATATCTGAGGGATTAAAGACCCGATTGAAAAACTTCTTTCTTCCGTCAGATACTATTGTTTTCCATACCAGTTCCATTGCCTTTGAATAGCTTTGATAAATTTAATTTGCGTCAGAACGGATTCAAAAGAAAGTATTACACCCGAAAATTCGGTGTCGTCTTTCTTGTATTCTGGGGAGAGGAGTGCTATGTCAGGCCTAACGGCCTTTTCCCTCCTTTTCCTAGTTGCTGTAGTGGCAACTGAATGAATAAGTAAATGAAATGAAAATATTTCGTGCATCACACAATATTTCTCAAAAGAGGTTCAGCTGGTGTAGTTCAACTTTTTGGTGCAACCTACGATAATCTTTTTAACAGTGTGGTTCCCGTAGGACCAGATATATAAATATAGCAAAACAAAGCAAAATTTTGAACAAGAGAAATAAAAATAATAGAAAGACCATTATCAAAGTTTTACCATTCGTTTGAAATGATATGCCTGTGAAAATATATCCAACTTATATTTGAAATGTAGATGTTTAAGCTCCTTCCGATGACCGTCATTTTCTCACCTCGCTGTAGCAATTTTTCTACTGCGGATTCGCAGTGACCGTGTGGGAAAGTTTTTATATTCTCGACATGCGATAAACCAATTCGTGCCGCGGGCTCACGGCTAATCACTCCATTTGGCTATCCTCATTTCTTTTTCATTTGTAGTAGCATGTCATGAAAACTCGCGTAAACTTTCCATCGCAAATAACTTGTTTTTGCAGATATTTTAGATAATGGTTTCGTTATTCGATCAGATCCCAAATATTTTGATATCCGGTTAAGGGTAACAGGTCGAAAGACCTTTTGCTAGCGACAACCATTAGAAGATGGCCTTTATTTTCGATTAGAGCACCAGGCGTCGTGACTGTCAAAATCTAGTGTAGGTCAAAACATATTTCACTATTCTTCAGTTGCAGATACTAATATTAACTGATGATTGAAGCGTGTTCATGTTTGAAGCCCAACAGAATTCAGTTCCTGTCTTAAATATCGGGGGATTCCATGTAGTGTGGAAGGTGTCCTTATTTGTTGATTCTTGGTATTTTTGAATCTCATAATCGGTTATTTCACTGGTTCCAAAATTCATTTTTCAAACAGGTTAAGCGTTCACAAATGACTATAATGACTATACAGTTAGTTTTTGCTTCCTCACAGATGTTAGTTAATTGGTTTCATGATTTGTTGAACATCACTAAGCTGTTGTTTGAAAGTGTCGCAGTGGTTATAGAACCGGGAGTGATCTGTCTTGTGGTTAGATCAACCGCGAGATAAATCCCAAGTTGGTTGAGTCGCTCTATCAACCCCTGAATCCTCGTTACGCGTCGGATGGACGCAGTAAGCCGTTGGCTCCGAGGTTTTGCACTCCCGTTACAAATAAGGATGACCTAGTGTTTAGAGCAACCGCCTTCAGACCAGATGATCGCGGAATGGATCCCAGTAGGTTGAGTTACTGTAAATCACTGAATACTCGCCTTGCGTCGGATGACGTTAAGTCGTCTGTTTGTCTCGGGGTATTGGACCCACCGTTATAAAAAAAGAGGAGGGAAAGTCGTCTAGTCCTCCTCTGTTCTCTCTCTCCATGGAAGTGCACATTGTGACGTCTATGTCAGCTCACACATTCAATCTGGAACTCCTATTTCTCTGATCTGTCTACCCTCTGTCGTATCTGAGCCTCTAGGTTCAATCTGTTGTAACTTCATTTCTGATACGCAGCACAAAAGTTCCATGGTGTGTAGATACAGTAGTGGCCAAAATTGTGGAACCTTTTTGGAAATAGTGTATTTTTGAGGTTTGATGGCTCATAACACCACTTTTTTTTTTTTTTTTTTTTGGAGGAATACCATAATATTATATATCAATGGAAAAATAATTTCATCAAGAATGTAATGCAATAACTATGATGAAGGATTTTGTAATAAAACAGCAGTTATAAAGAAGAAAAGTGAAACACATAGAAAAAATGAGATATACAAAAATTCTCACCATGTCAGTTCGGTAACCTTTAGCGTTAATTACGCCCTTACAACGCCTTCCCATGGAGTGAACATGGGTTTTAGCCCCGTTTCATCTTTTCAACCTTTGTTTGAGAGATAACCAAGATTGAATTATTACTTCTATTAATTGGGTTTTATTGCTGGGTTACTTCTGACTAACAAGTTTCTTTAGTCGGCTCCATAGATTTTCGATGGGGTTAAGGTCTGTGCTATTCCCAGACCATTCCAGCAGTGGAATATGATTATCTTGAAACCACTTTTTGCACACAACGTCAACATGACAAGGAACTGAATCCTGTTGAAATATAAATACTTCATTATCTTGGAGAAGATTACGAGCGGAAGGCTTTAGTTTGGGCTCAAGTATTTCATTAATGTATTTTTGGCCATTTATATTCCCATTAATCACGCAAATTCTGCCCACACCTTTTGATGTCATACAACCCCAGATCGTAACACAAACTGGGTGTTTCACGGTACAGGTAATGCAAATCTGGTAGGATGCAAATCTTCTCCGATTCTTCTCCTTACGTATTTTATGCCATCACTACCGAACAGGAAGGTTTTGCTCTCATCGCTCCAAATAACACTGTCCCATTATTCCTCTGTCCAGTTAACATGGGTTTTAGCCCCGTTTCATCTTTTCAACCTTTGTTTGAGAGATAAAAATGACTTTTTTCGCGGAATTCTAGCTTTTAGACCAAATTTTTGCAGTCTGCGCCGAACAGTCCTTGCATTCAACTTCACATAGCATTGCGCCATTTCATCTTGTATACACCCAGACGCTTTTCTTCTGTCACCTATATAGGTACAGTCTGTTAATTCTTCTATCATCACTTGCTGTTGTGCACATTTTCCTGCCTTTACCAGTCTGGTTTTGTAGTGACCGAGGCTCCTTATACCTCTTCAAAAATTTAGAAATGCCACCTTTGGTTAAGTTTCCTCCGATTTTTCTCCTAATTTCTTCATAACTGAAGCCTTGTTTATTTAATAGTACTATTTTACATCGTTTTCTGGAGGACCAGTCAACTCTTTGCGCCATTTCTTTAGTTTTATTACGCTTTACAAGCTCACTAAATGAAAGAACACACACAAAAAAACCCAACCAACTTGATAGCAATCACGTAACACATTGACAAATGTCCTCCTCTCAGCTCCAATACATGACATCAATAGCTAAATCCTACTGTGACCTGATTGGCTCATTGCCAAAACAAGATGACACCTGATTGGCTCTCTAAACACTCATGCTCATTGGCTACATTCAAATGAAGAAAAGCTACTTCATATCAACGTAAGCAAGTTGCGCTTCATTTTCTTGGTTATTTCGCTGTAACTTTCCATAGAATACAGATAATTGAACAAACTTTGTTGCATTACATTTTAAATGAAATTATCTTTCCATTCATATATAATTTTATGGTATTACTCCAAAACCAAGTGGTGTTATGAGCCATCAAACCCCAAAAATACACTTTTTCCAAAAGGTTTCCACAATTTTGGCCACTACTGTAGGCAGTTGCATCTAAGCCTTTCCCGTGTGTGTTTAAACCGTACGAAAAATCGTTGGTTGTAGCGTCGCAATTAGTGGGTACTCTTTGAGAAATAGCTGTGTAATGCTATGGCGACCCGATTCTTGTAGATGTAGTTAATTACTTAAAATAAATAAAGAAAAAGTTTTCTAACAGGCTATGAAACTTTAAATAATGAATTCCAGATTTCGACAGGTGGAGGATTGTCCAGGCGTTTTTTTTTAATCCTTCGTTTTTCGGTATCTCGTGAACTATTCAATTTTTACTGTGGCCGAGTTGTTAGATTATACGAGGTCCGATCAAAAAGTTCCGGACCTCGTATAATCTAACAACTGATACACCGCTGCCAGCGTCTTTGCCACTGTTGGAACGCTCCCTGGAAGTCCTGTTCGCGAATTGTGTCAAGCAACGTCTGCAATTTGCGCTAGATCTCGTCCACGGTTTCAAAACGGCGACTCGTGAGCTTCAGTTCTGTTACATCTTTTGGAACAGAAAGAAGTCGCAGGGGTCCATATCCGGCGGGTAAGGAAGGGTAGTCATGCTGTTGCGGCTGCAAAACTGGCGTGTTGCTAACGCTCTATGAGCTGCTGCATTGTCATGATAGAGCAGGAAGGCGCCTCTGCGCCCCGTTTCAGGTCGTTTGTGGCGAATGTCCTCCCTAAGACGTCGCAGAACATCGCAATAAAAAAGGGCGGTGACTGTCTTGGAGGACGAATTCACGGTGCACAGCTTTACGAATATCGAAGAACACTGTGAGCATGCTTTTGGTTGCACTCCGGACCTGTCGGGCCTTCTTTGGTCGTGTAGGTGCCAGGCTCTTCCACTGCGACGATTGTTGTTTGGTCTCCGGGTCGTAACCGTAGACCCAAGTCTCGTCCCCTGTGATGACCCGTGACAGGAACGTTGGTTCATTCACCACCTGCTGACGAAGATCTTGACAGAGTTCGAGGCAGAGGGTCTTCTGTTCGAGGTTCAGAATCTTTGTCACAAACTTTGCAGCAATGCGGTGCATGTTCAAAACCGACATCAGACTTTCTTGCACTGTTCCGTATGACACATTGACGATGGCAGCAATGTCTTGAATGGTTCTCCGACGATTCTCATGCAGCAGTTCCCTAATTTTGTCCTCATTTTCGGGAGTTTTGCTCGTGGACGGTCGCCCTGACCGCTCGTCGTCTTCCAGTGCCGTTGTGCCGCTGTTAAAGCGCGAGTGCCACTCAAAACACCTCGCACGACTCATTGCTTCATTGCCATAAGCGTGCCGCAACATTTCATGCGTCTCTGTTCCCGATTTGCCGAGTTTGATGCAGAATTTGATGTTCGCTCGCCGCTTTAGTTTGATGTCCATACCGAAATTGCAGCTGTGTTCTGTAAGTGGTCACCAAATATCGTGTAGCACAGCTCCCGATGTTCATAGAACGACGCCACTTGACACAATGATTCATGAAAGTCACTGCCCTCGAACGCTGCTCGCGCATCCGCGTACTGCCTACCATCTGTTGGCGCGCTATGTACCTAGTCTCGGAACTTTTTGATCGCACTACGTAATTATGTAGGCTCTCGTACAGGGTGTTAACAACTGGGCTCAATCCCAAGCCTCGGATCCACACATGGGAGTTGAGAAAGTTTCAAAAATGTTATTACCCCTTAGATCATCCACACAATTTTGATAATAACTCGTCAAATATATACAGATAATATTTTTGTTTAGAGGTTTGATGGCCACCGTGAGCAACTCATGGGGCAGTGAATAGCCCCCTCCCTAATTTGGGGTCATTGGTTCCTGGGAAGAGAGAGGGCCAGTCCCGTAAAACAAACCAAGGCCGTCTAGAAAAACAAGGCCTACATTAGTGAGATGAGTTCCCCCTTTTAGTGACGTCACGCGGAAATCAAAGCTTCCGATTGGTTTCCAGTGCTGTCCTGTATGACGTCAAACACGACACCGACGTATCAGGACGTGTAACATGAGGGTGACGTCACAAACGTAAGGGACTCGATCTCTAACGTCATGGCCTTGTATTTTCTAGGAGGTCTTGGACAAACACACCATCCATGCTTTATCCGAAATTCGAACCCAGACCCATATCGGACGAATAATTAGAAACCAGCGCTTCGTACCATATCCAGCCACCGCTTTTGACTTGTAATGCATGTTGCTAAGAGAATATTTTGTCGAAGTATTAGTTCTCATCAGACCACGGAACTAATTCCTGTTGACTTATAGTAAGGTATCCTTTCCTGTCAAAACTAATGGACCGAAACAGGTATGTGAACTGTTGTAGCCGCTGGCTTCACGAATTTTGCAGTTAAACTAGCTATTTTGTTTTTCAAGATTAATAATGTTCCTGCTGCAATGATCAGCTAATTAAAAAATGAGGGGGAGAGGAAAACGGCATGCGTTTTGTGGTAACGTAAAGTTGTTCTTTGGAAGGCTACAGCTTACTTTGTACTCTTCAGAGGCAGAATTTTTTTTTCCTGATGTCACTGATCTTTTTTTTCAATCTCTTGCTCCATTTCGAGTGCATCTTTACGCAGATTTTGTCGTTCATTTCGTGAAATACGTGGGCTCTAAATTACCCCGGACGTTGCTGCTTAGGTGCAATTAAAATCTGCATTACGCCTGATAGAGACAACGCCGGCCTCAGGCAGTGTGCTGCTCATCCACACATTACTCCACCCAAAGTGAAGAAATCTGGTTTCAAGGAGTGGTGCAGAATTGTGTTGGAAGGGTTGCTCTCTTTTGTGGCAGCTGGTTTTCATGGAAAGCCGTCAGGCATTCTCGACCTCCAATATCTCCAATATGAAGCGTGCATCAACCCCCTCCATCATTTACCTAAGTGGATAACAGTTCTTCAATGAGGAAGGTATTTTTTTTAAGCCGCCCGTATTTAGCTACTAAAATAACTTTATGGGTTAGCGTCACCAATGTGGATCATGAAGATTCTTTACTGTATATAGTTTTTTAATTCGTACCACTCGTTAAGGTTTCAGTGGTTTTTATCTTCCGACATCTCGCCTTAAGTTTTAGGGCAAAATATTTTGTTGAAAACTTTGCGTGTTCCTTTTCCTCCTTCCTATAACTCGTGTTGGCACATTTTGATCTGATAAACCGTGCAAACCATGGTACTTGTTCGACAACTAACGCTGAAGAAAAATGGATGTGAATTAATTGAATATGTTTTCGCTTAATCACCTTCTCCATGTTTCTCGAAGATGGTTGTTAGTCGTAATTAATGTGGCTATTAACATTTAATCTAATGTACAGTTTCGCTTAAAAATTAGGTGACTTTCTTTTGGCATCGTGAAAAAAAAAAATGTCAGGTGTATTTTTAATGAACCTCGAAGTACGGTTACATAACTAAGAAAAGAAATTCACAGTTATTCAGGTAGTTAACAAAAGCTTTGTGATATCTCCGTGTGTTACTTACTATGTAATATAAAAACAAGACAGATCGCAATGAATTCTCGGATGTAACTCGTCCATGGATCAAAAAGTCTCCGTTTTAGTGTACTAAATATTTTAAGGCGCCCTTCTGTGCATTGACGCCATTGCACCTAGAAAATTCAACCAACCAAAGACCATGGTTCCTACGCTCCTTAAACCTTGAAAAGTCCTTGAAGAAGAAAGTTCATCTGCTTCCGGCTTTCTAGCTCAGCCCGTCTCAGCTCTAATGCCCATAGCTGCCTGTACACCTCGTCGATTGTCGTCCGTTGTGAATTGTGTACTGCTACAATTTATCGTGGAAGACGACGGTGAGATGTGCACCAGTTCCACCACGGCAACGCGTGTACGACCTTTCTCCATCCATTTTCGCCACATTCGGCTGGCAATTGTTGCATCCCCTTGCGTTTCTTCCGCTATGCGGCGCAGCGAGCAACCACTTGTACGTAGTCCTATGATGAAGCTTCTGGTAAAGGTGTCCGTGTGATGGTCCGATTCCCCATGACGTCGCTCCTGGTATTCTCACTCCTTGCACGTGCTTTCGCCACTGAGATCACTCCCATGCAGTTGTCAGTTTTCCACACGCGGAGGTCAGGCAGGATTCGCTAAGGTGGGCCCAGTTCAGCTCGAAAAAGCCCACCGGGTTTTTTCGGGCTGGGCCCAGTCGAAAAAAAATCACCTGGGTTTTTTTCAAAATTAGATTCTATTTTTGTTTCTACAATATTCTAAATTTAATGACACCCAATACAATATTTTCTTTTACAAGTAGTTAAGCATTTAGTTTGACCCACCAACTTCGTGCATTACCTGCTGAGAGATGGAGATTAAATTTAGGAGAGAGACTGAGACCGTTGCTACCTGTGGAGGCAGAGGTCCTTTTTCGTAAGCAACCATTAGTCATTTACTTTTCCATTTTTAAGATATAACCGATAGCTATTTTTATCTAGCTTTCGTAAAACGTTAAAAACCTACTTTCGGAGCTCTTTGCTAAATATGTTACTGCAAGAAATTTCATCTGATAACGCCAGGGTTTTTTTTATTTGCAAATTTTGAGCAATTGTAACAGTTTTCTTTTAATAGCATTTAACTAAGAATTGCTAAATTTCCAGTTTTTTTCACTTTGGTAAACATTCTGTGTTGATATTATACCAATTCACGGAGCATAACGTTTGAAAGTGGGACCAGACGTAAAAGCAACTATTGTTTGTTTCGTCAGTAACATTTAGATTTTCCTTTTCCGTGCACCATTTTACTCGTTATCGTTAACTTTGCAGTTCTTAAAATTTCCTCTCTTCTGCTGTAAATTTTGTCACTTTAATTTTTAATCGCACCTTTTTATAACACCCCCGCCCCCTCCTTTCGCAGTAGATTTTGTTATCATTTGATGAATATGGCAAATGAAAAATGTCGAAAAAAACATTAAAGTGAATTTACTGAAGCGAAAAAAGAAGTGAACAAGTGATACATTTAACACAGTAAAAAAAAAAAAAAAAATAACAATAGTGGACTTCCCCGTGATTCAACAGACTTTTGGGAAATGTTTAAAAAAATGTAGAATCCTTTTTATTACAAAAAAGACACAGATAGTCTTTTTGTTGGGCGCAAAACTGTGTCGGGTGCAGATTAATACGAGCGTGCGGAAAAACAGATTATTTTTTTTTTTAACTACTGCCAGCAAATATGTACGTAATGTAATTTTTGTACACATTCACCGCACCTTAAATATTTTTATGTATCGCTCAGTTTAAGAAAATTTGATAAATTGGAATTTCCAATACTGCTTCAAATAAATTCCAGCTGTGCAAATACGACATCCCCCCCCCCCCCCAAAAGAACTAGAAAAACACGGAAAAACCTGATAAAACCTGAAAAAATCCAATAAAACCCGGAAAAAAACCTAAGTAGGCTGGATTTTTTGAAACCCTGATGTTTGGACGACCCAACTTAGCTACGCCGAGCCGTTTTGCCCATTTATTTCCTTCACTCATCTCGTGATTGGTTCGCAACTGCAGTCATTAAAATAACCTAACTGTCGACACATACTCATCAATTTGCATGGCTCCCTGACATACTTTCTGGTGTGACATATTCTGTATTTGAGGCTGAGCAGTGTATCATGTAAAAAAATTTATGTATAAAGCGCTTTGACTTTTGTTTATATACACACATATGCGAAACACCTTTTCTTTTGTTTATTGTGCAGCTAATGCATATGTCGTTCCGAAAAATACGGTAGTCATGTTTTGATGTCTCCCGAATATAAAACCGTAAAAATTTGCTATTTAAATACATAGTAAGTAATAATATGTTATAGTCATTTAAGATTGGCAGCATAACGCTATGTTTTACTGTTAGATCAGATCCCGTAGTTTTCATATTCAGATACTGAAATGTTTGCGTATTGTCCTGGCTTTCAAGAGGAGTAACGTTGTCCAGTTGTTGTTTTTTTCTTTGTTTTGGGGGTTTGATGACCACCGTGAGCAAACAAGGCTGTAAGCTGTGGCCTGTCCCTAATTTAGGGCCACTGGTTCCAGGGTAGGATAAGAGCCAGCGCCATGAAACAAACACGTCGCTTACGCCTCAATTGGGATTCGAACCCTGGTCCATCTCGAACGAAGAGTCTGATTAGCGCTTCGTATCACTAAGCCACGAAGAGGAACGTTATCTATGACCTCCCCCCCGTCCCTCCGACTTCATATAGGAACGTTTCGTGTACATTTAAGCGCTTCAGTATTAATGAAATCCCGGGAAAACGACTTAACTGGTCGTTATATGTTTAATTAACATATTACGTTCGGGATCAAATGAAAATGGCTGAGCAGCTGATCCTTTTGTCTGTTGTGTAGTAAGGAAATCTGTTGTGTTAAATAGTCTTTCAGTCGTCGAAGAATAAAACTTTAATCGAATAGTTGGTAAATCCCATTTCGCAGCTATGCTTGTTTATTTTAGGACTCGCCTCGCGTTTCATGGCGTAAAAAAAAAAAAAAAAAAAAAAGGGAAGAAAGAAAGAAAGGGTGAAAAAAAAAGAAAACCACTTCCCCTTCCTTTTTTTATTTTTTCAAAGAATTTTTTTTGTAATTGGGAGAATTAAGAGGGATTCAAACAGTACTGTTTGCATCTGGGTTATGGAGGTATGAGGTGCCCTCTACGTTGTTTCAATCAAAATACAGAGCTGCTGCGCGGTTCATTGACGTCGGAGCTAGTGGGCTTTTTCGTTCACGTTCCTAACAGTTGAAGCTTCCGTGTGTCTTAATGTGATGAGGCGGAGAAGTTGACAAGGTAAATAATTCATGCACACGAGAGGTCGACCATTTCCCCCTGCAATTGCAATAACAGTAGATTTCAAGAATTCAAAACGATGCATTTTTTCTTCCTATTATATCTTTATTTAACCGCTGCCGGTTTGGCCACAACGTGCTTTCCACCTGAATGCCCATTCATATGCTATTGAATTTCATATGAACACCCACATTGACTCTGTGACAAGTAACGCTGTTTGTTGTTGGTAACGAGCCTCGCGGTTGCTCGCAATTTCCCACAATTCTTCATCACTTCAATAGAAAACAGAATATTTTATCCCGCCGTTCCTCGACGGGTCAGCTATGGGGATATCGCTGTCTGCTGTTACTTGATAGGTGCATTAGTAAAGACAATTTCATTATCATTTCTTAATGAAGCCGAAATCTTTCGGAAATTGTTTACCACAAGATCTCCCAAATCCTACAGAATTTTTTTTAACACATTTATAAAAAATGAATAATTAAATTATTCGTACTAACTGTTTAACAACAAATGAGATTTTTTTCTATCATTTTAATTGAAACCACTTTCAGCTAACACAACAAGAAATTGTGTAGTCACAGCTTTTCCTCCCGCGCATGACACGGATTACTGGCTTGTAATATAGTAAAATGAGTTTGTTCTGCCCTCAAAAAAAAAAAATAAAAATAAATAAAAAGAAAGGTAATCCTAGTATATCACAAACTATCCGACCGAGAAGGCCATCAACCCAGTCCTTAAAAATATTGATAGACCATTCGCAAGGGATTCGTTCACAATGAAAGATCACCGTGAATGGTTCACTCTCACTGTTCTGAATGAAAATTCAATCCGCCATTACTGTTGTAGGGAGAAAGTTTAACTTACTGTTCTCCCTGCTGTTCACGTTTGAATGGCTATAACTTTTATTTTCATGACCGGGCGCTTTCAAATTTTGGTGAGAATATTCAACCTGAATTAAGTCGTCTGTTTATTTTCCATGGGTTGTATGCTTCTTGAAAACCTTAGAGTCCGTGAAAAAAAAAGTTTGTTCTCAAGTCCTTGAAAGTACTTGAAAAAGTTCACAACTCAGTAAATAGTGTCACTTGAAAAAAAAAATTGTTTTGTTTTTAAAATAATGATATGAAAGACGAAAGAGCATGTGTGAAATAATTGTTTGAGCTAAAAAGTTGTATAAGAGGTTTTTGTGTATTTCTGATAAAAGCACTAAGCTGATCAAAATAGTGCAGAACTTGTGTTGAACTCAGGGGAACGCGTGGGCTGCTGGTACCTTGGCTGTGACGTCACTACAGAGTAAAACGTCAGCCATGGGAGTAAAATAAGTGGAATGATGTATTCTGGAATTGTGATGGGGTTCTGTTGATTGGGATTAAGGACGCGTTCTTTCCAAAGGGTGGAGTTTGTAGGAATTGCTTATGCTTCATGTGTAGGCCCTCCGTCTCCTGGCTGCATCAAAAAATGCTTCAAAAATAAAAAGTCAAAGAAAACAAGAAATGTCATAGCAGACGAATACAAAAATAACATATCCTTTCAAAATATTCCACAAAATAAAATGATTTCGAAAAACACCAAAATCGAGGGAAAATTCAAAATTAATAAATTAAACCAACAGGGAAAAGCAAGGGGTAACAGGCAGCTCATTGAAGGTGTGCCCGTCCCACAGCTAAGTAATGGTTTGAACTTACTAAAATACTACGTGCTGACCAACCACCGACAGCACACACATATGATAATTTGATTTTAAAAAGTCCTTGAAAAGTGCTTAATTTTATTTTGCTTGGAAGAGTACGAATCTTGTAACAGTATTGTTTGGGTCTGGCCTTTTTGTTCTTTAGTTATTTTCTATTGTTTTAAAATAAATCAAGCTTATTCTATTTCTAAGAATTTACTGTCAATACAGGAATTAATAAGTACATTTCTTTTTTGATAAGTCACAGTTAGGAAATCTAGAGAAACTTAAGAATGGAAATGAAACGTGAATGTCATTTATTTGAATAGTGTGTTCGCGATGAACGGAAATTCATTCGTGAACGGAGAATGCATTCTAAGCTCCCGCTCTTTTGGGAGTTTTGCCAATTTTCTCTCTGGCCTTGAATGCGAATGGTGTGTTTGTGGTGATTCCTTCGTGAACTGTGACTGGGCTCCAGGTACGCGTGCGCTCTTCTGGGCAGTTTGCAAATTTCCTCTCTAGTGGTCGTTAAGGCCCCTGCGACGAATGGTTTACTCAGCAAATGTAAGAGGGACTACCAGAAGCGGTAAAAATCGAGTGACCATTTATTTGAAAGATCATTTGTGAATGATTAACTCACATGAAAGAATGATTAATGCCATCACTACTTAAAAAGATTAAGAAAAAAGTTTCTGATTGGGGGGGGGGGGGCAGGGGAGTACAGTTAGAACAGAACTTAAATTATTAACCTAAAGCCAGTCAGAAGTACAGTGATTATAAAGTGAAAGAACAACTTGTTAAACACTCCTACACTGAGAAAAACGTTTTGTTAATTCAACAAAAAAAAAAAAAATGTTGAATCAACAAAAAAAAATTCAGTCGATATTACAGTCAACAAAAAAGTTTGTTAAATTAACAAATTTATTATCATGACAGAACGTTTCGTTCATTTAACAAAATTATTTTGTTGGTTTTTGAGAATTTCTTTGATCCAACATAATGTATTGTCATCGTGATAAAACGTTTTGTTGCTGCAACGAAACATTGTTATCGTGACAGTAATTTCTTGCTCCAACAAAATTTAGAGTTATGTAGCTGGGCCACTTTGTTGCTAAACTTTTTTTCCGATGACAACACTTTGCCGGTGCAATAATTTTAGGCGGTGCTCTTGCATTGTATATATGTATTTGAAAATATAGCAAATGTTCATACACAAAAATCTGTACGTGATGGAGAGTTTTTACAGTCATATTTGAATTCAGCACCCCGAAATTTGTTAAAAACACCTTATTTCACCCATGTTTTAAAAACAAAGTTTAAAAGTGTTGACTAGTGTAATCAGACTCGGCATCACTGGGGCGATACTTGCATAAATGACTATGTCCTCAGCAAAACGAAGGTTGTTTAAAACTACTTATTGTATATTTTTTTCGTCTTTTTTTTTTTTTTTTCCTTCTTTAATTTCAATGATACGACAGATCTTGGTTTTGTTGTCACTGCTTTTATTGGTTAACGCCTAGTGAGGTGCAAATGGGAATTACCGCCGCCAATCGAAAGGTGTAGAAACCATGCACCCGGAACTTATTGTGGGAATTTCGATTCCAGAAAAGCCATTAATTCCCTCGTTTTCTAATGATCTTGGAAAGTGAGAAATACACAGTTTGTCTTCAATACAAATAATAACTCATACGCTCACTACTCTGATCCCTGATCAAGCATGTCTGTCCCGCGGCTAAAATGTCATCATCTGAACTTTTCTTTTTCTGTTTCGTATTCCGTTACCTACATTGACAAAGGGATAAAAACAAGAGCGGGGGAATGGGGCGGGGTCAAGATACACTCATAACCCTTGCACTTTTTTCGAAGTACACGGGAAAAATTCCTACATCATGAAAAGGTAACGGGAAGCGTCTACATTCTTTTTTTTTTTTTTTTTTTTTTTTTTATTTATTTATTTGAAATTTTTTCCACTTTTTCTTTTTTACTTTTTCTTCTCTTCCTTGCTAGACATTATTTGTTCCGCTAGTGTATACTCAGAAAAACTGAATGAATAAAAGGCTAAGGTTACGTTCCGTAACACCAAACCACTGAACTTAGCAAGCCGATAACTGTGTTCCCTGAAACCTATTTGTCAAACCGATTCTCCTCCCCCATCAAATGCCGTGCTCCAGTCAAGTGAAGACGTGTGCTGATCAGCTGTAATTGCTGCAATAATGTGCAAAAAAGAAGAAAAAAAAAAGTACGGTAGCATATTTTTCTTTCCCTGTGTATAAACGCAGAGAAATTCCTGAATAACAATACTATATATGGGTTCACTTCCTACTTTTTTTTGTGTGTGAAAAAGTAGGAAGATTAAGAGTTTACGGGCAGAATGTTTTTTGTTTCTGTTGTTAGCTTTAACAACCATTTTACGCTACTCGTAAGGCTGTAAATGGGCCGTCCCTAATTTGGGGCCACTGGTTGCCTGGAAAGGACAGCGTCATCGGACAAACACATTACCCATTCCTTCTTATCCATGATTCGAACCCGGACCAGTCCGAACGAATGGTTTGAAATAGCGCCTCAGACAACTCGGCCTGTGGCGCAGCAATTTTTTCTTTTTAACAAATGCTCGAGAAATTGACTATTTTCCACCTCGGTCGTGAAGAAAATCCCCGTTTTGCGGAAATTCCAAAACGTACTGCTTTTTACCACACAGACGAAAATGTTATTTTTATGGACCAGACAATAACATTTTACACTTGTAAACTTCAATTGGAACTTAAGGAATTACAATAGCACACTGTCATTATATATTCGAAACCATACTATTTTTTTTTCTTGTACTAAATTGAAATATACCCGAAATCCTGGACGTGAACTGAACATATGAAATCATCATATCGGGGTCCAGTGTCAGAATTGGAAATAAATCTTCTACTGGCCCAGCGGACCACTAGAATATGCAAGCCACTGGTCCACCAAAATGCCCACTGGTCCGTAAATAAAAAAAATTAAGGCATTTACAATATATGTAGAAAATAGCATATCATTTCAATGGTATTATCTCCAGTATTTGTTTTTAAAACATCTGATTTGAAAGTACACCTGAGAGGACAAAGAATGTTTCCAGAGTAAGGTTCCGATGGTTGGTTGGTTGGTTCAATTTTTATGGCGCAAGGACCATGTTTGGCCAAAGAGCACCAGACACAAGACAGGCTTCCTTTTCCTTATTTTTAGTCTTATTGCTCATTCCTCTTACTTTTCCATGTAGTTAGTTTTAGTCCCCATTAAACACTGTTTCATGTGAATTGCTCTTTTGCAAAAATTACTTTCAGGCATCCAATTGACCTCCTCCGCTAGTGTGTTATTTTGGCCAGTAACAAAAGCTGGCTTATGTCTGGTGTCAGTATATGCTGACACCAGACACAAGCCAGCTTTTCACTAGGGTGGGCAAAGATAAAACAACAACAACAACAAAAAAAAAACAACAACTGCTGTTGTCATTACAAGACAAGTCCTGGGAAACTGTTTTTTGTTTATTTGTTGTTTCTTCCACTCTTTACAAATCATGAGGAAGGATTTATAGCTGTTGTCCTATAGCATTTCATGAAACTATCACTAGTTTGCAGCCTGAAAAGAAAACCGTACAGCAAGGTAAAAAAAAATAGAAATTCATTTTTTAACCTGTCGCAACTTAGAAAATAAACTTACTGGCCAATGGCCAGAGGACCACTGGGCAATTCGAACACTGGGGGTCTGTCTGCTACCTGGGTCGCTGTGGCAATACGTGACTTATTTTAAGTTTCCAAAATTTAAGAAATGAATTTGTAAGAAAACTTCATTCATAATGTTTAGTGTAGTGCTACAACAGATTTCGTTTTTAACGTCACTGTGTATACTGAAAGTACAGTTTATTTTATACACCTCACCCGCAGAGTTGTAAACGGGTCAAAAATTTTGGACCCGGATTTAACATAATTGGACCCGACCCGGACAAATCTACTTTGCATTATAAAAACAAAATATATGAACTATAATACAAATCTGCTTTGAACGTATATACATAGGGCGTTCAAAAAGTCTCTCCGCAGTGGGTATCTTAGGTTATATAGAAAACAAATTTATTATAGGAACGTAAAATTTACTCTTACAGAAAGTAAGTGAGTAAATTATTTGAAAGACATAACTGTTACATATGCTTTCAAGCACATCTGCGAGAGTCAAAAAGTCCCTCCGCAGTAATGTTAATAAGGCTATTCACCAAATTTTGATGGTGCTACAGTCAAAATTTTTGAATTAAGCCACTTGTATGTTTAATTTCAGTTTTTGCTGTTTTCTTGATAACATAGTAAGCTTCAGAATATGTTTCACAGCAACACAAATTTTCAAAAGTTTATGATGACTTTTTTTTTTTTTTTTTGATTGCAGGTTTAACGACCACCGGGAGCAACTCAATGGGCTATAAGCAGACGCCCGTCCCTAATTTAGGATCACTGGTTACAGGGAAGGGCGAGAGCCAGTGCCGTAAGACAAACACAGCATCCATGCCTGACCGGAATTCATCTTAAACGGGCGGCTAGGAACCAACCCACTCCTAGTCAATGAGGTCTGTGGCCGAGTGGAGTTCAGACCTCTAACGGCTTGTCGTTTCGTACGGCAGGGTGAGTCTGGGGATAGTGTGGGCATGCCAAAGGGGTGTTACCATGACACGGGAAAGTCGCGGTGCTCGCTGAGCGCATGTCTGCCCTATCAACTTACTATATCCGTCGCTCAACCCTAGAGCCGTGTCCTGCTTCCATTTGGACTTGCAGACCTTCGGCTCTCCCCTGTTGTGCTCGGTGGTGGGCAGAGATGTCGGCGGACGAATTCTTTCTTTTTCTCTAAGGATGGAAATAATGTTTCCCAGATCCTTCAGTCAAACGACGTATTAAGGAAAGCTCATCCCCTTCCGCCAAAAAACATGTCTTTGATTCTTCGAATGCTCGTTTTTTCTTTGTGCACTCATTGGACCCTTCAAAGCCTTTGAGTGCCAAAAGTCCATTTTGGATCAATAAAGCACTTCAATCATTTGCAAGCACTCCTAAGAGCGTAAATAAACTCCAGTCTGGAGATCTTCGTGTAGAGATGTCCACTGTGGCCTACAGTTCCACACTCCTTAACACTACCATGCTGCTTGAGACTCGGGTCGAAATGACATCACATGGATACCTAAATACATCTCGAGGTGCTGTCTCCTCTCGGGACCTCATTGAGTGTACCGAGGATGAACTTCTTGATGAACTGAGTAGTCAACACGTTACGGGTGTGCGGCGTATTCTTTTCAGGCGGAATGGGCAGTCCGTCCCATCCCGCAACATCATTTTTAACATTTGACAGCCCTTCCCTGCCTACGTCCATCAACGCAGGGTATCTTCACCTCGAGGTACGACCGTACATCCCTAACCCTTTGAGATTTTTAGGTGTCAGTCGTACGGCCATTCTCAGCAGTCGTGCAGGAGCACTCCTAGGTGTGGACGCTGTAGTGCCACAGGCCATCATTTACCAGACTGTGTGGCCGAGGCCGAGTTTTGTGTGAATTGCAGGGGTTCACACTCAGCGTCAGCCAAAGATTGTCCCAAATGGATGGAGGAGAAAGAAATTCAAAGGCTAAAACCGGTGGAAAATATTTCCTATCCTGAGGTCAGAAAGAAGGTGGTTCCTGTTTCATCTGCTCAGCGATCATATGCATCAGTGCCGCCTCGGTGGCGCAGTGGTCTAAGGCGTTGGCCTCT
The DNA here is from genome assembly GCA_039090855.1 of Macrothele yani. Classification (NCBI taxonomy): domain Eukaryota; kingdom Metazoa; phylum Arthropoda; class Arachnida; order Araneae; family Macrothelidae; genus Macrothele; species Macrothele yani. The sequence goes on from CM077028.1 coordinate 145,593,671, forward strand.
GATCATTCGTCCGTAAGGGGCCCGGGTTCGAATCCCGGTCAGGCATGGATGTTGTGTTTGTCTTACGGCACTGGCTCTCTCCCTTCCCTGGAACCAGTGACCCTAAATTAGGGACGGGCGACTGCTTATAGCCCATTGAGTTGCTCACGGTGGTCGTTAAACCTCCAATCAAAAAAAAAAAAAAAAAAAAAAAATATGCATCAGTGCCGCCAAGTCTACAGTTGACATTCACACCGACAGTCAGATCCCCCTTAATGTCCCTACAAGCTGGACGATATCATCGCAGCTGGGCTAGAGGCACTCCAGTCTCAAGCTAGGGGTTTGAAAGCGGCACCCACCACTTCGCCGAAGCATACACCACCACCAGCAAGGGAACCATGCCACTTCTTCTGGCAAGAACACCAAAGCCAAGGAGAAGAGCGTTTCTTCTCCAAAATCTCAGCCAACTACTCAACGCCGAGCGCATTCCGTTAAGACACTTAGGACAAAGCATACTCCCAACTTGGCCCCTGGTCACACACCCCCACTTCCGGGTGGACCACTCGTCAGAGGATATGTACGCTGACCTCGTTTGAGCAGTCAGTATAGTTAATTTTATTTTATTTCTCATATCACTTCTAAGCATGGCTTCAATCCTTCAGTGGAACTGCCGAAGTTTTCGGGCGAGTTTTGACGACGTGACACATATGATTTCGTTGTACTCTCCGGTGTGCCTTTGTCTACAGGAAACAAAACTTAAACCATCAGAGCTGCTTTCAGTTCGAGGCTACAGTGCATTTCGGACAGATAACGTGTCCGGAGATATAGTCTGTGATGGAGTCGCTATTCTTGTCCCTCACAGGGTTCCGGTCTCCTCCGTTGCAGTATTCACAACTTTGCAGGCCGTGGCGGTTCGTATATCTGAGCCTGTGCCTCTCACTGTTTGCAGTGTCTGTCTGCCGCCGGGTTAGGAGAGCTCAACATGAGGCCTGGTCTACGTTTCGGCGTTATCCAACCGATGCCAATCTCGTTACATTTGAAAGAGCAAAATCCGATGCTCGGTTGATGCGTCGACGTAGCAAGAGGGAGTCTTGGATTCAATATGTTACATCTCTCACTTCACGTGCCAGTTCGAAAAGTGTGCGGGACAAGATTCGTAAGACCCGGGGTAACTACAGTTCTCACCAGATTTCCATTCTCGAGAGTAACGGCTGCACATATGCTGAAGTCGGGGAGATTGCGGATTATTTGGGTGAGGCTTTTGCATTTGTGTCTAGTGATGTGGCTTATCCTTCCTCATTTCATAGGATTAACTCACAAGCCGAACGCCAGAAGATCTCGTTTTCGCCTTTTCACGACACTGGTTATAACTCCCTCTTCAGCATGGTTGAACTCAGGGTGGCTCTGCATCTGTCGGTCCCGATGGCATCCACTATGACATGCTCCGTCATCTCTCGCAGTCGTCTCTCGAGAATCTTTTAGTCCTCTATAATCGCATTTGGTTGGAGCACAGTTTCTCGGAATCTTGGTGAAAAGCGTTTGTACTGCCTTTTCCCAAGCCTGGCAAGGATCCTAAGTCCCCCCTCTAGTTATCTTCCAATTGCTCTCGCTAGCTGTCTGTGTAAAGTTCTGGAGCGGATGGTTAATTCCCGGTTAATTCATTTTTTAGAACAAAATCACGTACTTTCACCATCACAAAGCGGCTTTCGCCGTCATCGTTCACTTCACGATCATCTCCTGCACATTGAGACATCTATGCGCGATGCGTTCGTGCGTAGGCAGCACCTGGGTTTTGTTTTCTTTGATATTGAGAAAGCCTATGATCCAGCGTGGTGGCACGGTATTATCCGTGACCTCCACGCATGCTGGTTGCGAGGAAATCTTCCGACATTCCTTGTAAATTTTCTTCGCAATCGGGTATTCCAGGTGCGCCTGGGTACGACGCTCTCGGCACCGTTCCATCAAGAACAAGCTGTTTCTCAAGGTTGCATTTTATCTGTCACATTGTTCATCCTCCGCATTAATTGTCTTCTCACAAATCTTCCTCCTGCTCTTCGCGCCCGGCTACTGTTTATGTCGATGTCTTGCAGATCTTCTGCTCGTCATCAAGCATGAATTTTATTGAAAGGCAGTTGCAGTCTGCGATCAACTAATTGTTAAAGCAGCGCACAGCAATGGTTTCGTTCTTTCTCCCGGCAAGACAACGTGTGTCCATTTCTGCCGGAGGCGTGGCCTCCTCCATACCCAGAGCTTCATTTGTAACGTACAGCCATACCAGTTTTGCCGGAGACCAAGTTCCTTGGACTGACCGTCGACCGTGCGCTTACGTTCCGTGCGCACGTTCGGCGGCTCAAGATTTCCTATCTGAAGGCTCTGTCCATTCTTAAGATCCTTTCGAGAGTCTCGTGGGGTGCAGACAGGATGTCTTTGTTTCGCATTTACCATTCCCTTATACGGGCGAAACTGGATTATGGTTGTATCGTGTATGGCCCTCCGCGTCTTTCCGTTCTCCGGCCCTTCGATACTATTCACCATCAAGCGCTTTGTACGGGAGCATTTCGAACATCCCCGATTCCGAGCCTTTATGCTGATGCGAACGAACCATCGCTTAAATTACGCCGTCTGCAGCTGTCTCTTCAATTTTACTTGAAGCTTCGATCTCTTCCAGACCATCCTTTGTACGATGTAGTTTTCCATCCTCAGCGTGCTAGTTTATTTGAGAACCGGCCCTCGTGCATTCCAACCTTCGGTCTTCGATGGCAGCCGTAGCTCGTGATGCAGGGCTCGACTTGTCACTTGTGGGAGAGACCAGGGTCGTTGGGGACCCGCCGTGGCAGCCTTTTGAGGTCGTCGTCACTGATCTCAGCTTTTCTTCTCTTGATAAGTCCTCAACCCCTGCTTCCGTGTACCAGCAGCTCATCGCTGAGCACCGTTCCCTCAAGTCTGATTATTTCTAGATTTCACCGACGGATCTAAGATGGGTGATGTTGTTGGATCCGCCGCCGTCTGCGTAGATGATGTTTCTGTTGCGCGAATCCCAGCTGAGGCCACGTTGTTTTCAGCGGAGATGCATGCTGTGCATCTCGCCCTTTCTCCATCTTTAGTCGATTTCTCATTATCGTGCTATGGTCTATACGGATTCCTTAAGTGCCTTGCAGTCTTCGTCATCTGCGGATTGCCGTGACCATCCTTTTCTCTTGGACGTGAGACTGTTGCTTCGTTGTTTGCTCGAGGCCGGTTTTCAGGTTCACTTTTGCTGGATTCCTGGGCATGTTGGAATCTCGGGTAACGAGTGTGCTGAAGCAGCTACTAGATCTGCTTCCTCTTTGGTCGTCACACTCTAGCCACTGTTTCACCGGGATTTCCGCTTTCTTGTTCACGACCATATCAAGCGAACGTGGCAGGGTTTGTGGGACCAACAGATGAAAAATAAACTGCATCGTATTAAACCTATTCTTGGAATCTGCAAATCCTCATTTCGTCGGAACCGTAGAAGGAAGTTGTGCTTACGCGTCTTCGCGTTGGGCCAGGGCCAAACTAGATTCGGCCCTGGTTGGGCATTGTCGTTTCACTCGCCGCTTTTTGCTGTGTGACGACACTGCGTCGTTGTGTGAGACGTGCAGTTGCCGACTCACTGTCACTCATCTTCTGTGTAGTTCTGTTCGTTTTCGTGATGTGCGTTTTCACTTCTTTCATTCTCATTTGTTGACCGAGGACACCGCTACGCTGCAGCGGCTCCTAGATGACCATTGCGATACTGTCGCTGTCTTTTTCTTTTTTAAAGCAAATTGCCTTTTTTAAACGTATCTAGTTTTTACACCTTCCATCATTCTCATTTTTCACTTTTACTGAATCATCCTGACTTTAAGCATTCTACCACGTTTTTAATAAATACTGTTTGTTTGATTGTCTTGTGTATGGCGCTCTTTGGCCAAACATGGCCCTTGCGCGATTAAAATCTACCAACCAACCAACCAATCAGAAATATGCTTCGTTAATTAACGGAAGAAATGACGGTAAACTTGCCCGTAAATTTTAGATTTTTTTTTTTTACAGTGTATGCATACATACGTATATACACTGAGTGGCCACTTTATTATGACCACCCCCTCAGTACTTCGTTGAGCCACCTTTTGCCTTTAATACTGCGTCGATTCTTCTTGTCATGGACTCCACGAGATGTTGATAGGTGGTTTGTGGAATTTCAGACCATGCTCGATTAATAGTACTTTCCAAAAGTGTGAGATTGCAGGGTTGTGGATCCAGCTGTCTGATGGCTCGTTCAACTTCATCCCACAAATTCTCAATGGGGTTGAGATCTGGAGATTGTAGGGGGACACCTAAGCAAAGTAAACTCACCGGCATGTTCCTGAAACCCATCCTGTGCAATACGAGCACTATGGCAGGACGCATTATCTTGTTGAAAGTAGCCATCGCCATTGGGATAAACCATCCACATGACAATATGCACTTGGTCCGCAACGATGTTTAGATATCATGTGCCAGTCAGATGTTGATCAACACGAATTAAAGGGCCCAAAGCATGCCAGGAAAACATTCCCCAAACGATAACATTGCCTCCACCAGCTTGAAGGGTTGTAGCAATGCATTTGGGGTCCATGCTTTCGTGCTGTTTCCGCCAAATTCTCACTCGGCCATCGGCATGGTGCAACTGAAAACGTGATTCATCGGACCACATAATTTGTTTCCAATTATCAACTGTCCAATCCTTGTGCGAACTGGAGACGTTTTCTCTTGTTAACTGCATACAGCAAAGGCGTTCGAGCAGGCCTTCGGCTGCCATATCCCATCCGATGCAGTGTACGGCGAACAGTGCGTGCAGAGCTCATTTGAGGAGATCCTTGATTAAGATGGTCTGTAATTTGCTGCACTGTTGCCCTACTGTTGCCTGTTACCAGTCTGGACACTCTTCGTTCCGCCCGAGCAGTCACTAGTCGATGACGATCACACGTTGCACGTAGAGACCCAGTTTTTTGTCTGACAGTCCAGTCTTTAAACACTTTAACAACAGCTGCTCTGGAACATTTCACGAATGCGGCGGTTTCGGTGATACTCGCTCCATGGCTCCGAGCTCCTACAATCATCCCACTTTGAAAGTACGTCAAATCGCATTTTTTACCCATCTCGTCACCCAAAAATCACTTCTACTACTGTCGCATGCACTAAGCTTTCCCTTTTTATACTAGCCTCGCCCTCTGGCGGCAACAGCGTGTAGCCATAGCTCATTTGCTTAAAACTGTCAGGTGGTCACAATAAAGTGGCCACTCAGTGTATAATATATCATCATCATCATTGTCAACCATTATCAATCCACTGCTGGACGAAGGTCTCCCCAAGTTTCCTCCACAACGGTCTGTCTTGTGCCAGTCTCCTCCATGTCACCCCTGCATACTTTCGAATTTCATCCACCCATCTCCCATGTGGTCGTCTTCTGAGTCTTTTCCTGTCCCTTGGAATCCAATCTAAAATTTCGGCTGTCCATCGATGATCTGTCCTTCTGGCAGTATGTCCAGCCCATTGCCATTTCAGGGATTTAACTCTGATCATGATGTCTTCCACTCTTGTCATTTTTCGGATCCACGAGTTCCTCTTCTTATCTCTCCTGGTTACACCAAGCATGCACCTCTCCATGCTACTTTGAGTTGTCTGCAGTCTTTGTCTATCTCTTTTAGTTAAGGTCCACGTCTCTGCACCATACGTAAGCACTGGAAGGATGCATTGATCAAACACTTTTCTTTTAAGACATAATGGCATATTGCTCTTGAAAATTATGCTGTTTCTTCCAAAAGCTCTCCAGGCAAGTTTTGTACGCCGATTAATTTCTTCATCAATGTGACCCTCACTTGATATCTGCTGTCCAAGATAAACGTACGTGTCTGTTATCTCCAGCTTTTCTCCATCAATCAATAAATCTTCATTTCTTGTAAAAGCATTGAACATCACTTTTGTCTTCTGAAAGTTCATTTTTAATCCCACTTCTTTACTCTTGTCAGCAAGTTCCTGGATCATACTCTGCAGCTCTGATGGGGTAGTTGCAAAAATGACTATGTCATCAGCAAAACGAAGGTGGGTTAGATAATCTCCATTAATCTTTATCCCTTTGTTTTCCCAGCTCAGCGACTGAAAAACACCCTCCAATGTGGCATTAAAGAGCTTCGGAGATATGGTGTCACCTTGTCTCACTCCCTTTCCAATTTTTATGTGTGTTGTATTTTCAAACAGCCGAATCTTTGCACTTGCATTTTCATAGATGTTATTAATAATATTAATGTATGCATCTTCAATACCGCAGGATTTCAGAGCCATTGTAACTGCTGATGGTTTCACCGAATCAAAGGCTTTTTCATAATCGATAAAAGCCATGCACAATGGAAGTTCATATTCCCTCGCTCTTTCAATTAGTTCTCTCAGTACGTGGATATGATCTATTGTGCTGTAGCCACTCCTGAATCCAGCTTGTTCTCTCGGTTGAGCCATGTCCAGTGTTACCTTCAAGCGGTGTGAAAGAACTTTAGTGAAGATTTTATAAACTACTGATAGGAGGCTGATAGGTCTGTAGTTTCCGAGATCCTCAATGTCACCTTTCTTATGTAGCAGGATCATTGTAGCGGTGTTCCAATCCTCAGGAATCTTCCCTTCATTAAGGCATCGAGTGAAAATTTGGGCGAGTACTGTTTCAATTTCTCCACTTGCTTCTTGTATGATGTCTACAGTAATTCCATCTTCTCCTGGAGCTTTTCCCCGCTTCATGTTCTTGATTGCATGTGCAACTTCTGCTGGAAGGACTGGAGGAACTCTGGTACTGGTATCTTTCATGATGTCTGGAGTGCATGTATCATCCCTTTCATATAATTTGGAGTAGAAATCTTTCATTCTTGTCAAAATTTCGCCTCTATTTCTTGTTACAGAACCATCTTCTTTTCTCAGTGCCATAATCTGTTTTCTTCCCTTACTGAGATGTCCCTTTGCTATCTTTAGGCTTTGGTTGTTTTCAATTGCTTTCCTCACTAGTTCACAGTTGAATTTCCTTACGTCTTCAGTGATACTTTTTCTTACTGTCTTGCATAGCTCTATATATTCCACTTTGGAAGTCACATCTTCTTTAGTTGTCCTCATCTCTCTTCTTTTTTGCATCAACATTTTCGTTTTTCCTGATAATTTGTTTACATGCAACTTGTTCTTAGACCCAGCTAATTTTGTTGCTGTTTCCATAAGAGCTTTGGTTACTTTTCTGTTAACTTCAGAGATGTCCACTTCTTCCGATGTTAGGCCTTCTAAAGCAGAGAACCTGTTCTTCAGTTCCAACTTGAAGGTATTATGGTGTTTTTTAAGGTTGGTTATGTTAATAGATTTTGTTTGTCTTATGAGCTTGCCACGTTCGAGTTTAGTGTTGAGGTGCATCTTACATCTCACCAATCTATGGTCACTACCTGTGTTGAACTTGTTTAGCACACTGCAGTCTTCTATGACGAATTTTTTGTTACACATAATAAAATCAATTTCACTTGTCGTCCCATTTGGATGTCTCCATGTCCATTTCCTGTGTGGCTTTTTCTTGAAGAAGGAGTTCAAGATGAAAAACCCTTCTGCCTCTGCAAACTCAACGAGAGTATTTCCATGTTGGTTTCTGTTGCCGTGACCGAATTTACCTACTGAAGTTTCATTCTGTTGCCGTTGCCCTATTTTTGCATTGAAATCTCCCATAATTATTTTCAAGTGCTGCTTACCTTTATTATTTAGATGACAAATTTCCTCATAAAATTCTTCAATTTCTTCTTCAGAATGACTTGTGGTGGGTGCATAAGTTTGAATAATCTGAGCCTGGTATCTTTTCGAGAGTTGGATAACAAGTCGTGCAGCTCTGTCAGAGGAACTTTCAACTTCTACAACTTTATCCTTCAGTTTCTTGTTTATTATAAATCCAACACCACTAGTTCTGCCAGTATCTGTCCCACGATAGTAGAAGAGATGTCCACTTTTCAGTTCGATGAGATCTTCTTATATATATATATATATATTTGCAATGGCTCTGAAATCCTGCGGTATTGAAGATGCATACATTAATATTATTAATAACATCTATGAAAATGCAAGTGCAAAGATTCGGCTGTTTGAAAATACAACACACATAAAAATTGGAAAAGGAGTGAGACAAGGTGACACCATATCTCCGAAGCTCTTTAATGCCACATTGGAAAATGTCTTTCAATCACTGAACTGGGAAAACAAAGGGATAAAGATTAATGGAGATTATCTAACCCACCTTCGTTTTGCTGATGACATAGTCATTTTTGCAACTACCGCATCAGAGCTACAGAGTATGATCCAGGAACTTGCTGACAAGAGTAAAGAAGTGGGATTAAAAATGAACTTTCAGAAGACAAAAGTGATGTACAATGCTTTTACAAGAAATGAAGATTTATCGATTGATGGAGAAAAGCTGGAGATAACAGACACGTACGTTTATCTTGGACAGCAGATATCAAGTGAGGGTCACATTGGTGAAGAAATTAATCGGCGTACAAAACTTGCCTGGAGAGCTTTTGGAAGAAACAGCATAATTTTCAAGAGCAATATGCCATTATGTCTTAAAAGAAAAGTGTTTGATCAATGCATCCTTCCAGTGCTTATGTATGGTGCAGAGACATGGACCTTAACTAAAAGAGACATGCAAAGGCTGCAGACAACTCAAAGTAGCATGGAGAGGTGCATGCTTGGTATAACCAGGAGAGATAAGAAGAGGAACTCGTGGATCCGAAAAATGACAAGAGTGGAAGACATCATGATCAGAGTTAAATCCGTGAAATGGCAATGGGCTGGACATACTGCCAGAAGAACAGACCATCGATGGACAGACGAAATTTTAGATTGGATTCCAAGGGACAGGAAAAGACCCAGAAGAAGACCACATGGAAGATGGGTGGATGAAATTCGAAAGTATGCGGGAGTGACATGGAGGAGACTGGCACAAGACAGACCGTTGTGGAGTAAACTTGGGGAGACCTTCGTCCAGCAGTGGATTGATAATGGTTGACAATGATGATGATGATGATGATGATATATATACACACACACACACAAAGCAAGCTCTTTTGAGAATGGTCATGAAAATTGCTAATTGATCATGAAATTGCATTTCGAAAATTTGGTAGACACACTGAGCATCAAAAATTTCGCAGAATGAGGAAGCCTGATAACACTTGTGCATGCGTTGGGGGCGCCAACATTTCAGTTGATGGAGATTGACGCCCCTGAGCCAGCCTTGTGACCTTTTGTACGTGGTACTCTGTTACCGTCAGTTAGGTCTTTAGATAAACAAAGTGCGGTCTCACTTTGTTGCACTACAAGGTCTTGTTACGTTCTATTTTAGGAACTTTTTTCACCTTAAAAGGAAGGCCAAAAGTGATAGCAAGCATGTGCAATGTACATGTTGCCCGCAAGATTATTTGACAGACTTGCGGAACAAACCATCATTTTGTTTATCACCGTCAGGTGGTAATTGCTTCAGCTTTTTTTTTTTTTTTTTTTTGTTGTGGATTGTAAAAAGAAAGAAAGGCTAAAAGGAAAAGGTACTTGAAGTTTAACAAGGCTTTAGTAATTGAATTATCTAGTTGCAACACTTGAGTGGAAAAAGTGAATTAGTTGCTGTGTGCTCTAAGCTTATAAGTTTTGCTCGTGCAGCAGTGCATGCAAAAAAGGAAAGAAAAAAAAATCTAACCTCAAAGAGAGTAGGAGTGGTTCTAATTTTTTCTTTCTTTCTTTTTTTTTTTTTTTTATTTAGTTCTGTTTCGTACGTTCGTCGTTCAGGTTTCTCGGAACGAAGTTAGCTTTTTGTAATTTAGATTCCCCTTGGATGCCGTGGTGTGATTTAACGTATACGAAGTAGAGAACGGGAAACTCATTATTTTACTGGCACGTGTGTTCGTGAATTTGTGGTGTCCGCAGGTGCTGTGTTCCTTTTTGAAACAGCTTGACCCCATAATTTGAAAGAGAGAACAGGACTCTAGGCGCAGAAACTTTTGTGAATCTAGGTCACCCCTTGGGGCCGCTTACAAAGAATTATCTTTGTCATTTACGCAGAAAAGCGAAAAAAGTAAGTTACACAAAAGCAAAACGTCAGGATTCAATTTTTTTTTTTTTTTTCGCTGCTGAGGGTAACAGCCCGTGTTTTATCCGAATTTCTGTAAGAAAAAAAAAAAAAGAACTTGAAAGTCAAGGCTAAAGATAAATAAGATGGAGCCCAAAAATTTTCGCAGTATACGGTACCATATTAACGTAATTCCCATCAATCGGTAAATCTTCCTTTCTTGTAAAAATATTGTACGTCAGTTTTATTTTCTGAAAAGTTCATTTTTAATCCCACTTCTTTACGCTTGTCAGCAAGTTCCTGGATCATACTCGCCGTTCTGAACGGGCACTTGCAGAAATTATTACGTTATTCGCAAAACGAAGATGAGTTAAATAATCTTCATTAGTCTTTATCCCTTTGTTTTCCCAGTTTAATGATTGAAAGACATTTTCCAATGTGGCATTAAAAAGTTTGGGAGATATGGTGTGACCTTGTCTCACTCCCATTCCAATTTTTATTGGCGCTGTATCCTCAAATAACCGACCCTTTGCACTTGCCTTTTTATAGATGTTATTAATAATGCTAATGTATGCATCTTCAATACCGCAGGATTTCAAAGCCATTGCAACTGCTGATGGTTTCACGGAAGCAGATGCCTTTTAATAAACAATAAAATCTGTACATAATAGGAGTTCGTATTCCCTCGTTCTCTCTCGGTTGAGCCATGTCTAGTGTTACCTTCAAGAAATGTAAAAGAACCTTAGTGAAGATTTTATAAACTACTGATAGGAGGCTGATGGGCCTGTAGTTCCTGAGATCCACAATATCACTTTTTCTTATGTAGCAGGATCATTGTATTGATAGCGTTCTTGAAATCCTCAAAGATCTTCCTTTCATTGAGACCTCTAGTGAAAACTTGGGCGAGTCTAGTTTCAATTTCTCCATTTGCTTGTATAAATGTTCACGGTAATTCCATCTTCTCCGTTTCGTCTTCTTAATTGCATGTGTAACTTCTTCCGGGAGGACTTGGAGAGACTTGGGTACTGGTACCTTTCGTAATGTCTGGAGTAGATGTATCAACTCTTTCATATAGTTTTGAGTAGAAATCTTTCTTTCTTGTCAAAATTTCGCCTTTATTTCTTGTCACAGTTGAGTACCATCTTCTAGATTTCTCAGTGCCGTAATCTGTTTGTTTTTTTTTTACTTTATTGAGATGACCCTTGAGTAAGGGGAAAAAGGGGAAAATTCTTGGAGATATATATCTCCCAGAATAGCGCCCAGAACAACACGGCGCACCCGGAATTCTCCCGGTATCCCAGCTGCCCAGTCCGCGCCTTGATACGACCGTTTTTGCGGAGAATTAATTTAAAGTGAAGTAGCAGTTGAATCTCCGTTAAAAATCGCTTATTATTCAACTATGGTACGTTGAAGTTGGTATCATATTACATACATAAAGTACATACTGCATATTCTTGTGTAAGGCAAGTAGATATTGATTTGTACCGGCAATCTTTGCATTTTAAAGTAACACTATTAAAAAGCTTATACAGTATCGCGAAGTAGGGTTTTACGAAATGTTATGTTCAGTGTCTGAAATTCTGCGTCGTTTCCGCTTCTACGGGTGTCTGACGCGCCGTGTCAGATGTGTGTAGCGTATCCCTCTGCTGCAGTGCGTCATCTTCATATCCATTCAAGCCCTTTGAAATTTCAGTTCTTTTCGCGACTGATTCTAAGAGTTTAAAATGCCATCTGTTAATCAACCACTTACACAAGGTCGCGAGTGGCCTAGTGGTTAGAGCAGCTACCCCACAATCATGATCGCGGGATCGATCCTTGTACTTTGAGTTGATCTGTACCACTGGATACTCGCCGTACGTCGGATGGTCAAGCAGAGCAATCGGCCCCAGGGTATTGGACGTTCCGTTCCCATTGTACTTTGTGTCTGTAAGTGCTCATTGTGACGTCATAGTCTGGCACTCCTAAGTATATCGACTTTCATTTTCAGTGTCGTACTCCTACTTCTCTGACCTACCTACACTGTTAAAAATAAGTGGTGTGAATTAATGGAAAATTTCTGAAAATAACGTGCGCCGCCCCGGTGGTGCAGTGGTCTAGGGCGCTGGCCTCTGATCATTCGTCCGTAAGGGGTCCGGGTTCGAATCCCTGTGAGGCATGGATGTTGTGTTTGTCTTACGGCACTGGCTCTCTCCCTTCCCTGGAACCAGTGACCCTAAATTAGGGACGGGCGACTGCTTATAGCCCATGAGTTGCTCACGGTGGTCGTTAAACCTCCAAAAAAAAAAAAAAAAAAAAAAAAAATAACGTGCAGCAAAGTGCCGGTAAGTGTCCGTCTTTTAACGGAACTTCTCTTCTCAAAAGTGTCCGTTTTTGTAGGAAATAGTAATACGATACTAGTGATCCGATTTATTGGCGTAGGAAATAGGCACACAAGAGTTTCCAAGCTTTCGCACATCAACCAGATGCCTTTTTCAAGGAAGTTAGACAAAAACTGCAAACTGAATAATAGAACGCTTTAACAATTTGAACGCGGTGACTTGACAGTAAATAGGTACGACGTTATATTCATTTAAAGATACGAGGCATCACGTTGGTTGTGCGCGCGGTATCCTGGTAAGAAAAAGGCGTTACTTGAACTGGTTCCAAATTCGTGGCAACTCGAGTGAGACGCTATCATTGCAAGTATCGCTGTTGGTAATGATCTCCAAGGTTTCCCGAATGGCTGTACATTTAGGGGTAGAGTAGGTAGCTAATATCTTTATATAGTCCGGTTTTTTTTTCTTTTACTTCCGTATTTTCACAGATTTTCCTTAGTCAGTAATTCCGTTTATTTCAGAAAAGTCAGTTTCAAGTTTTTCTGTGATTAGACAGAAATTTCGCAAAATCCAGTACGCTGAATATTTCAGCCCGTACGCAAGAGAATGCTTTTGCGCCGGTGGTACAGATCGAGCCCAGGTCGTTTGGGTTGAAACAACGCGTTTAACCACTGAGCCAGGAAGTCACGGGAATCAGACTCATGCTTACAGGAAAACTAATTGGGTGATATGTATTTTTTTTTTTTAGTAATTATTTTTGATTTGGTCATTTTATTTTCTACTGGAGCTTATTATTTTTTTAATACGTTTGTAATTTTTTTTTTTTCTGTAGGAGTTATTATTACAAATTACTTACTTTTTTCATCGTGATATTTCGAAGCAACAGAATGCTTTCGAGTTTAAGATGTTTTTTCAACTGACAATAACTTTTAATTACCTTTAAGAGAATGTGCAATATGTACTATTTTATAATATTATTTCACAGAACTTCCATATATAAAATGTAATCTTGATAACTATATAGTTTTTGCCTTAAGGACTCCACAGACTGATACATAGACATCGTACAATCGCCTGTACAATAAATGAAGTACCCGATTTCTTACGGTAACACAATATGTAATAATTGGTGCACAAAATGGGGAAGAGGAAAAGAAATATCTTGTGTCACAATAATAAAAATTCCTGCGATATGCTATCCACAATATCCAATCTCGCTACACAACTTCAAAATCAAATACTTCGACAGACTGTTGAAATTTAACAGTTAATTTATTCCCGTGAATCATCTCTCCGATTGTTCGTTATATGGATACGGAAACAGTGAGAACGGAGGTTTTCTGTTATTATAAAAAAGGAATTGAAAAAGGTTTCTGAAAAATCAGAATTTCTTTGACCTACGAAAAATTTTGAAATTCAAGAGTTTTTTTCCGTCATTTCACGAAAAAGTTGCATCCGAAGTATGCTTCGTTAATTCACTTAAAAAATCACGGAAAGTGGCTTTTGAATTTCAGATTTTTTTTAATTTTTTTTTTTTTTGCAGTGCACCCTTTGTCGTATCTGATGAGCCTGTAGATGCGATGTAATGTAACCTCATTTCTGATACGCAGCACGAAATACCCATGGGACATAGGTAGTTGCATCTAAACCTTTCCTATGAGTGTGAACCTTACGAGAAATTGCTGGCTGTAATGAAAAGAAAGGGAGGAGGGGAAGGGAACCATGCTTTCCCACCAGCCGTCTGTTCACTGTTCATGATCACCACTCATCATCCACTCGTTGTAAAAAAGTCGCAAGTGATTTTTAAATGGTTTGTTCACGCGTACGACTGGTGACTCCAAAATATATATCAAGCCACATGGAATCATGACGTTTAATGTCTTGCTCACGAAGTGACCCCCCCCCAACTGTCCACGACACTCCGAGCTTGCTATTTCAGTAGTGCACTTGATCTTGTGTTCCGGAGATTGTATCGGGTCCACTATACATTCCTAGTCCACCACACCCCTTGGTTGCATTCGTACATGTATCCCACCTGGAAAATTTATTCCCCCAGGCATAATTTTTTCTCTTGAAAATTACATCTGTGGACAACTTATTTCCATGAGCCGTATTGACAGCATTTCTGTGCAGAGCAATTGGGCAGCACTAGTTGTTTTCAGAAAAACAATTCAGTATTCCTTTTATCGCGATACTGCTGTCATGAGTCATATCGAAGAGTATTGGTGTTTGATCTGCCCTACTGATTTAATAGCGTAAATGACTTTCCCTGGCGTACGGTATACAAAACAGTGAATGCTTAGAACGTTTTCAGTGTAATCCAGGAACGGATATACACTATGTTGACAAAAGTCACCGGACACCTGGAAGAGAAACATAACATAGCATTTATTGACATACATTAGTACGGTTTTGGCCTCAATACATGCACTGACCCTTTGAGACATGCTTTCGACAAGGTTTTGGAACACAGCGATAAGTATGCCCTTCCATTCAGTACATAATGCTGCCGCTAACTGTTGCTTAGTAGTAGGTCTTGGTTCCAAACTTCTTATCTGCGCTCTAACTCATCCTATAGGTGCTCTATGGGATTAAGATCAGAGCTCTGTGCTGACCAGTTCACACACGATACGAAATTATTGTCAAACCATGCCGTAACAGTCTTTGCTTTATGGCTTGGCGCATTATCTTGCTGGTACCAACAAGGCTCGGTTCCATAGTATTGCCACAGAGTTGGTAGGACATAGTTGTCCAGAATATCGAGGTAGACGTGCTGGTTAACTGGTTTGTCCACGATAACCATTAGGCCGGGACCATACCGCGAGAAACACTCCCACACGAGTACACTGCCAGCTCCAAACTTGACCGTAGTAACAGTACACTGTGGTAAATAGCGCTCCCCATACCCACACAAGGCCATCAGACTGAAAGATCGTGTATCTGGCCTCATCAGTCCATAGGACCCGTTTCCATTGATCAACGGTCCACGATGATCAATGGAAACGGATAGCATGGTGTTCCTTACACCATGCTAAACGATGAGTAGGATTCCAAGCGGAGATGAAAGGCTTTTGAGGCTTTTGCGATCACGGTAACCCATGGATGATGTTCTCTGCGAATGGTACGTGTGCATACCGAGGTTCCAGCATTTTTACTCACCTGCACACTGATGAGGTCTTGTGCATTACTTCATCGATTAGCTGTAACGACTCTCCTGAAGCTGCGACGTCCTCTATCACTGATTTCCTTTGGTCTGCTGGTACGTTTTGATGCTTTAGGCACACCATGTGTCTTCCCCTTATTCAGTACATCCAGAACAGTTGACTTGGGTATGTTTTAACGCCTCTCGGTTTCTCTTATGGACAACCCATTAATATAACACACAACAATATTTCCTTTCTCAAAGTCAGTTCTCTCCCGCCGCGACATTTCACTCAACTTCACACTGCGATATGATCGCGGTCAGCTGCAGACTTGTTTTTATACCATATGCAGCTGTACCACGCATCTGAACAACGCAGCAGATCCGTTCATTTGCTTTTGAAAAAGTGTCCGGTGACTTTTGTCGATATAGTGTATAAGGCATTGGCCGTGGAGGCCACGGCCTTCCTCTTCAGAGTTTAATGAAAGACATTTTATTATACCATACTTTGTGCAGTCTGTATTACGGCCAACACTGTGGCGCAGTGGTTTAAGTGCAGGCTTCTGACCATTCTTCCGAGATGGGTACAGGTTCAAATCCCGGTAAGGCGTGGATGTTGTTGTGTTTGTCTTACGGCACTAGCTCTGTCCCTTCCCTGAAACCAGTGGCCCTAAATTAGCATATAGGCCATCGAGAGTTGCTCACGGTGGTCGTTACCCCCCCCCCCTCTCCGAAAAAAATGTATATTACACTTTTTGCAGTGATTTCAATTTTGATAGTCTTTAGTTTTCTTGCGGGCTGTAAATAGAATATTTAAAATTTATTTTGATTCAAACGATGGGCATTCGTTAGTTCATCACTTGTAATTTGATTTTTGTAAATTTGAGTTTCATTTTTATGGCCTCCTGTGTAGATTTTCAGAATGCTTCCTTTGTGAAATCGCTAGAAAATTATAGTCAGATCATATGTAGAGGATTTTAGGAAGTGAGTGTATGGCCCCAGGTCTTAAACAACCCTTAGAAATAGGAAGCTAGGAGATTTGGGCTAGAGCGCCCGATAGGAAAGTGACACGGAAGCGAGGTACAAGAGTTAGAAATACGCCCTTATTTATTCCCGGGGGGGCCAATACCCGGTGTCCGACGTCTTACCGTGCCCATGCGACGCGCGGCGGATATTTAGTGGTTCGAGCGTTCGTACCTGCCTGGGATCGAACCTGAGATTTCTCCGTGGCGGTCACGAACGTTGACCACTAGGCCATCCGCGGCCCGCAAATTATAGTCGGTCCTCTCTTGGGACAGATTAAGTCGTCTGATGAATGCACCTCGTGATCCAGTCATGACACGCCTTAAACTGAGTTCTGGAAAAATTGGACCTACAGATAACGAGCCGTGTGAATTTGTTTTTTTAACCGTTTTCCCGAAAAGTTGGTCAAGTGTTCTTAAAGAAATTGAGTAATGTTGGTGAATAGGAGTTCCATGAATGTTTTATATTTCTGTAAAGTGTGCTTGTGCTTTGTTTTACGTGCCTTCATTTCTGTATTTCTGCAGCCATAGTTACGCTGCTCTTTAACGTATTCAAACACTTTCTCGTCTAATAATAATTAGTGGAAACCTGCCCCTTTTGTAGGACTACGAAACACGTGATTTGAGGGGTTTGAAATTTTTTACTTGACTTTCAGTTTCTGCCAGACTCGCTACAAATTTTCCCTCATCCATAACTCCTTTTCCGCAGGTCCGTGCGGTTCAGCGAACAAGATCACTTTTAGTTTGATGCTCGAGGGAAGACTTTCTACAATATTAACCGTGAAATGATTCACTACTCACTGTAGCACTAGTAGGCGTGGAGGTGGTATGATACATACAGAGACTAAATAACGAATATGTGATATGGAAGTAGCCAGTGGCGTATATTCGAGGCTAGCTGCGAAGCCCAGATAATGCACAAATAAAACTGACTTAAATTTACACAAATAAAAGTCAATTATCAACTTTATTAAAATATGCCGATGCTTTCGCTGCGAAAAAAAACACGTGCGGATTCGCTTCTTTGACTCAGTCTGGCGAGCGAAACCCAACGGCATAACGCGAGCAGCTCTTCCAGAATCTTCGCAGTTCTGATGCGAAAACCTTCCGTACAGAGCTGATAGTCGGGTTCCCTTGCTGGCGTTTCCATGACAACATGAATCAGCTGGTAGAAGGTATTGGCCCATTGCCTTGGGAAAGGGTTCGCTCAGAAAAAACGAGGACAGACTATCTCAGTCACTCGCATACTCCCGGCCATAAGAGTGTTTCGCGAGAGTTGTTTCAGTTTTTGTGAAGTGTCAATAAATTAAAATCGGAGATACCTTGAATTCGTGGCTTTGTTGGATTCGAACTGTTTTGATAAATTTTGTGAAAGCTTCCCTGAACATCTACTGTCAGAACTTAAAGAACTCTATGCTTCGGATTTTGATACAGCTCGACTAAAAATGAACTGAAAGTGTTTTTATTCCCTTAATGAATACAAAAACAAATCAGTAAGAGATATTACGTGTTATATAAAGTTGAATAAATTGGACATAGTGTTTAGTGGTACAAATTAGAAGACCTCATATTAGACTTTCCATCAACAGCTGCAACTGCCGAAAGTTTTTCAGCATTAAAAAGAATCAAGATATATCTTAGAGCCACACAAGGACGTGCACATTCGAAACACTTGGCTGTTTTATCAATAGAGAAAAATATTCTTTTTAAATATGAAAAAGTACTCGGAAGAAACGTTTTATGAAAACGTAACACTCAAGTTCACACAAAAGGAAAGAAGAATGGAGTTCATGTACAAATAAAGTATTCAGAAGAAGAATGGACTTCATGTACAAATAAGTGTTCAAATCCTAATCTTCATAATTATTTGGTGTCATGTTAACAATGGCATATACCTAAAATTTAGGAAAAAAGTTACTTCTATTACTTAACAATCAAACATTAAACTTCGCAATTAAAAAAAAAAACAGTATTGGGGGAGGGGGAGTGAGATAGCCCAGACTGCAATTGTAACTAGTTGTCAAGAGATCACGATATATACGCCCCCTCCCTGCCACTATTCTGTTTGCCTGCCATCTAAATCGACATGGCGAATAGGAATCTAGCATGCGACGGTTGTGTGATGAAATTATATAAACCAATTTCTGTACTGCAAAAACAGGGTACGACCGTTATGCGGTGAAATTCGGCAAATCTATGTCCAAAGGGGAACAAATAGTAACTGAGGCTTATTGCAGAACGGTTATACAAGTTAGAATTCTCAGTGTGAAGGGGTAAGGATTTTGTTACAAGTACCCCCCCCCTACCTCCACACACACACACTCCTATAGAGATTCAAATTATTTTAGGAATGGTTACTGTTCGAAAGCAGTAACATGACCCCGACTTACTGATAGCGCAAGGGATTTCAGTGATTCGAATTTGCTCCTTTAGTTTTAGAACCGAATTGGCTCCTTTGGATAGAACTTGTGTTCGCCCGTGCAATACAATGTACACTGAAGTGCCAAAAGTCATGGGATACGTACCTAGTATCGTGTAGAACCTCCTCTATCCCGGCGAAGTGCAGCAACTCGACGTGGCACGATTCCACAAGTTGCCGGAAGACTTCTGGAGAGATGTTGAGCCATGGCATCTGAACAGCCGCCCAAAGTTCCCTGGTGGTTGTAGGTGTAGGATCTTGGACGCGAATGACCTTTCCACGTCCCATAACTGCTCTATTGGGTTGATGTCAGGCGAACATGGTGGTCACATCATCCGTCGGAACTGTCCAGAATGCTTTTCGAACCAATTTTGGACAACTTGGGCCTGACGACATGGTGCATTGTCCACCCGGAAAATCCCATCGTTGTTGTGGTACATGAAGCCCATGAAGGGCCTGCAAATGGTCACCCAGCAGAGCAACAAAGCGATTACCGTGCTTACGAAGACCAGAGGACCGAAACCGTGCCACGTAAAGACACCCCACACATGTATGGGACAACCACCGGCTTACACAGTGCTTTGTTGACAGCTAGGGTCCATGGCCTCATGGGGAACCCGACTATCAGCTCGTAACAACTGGTAGCGTGTTGACAGCTTGGGTCCATGGCCACAACCGAACCCGACTATCAGCTAGTAACAACTGGTAGCGTGACTCATCGGACCACGCCACATGTTTCCAGTCTTCCAGGGTCCAATTACCGTGTTCACGAGCCCAGGTGAGGAGGTGTTAACGAAGGCACTCTGGTGGGTCTTCTGCTCCCATACTCCATGGACGCTAAATTGCGCTGCACTGACCTGATGGATATATCTCTGGTACCTCCTGCATTGAATGTTGATGTTGTTTGAGCCATTGTCGCTGGACTGTTAGCATTGAAAATCCTTGTCAGACGCTGTTAGTCACGGTTATTCAGCACCCATGGGCGGCCACTGCGCTGTCCACGGAGGGTGGTAATGCCTTCCATGAGGTATTCTCGGTACACACGAGACACCATGGATCCAGGAATGTTGAATGTTCGCAGAACTTCGGAAATTGAATGTCCCATCCGTCTGGCTACCACTCCCCTGCCGCGTTCAAACCATAACTCACCTCGCAACTGATAAAAATCGTGGCGTGCGTCAAAGCCTTTGTACGACGGCAGCTCCCATTAAAAATTTGCATACTGCTATCTCATGTCATTTGGCACTTCAGTGTATGTATTGTACAGTAGAACCCACTGATAAGAAGCCCATTCGTAGCGAAATCTCGGATTTTAACGAGCAACGCAGAAACTTTTGTTTGATATAAATTTAATTCAAAGCTAATTTGATCGTTTTTAACGAACGAAATTTAATGAAGTCTGGATTTAACGAGGGAGGGAAAAACTAAGGTGATCACTCTTAACAAGCAAGGCAACAAAATTTATTGAAATTCCATATTTAATGAAGCAGAGAAAATTTGCTGCGCACTGTCTTGAAATGGAGGAATAGAAATGGTGGCATACAGGGTGAAATTGCAACAGCGCAGAGGAATGCTTGTGTAAGAATGTTGATCGAAAAGCGACGAAAAGAGAGTACATCAATGCCATGCAAAAGATTTGTTCCGCCATCCACATCAAAAGCGGTTCGACCCTTGGGTGTATCGCGTCACCAAAGTTAAAAACAGGCCACCTACTCCTAGGCATAAACGAGAACCCGTTGCACTCGCGCACATGTAAGTGAATTTCTGAGCGATGATTGCAGAGAGAGATGGAAGCGGGGTGGGGGGGGGGGGTCGCGGGAGTGGAAACAGGAGAGAACAATTCCTGGACTTGTCTCTCCATTGCGCCTTTCAACCCTCCAAGTAAGTGTTGCATTGGGAGGATTCATGCATATTGTGTAGTTTAACAGTGGTCAATCTCACGTGGTCATCAAGCTGAATATTCTTGAAAGATTTAATTGACTGTAGTACCAATGTGGTTAATAAATTAAACATTCCAATTATATGCTAATATTATGGATATGTTATATTCTATATAATATAAACGTATATGCACATTGCCACCATGAATATTTTTACATGGTGAAAATTTTCACCCAAAAACTGATTTAGCGAGAGTGTTCGTCGGTCCCGAGCTCGTAGTTATAAGTGTTGTAACGTACCAGGAGATGTGACGTACCTGCCAGAAGGACGCACACGACATAAAGGCAGATAGGAATCAGAATAAAATGTCCGCGTAGCTCAACTGGTAGAGCAACTTATTCCGGAATGAGGGGACCCGGGTTCGAATCCTGGCGCGGATAAAAATGACGGAGAAATTTACTTCGTTATAGTGTGTTCTAATGCATTTCTGGAAATACGAAGTTTCACTACCAGTGCTTGGTCTCCACCATTTTTGTGTAGTAGTAAATTTAATCTTAGAGCAGAGTTTCTGTGGATGTTTGATTGTTGCATTTCTGGCCTTGAGATGTGATTAAACCGGAAACTGGACGGGAAGTGATACCTGATCGAGAGTGTGAAGATGTGCAATTAGATATGCAAGTACCTGAGCTGTTTCTAACCGTAGGTTCGATGCATGACAAACTCGAAAACCGGGTTTTCCGTTGTTTTTTCCATGACCCTGTGTGATTGCCATAATTTCGCGGGAATCTCCTTGACTATTTGACATTAGCCCCTGCACTAATAAAACCTTGAGGTAGTGAATGCTTTTTATTACAGAAGTGAATTTCTGGCGTGGTAAATTGGCGGGAAATGCGAAGCTGTATATAGTTCAAAAACTGCATGTGTCTTCAAAGACTTGAATTTTGAAAGCTGGTTTTATCCACGCGTGTCGTTTGTGTGAAGCATTAAAATAAAGTTTCCTCGGCCTCTGCCATTTTGCCAGTGTATGTGTTAGGAAATGTAGAATATAAGACAAACTAATGTAGGGCATAATAAGTATTCCAGCCTTGGTTCATCATTGTGTACCATGTTCTGTGATGTTTTCTTCACAATGCCTAAAAGAAGTTTGGTGGTGATGAAAGATGGGTATTTCAAAAATAGTATTCTCCTTTAAATCCCATCTCAGATGCACAATTCGGGGAAGACTGACCTCTGTCATTTTATTTATGGGCATTTTCAAAGGCTGTGCATCTTCCTTATAATCAATTGAACGTGCTTTAATTTCTGTACAAAATAACTGCGTAGGGAAAAGAGAATGCAGCAGAGATGGGAAGCGTCCCATTTTTAGGAAAAGTAGCTGGGCGCCCTCCCCGACTGCAAGCCTGATTGATTGTTCATGTGAACTGCAAATAAAAAATATGCCGCCCCGGTGGTGCAGTGGTCTAATCGCTGGCTTCCTACCATTCGTTCGAGATGTGTCTGGGTTCGAATCCCGTTGAGAAATGGATGTTGTGTTTATCTTACGGCACTAACTCTCTCCCTTCCCTAGTATCAGTGACCCTAATTAGGGACGGGCGACTACTTAGGGCCTGGCGGCGTCGGCAACTCGATAGGCCATAAGTAGTCGCCCCAATCATATAAATAAAAATAAAAATTAGCGTCAGTTTTCTTTTCTTTCTTTTTTTTTTTTTTTTTTTTTTTTGTGATTTTTCCGCCCAGCACGTGTCTAACTTCTGAGCGAAACTTAAACAACGAAATGGTATTATCTTGTCTTCGAATATCTAAACCCGTAAAGTTCCAAAATTTCTGGAAAGGTTATGTATTACCAGCGAGTATTGTTTTGATCTCTCGATAAGAGAATTGAAAGTTCTATTGTTGTTCAGTTGTTTGATGCCCTATTGTTCAGCGTAGACTAGCAGAATCCGTGATAAAATATTGGTCGTAATTGTTCCAAAATTGGCCCCGTAGGCAAATATTGAGAGGAAGACGCAGCATGATAAAGTTCAGAAACAATAGCTAGTCTGAATCTGTCAGGAGGTGTGGTCGATCAGTTATTAGTCAATGTGGCATGTAACGTAGAGGTGACTCACGACATGTGTAATTCGATGTCACGCCTGTTTCTGTTATTAAGATTATCCATTCGACAACTAGAGTACACTAAAAATATATCTTGGAATTCATAAATAAATGAATTGATAGCTTGGCGTGCGGCACACATTCCGTTCAAATAAATGTTTAAAACGACCTCTAGTATAGATATGAAATTTATTTTCCGATGTAAATATCCAGAATAATTCCAAATTAGAAAGTTCGCAGATAGATGGCTGCCTCGTGCGGCCCTTTCATCCTAATTTCAACTTTCACTGTATTCAGGTGTTCTCTCCCCGTGAAGCGTTTTAACTTTGTGTGAAGTAAAACATGACGGTATTTTCGAAGGAATTGTTCTTCAGTCAGTACTGAATGATAAAAAATAAATAAATAAATAAATAGAAGTTAGGTTGTGTTTATGCTGTCGTTAATACGAGTGCGTACTTCTGAGTTATGTAGGGCTAGGCATTGGCGTAATTAGGCATTTCTGCGCCCAGGCGAACCACAAAATATTGCGTCCACCCTACCGAAGTGTTACGAAAAAAAAAATATTTAGGGCTTGGTGCTTAAAATATTTTAGTCATGCATGTTGCACGTTTGAGTTTTTAAGTAAAGCTAGTCTTCCGTATTGATTACGCACAAGTTTGCCTTATTTAGTATCCACACATATACACTGAGTGGCCATTTTATTATGACCACCTGACAGTTTTAAGCAAACGAGCTATGGCTGCATGCTGTTGCCGCCAGAGGGCGAGGCTAGTATAAAAAGGGAAAGCTTAGTGCTTGCGACAGTAGTAGAAGTGATTTTTATGTGACGAGATGGGTAAAAAATGCGATTTGACGGACTTTCAACGTGGAATGATTGTAGGAGCTCGGAGCCATGGAGCGAGTATCATCGAAACCGCCGCATTCGTGAAAGGTTTCAGAGCAGCTGTTGTTAAAGTGTTTAAAGACTGGACTGTCAGCCAAAAAACTGGGTCTCTACGTGCAACGTGTGGTCGTCATCGACTAGTGACTGCTCGGGCGGAACGGAGTGTCCAGAGTGGTAACAGACAACAGAAGGGCAACAGTGCAGCAAATTACAGACTATCTTAATCAAAGATCCCCTCAAATGATCTCTACACGCACTGTTCGCCGTACACTGCATCGGATGGGATATGGCAGCCTAAGAACTGTTCGAACACTTTTGCTGTCTGCAGTTAACAAGAGAAAATGTCTCCAGTTCGCACAGGAGCACAAGGATTGAACAGTCGATAATTGGAAACATGTTGTGTGGTCCGATAAATCACGTTTTCAGTTGCACCATGCCGATGGCCGAGTGAGAATTTGGCGGAAACAGCACGAAAGCATTGACCCCAAATGCATTGCTACAACCCTTCAAGCTGGTGAAGGCAACGTTATGGTTTGGGGAATGTTTTCCTGGCATGCTTTGGGCCCTTTAATTCGTGTTGATCAACATCTGACTGGCACATCATATCTAAACATCGTTGCGGACCAAGTGCATCCTGTCATGTGGATGGTTATCCCAATGGCGATGGCTACTTTCAACAAGATAATGCGTCCTGTCATAGTGCTCGTATTGTACAGGATTGATTCCAGGAACATGCCGGTGAGTTTACTTTGCTTAGGTGGCCCCCCACAATCTCCAGATCTCAACCTCATTGAGAATTTGTGGGATGAAGTTGAACGAGCTATCAGACAGCTGGATTCACAACCCTGCAATCTCACACTCCTGGAAAGTGCTATTCTTCAGGCGTGGTCTCAGATTTCACAAACCACTTATCAACATCACGTGGAGTCCATGCCACGAAGAATCGACGGAGTATTAAAGACAAAAGGTGGCCCAACGAAGTACTGAGGAGGTGGTCATAATAAAGTGTCCACTCAGTGTACTATTACAATTTTTCAAAATAACTAAACTGTATACTGCGAGTTGCGTCTAACATTTCGCTTCACAGTGAATTTTATATTTTCTTTTGTGTGTGTGTTTGTGATATTCTCTTGTAGTTAATTGATATCAATCATTAACGGTTGTGCAATAAATTTTGAGAACTAGTTAGTTTTCGGCGGACCAGGGGAAGATCCACATTTGCGGACTTATCGCTGCTCTCAGTGGAATTTTTAATCGTAGATCAACAAACTAACTCAAGTATTGTATTTTTATTGGGTCATCATCATCATCATTGTCAACCATTATCAATCCACTGCTGGACGAAGGTCTCCCCAAGTTTCCTCCACAACGGTCTGTCTTGTGCCAGGTATGATACAGTAAATAGATATAGTGTATTATGGAGCTACTGTAGGTTCAATTGTACATACCGAGGTTCCAGCATTTTTACTCACCTGTATACTGAGGTCTTGTTCAGTACTCCGTCGATTGGCTGTAACAACTTTTCTGAGGCTTCGACGTCCTCTGTCACTGATTTACTTTGGTCTGCCGGTACGTTTTGCTGCTTCAGGCACGTCATGTGTCTACCATTTATTCAGTACATCCAACACAGTTGACTTGGATATATTTAAACACCTCTCGGTTTCTCTTATGGGCAACCCACTAATATAATACCCAACAATCTTTCTTTTCTCAAAGTCAGTTCTGTCCTCCCGCGACATTTTAACTCAACCTCACAGTGCGATATGATTGCAGTCAGCTGCAGGCTTTTTTTGTACCGTTTGCAGCCGTACCGCGCATCTGAACAACGCAGCGGATCCGTTCATTTGCTTTTGAAGGGTGTCCGGTGACTTGTCAGTATCGTGTATAAGCACGAATTGATATAGCTCCTTTTTGTATTTGGAAAACGTTTGCTAATGAAACTGGTTCGCAGAAATGAAAGTGAAGAAATGTGTGTTAAAACAACGTCGAACAAAAAGGTAGTAGCTTCACTTTCTGAAGTCATAGTTCGCAGTTCATCACGGGAGGGCAGGTTTTGGTAAGAGATTACCAACAAACAAACGCTAGGTAACAGCGCCGTAGTGAAATAGGATTCCGTTGCCAGCAATTTCGGTTTTCTCAGCGTGAACTGTGCAGCAGGGAAAGCAGGATTTAGAAGTCATCCCTCATCTTTGTCGGCCACCTCTTGACTTTCAACAGTCGCAAAAGAAACAGGCATTCCATCATTCAATGCAGATTAAACTTCACATCCTGTTCTTATTTTTTCGGTTTGGGTACCTTAGCTTTGCTGCTAAGAAATCACCACTAATTTTTTTCTGTTTTTTAACAGCTGTCATCTATAATAACTTCACATACTGAGGGTGCCATCATTGCCATTGAGGATGCTTCCATTTTTTAGCGCACTGGCGTTTTTTAATTTGAATAAAATGTCTTGCATTCTATTCCTGCATAGCGTTTTGAATAAAAGATGCGCGATAGAAGAATTTAGTAGAATGTTTAATACCTGTAATGATTTTTTTTTTTTGGGGGGGGGGGGGCTTTGCTGAAAGAAACCGCTAAGGATTGATAAGAAAATTTATTCAGCCAAAGTGGCTGGAAGTAAAGGAAAAGGAAGGCCGAGGAAATCCTGGGATGATCACATGCAGGAATATCTGAAACAGATTATAAGCATGAAATGTGAAGCTTTCTAGTTGTGTGCCAAGATCGCTGTTATTGGTGAACACTTAATGCATCAACTGGAAAATTTATCATCATCCATAATTTGGCAGTCCTTTTTGTTTGAGGCTAACTTCTAAATTTCGTGTTACAATGCTCTTCACTGAATTATGTTTCAGTGCCCTGTATCAAGGGTGCGTTTGACCTCTTGTGAATGTCTTTAGAAATTCCGGGTTCTTACCTGTATTTTCCCCTCGATGATGAAACAAATAAGTAAAATTATAAGTCGTTCTTTGCAGTGACGAATGTGTTTATTGTTTGAAATAATGGGAAAGATCTTTCAGATTTGTCTTGATTTCTTTGTATTACTAACTCGAGGATCCACTTTTCAGTTATTTAATTCGCTACTAAGTTTTCGTTTACAAATTCAATTTCTTTTGGTCTCACTTTACTTCTTTGGATATCCTAAGCTAAGCCACTATTGTTTTCCCTCGTTTTCCTTCTTCCGCCATCTTTGCGCCCCAGAGGAAAATCTCCCCCCCCCCTCTCTCTCTCTCAGGTGCATCGATCAGAAGCCCCCTTTCGTTGTTCATTCTTCTCTCGGCCACCTTTACATGCCTTTACACCCCTGTCCCCTCCTCGCAGAAGGCACGGGATTTACTTTCACTCCCCTTCGCAGAAAAGTGGGATGGGACAGCAAAGAAACGAAAGTGTGTCCTGCATCTTAACGCAGCTTTGCGGAATTGAGGGGAAAGGTGCCGTCTTCAAATAATGGCTAAGAAAATGGGAAATAATTTAAACTCGCCATATTCAAAATATATTTGGAGGATTTTCACTTTGGACCTCACCCTTTGGATTTAACTGCTATAATAAATATATAGCCAGTGCCGTTAATGCCCACCAGATGGAGACGTCTCAGTAGCTGAGCCCATCTTACGGACTTATGATGTCAGAAGCTGACCGAAAAACTCACATAGCGTGGTGGACTGTTGGCCACCGTGGTGTAAGTCTAACGCGCTCGGCTAGATATCGAGAGATCTGGGTTCGATTTCCCAGCAGTGGCCGAGTAACAATTTTTCGGTTGCTGTGTGTTGCTAAAACGTGGAAAGAGCGATGTATTCGCTTATTCATATTCAAAATGGTTATTAAAGTTTACTCTTGTTAAATCTATGATCCCCTGGTTATATTCAGAGAAGAGCATAGTGTTCTGTATGATGATGTGTAGCGTATCTAAGCTGAATGAATACTGAAAATGTCTTATGCGAATTCATCTTTTGGGATCTTTGGATTTTTCGTTAGCACTTGTAGCAGGGCAGACAAATTTCAGTGTTCAATGTAAGTAGTAGAGTAAATCTTCAGGGTGCCGTTTATTAAGTTCTGAATGTGCGGGATGTGTTAACATTCCTTTTAAGGATTGAAAACTTACAGAGAAACAGCGTAAGGATATAAGAAAAATGTAGACGTGTAATTTTATTGTACGATATGAAATCAACCATTGTAGATTTTAAAAAGTTATTTTATGCAGAACATCGATAAATTGAAAAATAACAGCGAAGTTGAATATGCTTGTACGCCGAAGCTTCTTATCTTTTTCATTTTGTATTTATGAATGAGGTTTAGCAGCGTTGCCTGTTTATGCCTGCCAAATAGCTTTCGGGAATGTATGCTGTATTTGGATTATTGCGGCATTAAGCATCAGTCAGAAAAAATGACAATTGGGAATCATTTATAGTTAATAAAGCATAGGCCAAGCGTTGATATAGTGACAAGCACATTATGATGCTGAAAAACGACGATGTATCTGGACGACTAGCATTGATTGATATGTGGACTTTGAAATGTGGATTGGTTTCTTCTGAGCTTTTTGTTAATCTCCGAAAGAGGTTCCCATAGTTTTTCAGTTATTTGGGTGCAATCGAATTGTTTTGGTGTACTGTTTTTTATTTTAATGTTTTTTCTCTCCCTTCCTCTCAGTTTTGATACAAATGGTTCTTTAAATGTAAAATCCGAAAGAAAAAAAAAAAAAAGTGAGGTGAATAAATAAAAATAAAATCAACGGTGAAGATTTCGCAAAATGAAGTGTTACTCTCGTAGAAGAGAAGGGTCCCGATTAACAATACGTGTTCGAGTGTCGTACAAGTATATAGGCAAAGCCATGGGCGCCGGAGCCTAATAATTTCAGAGGGGTCTAACTTCTTCGAGAGCTAAAACAATAAAAAAAAAAAAAAAGAAAGGGACCAAGGGAGAGAGAGAGAACCCGTAGAATATATATGTATGTAATCGTACATATCATCATTTATTATCAATCCACTACTGGATAGTCTCTTCAAGTGCCTTCCACAACTTTCTGCCTGGAGCGTGTCACTCCAGCATTCTTTCGAATTTCATCCACCCAACTCCCACTTGGTGTTCTTCTGGATTTTTTCTTGCTTCTTGTTATCCAAATCAGTTGTTCAATAATGGCCAGTTCTTCTACTAATATGTTCAGCGCATTACCACTTGAGGGTCTTCACTGATGTCATCAACTCTTGTAATTTTCTCGATCCATGAGCTATTCCTTATTTAGATAATAGTTGTTCTCGCAGCAAAAAAAAGGACAAATTCGTCCAGGCTCCTGTGTCTTCTATGCGATAAAACTCCAAGAAAGGCCTGTGTACAACAAGCAGTAGTATACTTATAGCTTAATTTGAGTTCGAGTTATTTTTTGTTCAGTTATTTATTTTGGCATATGCATTGGGTTTCCTATCTCGAGTATGACACATTCGGAATGGGGGGACACAGAGAGAAAGAGATTAAAAGAACCTCCCTTGTTATTGCTTTTAAGTAATTTAAAGAATTCTTTAAAAAGAAAAACGCAACCCTGAGTTAACTATTAACTCATTTGTGCAAAATAATTTATTTTAATTTAAATTGTACCTGAAGCGTTTTCCAGGAAACTGTAAAGCGTGGTGGCAGTCTCCAGGAAATATTTCTAAAAAAACAATAAATCGTATGTGAACCAGAAATATTTCGTAGAAAGACCCCCAGTGAGGGGAGCAATGAAATTCCAAGAGTGGGGTGGTCCGGACCCCCGTGTCCCCTACCTTCCGCCGCTTGTGGGCAAAGCTGAGGTGTTTAACTTGACGTGGGGTAGACATTAAAAAGAGAAAAAAAAAAAAAAAAAAGGGGGCGCCGTATGTATTGTTCGCACTGCGTACTCCAGAATTGTACCGTGAATTATTTACATATTTATCTTCAACATTCGAACTGTCATTCGTTAATTTATCAGCACGCTTCGCAGGGCTTTTTTTTTTTTTTTCGGTAATGAAGCAACACGTGAAAATCAAGCCGGCCATTGATTACAAATGGCTAATTTCCCCGTAACTTTTGTATTTTAGTTTCGCGTTAGAAGCATGTGCATTGCGTTTTTCCTTCGGTTTAGGTTCTCCTACCTTTCGTGACGGTCGCGTAAATTATAGACGGGCTTGCAATTTGCTTATAATCGTAGGAAAGCTAAAAAAGGGGGGGGGGCGGGAAAGAAGGCTGGCAAAAAATAAAGTACAGAAATCGTTCTGTTTTCTGAAAAGCTGTTGTCGCATTGGAAAAACTGGCCTCGAACGTTTAATGATCTTGATTGTCTTCTTTGTGTTTCCACGGGTCAGTGACGATGACAATCCTTTCATTTGAAAATTCATCATGTGACCCTCTCAGCAAGGTCTTAAGCGGCAGATCTCAGCGCTGTTAAAGGCGGCTTTGACCCGAGGCGCTTGTGGTCCCCATCATCCCGAGTGCTTCTCCCGCCACCACAGACGGGCGCGCACACCTGCTGCTGTGGTAGAAAGGTTATTCGAGGGCAGGCTGTCGTCGGACTTGCCGGGCCGCCTTGCTTGGGAGAAAGAAGCAAGCTCTTCACAGTCGTTTGCGCAACTGTTACCGTGTGGTTTACCTTCCATTCATTCTTATTCTTCTGTTGTTACTATGGACTACAGTGTGAGAGCTTGGACGCTTCGTGTAGTGTTCACAAAACTGAAAAGAAAGCAGCCAGAGCAAAATTGGATTATCACAGTAATTTACTGGGCGCACCTGTTCGTTCTTTAAAAGGAGTTGCAAAATCGATGTCGTGCGGCATCATAGCTCAAGAACGCCCGTGGATATATTCTTGATTTGTCGGAAAATAATCCGTGCTCAATTTTTTGTCCGCTTTGTGTGTGTGTGTCTGGAATAAAATTCGCATGAGGAATAAACCCTGTGTGAGATGATACCAAAAAGCTGTGTATCAGAGAAAAGCAGTTGAGCTTTGACATTTCCAGATAACTATTCCTCCAAGTGATTGCTATGATGATATTTGTGTAATAGTTAGAAAAGGAACAGTTATCATATAGCATAATATTTTTAATGATTTAATAGAAAATGTTTCAGCTAAACTGAAGGCCTGCTAACGGGTTTATCAGTTGTGGCCTTGAAGCCATGTTATCACAGTATGTTGTGTATCCTGGCCAATCTATTCCAAGGAAAAAATTGAAGAAAAAGCCTTCCGTGAAGTATAACATAAGGCGCAAGAAATTTTCCTTTTCTTACTACATCAAGCATGTGTTGTGGAAGGCCTTGCGTCGATACTGTAGGAAAGTGCTACCAAGTAAAGAGAAAAAGAAAAAAGAGCAGAAGAGCCAACCATTTGGCAAAGGTAAGATTGGACATAGGGATTTTTGGGGGAGTCATTATGGCTCTGAATGGTTCCTTAAGAAAAGCCATTCAGCCAACAGTCACAGACTTGTGGAAGTTGTGGATGCATTTAAGGCCGTTGATTTGTTGTACTCTAAGAAGCACAACAAGCACCCAACACAAAATCATTTTCAAAGTTCTAAAGCTCCAAGTCAGCATCAGAAGTCACATAGTGGTTCCCATAATATTCGATACCTCGAGACTCTGCGTGCTTACCCACAAGCTGTGTCTGGCTCGCAGCGAGTTGGACATTCATGTTCGTGCAAAACTTCAAAGGTGAGACCCCATGTTTCTGGCAGAGAAACAGATAGTGATTGGTCGTTATCCACAATGCAGCGTCAGAGGCGGCCATATTCTCGATGGCCACCATCTCGTCCTGCAAACATAAGGTTAGATGGGAGTAATAGGAATACAGCACCACTTCCTTTGGAATCTGTGTTATCACGCCTTAACACTTACGTGTACAACTGGCTCTACATAGATCAGATACAGTCATTATATGAAATGACAGACTTTGAAAGGAGAAGAATTTCCCTTGAAAAGTTGTGTAAAGCAAATTGTTCTTCCACAAGTAGTCGGAACATGAAAAGAATGAATCGGAAACATACTGACTTGTTGGTGCGGGAAAGGAGTTCCAGATCTTGTAGGGTAAGTTGATTTTGATGTATTAAATTTTTGGAACTTTTCTTTAATGCTGTGTACAAAGATCATCAGTGATTAGACCCAGTTTCAGTGGAGTTTCAGGACAGGTCCCTCGCTTGTGTGAGTGTGCAACTGTGAATATCAAAATTTAATTTTGCAAATAAGTATTATTTTGGAAACAGCAAGTTATGGTCAAAATATTGAAAAAGTGGAATTTTGCTAGTCATCAAAGTGGCCTCAAAAGGTACTGATTTTAATTCTTTTTAACAGGAATTGTGCAGATGCTTTTTTACAACCTTGGTTTGTAAGTTATAGCCTGGCTATCATTGCAGTTAATTTTCAGGCATTTTCATTAACTGGTGTGCACAGAAATTAATTTAAATAACTGGAACCTGAACATTGGTGTACCTGACCCCCACCCCCTATCTTCGAGGCCCTTTTGTGAAAATCGATTAGATTTCTAATATTTGAAATTTTAAATTCACATTAATTACCATTATTATTTATTTGAAGAAATTTTAATTCCATATTATTTCAATTATTGAAAATTTTAAATTTCGTATTATTCATAGGTTTTGTGGGGATTTTAATAATGCAAGTTCTTCGGAACCTACAGGTAATTTTTATAAAACCAAAATTGTTGCATTTTTGTTTTATGTAACACAAACATTCCCGGTGTAGTTAAAATTAGTGCCCTAGTCTTATACAAATACGAAGTATTACAAAACACTTCCACAAAAGTTACGCATATCCTGCAATTTTATTCTTTTAGAGAACTAACCATCTCTTTGAAATGCAACACAATCACAATGTTGTATGATAGCGTCTGATGACATTTTCCAATTTTTAAAACATGGAACATAAGTACATAGATAAGTAACTATTAAGAATTGTGGTATAAAAACAGTAAAACTACTTAAATTATTAACTCTTGAATATAAAAACTGCACTTAATATAATTTCACAATGATTTGCACATATTGTAAAAATGTTTCTCTTGACTTTGTTATAAAAAATTCCCACAAGTCTGTTCTTTCGTCACAGTGAAGAACATGTTTTAGTTCACTACATTCTGAAGAATGCATAGTTATGTATAAGCAGCAGTAATACGTAACACCTTATCAGTAATACAACACAGTAATACGTAACACCTTATATGTATTTCACTCATTGAAATACATAAAAAGCTCATTCATTGAAATTCTTAAGGATGCATAGTTATGTGTAAACAGATGTAATACATAACACCTTATTCGCATTGGTATAAAATTTCATTCATTGATAACATGCTCTTGCTAATATACAGGTATATGGCTGTGAAAAGTGGCCTTAAGTCGTTTGGGAAAAAATTGGGGTTTTCTTATCATCCAGATTTTATAAACTAAAAAACCCAGAAAATGTTTCTAAATATTTACCTTATTTATTGGGGAAAACATGCCAAAAATTGGGTTTCTTTTTAATACTTCAGCCATCAGAAATGACTTGCTATTTTTTTAACCACTTTCATATGAAAAATTTTGTAAAATCTTTTACTGCTAGGCAAAAGGCCCTCGAAGCTCTAAGGCCCCCCAGCAATGCAGAGTTTGCGAGGGCTAACAGTACGCCCCTTGGACCTGAACATTTGAATTTTAAATGAAAGCTCTCCAGAGCAGTCTGCATTGAATGTTTAATATTAATGTAAAGGATAAGTACTAACATTGAAAACTATGTTTTCACTGAAATATTACTTCAAGGTGTAAAATGAAAATACTGATACAATAACACAAATAATGAAATTTGCTTCAGCAGTTTTCCTGTACAAACTTGTAAGCAAGGGTGGGTTGAGATTACCAAACCAGGCCAGAAATTTTAGTCTTGTGGTCTACAGGGTAAACCACATAAAAATTCCCTCATGAAAAAAAATGATGTTATGTTTCAAAGAAAGCTGCTGAAATGTGCATTGTAAAATGAATTTAGTCATGAAGAACGTGAAAAAAATTGAATAGTGAAAGAAATAAAAAAATGTTCTTGTGATTGAACATAGGCATCAGACCACACTCAAAACGGTGTATTGTACCAAATAATTATTTTCCTTTGAAAATTTTTGTTTTGACAAAAAGAAAAAAATCACGAGTGTCTTGAAGACACCATTTCCAACTAAATTATCATGATTATTCTCAAGGTTAAAATGTGCATTTGCCACATGGAAATTTTCATATGTAATTAATTTTTATATTTATTTGATATTTGACCACTGATTGCCTGCTGTGCAGTGGTTTTGGTATCTCTTCCTTGAGTATACACTTTTTCCAACTCTGGCCGTTATTTTGACCCATGAACCACCATTTTGATTCATAAACCAATAGGTACTGGTAAATGATTCTTTCTTTTAAGATAAATGTGGGTGGGACATAAATTTTGGAATATCTCTGCAGAAGAATTGCTTTGTTCTTTGTGTCAGTCTGGATAATGGTGTGCGACTGATGGGCCATCATATAATAGGTACGGGTGTATGTTTCAAAATTACAGAAGGGGGAAGGGGAGTAGGTCATACCAATGACCATGGGCTCAAGTCCAACAACCTACCTCTAACTGTAGTTAGCTTTAGCTTAATTAATTTATAAATGTGTACTTGGTCTGGCAGCACTTTTCTCACGTAAGTAGAGAGAGTTTTTGCTGTATTGTTTCAGAGCAAATGCTCAACATATATTTATTTTTTAGGGAAATAACCTTTCAGGTAGAAATAAAGCACAAATGTGGTTAACGATCCTTTTTCATAAGTATGAACAATTATTCCTTCATTCCCAAAAATCCAGACAAAAAGAATTTGCGAAAGTGGGCTATTTCTTGTGTGGTCCACCGGAAAATGTGCTGGTGGGCCAATTCTTCCCTGCATATAACACATAACCTGGAAGTCTGATCCTTTGCTATTCCTTTTTGTCATCTTTCTGCTGACTTAAATAATAATTTAATGAACCTTAAAATGGTCCTTATATTAAAGCCATATTCTTCATTTCTCATCAGGTCAATATAATTTTAATTAATTTCTTGAATCTATATTTCTACCATTTGAAAAATTATATATTTTAAGTTTTATGTGGCACAGTATAAAATCAGTTTCACATTTTAGATTTGGTTGATCAATCAGTATCAGTGATTTCTTTTGCACATTGTTTAGGTTTCATCAAGATTTTCTCGACATTTTTAGCTATGTTTTTTTTTATGTTAACAGCTAGAATTGTTCCCTGCATAAGAAGAGTTAAAGACTGACATAGCTTACTTTGGTTTGTGTAGACATTGTTCGTTTGAAGTTGTGTTCAGCCGAAATACCAGAAAATTAAATTTCCAAAGTCTTTTATTGTATTAACCTCTCTGACTCTGTTACTAGTGCATTTTAAACTTATTTTTCAAACTTATTAAAATCTCATGATCATGGTGTTTCATATGGAATTTTAAACTGAGCTGCCAGGTTAGAAAGAAAAGACACTTTTGCATGTACTTTTTTTTTTTAAATAAAACTTGTGGTATAACAGCATGTAATTTTCCATATACGTCATATCAAACCAAGATTTTTTACTATATAGTAATAGAAAATATGTTTTAATCATGTAATGAATCTTGCAAGCTGTTACATCACTTCTTAGATCTGTTAAAAAACCCAGCTTATATGGATGGCATGTAAAACAACATAGAAGGTTATGATCACATATTGAATGTGGATCTATTGTTATTTTCTTTTGTATTGTCCTTATACTTTGCAGGGTTGACACAAAATCTAAAAAGATCTTTGTTGCGATGTGAAGCTTATATACATCACTTTTACCAATAAATTTTTGAATTGGTACAAGGCTATTTAAAAGATGATATTTGTACTGATCTTTTCTTTCTAACCTTGTACATAATGAATGCTCAAAATAATTATTATTTTATTATTTATGTGTTCAGATCATTGTTCAAATTTTTGTCAGAAGTTTAGCTGGCTGTTGCACACAGTCAAGTTGCTGAAATCGTTCGTTTACTAGTAACAGGTTTTGCAGAGAATTTTGAATTAAGGAATTATGCACTTAGTAGTCCCATGATCATACCACATTTCTTAGCATTCCCATGAAACAAACACAAGGACAGCACCACAAATCAGGGAAATTGGGTCACTCTATCAGACCAGTGCAGTTCACAATCTGTGATTATGACAAAAACTAGAGAGCTTGCTGCAACAGCCTCATGTGTGAAAGTACAAAATTCTGTATTCCAAAAAATTTTTCTGATTATTGCGTATACCACATAAAACGGCAAGGTTTCTTCTAAAAACAACTTCCCAGAAAAGGAGAGGCTTCCATATGTTCAGTTTTTTAAACAGAAGCAAAACCGAACAAATAATAACCTTTATTTATTTGCTTTCTTTCCCAAGGAATACACCTTTAGATTTCCTGGAATTCAAGAAATGTATAGCTTCAGGCAGACTGTGTGCATTCAAACTGTGGTTTAGCAACTTCAAAATGGTCTAACTGAAATTCTGCATTTCACATTTTTTTTTTTTTTTTAATGTATGGAAACTGTGTTGTGTTCCATCATATATTAAAAGCTATTGACATAATTTAGAATTTATGTTGGGCTAGTCATCCAGAGTTCTCACAATAATGTTGGTGACAGTCAGCTTCCTCTCTGTGGAGGAGACAAATCTGCACATAAACTGGAAATAGGACACCACCGTCTGTGGAGAAAAGTGCAGCTTACAACTAGCACCCCAAACTAAACAGAGCCTGAGCGTCTGTCATAGTGAGGTGTAGTGTCAACTGTGCATTCATAGGAGGAGACTTCAGATGATGAGAACTATATTGTTGCATGTCATGAGAACATGGAAGTAATGTATTTTTTAAAAGTATTATATCGTATGTTTTGTGAAAGGGAAATAAATTATAAACACATATGATTTGGATGGCTGTGTGTTATTCATCACTCTTGTTGCTATTGTTGTGTAATTACGAATTTTTTTTTTTACGTCATCAGCCATTCTCAATCCACTGCTGGATGAACGTCTCCCCAAGTCTTGTCCACAACTTTTTCTTTAGCCAGTCTCCTCCATGTCACTCTGGCATACTTTTGAATTTCATCCACACGTCTCCCACATAGTCTTCTTTTTGGTCCTTTACTTCTCCTTGGTATCTTGTCTAATATTTCAGTTGTGTCCAATGGTTGTCAGTTCTTCGAGCAGTATGTCCAGACCATTGCCACTTAAGTTTCTTTACTTTTATCATGATGTCATCCTCTCTTGTCATTTTCCTCATCCATAAGTTCCTTTTCCTACCTGTCTTGGTTATACCAAGTATGCTTCTCTACAGGTTTCTTTGAGTTATCTGCAGCCTCTGTATGTACCCTTTAGTGAAGGTCGATAATTAAGAACTGGAAGAACACCTGATTAAACATTTTCTTTTAGGACATAAAGATAAATTGCTCCTGAAAATTGTACTGTTTTTTCAAATGCATTTTGTGCTAACTTTTATATGACTATGAATTTCTTCTTCAATGTGGCTCTTGCTTGTCCAAGGTAGATGCAGGTATAAGTTACTTCTAAATTTGCCCCATCAACCTCCAAATCTTCAGTTCTTGTGAAAACATTGTACATCAGTTTTGTTTTCTGTAAGTTCATATAACACTTTGTTTTGCGGGTCACCAAAAAAGTAGTAGAATATAGGCTTAACGTAGTAGAATATAGGCACAAATATGTGCTTTTAATTGTTTTTTCACATTTTTCACCACCCATTCATTAGGAGCTACCTCATATGGATAAAAATATGTTGCAAGGGAGGATTGCCAAAAGTCAAATTTCATGGAAAAAAGAAAATTGACCATTGTCTAGTCATTCGAAACTTGAAGAAATTTGATGTAAGTTGAAATCCGATAATAAGTGAAGAGTAAAGATAGGTAGGATTCACCTTATGATGGTGCTGATGTTAGCAATCCAGAAGTAGATACCAAACACCTAAGTAATAATTATATAATTTGCAAGCTTAACAAGAATAATCTGTTAATGACAAAGGTTGCAAAATAAGAGTGTAGCGAAAAAGGAATAAAAATTGTGTGCATTAGCCAAATAACATTGTATTAGCAGTTGCAGAAATTAGAGTGCAGTTGAAATACATATTTGAAGAAAGTGAACAAGCAATGAATATTGTGTTGTCAAATGTTGTACTGCAATAAAGCAATTTGGTCATGATTTGATTGCTTGAAGTAATTCCAATTAGTTCTTTTAATAAAACTGAAATGCACAATGAAATGTTTTGATTTATTGATTAGTTTGCCCTGTTGAGTGAAGTGAATGGTTGAAACATTGCTGCTCATAGGCCAAAACTTTTAAAAGTTTGCTCAACCGTGTCAGTAACTTTATTAGCTTCAACTTTGCTTTAAATTCAGTGTTTGTGATTGAAACTTAAAAGAGCTCTAGTTAGTTGTCAGTTTTCAGCTTGTCCAGGAAACAGCACTTCTTTCCAACATAAACACTAAACCAGATGTTCATTTCCAGTCAGTTCTTTCACCAGCCAAATTGTAATCTACATGACCTCTGAAGTATAAAGTGGATCTTGTGAATTCAGTTTCAGAGTTGATGTTGCCATATTTCAAAATAGCCTTCCAGCCCTGCCGAGTCCCTACTCCCTACCCAGACCCAGTTGTCGAAGAATTCTCTTTACCAACTGGGAAGTGTAATAAAAGTCTTGTATGCTAAATCATACAAAATCACAGTTTAAAAAAATTAAAAAAAAAAGGAAAAAAGAAGAAAAAATATTTCAGAGCCCAAGCCTGAACCATAGTTAAATATTATGCAGCCTGAGCCCAGTTCGGGCTCAAATAATTTTTGTGTGTCAGATAGGGTTCAAAGATGTGCTCATTACACCTGAATATTTGGTGTCATCTTCCTTGTTTTCATTTTAGTTTTGGAACACAAATATGTGCTTTTTAAAAAAAACAAAACCTTTGGTATGTCCAAAGAATGAAGTAAACCCTCTCTACAACTCAAAAGATTTTCATATAGATACAATCTATTTGATTCCATATAGATTGTGTGGGAATTCTGTTTTGCATATTGGTTGCTGTACACACAACTTCTGCCTAATATTTAGCTATATCACATCTGGTATCATAGTTTTGGCCATTTTTGCCAAACTTCTGTCTTTGTGCTCTGCAATACCGTTTATTTCAGATCAGTATGGAGCTGCCATTCTACGTTCCATTCCATGTTCTTTCAGGTAGTTTTTCAATTGTACATATTTAGCTCCTCAAAGAAAGCTCATCTACCAAATTAAATTCTGAAACTAATCGTGGTAGAATTTACCTATTGTTGATGTATTAAATGTCTCCATTTACAGCGAGAAAGGAGACATTTAATACAGCCCAGCCCCACATTCCGTAGCTGACTGTCAGAGCTAACAGACGTTTGTGATACTCTGAAATAAAGTGGATTATTTATATTTTAGATAAAAAATCAAAGGAGCACAGTAGCAACTGTGCCACAATGTAGAGCTACATCAACTGTCCTTCACTGAATACTTTAAGGGCATAGAACTAGTGAGATAGTGCCATGAAATAGTGACAGTTGATGTAGTTCTATGTTGTAGGTTGCGGTATAGTTGCTGCTTTGAGATATATATATATATATATATATTTTTTTTTTTTTTTTTTTTTTGTCATTTTCAAATTTTGAATTTATATTTTCTATAAGCAGAAGTAACCTCCTAATATATATCAATATAAACATTTGCAAGTAAATTAATATATGAAACATATATACTCACATTACAAGCATTGTAGTACTAAAACTATTTTTATAGCATGTTTTTTGTCAATTCGCGATATGAACCACGTGTACTTCGTCTTTGTTTGATATTAAAAAATAAGTATTTATAAAAGGTCAAGTGGTAATATTTTATTATATTGTATTCAAAATAATATTTGGTTTAAGGAAAATACTGTTACTATTAATAAAAATTTTACTTATCTTAAAACCACTTGGTTAGTATTGTTGTTGATGCTCAAAGATGTTTTTTTATTATTAGTCTTTTTTCAATAAATTTTAACCTAAAATACAGACTTACTGTGTACCTCATCTACCTGTATTTTAGGTTTAAAAAATTATTATAAAAAGACTAATACCACCCCCACCCCCACCCCCCACCCCACCCCTTCCCGTTTTTGAGCATCAACAACAATACTAACCAAGTAAGTATCCAACCACATGGTTTTTAAGGTAAATTAAATTTACATTTTTATTAATAGTAACCTGAAAATTTGACCAACATGTAAATAAGTGTATCCTAGTAAACCCCATATCACTTATTTTGTTTTAAAGATATTTCATTACTAGGATTTGCCATTACTTCATTAATACAGAGGATTACATGTTGTAAAATGGTAAGCATGTCCAGAATGTTGAAAACTATGCCAAGCAAAGATAGGTAATAGTTGCTGGCATGGATTTTATATTAATCGACTATTCCAAAAACAAGTCGAGGGAGAGAGAGACTTTCTAAAGCAATCATGTTTGGGATTAATTATCAGATTGAGGGAAATGTGGGAGCATTAAATATGAAATCTGATCTCTCTCACACAAATTCATAACTGGAAAATTTGCTTTAAATTAAGATGAAGAAAGCACTGTTGTGGTTGGTATGGATTTGTTTGGTATTGTAGTGTTTATATTACCATTTCTGTAGTACTTTATTTGAACTGAAAACAAGAAATACTTCTTTGGAAAAAATATATCCAACTTTCCGAGCTTCCATCGCACCCTTAATTTAGTAAATAATTGATTTAATTCGCATGCTGTAGATAACTCTTATTTCATTTTTTTTTTCTCCCACTGTTTTTCTTTTTGTAAAGCTGGTAAATGAAAGTCTAAGAGCCTGATGTCTGCTATTAGCATTTGTGAATCATTTATGAGAGTAATGGAAATATATTTCTGAAGCTTGAACGTTTGCTTTGATGCTTATACAATTTCATAATATGTAATATATACTTTTGTCTTTGAAACTTGGTTTATGAATTCTGTAATTGCGACAATTTATGTTGTGATAATTTTCTCTTCAGGCAAAAGAAAAGGCATCCATTTTGTGGCTGTTATCAAAGGCTTTTGATGGTGCAATTCCAAGTGATATCAAAGAACCCTTTTATAGGGATCATGAGGTAAAGAAATTTTGTTGACATTTATCTTGTTATGTCTGAATTGCATATACATACCTCACAATTATATATGAAACAAGCATCTTCATTCTCTGGCGTCTAGAAAAAAGTGAGAAATGGAGGTATCATGATCAAACTTTGTAGGTAGATTATTGGAGGCATGGGAAAATGATTTAGCAGGGGGAAAATTAGTCAGATGGAATGAGAAACCACAATAATGGCAGTATGAACTATGACACACTCACTCAGTGTCCCTCACAATGGATTAAACTTCTTTTAGTTCCGTTGGTGAAAACTTACAGAAAGAAAAATATGTCTGATATTGGTGACAGTGTTAGTTGCAAAAGTTGCCATGCATTAAGTTTTATTAGAAGGGAACTGTAGTTATTTTTGTGGATGTGCAAAGTATTTTTACGCTAATGTTCCCTGACAGTGAGATAGCAAAGAAATTTACATGTGGTGAAAGGAAATGCATGTATCTAGCAGTTTTTGGCATTGCACCATATTTTTTATCGCTCTTTAAAGACAAGGTAAAATCGGAGGGTGGTTATTCTTGCTGTTCAATGAATCTCACAACGACTGTAGTTTCCAAAAACAGCTGGATTGCCATCCCCGTTTCTTTGATTGTAATCAAGTTAAGTCATGCTACTATGCTTCCGACTTTTTAGGCCACACTCCAGTGGATATGTTGTTTGGCAAAATAAATGAAATATGTCAGACTTTAGGCTCTGACAGATTGTTTGTTGCAACTTTCAGTGGATGGGCCAAATGTTAACTAGAAGGTTTATGATCTAATGGTCAATCATTTAAAGCAAGAAGTCCAGTCCATATTAGTCAACATCAGAAGCTGTGGTTTACATGTAATGCACAAAGCCTTCAGGAAAGGATGCATGGAATTTCCGGAGTTACAGCAGGGTCTGGTTGCTATTTACTACATTCTTAAAGGTTTGCCAGCTCGACAAGAAGATTTTATGAAAATCTTCTCATTGAGCTAAATTTTCATTAACATTTTTGTTTGAATAAGTGGTTGGACAACATTAATGCTCTGGAATGAGCTCTTGAACTTCTGGATCCACTGGCATTATATGTAAAATCAGTTATTGAAAAAATAAATAAATCTGAAAATAAATCATTTGAAACTGTACGCAGCAGTGTTGTAAAGGATGATTTATTTGCCTCAAAATGTTACTTTCGTATTTGTATTGCAAAGGAGCTTGAACCTCTGCTGACAATATACCAATCAGATAAGCCAATGCTGCACTTTTTTGCAAGTGATTTGTATAAACTTATTAAAGGACTGATACAAAGATTTATAAAAGATGAAGAATTAAAGTCCGTGATGTCTTACCTGAAATTACTAAACAATGTAGAAGATACAAAACTATACAAGGATGTTAGTAAAGTAAGTGTAGGTTTTGTTGCTTTTAATATATTTTTCTGAATTAAGTAGAAGTAAGTAGATAAGTGAGAAACAGTTGCAGGAAGTTTTTAGCAAAAATTCCAAAAAGCCTTTGGGAAAGTCACCACTTAGGTATTCAGTGGTGTGAAATATGACATGTTTAGATCCTCGTAATTTGGTATGTGGTAAAGTAGATGAAAATAATATAAAATTGTATAATATATTACTTTCATTAGTGAATGCAAAGAAAGTAGCTGAATTTGACTGTGATGTGGTGCTCAAGGAATTCACATAATTTCAAAGTGAATTTAGTGTGCTTAATGTTGATTTACCATGCAGAAACTTTAAATTTTGGACTGAAGTGCTGGTCAGGTTGATGAATATTTTTATGATCTTCTGGCTAAAGAACAAAAGTTTTCTCACTTATGGGGAGCGATAAAAATTATATTACTTCTTTCCCATGGTCAAGCTACAGTCGAAAGGGCTTTCTCAATTAACAAGAAGCTGATGGTTG
This sequence comes from Macrothele yani, assembly GCA_039090855.1. NCBI lineage: Eukaryota > Metazoa > Arthropoda > Arachnida > Araneae > Macrothelidae > Macrothele > Macrothele yani. The sequence goes on from CM077028.1 coordinate 145,636,593, forward strand.
AAAACTTGGCAGATCACTCAATCGTTGCAAAGAGAGTGATTGGAAACCACATTAAAATGGTAGATGGCCTGACAACTGTTGTCATTTCAAAAGAATTGATGACTTCAGAAACAAGTGGCCATAAAAAATATGTTGGGTACTTGGAAGAGAAAAAAATGTAAGTAAAAATGAAGCTGTTAGTGAAAAAAGAAAAGCTTTGTTGGATTTCATTGAAGAATTGAAAGCTGAAAAGATATGCATAGAAAGAGATATTTCTACATTGGAGTCATCTTAACCTTAATGGCAAAGTCAAATGCTCATTGCCGAAGGACAAAAGAAAAGGCTATTGATCTGCATGACATTGAAAATGAAATTGGCAGTAAAACTTTGGAATTAAAAAAGAAGTGTGAGGTACTGAATATTTTTTGTGTGGGGTGGGGTAGGAGTTGGGAGGTTAGTCGCAAAGTCATTTTTCATTTGAATAGAAATATATATTTGCACTCAACTTAAATAGATTTTTAAATGCTGATTAATGAAAATGTTGATTAATTAAAGCAAGATTACTGTGAAGTGTCGAAACTTGATAACTATGCCATATGAGTTCATCAGGTGCTTGTAGTTCTGGATTTTCTGATTTTCCACATTTTTTTATGTTACAGTACATCGTAAAAGTACCCTGAAAACAAAGTTTAGGATTTATTTTCCCAACCCCTTTGGAGATATGGGTCCTCAAACCCCCCAAAATGAGCTAAAATGAGGGTTATCGTTAATTAACTCTAACTGAGTAATTGTGGAGATAATGACACTTAATGGGTGCCTAAATAGAGGTAATAACCTGTACATTCATATGTAACAACCTCATTTCTATAGCATAATAATTCGTCAAGTTGTAGGTGGGTCAAAGTTCAAGGTCATGGTGCAGATTTCACCACTTTTCGGCAGCATTTTTATACCAGAAAGGACTTAAACACAAAGTGAATATTTTTTCAGGCAATCCTCATATGTTGCTAAGAATGCTAAAGCACATTTCAACGTGTGTTATGTTTCCCTTTTTTAATAAGAAAATATTTTATAGTTGTAACATTGTCAAAATTTCATTTCTGTTTTTGGGATACAATAAATCAAAAGGGGTAACAGATAAACACCTTATTTTCTCTGAGGACTACCTTCTATTGCATATCTAAATATTCTCAAAGTTTTGTTTTGTGTTTCACAATAGTTTCTGAAATAATGATAATACAAATTGACCCATTTCAGTCTACAGGATGTATATGCCCACCATAAAAGTAGTTCATCTGTTTATACAACATAATACAAAGTTAACATGAAAAATAAAATTATTGGACAGCAAATTAGAACATTCTTTCAGATGTGTTTTAAATGGTCTACTAGCAATTGCGTCAAAGACAAAGACAGTTTTAGGGTAATGTTGTGTCCTCTTCTAACGCAGTGGTTAAATGCAGTTGTGTGAGGACTTTTTAAATGTTGGCCTGTGTAACCCATGCTTGGTAATTAGTTGGCAAAGAAAGTGATGTTCCTGGCTCTGGTGGATGAAAAAACTGAATTTTGAAATATCTGTGTTCTTCAGAACATTCTTTGATAATGCCAAGCCACCATTTTGATTCATACGCACATGCAATGTAATCACCAATTTTTTTGGGTTCCTCTGCAAGTTCTGTATTTGCAAAAACTTTAGATATGTTAACAACTTCATATTTCTTGCTGCTTTGACACAAGTTGAATTCTTAATCTATTGTTTGTTCTCCATTGGAATAAAGCAATGATGAATTCTAGTGTTTGCTATTTTTAAAGCAGAAGCATATCTATCAGCAAGTATGACATTTTCCTCATTAATATCTTTTTGTGATTCAAAAAGGAATTGTATTCCTTTTATTTTTTTTGTACAGCATTTGAACATGTCTTCTGGTGTTAAAATATGTTTGTCAATAAGTTGTAAGGATGCCCTTGTTACATGTTGCTGCACAGTATACCCCCTATTCCATTGCATGGCCCTTTTCCATGAGAAGTGTGAAAAAAAAAATGCCATTCAGCTTCTAGGTTGAAATCTTTATTATAGTGAACTAGGTTAACAATTTTTTTTTAATTTTTATATTGTCCTCCAGCACCATCTGTAAAATAAATTACCCTTTTCACATTGGGAAGATGGCCTTTTAAGATGGGTAAAAGTTTTCATAGAAATGTATGTATTGATGTTGCATTGTGTGTCATCAATTCACTAATTACACAAAAACTTGTAATTTGTCATGAGCTTTAAAATAACAAACAAATGGGTGAAGAGTAGCTTGGCTATTTACCCAGTGGTACAATTGAATTTCATCTTGTACCACAAAAGTAAAGTTTTCTGAAAAGTCGCAAAGTAGTATACACTCGTCAGAATTTAGGAGTGCTTTCTTGGTCTTAAGAAAACGTGTATGCTCTGTTGCTATGTAATGATGATTTTTCAAAGTATTAAGTTTCCTGAGTAAATTTTCCTTGAATTCTGCATATGAGCCCCACAATTGTCACTAAAGTGCATCGATATGTTGTAACCCACTGTTTGTAGGATATTTGGAATACAGTAAAACCTCAAAAATCCGGCATTGACGGGACATGACGAGTGCTAGATTTATGAAAATTGCGGATTTCTGACGCTATCCAAAAATTGCGTGACAAGCATTACGTAAGCACGTACTTACAAGAAACAGGTCACTTTAACAAAAATTTGTACGTCAACGCCTTATAAATATGCAGGGGTAGCGCTGCCGATTGCATTCTTCGCAGTGTGCCAAAAAAAAAAAAAAAAAAAAAAAAAAAATTGGCGTTGGGAAAAGGTTTTGGCAAAAACATTGGCACTATTTATTATAAACTGTGCTGATTATTATAAAACACTGTCGAAAAAAATTTAATTTAGCGAATGGTTAGGCAAAAACTTGAAAACAGCCGGAGCAACCGCTAGGGAAGGGCGATGTATCGATACATCGCGAAAACCCGGTGTGAATTTTACATCGATGTTACGTTGTTGTTGTTTTTTTGACTGACGAAACTACGATGCATCACGAAGACGATTGCCGCGATGCATCATGAAGGCCGATGTAGATGTCATTACACAATCAAATCTACATACTGCTGCCACCACCAAGCACCGATCATCATCACTCGTTCGACACACATTTCAAATGTACACGCCGATTCGACGCCTCATTGGTCCATGCCATCTCAACGCGGCCAAATGAGATGACAAATTTGAGAAACCTCCTGATGTTACACGTAAGCGGCTATCGGCAATTCGCACGCTGAGATTGGATGATCTCGTGATGTGTTGTTGAGACGGTAGGTACATCATATTTTTAGTAAGTTTCATGGTTATGCGACTAAGTTCTATTGCATATCTTAAAAAAAATAAAAAAAAATAAGAGCTTATTTTTAGGGAGTTCCATGGTTATTGGTGAAACATCGGATGTTCTCGCAAAAACAAAATCAGAAAAGTGCCAGATTTCTGAAGTTACCGGTTTTCTGGATACCGGATGTTCAAGGTTTTACTGTATATCATCTTGGAATGAATCCAAGCATTCTGAAACAAAATCTTGACCAGGGCAGAGTAGACATCCCTGAAGCATACACACTTCTTTGTTCATGCTACAAACCATCTGTGAAAGCAATTCCTTGTAAGTATAATTAAGTTTTGCCCCATTAATCATCTTGACATTCTGATGTATACAGCACACACATACTGAATGTGTGCCTGGTGCCCCAGCTAGCACACACCATTTTGGACGCAATACACAGAATTTGGAGAATCCAATTTTTGCCTCTGAATGCAATTCTTTAAACCTTTCATACAGTTCTTTTAAATTGCAAAGTACTGTCCACTTTTGCCTTTGTTCTTTTTCTCCCAAGTTGTTTCTTATGGTGACAAAATCTTTTATTTTTGGACACAGTCTGCTGCATTCATCATCTTCATAAAACTGATTACTTGGGATAAGGTATTATCTGAAATCTTCTTGCTGCTTTGTTTTTGGTGAGTGAAACTTTGTAATACACCATGATTTTGTACAATTCTTCTTGTTGTTTGTATGAGGTATTCACCGACTTCAAATTGCACACAAATTTTGGAGATTGACTATGATTGTGAAAGCAAGCTAATAATCCTGAACTTTTCTTAAAAACTACTAACATTATTTTTCTTTGTTTTAAGGTTTGAAATTAATGTTTCATATTCATTCTGGTCATAGGTGCTGGCATGAAAAATGATTGGGGTTTCTGGAAATTTTTAATAGAATTACCCATGCATTTTTCAAAGTATTTAAGTCTAATTTAAATTTCATTCAGTCAGTTTATCTGGCACATTAAGACGTATGTGAAATGCTAAAATGAAGCAAATTATAGTTAATTACAGAATTTTTTCTCTCTAGATAATTAATTATTTATTTCATTTATTTTGCCTTTGTAGACACGGCGTTATTATTGGGTTGTCAGAAAAGTCATAACTTATTTTAGCCGTGTTTTGCAAAGGTCATTTATTGATAGAAAGAACAAAGATCAATCAATGATATAATGCCCGTTTTGTTCAATTACTTTTTGCCATCTTTCAGTGAGCTGCAGAATGCCTCGTTCATAGAAGGACCTGTCTTTCGTGGCGAAAAACTGTACAAGGTGCTGATTTACAGCCTCATCTGAATTGAACGTTATACCACGCAAGGACTGTTGAAGAGAGCGAAACAAGTGGAAGTCTGACGGTGCAAGGTCAGGCGAGTATGCTGGGTGTGGCAACACATCCCACCCAAGCTCCAATAATTTTTGGCGGGTGATCAAACTTGTGTGTGGTCTCGTGTTGTTGTGATGGAACACAACACCTTTACGATGAACAAGCTCTGGACGTTTCTGGATAATGGATTCGTTCAAACTGTCCAATTGCCGACAGTACACATTCAAATTGATTGTTTGGTTCTGTGGTAGGAGCTCAAAAACACGACACCTTTAAAATCCCACCACACTGAGACCAGAACCTTCCGCTGATGAATGTCTGCTTTGGATGTCGTTTGAGGCGAAGCAGCACGTCAGGACCAAGACCGTTTGTGCAGCACATTGTTGTACACAATCCACTTTTCGTCACCAGTTATCAGTCGCTTCAAAAAAGGATCGTTTTTCTCACGTTTAATGAGCATATCGCAGATATGCAGTCAATTAAGCTTCTTTGAGTTCATGAGGAACCCACACATCGAGCTTGCTTACGTATCCCAGCTTCTTCGGGTGGTCATGAACGCTTGAATGACGGATATGCAATGTGTCTGCAATCTCTCATGTCGTGTAACGTGGGTTTGACTTGATCAATGCCTTGATTTGGTCGTCTTCATCCTCGGTGGGCCTCCTGGACCGAGGAGCATCGTTGAGGTCAAAATCACCAGCATGGAATTTTGCGGACCGCCGCTGGCACTGATGTTCTTGTAGAGCATTATCACCGTACACTTTACGCAACTTTTCACAAGCTTGACGCGCGTTCTTCCCTTTATGGAAGTAAAACAGTAAAATATGGCAAAAATGCACAGTTTCGTCTTCCATCTTCAACTTGATGTCAAATCTCCACAAATCAACCAAATCGCTCACTATTCCTTTTAGACTGCAGCTAGTACTGGCACCTGTCGAATGCCATAGCAATAACAGAGCTGTGCATGCTTCTAGTACTTTCAAAACCGCCCAATCGCCATCGGGTGCCGAAATATGTCATGACTTTTCCGACAACTCAATATATACAATACACAGATATTGTGCGAATTTCCAACTCAATTGTCTTATAAAAGTAACAAAAACATGTAAATTTTTTTTTTTTTTTTTACCAATTTTAAAATTGCCAACAATATTTTTCTTCAAATGATTTCTGAGTTAAAATAGGAGGTTAGAAAGGAGAGGACATGGCATCAGCCACACACCCTGCGTTTTCCATGGCATCTACTTCGTATCAGCTGTGTATTCCCAACTTGGGCTGCTTCTGTACTTTTCTATGGGGAAATCGTTGACTTTGAATAGGTTTTAGAGGCACTTGTGCAGCATGTACAGTCAGGAAAAAATGAGACCGAAATATACATGCACATAACTAAACATTTGCAAAAAGTTACAGAAATACTGTTTAGTATTTTCTAAAAAAAATTAAACAAAATTATGCTTCGTCGACTGGAAGTGCATATTGCGTATTAACCAATCGTGGCCTTGCTAAAGCTGTGGAAGCCTTGTTGACCTTCAGGCATAGCTGCAAAGGGTAAGAGATGGCCACTATCAACCTGTGCCTCAGCACAGGTCTTCAGTAAGTGACGTAACATCACTGAACCCTCCCCACTCGGGATCGCAAGAAACCAGATGATCAGATTTGGCTTTGCCAGTGGCTGCTGATGCCATCTTCTCTCTATTCTAACCTCCTTGGTCCCCGACTGCCCAAAGATAAGGTGGGGCAAATGACTGTACAACATATTTCCGCCTTTATCATTATGACCTCGAATAGGTTCTCGTCTCCGAATGTAGAGCCTAGACTTTTGTATTTTGTGGGAACCCTGACTAACCGAAGAATTTTCTTTTATAAAGCAGGCAGTTTTAAATGCTCTTAAACAACAGTACTTTTGAGGTATTGTCTGTCGCATCAAATTTGATGAGCACAAACAAACACTAATTCTTTTTTGAGGCACAATAAACAGTTTGAGGGGTAAATTTCTATACCCACTTTCTGTATATACTAAGCAGGGGATGAATAATAAAATACTTGAAGAATTGATAACAAAAAACAAAATTTATGCACATATGCTTAAGTGTATTTTTTCCACCAAATACGCACAAAAATATTAGGGGTTAACCTACAACAAAATCATTGGGAGTTGATTTTGTTGTGGGTTCGAACTCACGAAGTCGGCGCCTATGATTCTGGTGTTTTGTCTCCTTTGATTTTGAAGTACTGGGTTCATTAAAAACCTCAAACGAATTATGCAGTTTATGTGAAACATTACCAGATATTTGGGTAACTTTTTTTCTATGGCAGCATATCTCCTCTGTGCTGGCAAAGTTTGAGCTTACACTGGAGAAATTCCTGAAATGCTAAATGCTTGATTAACTGATTCTAATTTAATATATTTTGGTTCATACAAGCTATTCTCCTCAGTTTCAGTATCATGGTCTGAACTTTTCTTTCAGAGTATGATTCCTTGTAATTTACTTTCTTGCATTTTCCTGTTCTATGATGAGTCCTGTGACTCTTAGTGACCATTTTTTGACATTTAGAACGGGGTTCGGACATTTGGGCACCCGGACATTTGGGCACCCGGACATTTGGGCACCCGGACATTTGGGCACATTCCCTTTTAAAGCAATGAAATTGCGCTGCGTTAAAAATTATGGTGTTCCTATATTTCTCCCTACTTGAGCAAGTGATGTGCACAAAATGTTTTTCACTTATATCTCATAATCATTAAGAAATTGAGACATATTTACGATTTTCTGTCTGAAAGACGAGGCGGACAGTGAAAAGAAAATTATTTGTGCTGAATCAATTTAATAGGTTGAAGAAATCTTTTTTGTATATACACAATTTTGTATCATAACCTAATTTGGAATTATACCCACAGCTAAGAAACATAGGTGAGTTAGCAGGTAACCAGTTGAATTCCTAAGATAATTTGTTTTTTCTTTCTGCATTTTTCTTAACAGAAAAATGTAGCTTCTTCTTTATGATTGAATTCATGGGTAATATCTTAAGCCATTGGAAAATAATGAAAATGTTTCACTGAATGCAGAACCATTTTGTGAGAAATTAGGTTTTTGTTCAAATATGCATTCCACATAACTGTGCAACAGTAAAATTCTATTGTTGATTTATATGTGTTTGTGATGCATGTCACTGTCTTCAAATCAAGCTATTCTGCGCAACCATTTGAACTGTTATACTTTGATTTAGCAAACATGGATAATTATTAAAAATTTGGCCTAAACTATGTGATCAAATGTATTACACTAACACATTCAAGTGTCTACATATTTACTGAACAAAAAGCATATGGCTGCATATATTTATACATATTAATTACTAATTTTATTCTCAACTTGAGTACAAAATCTGTTTTTACTCAATCTGTGATTCTATTACTAAGCATAGTGAACAACCAAAAAAAAAAAAAAAAAAATGAAAAAGTTACCATCTTATGTGCAAACAAAGAAAATTTTTTGTCTTCAGTTCAGTTCAGTTTTATCACAAGCAGAACTGCTGCACACTTAAGTTGTACTAATTAAGAATTCAGAGCATTGATTTCCAATACACATAGATAGATCATTTAGATACAATCAGAATTTTGTAGACATTAGTACTTGTCTGATTAAAGTGCCTTTTATTTTATTTTCTATAATATTTTTTATTAGTTTTAGTCATACTTTGTAAATTTCTGCTGACCTTCATTTCTTTTACTTTTAGAAACAAGTTAGGTTAAAGCCCAAGATTGTGCATAGTCTAGCAAATGCTGAACTTTACTGTTTATCTCTTGCCAATATCTATGCTGATCCAAATTATCACAGCCTTGACCACCATGGTATAATTCAGACATTGGTAAGGAAGGGCATTTACCTTGTTGAGACAAAAGATGCTCCACTTACAGAAACAGTGCTGGTGCAGACTGCACCAATCAGGCTGGTAAGAGTGAATCTTTCTATATGTGTATTACTGTTTTTATGAATTTATGTATTTTTGGTCTTTATATACACACTTTGAAATTCAAGCTGCTTTTTAAAAAGCGCATCTTCTGTAAAAAAAAAAAAATTACACTTATGTTATCACTTTATTCATTCTTCCCTCTGTCCATGGACACCATATCTCTGAAACTATTAGTCTGACTTGAAAAGTTCTTTTTGCATTAGAAAGCTTGAAATGTGAGAATGTTGATCCTTGAATTCCAGTTGGGTTTTTTTTTTTTCTTCAATGCATGGCTTCGCTGCTAGTGGGCATAAATGCATGCTGTCGAATTCAAAATACATTTTATTCGATATACTTACTGATTGAAAAAAAAATGTCTTCTTTTCGATGCCATTTATAACAAAGACTATTTTGGGTACAGTTTCTTTTTCAAGTAATGCATAGATTTTCCGCTAAGGGGTGTAAAGGCAAATGGGGATTCCCTAATATCTCTGCTTCTAAAAGTCCTATTTGAAAGATTATTTCTGCATCAAATATAGCTCCTGGTAGGAAATGCTCTTAATTTTTGGTAAGGAATAATTTTGCTACCAGGGGGTGTAAGTGTTTATTTCTGTTTCTGATATACATATTTGCAGCAAAATCTGAGCGTCTAAAAGCTCAACTGAAAAATTATTTCATGGACTGATACCACTCAACTCGCACGCACGGAAAACCTTTTTGAGAATCCTGCTGCATAAAATAGTGCTTAGTTTTTCCGCCATTGGGCATAGATGTATATCATATTTTTATCGATATGTCTGTTTCGAAAAGTCTGATTTGACAAATTCTTTTTTGTTGGAGAGAGTTTCCGATGCAAAATGTTTTTCCTTTAAGTTAAAATTTTTCTTAACACACAAGTGGACCACCAAAGGGTGTTCATGTTTCTACTTACAGCAATATCTGCAGGACTAAAAACCTGATTGAAAAAATATTTTTGGTCAGATACTACTAACTATGAATTCGTCTCATGTATATTTCCTTCCCAAAATAATGTACAATTTCCCCATTAGGTGGCACAAATATTTAATCTGTTTTTCTCGATATCTGTGCTTCTAAATGTCTGATTTAAAAAAATATTTTAACATTTACCTTATAGAACACTTTAAACTTGTACTTGTGGATTTTTTCTGCAGTTCACAGTTCTGTTGCTAGGTGGTGTTTGTGCACTTTTGTTTGCAGCTGTATCTCTACTTTCAAAAACCTTATTGAGAAAAGTCTTTTTCTATTGTATGCCATTTGCTGCAATAAAGATAGGGAACATTATCCTCTTTTAATAATGCACAGCTTTTGCACTATGGGCATAAAAATCAAAACCTGTTTTGTGCTATCTCTGCTTCTGGGATATGTATTTGAAAAATTCTTTTTCCTCCTTGGCATAACTCTTGTCGTGAAGAATATTTTTAGCTTAATTTTAACTTTTCCATTATGCAAAAAACATTTTTTAGGTGGTGTAAAGTTATATAATGTTTTCCTGTATATATTTCTTCCTTTAGCTGTTCAATTTGAAAATCTTTTTGTCTCAGATGCCTTCCTTCTGCCATGAAAAACTTTTTATGCACCATTTGTTAATTTTCGTAACATACTTTTTAACTGTTTGTGGAAGTAAGTAGCTATTTCTGTTTCGGGATGTTTTATTGATTGCAGGAATCCTGTTCCTTTCTTTTTCTAACTGGTTCCATTGACTATAAATAAATTTGATAAATTGTCTTTGCATCAGAAAGGATTCAAAAGACATGCTCATTACAACTGAAAACTCATTGTCATTGTTCTTGTTTTTTTCTTTCTGGAGGAAAAGAGGTGGATAAGGTGCAACATAGCATGCGATTTAATGCATCTAGATATTTGTGTTTATGAGAAGCAATTAATAATTGAATGTAACCAATTACCTTGTGATATTTGAATTTTTTTGTGAAAATTCTGTCCAAAACACAACTTTATGTTTCTCTTTTTAGGTTTGTGCAGATTTTCAGAAGCGCATCTTTGTTTAATATATATATTAATATCTGTTGTGCATTGTAATTTTTCTGTTTCATTACAGAATGCGCACATGGCTGTAATTGATGGCATCATGTCTTTGTACATAAAGGAGGTTCTTATTCCTGAAAAAATAATCGAAGTAGTTAGGTAAGAAAGATTTTTTTTTGTGTTTGTGTGTTTTGTACTGGGTCACTAAGAATGTCAGTTATAGACACATGTTCTTCACATAAGATTACCCATCACATCTTCAGCTGTGGTAACATGAAAGTTGACTGAAATATGTAATTGTATTCCTGTTATTAAAACCAAATACGGGAAATTAAAACATGAGCAAGTTTTCTCATATCATGAAGTAATGAATTGTTATGTGTACACCACTATAATTTTGTGTCAGTTGTAATTCATTTCAGAATATCATGTGAGCTGAAATTTGAATATTCAATTATGCTGGTAGTTTTGGCATCTTCCTTATTACAAGATGAGACAAAACATACTCTTTGTTAGTGTGTTTTGTCTCTTGGGAGTTCAGTAGACATTTTTGTTTGACATAGTTTCCAGTGCAGTTATACACTATCTAGACAGAAGTATTTGGACACCTCCACAACTGCAAACAAATGTGCGTTTGCAATACCAGATGCACATGCGAGGTGTATGTTAGATGTTTCCTGTACATAAAGGGGAGAATTGGCACACCACATTTGAAGTGACTGTGCTTCACAGAGCTGAACTGATAAACTTTGAAGTGGAATGGTGTTTGCATGAGCAATCAGTGCATAGCATTACTGCTCTTCTGGGATTCCCCAAATCAACTGTTATTGATATTCTTCATCGATGGGAAGCAGATGGTGCTACTACAACAAAACCGCACTTTGGGAGGCCACACAAATTGAAAAATTATGCCAAACAAAACTTTTTTTTTTTTTTTTTTTAATTGGAGGTTTAACGACCACCGTGAGCAACTCAATGGGCTATAAGCAGTCACCCGTCCCTAATTTAGGGTCACTGGTTCCAGGGAAGGGAGAGAGCCAGCGCCGTAAGACAAACACAACATCCATGCCCGAGCGGGATTTGAACCCGGACCCCTTACGGACGAATGATCAGAGGCCAGCGCCTTAGACCACTGCGCCACCGGGGCTGCGTAAACTTTCTGTGGAACATGAATAAGGTACACACCTCCTGTGACACAGTCCTGGCTGATGACATTGCATAAGCCATGTTTCCTCTGTCCAAATATTGATGCTAAATATCATTTTATTGCAGAAATTTTGTGTTTCAGCCTAAAAATGGAGGCTCCAACAACAGAAGCTAAAGAGAGCAAAGATTTCTCTGTAATCAATTTTTTTCAGTATTCCCCCTCTGTTGTTGTTAAATACCATTTAATCACATAAATGTTTATATTTATGATTAGAAATGAAGGTAAAAGTTTCTGAAAATGAAATTGATGGAACAAAATTTCTTCCGTAAACCCCCCTTTTTTTCTCATGATGTTTTCTCTGACCTGTATTATTGTTAAAAATCATTTTATTCCATAAAACTTCATGTTTCAGCTTGAAAATGGAGGCAAAAATTTCCAATAACCAAAGTTAATGGGAATGAAGATTCATCCATTATAATATATTTTTTTTTTTTTCTTCAGGGTATTCCACTCCTTTCACCACACCCTACATTGTTGTTCAATACCATTTATTTACATGTATGTTTATATTTAAGATTGAAAATGAAGGAGGAAGTTTTCTGAAAACAGAAGTTGATGAAGCACGATTTCTCCTGAAATCATAATTTTTTTCTCAGTGTTCATCTGTCGTGTATTGTAGTTAAATATTATTTTATTTAAAAAAAGTTGATATTTCAGCATGATAAGTCAAAACGTTTTAATTTACACTTGCAGCTTTGAAAAATGTACCAAGGAATGCATGCTGCTGTCAGTCATTGTTTAGCATGGCTGAAATCAACAAACTTTGAATCCTGTAGAGTGATGTAATATTCACAGTGACAATGAGCACATTGTTGAAATTTGATGGTGCTGTGAAACTTCAAAATATTGTTCGAATGTGTTGAAATTTTTCACATTTGTACACTTTATGATAAGGGCCCAAATTTAAGGGGGTAAAGACAAGAAATTTTTAAAATTTAATTCAGTATTTATGGGTCATAGCACAGCTGAAGATTTAGTTGAAGCATTCTTAAGTGCTATGTTCACCCTTAAAACTATGTAAAGTATTGCAAGTTTCAGTGAACGGTCCAAGTGTTAATTGGAAATTCTATAGAATGCTGCAAGACCATTCAAAGAAAGAACTGCAAAAAAATATGCTAAATATTGGGAGTTGTGGGCTACATGTTCTGCACAATGCTTTTAAATTTGGGTACAAAGGCCACTGAAAATTTTTTGGTTAGTCTGTACTACCTTTTTAAAGATTTGCCAGCTAGAAAAGAGGATTTCATGAAATATTCTGAACATGATTGCTTGCCCAAAAAATTTGTCCAACACAGGTGGCTGAGAAAACACAGAGAAAAAAACACAGAGAAAAAAATACTAGAAGAATCAGATCCTACGAAATTCCAATTGCACACATACCCCCAATATCGTACATTGGTAGTACGAAAAACAGGTTAAAAAAAAAAGACTTAAACAACACATATCTAAATAGCAAGAAAAAAAAAAAGAAGCAAAAACTGCATTAGTGCAATTCTGCATTGAAAACCAGACTTTCCTAAAATTCGATGAAATTAAAATGCTAAAAACGAATAAAAAATCTGAAAGGCAAATGAGGAGGGAAGAAGCAATCTTAATCTATAAAAATAAAACAAGGGTATGTAACCAGAACGACCCTAGCACATTATCTAGCCTGTGGAAGGAACTAATAAGACAAGAAAAAGAACAACAAAAGAAAAACCGACAAAAAAGACAAGAAAACCGGGATAGGAAAAAAAGTTACATTGATGAAACATAGATGGCACTAGCAGGGCTTGATAAAGAAATGTATCCAAGAAAGTATATCCGACGAATGGCAACGAGGAGTATCGGACTCCATTAGCGTAAAGTTAACCACGAACATCGGTGGAAAATTCACCACGCTCCTGAGGATCCCCAGAGACTGGGCAAAAATTTCGAGTATAAAGAACGGTAAAAGTTGATATTTTTGAATCCTAAAGTGAAGATCCACTGAGTATACCCAGCGAAAAGTGTGTTGAAGTAAAGTTATACATCTCATACAATGGACATTAGGACAATAACATCAACAAAGACCGGAAAACGTGTCGTGAAATATTTTCATCGCTAGTAAGGAATGCTAAGGTATGTATTATCTTCTAGAATATTGTACAAGTTATTTTGAAATTTGCACGTAAAAGAGAATAGTAGCATGATCAGAGCTATTTAATAGTCCGAATTAGAACTACTAATAGGAATTATCTGGGCATTTTACGTCGCTTACAGGAGTCAATCCGTCATAAACAGCTGGAGATGTGGTGAAGTGGACAATGGCACCTTCTCCATGACAATGCACCTGCACATCAGTCCCTACTGGTCACGAAATTTCTCGCCAGAAATCGTACTAATGTGCTTCCATATCCCACCTATTCACCTGACTTAGACCCCTGCGATTTTTACCTCTTTCCACTGATGAAACAAAATCTTCAGGGATGTCATTTTGTGTCAACAAATGAAGTAAAAACAGCAATGCAGGAGGCATTACAAGGGGTTGCTTTACATGGCTTTCAGCAATGCCTATCAAGTGCTGGCAAAAGTGCATTGTCGCCCAAGGGGATTATTTTGAAGGTGGTTGTTCGTCGCTGTTTTAAAGTATTCAAGGTAAGGAACTATACAACAAGTCCTCGAACTTTTGGATCCTACCTCTTATATTAGACAGCTATGATGACATTACATAACCCTGTCTGACTCCTGCCCCAATAGAAACCCATTTCCATACAACACCATTTACTTGTACACATGCTCTACTGCCTGCATACATGCCTTTCACACTATTGAGTAGATTCCCAGTGATACCATATTTATTCAGCACCTTCCACAGAAGAGTCGTATTTACTCAATCATAAGCTTTCTCTAAATCTTTGAAGGCAGCAAAAACTTTCCTACCAACAGAGATATACTTTTCAATCATCAAACGTAATGTGAAAATGTGGTTAGTGCAGCCTTTACCAGGCACAAAGCCACTCTGCACATCCCACACTCTCTCTGATGTAAGACCCCCATACCTTATCAATAACAATCTTTCCAAATAATTTCCCTGGCACACTCAGCAAACTGATACCATGAAAGTTCTTGCATTCAGTCTGATCACCCTTTCCCTTATACAAGGGAACAATGATAACATCCCTCCAATCCTGAGGAATAATTCCTAACTCCTAGCACAACTAGTAAATTTCAGTTAACCAATCAATTACAGAGTCCCCACCATATTTCAACATCTCAGCAGTTAGGCCATTCACTCCCAGAGCTTTACTGTTCTGAAGAGATTTTAGAGCTTTACACACTTCTTCTCTTGAGATCTCTCCTGCAGTTCCATCTCTCACTTTGACATCATCTGCTTCTGCCTCAGAATTGCCCTTGCTTTCATGCTATAATAACTTTTTATGATTCTCTTGATCTAGTTATCATTACAATTGCTTTAGTACCTAGGCTAGGCCTTTTCAAGAAAAAGAAATATATTGTAAATTGAATTTTTTTTTAATTTCTACCTGTTCAAAATTTTACTGTTTTTTGGCACCCACGTGTTGTTATCTTGCCCATTGACCATCCTGCAGATTATTTTGTGGCACCATGATTAGGGCAGTAATTTTATCGCAAGGGAAAAAAAGGGCAAAATTCCCGGGGCGGTCACTGGGTAAATTATGAAATTTTGCGAAAAAATTAGGGGCTCATGACTATATGCTAACATTTCCAAAAAAAAAAAAAAAAAAAAAAAAAGTTTACCAAGTTACGAAGCGGTAATACAAATGAGTAGTATGTAACTAAATAAGCATTATAACTTTATAAGTTTTTAAAATTGATACTTACATTTATAAACCATTCAAATTCTGGCAATGTTATAAACACCGTTACACGAGATCAAGAGATTCCATTTAAGTGAATGGTATTTTGATACATTATATTGTACATACAGATTTTCTTCTTTAATGCTGTGTCTGTTGTCCTGTAACAAGTTTTTAAATTTAGAAAAGGATCGTTCAGCATCAATACTGTTTGTGAGTACTGACAGACAGCAGATGGCGACCTTATATAGCTTAGGAAAATGACCTTTTTTTCGTATTCCAGAAGTCTACCAAACCTTCGCTGACACGAAATTCTTTTACAGTCGCTTTATATGAACAGAAATTCACATTTTAGTTGGTCCTTATCTTCGAACATAGGAATGTGGCTGAAAACAAACAAATCTTCGTCGTCTAAAAGGTCCAAGGACTTATTTTGAACAGGATCAAACATCCTACAAAACCTACATGCTTTGAAGTGAAGAAATTTGTGGCTGGCTGACAAAATCGATGCTTTTTATCTTCAAAAAAAAATAATGCTTAATTTTTTCATAATAACTGGATAGAGCTCTTTTTGCAGTGACGTGATCGCAGTCTTGACTCTTGCTGAGAAGACTGTGGGCGATGTCTGACATTTCATTATATATTTTGTGCGCGGAAATTCACTGTTTTTCAAATAAAGTTAGCTGTCCGGAAATATACGGCGCATGAACCTCAACCTGCTTCAGATTTTCTTTTGAATCCCTATCTTGACAATACCCAGTGATTTTATCCACAATACAACTGCTACTGTTGTCTTTTTCTTTTAAAAAACTCTGTAGTATTCTAAATGTTTGCACTGGAAAACCACGGCCTCAAACCAACTGTTCCACCTAGTCTGCACAGGTACTGGTGATAAGCAAGTTATTTTGCCCTTCTCTTTGCAAACTTAGTCGAAAACGTCCTTTACAGGAGGGACAAGCAGTGAAGGCACGTTTAACAGCAACTACTAAAGAGTTAACATTTTCAAATTCATTCTGCCAAATTTCGCCCAAAAGATTTAAAAGATGCGCATTGCAAGTGTCATGAACACCATTCCAGAATACGGTTTTCAGGCTCTTTCCCCATGCTTTGGACATGTAAGATGCATTGTATGTTACAAAAGCAGTTATATTAGCAAAATATATTTCATAATTATTAATGCAGTGAAGTATTGCCTCACTGACTGCTTTAAAATTTACGGATTCCAAAGTGATGCACTCAAGGAAGATTTTATTCAAAGATGTTTCATCATTGCAGCTTTCAACATTCGGTTCAGCTGATGGAACAGCAAGAATATTCAAAAGGTATCTATCTTCAGAATCAGTTGTTTTGTCTGCTACGATACTTACACCGGATACCGATTTTAAAAAATATTTCACTTGTTGCTTTTGAAGATCATATCTTTTCGGCAAATAACATTTCCGCATCCAATTTGTGTTTGGAATAACACCAATATCTTTTAACGAATTTTCCAAGTAATTTTCAATGTAGGGTTATCCAGTTTGGAAAGTGGGATGTTGCTGCACAAAAGGAACCAGTTAATTTAGAAAGTTCCATTGAGGGATTCTGTTCTTGTGCAGTTCTTTTCTCAATTAATGCATCAACACATTTTTTTATTTTCAATTGACTGTTCAGACACTCCTTTTTTTTTTTTTATGCAGCTTGGTTGCTAAATGCTTTTCACAACTGCCCTTTCTTGAAAAACCCACTGGTATGTTGCAACACGAACAGAACAATAGATTTTTGTTCACATGAAACGTTCCCTTGCTGTACTGCTTGCATCTTTCTCAAGTGGCTCATTCTCAAAATTAAAAAACAATATCAAGAAACTTCATAAAATACTCACACAAAAGCACAAATTTTCTAAGCTAAGCGTCTGTGAAACACTCTTTTCTGTGAGCTGCTTTCCCCGCTAAAATTACTAACACAACTGATGACTTACGGTTTACTAGTCCAGCAAGGCGCAAAGGTCATTCTACAGTAGCAGGGGGAGGGTGGGTCACGAAAGACCACGTGTGCACTCTTCAGCAGAGTGCGTGTGACCTTAAATTACCCATCAAGCTTGTTCGAAAAGAGTATTTTCGTAACGAACAATCTTGAAAGGTAATTCAATATTTAAAGCTCTGGCTTGGACTTTCGAGTAGGATTACTTTGCGGGTGAGCGAGTGTAAGATTGGTGTATGGAATACTAGAGGTATACATGGCAAGATGAATGAGGTGATTGAAGAGATGAATAAGTATAGATTAGATGTGCTGTGTGTAAGTGAAACCAAAAAGAAGGAAATTGGTATAGAAGAAGTGAAGGGAACGGTGAGTGTGTGGTCTGGAGTATTGGATAATATGAGAGGACAGGCTGGTGTAAGTGTGATTTTAAGTGAAAAGATGAAGGGCAACTTGATTCACTATAGTTGCGTAAGTGAGAGAATTCTTTGGATTTGTTTGAAAGTGAAACTTCTGAGAATAGTAATTGTTGTAGTGTTATGCTCCTTGTGACTCTGAACCCTCTGCTAGGAAGGAAGATTTCTGGAATGAACTAAAAGCTGTTTTGAGACAGTTTGGTGCTAAAGAGAAAGTTATAATAGCAGGGGATTTCAATGCTAGAGTAGGTGTGCAGAATGCAATTTCTGACAATGTTCTGGGTAAGTTTAATGATCCTTGTGTGAATGATAATGGTAAAAGATTAATTGAACTGTGCATTGAGAATGGTTTGTATGTATCTAATACATTTTCAACCACAAGTATGTCCACACATATACTTGGGAAAATCGTACTCTTGGTCAAAAGAGTGTAATAGATTTTGTTGTGTATGATTAGCGTCTGAAACACTTAGTTGTTGACACTCCTGTGATGAGAGGTGCGGATGTTGGCTCTGATCATTACCTGGTAGTGTCACGAGTGAAACTGAATGTTGGTTGGAGGAATAGGAAGAGGCCCAAGATGGAAAGAATAAAAGTTGAAAGGCTCCCTGAAAATCATCAGCATTATTCTGACATGCTCAGAGAACACCTGAAGTCTTGTGAGAAGGATGTAGAAAAGAAGTGGGAATGTTTTAAAAACTGTGTAGTCATTGCTGCTTTAGAGGTCTGTGGCACCACAATGGTGGGTAACAATAGAGGTGATGCTTGGTGAAATAGTGACATTGAAGAGGCAGTAAAGAGAAAGAAGGAAGCCTATTTGGGGATGTTGCAAGGTACAGTTTCTGTGGATGGATATCGCTGTAAGAAGCATGAAGCCGCTAAACTGGTTTGCCAGAGTAAGGCAAAAGATAGGAAGGAGAAGGTGGAAAAGCATGAATTGGCTTTTTGGAAAGATAGGAAGTTATTCTGGAAGTACATGAGACTCAGGGAAAAATAGGGGAAACAAAGTGTTAAGTTGTGTGAAGAATAAGATCAGGGAAATGATATGGGAGCCCAATGAGTTAAGTGAAAGATGAGGTGAATATTTATGTGAATTATTAGATCAGGAAAGCAAAGATGATTCTGAGACAGATGCAGATGATGGCACAGTGAAGGATGAAAGCACAGGAGTGATCTCAAGAGAAGAAGTGTGTAAAGCTCTAAAATCTCTTCAGAATGGTAAGGCTTTGGGAGTTAATGGCATAACTGCCGAGATGTTGAAATATGGTGGTGACTCTGTAATTGATTGGTTAACCGAATTTTCCAAGTAATTTTCAATGTAGGGTTATCCAGTTTGGAAAGTGGGATGTTGCTGCACAAAAGGAACCAGTTAATTTAGAAAGTTCCATTGAGGGATTCTGTTCTTGTGCAGTTCTTTTCTCAATTAATGCATCAACACATTTTTTTATTTTCAATTGACTGTTCAGACACTCCTTTTTTTTTTTATGCAGCTTGGTTGCTAAATGCTTTTCACAACTGCCCTTTCTTGAAAAACCCACTGGTATGTTGCAACACGAACAGAACAATAGATTTTTGTTCACATGAAACGTTCCCTTGCTGTACTGCTTGCATCTTTCTCAAGTGGCTCATTCTCAAAATTAAAAAACAATATCAAGAAACTTCATAAAATACTCACACAAAAGCACAAATTTTCTAAGCTAAGCGTCTGTGAAACACTCTTTTCTGTGAGCTGCTTTCCCCGCTAAAATTACTAACACAACTGATGACTTACGGTTTACTAGTCCAGCAAGGCGCAAAGGTCATTCTACAGTAGCAGGGGGAGGGTGGGTCACGAAAGACCACGTGTGCACTCTTCAGCAGAGTGCGTGTGACCTTAAATTACCCATCAAGCTTGTTCGAAAAGAGTATTTTCGTAACGAACAATCTTGAAAGGTAATTCAATATTTAAAGCTCTGGCTTGGACTTTCGAGTAGGATTACTTTGCGGGTGAGCGAGTGTAAGATTGGTGTATGGAATACTAGAGGTATACATGGCAAGATGAATGAGGTGATTGAAGAGATGAATAAGTATAGATTAGATGTGCTGTGTGTAAGTGAAACCAAAAGAAGGAAATTGGTATAGAAGAAGTGAAGGGAACGGTGAGTGTGTGGTCTGGAGTATTGGATAATATGAGAGGACAGGCTGGTGTAAGTGTGATTTTAAGTGAAAAGATGAAGGGCAACTTGATTCACTATAGTTGCGTAAGTGAGAGAATTCTTTGGATTTGTTTGAAAGTGAAACTTCTGAGAATAGTAATTGTTGTAGTGTTATGCTCCTTGTGACTCTGAACCCTCTGCTAGGAAGGAAGATTTCTGGAATGAACTAAAAGCTGTTTTGAGACAGTTTGGTGCTAAAGAGAAAGTTATAATAGCAGGGGATTTCAATGCTAGAGTAGGTGTGCAGAATGCAATTTCTGACAATGTTCTGGGTAAGTTTAATGATCCTTGTGTGAATGATAATGGTAAAAGATTAATTGAACTGTGCATTGAGAATGGTTTGTATGTATCTAATACATTTTCAACCACAAGTATGTCCACACATATACTTGGGAAAATCGTACTCTTGGTCAAAAGAGTGTAATAGATTTTGTTGTGTATGATTAGCGTCTGAAACACTTAGTTGTTGACACTCCTGTGATGAGAGGTGCGGATGTTGGCTCTGATCATTACCTGGTAGTGTCACGAGTGAAACTGAATGTTGGTTGGAGGAATAGGAAGAGGCCCAAGATGGAAAGAATAAAAGTTGAAAGGCTCCCTGAAAATCATCAGCATTATTCTGACATACTCAGAGAACACCTGAAGTCTTGTGAGAAGGATGTAGAAAAGAAGTGGGAATGTTTTAAAAACTGTGTAGTCATTGCTGCTTTAGAGGTCTGTGGCACCACAATGGTGGGTAACAATAGAGGTGATGCTTGGTGAAATAGTGACATTGAAGAGGCAGTAAAGAGAAAGAAGGAAGCCTATTTGGGGATGTTGCAAGGTACAGTTTCTGTGGATGGATATCGCTGTAAGAAGCATGAAGCCGCTAAACTGGTTTGCCAGAGTAAGGCAAAAGATAGGAAGGAGAAGGTGGAAAAGCATGAATTGGCTTTTTGGAAAGATAGGAAGTTATTCTGGAAGTACATGAGACTCAGGGAAAAATAGGGGAAACAAAGTGTTAAGTTGTGTGAAGAATAAGATCAGGGAAATGATATGGGAGCCCAATGAGTTAAGTGAAAGATGAGGTGAATATTTATGTGAATTATTAGATCAGGAAAGCAAAGATGATTCTGAGACAGATGCAGATGATGGCACAGTGAAGGATGAAAGCACAGGAGTGATCTCAAGAGAAGAAGTGTGTAAAGCTCTAAAATCTCTTCAGAATGGTAAGGCTTTGGGAGTTAATGGCATAACTGCCGAGATGTTGAAATATGGTGGTGACTCTGTAATTGATTGGTTAACTGAAATTTGCCAGTTGTGCTGGGAGTTAGGAATTGTCCCTCGGGATTGGAGGGATGCTATCATTGCTCCCTTATATAAGGGAAAAGGTTATCAGACTGAATGCAAGAACTATCGTGGTATTAGCCTATTAAGTGTGCCAGGGAAAGTGTTTGGTAAGGTCATCATTGAAAAAGTATGGGGTCTTACATCAGAGAAAGTGTGGGATGTTCAGAGTGGTTTTTATGCCTGGTAAAGGCTGCAGTAACCAAATTTTTGCATTATGCATGATGATTGAAAAGTATCTGGCTATTGGTAAGAAAGCTTTTGCTGCCTTCATGGATTTGGAGAAAGCTTATGACCGAGTAAATAGGACACTTTTGTGGAAGGTATTGAATGAATATGGTATTAGTGGGAATCTACTTAATAGTGTAAAAGTCATGTATGCTGATAGTAGAGCCTTTGTATGAGTGAATGTTTTTTTGTTTTTTTTTTTTTAAATGGTTTCTATTGGTGCAGAAGTCAGGCAAGGTTGTGTAATGTCTCCATGGCTGTTTAATATATTTATGGATGCGTGCATGCTTGATGCCAAAATAGATAATACTGGTTTATGCCTTGGTGATATCCGTGTGTGCAGATTGCTGAATGCCGATGACACTGTCCTGTTAGCAGAGAGCAAATGTTAGTTGCAGCGTATGTTGTCCCGGATGTACAAAGTTTGCATGAAATTCAAACTGAGCACAAATAAGGGAGAAACCAAAGTTATGGTGTTTGAGAGAGGAACTGGTAGCACTGAATGTAATGTAAGTAAAAATGGCACTGTGATTGACCAGGTGAGTGGGTTTGTGTATTTAGGAAGCATGTTTGACAGAGAAAACAAATTGTATGGTGAAATTAGAAGGCGAGTGAATTCTGCATTGAAAGTCATGGCTGCTTTGGGAGGGTTTCACAGGTATGATTGGTTCTCAAGAGAGTCGCGCATGGCTGTGTATGAGAGTGTAATTGTTCCTACTCTGATGTATGGCAGTGAAACATGAGTACTACAGAAGAAACACATGAGTCGTTTGTGTGCTGGAGTAATGCATTACTTACGGGGTGGTTGTGGCAAGACTTGTTCTGATTTTGTGTCAGGAATGAAGATGTGTTGCAGTTGTGTAATATGAAGCAAACTGTTGTTAGCAAGGTGGAGGCTAATATGCTTCAGTGGTTTAGCCATGTTGAAAGAATGAGTGATGAGATGCTTACTAAGAAAATCTTTTTAGCTCAAGTGGCAGGAAGGAAAGGTACAGGAAGGCCAAGGAAGTCGTGGGAGGATCAGATTCAGGAGTGTCTGCATGAGAAACAAATTATGAGTATGAAGTATAGAAGATCTTGTGTATGGCATATAATTAATGTCAGTGAAGCCTGAGTTGTATGTCAAGATCGCTGTAAATGGAGAAGTTTTATAATGGCAACAGTAAGTAAAAACTATCTGGTAGTTTGTATTTTTTTTTTTTTTTTTTTTTTTTTTTGGAGCTTACCTCTGAATTAAGCAAAAATAGGTAAAAAATCTGAAATTCACGGATATATATGATATTCGCGAAATTACAGAAAAACTCCTAAAATTCGCGGAAATTCGTGCTGTGACAGAATGACTGCCCTAACCACGATATCTGTTGCAGACTGATCAGGAGTTTTGCGCTGTGTGGGGGTGGTCATGTGATAACAAATGGGAGTGATTTGGAATAGCCTCTGCCAAAAGTAGCCTGCATCTAATGAAATAGACAAGAATAATCGTCTGTAAAAAGGAATGCCAGTGTGCTTCCCAGATTATGCAAAGAAATTCTGGTGATACTCACATCTGGCAGCTGTATAAAGAGAGATGTAGCTAATCATCTGGCATGCAACATTTCAGAGGAAAAGCCCTGAGTGTAAAACTGTAAGGAGTGTAAAGAATGATAATCCCTTTAAGGATTCCTGCCAACGACCAATTCCCAAGACAGGTCAATCACCGAGAGTGGATGACTGTCGAGCAGCAAGAAAGAGTGAGCGGAGAAATGCAAAGGCTTCCTCAGCATTCAGATGCCAGCAACTGATGTCATTTGAGCCATCCATTACAAAAGGATAACTCTCCACTAAAGAGAAGGAATCCAGCTGGTGTCACTATATAACCCACTGCACCCACGCCAGCACATTGGAATATGTATGTGGGTGTGTGCAAACCAGTGTATTGTGGGTGTAGGCAAAAAAAACAATGTAAATTGATGTATGCAAAAATCTACTCATGTGAATTGTGAAACAGTAGGTGCGGTTGTTATAGTGGTTCTGCTAGAGTCAGGAAGGTGATGTGTGCTACCTACTAGTTAAATACATCTAAATTAGTTTTTGTGGGCATGGATTAGCAGTGTTAGAATTACAAATAAATCTACTGGCCCAGCGGACCACTAGAGTTTGCAAACCACCAGTCCACTAAAATGCTCACTGTCCATTAAAAAAAAAAAAAAAAAAGACATTTACAATATATGTAGAAGAAAATAATGTGTCGTTTTAATGGAATTATCTCCAATTAAAACATCTAATTTGAAAGTCCAACTGACGGGACAAAGAATTTTCCAGAATAAGATCCTGATGGATTGGTGATATAACAGAGTAAGAGTGCATTCCTGATCTGTTTTTAAGTAGAAAGGAACAAGGAGACTCCAAGGGTACAAAAAAAAAAAAAAAATTCTTTTACGTTAATAGCCTTTTGTGTATTTTATTGTTTAGGATTTAGCTTCATTTCCTTGTTTTTAGTCTTATTGCTCATCTCTGCTACTTTCCCATGAAGTTACTTTTAGTCCCCCATTTAAAAATGTTTCATGTGAATCGCTCTTTTGCTTATTACCTTCACGCATCCAATTGACTTTCTGTGCTAGTGTGTTTTCTTGGGCAAACACACTAGCACAGAAAGTCAATTGCATGTGTGCTTCACCACTTACAGATTTAATAGATTTCATTTATGACATTACTTGTGGAAGTGTTGATATGGCTTTAGGTGTAGTTGTTTATGAATGTGAAGTAACTGAACAGATCACATACTAGCTTTTCAGAATAACGTATGTGAATTCTTCTTTATAGGTTTTGTTCAGTTTGTATTGGGTATATAAATAAGTTTTGAGGGATTTCAGATGAACAAAACACGTTGTTGGAAAACAGAAACAATATTTTAATATTAATCGAAGTATGCTCCCTCTGAAGCTACAACTTTACCCCATCTTTCGGGCAGTGAACGTATGCCCCGAAGGAAGGATTCCGGTTCCTTGTAAGAGATCCAGTTGTCCAGCCAATTTTTGATGTCTTCATAAGAACTAAACTGTTCTCCAGAAAGTGCTGACTGCATCAACCGGAACAAATGGTAATCCAATGGTGCAATATCTGGTGAATATGGCGGGTGGGGTAGAACTTCCCGGTCGAATTCTTCTAAGTATTTTTTCACAGGTCGAGAAGCATGTGGTCTTGCGTTGTCATGCTGTAAGATGACTTTGTTGTGTCTATTCTCCCATTCCGGCCGTTTTTGCATGACAGCTCATTTTAAACGCATTAATTGGGTTTGATACCGATTGCGAGTAATAGTTTCTGACGGTTTCAACAGTTCATAGTGGATCACACCCTTCTGGTCCCACCAGATACACAGCATTACCTTTGAACCATGGATATTGCGTTTTAGCGTTGAAGGACCTGGTTCACCTGGCTTAACCCATGTTTTCTGCCATTTAGGGTTATCGTGCCATATCCATTTCTCGTCGGCAGTAATAATACGATGCAAAAAAACCCTTTCTTTTTTGCCTTTGAAGCAGCAATTCGCAAATGGTTTTTCGACGTTCAAGGTCTCTTTCCCGCAAAGCATGTGGAACCCAATTCCCTTCTTTTTGTACCATTCCCATGGCAGCTAAACGTTGTGAAATGCATGGTTGACTAACATTTAATGCTGCTGCTAGTTATTTTTGGGTCTGGCACAGATCCTCGTCGAGTAAAGCTTCCAATTTGGCATCAGCAATTTTTTTGGGTGGTCCAGAAAGTTCTTTATCACTGACATTGAAATCGTTCCTTTTGTATCATATTATAAACCAATACTGACATGTTTTTATGGATGGGGAATGTTCACCATAGATTTCTAACGTTAAGTGATAGCTGTCGGCAGCACTTTTTTACAATAAAGTAATGCACTAACACTTCCCGCAAATGCTGTTTTGTTGGGACGAAAGTTGCCATTTTCCATCGAGTAAAACAAATACGTCTTCGCACCTCAATCGAACCTCGTATACTGACTCTGACAGCTGGCGTCTCATACTGCGATATTGCAGTGTTGCCACTTAAAATACATGTGACCAGTAATAAGAACGACACCAAACGGAAATCCCTCAAAACTTATTTATATACCCAATATGATTGAACTGGGCACTTGTTGTCTACACTGCACAGTGTTTATTGAACTATTACAGTACCAATATGGCAGGTTTCACAACTGCGCAATGCTTGTGTATCATTTGCCAGTTTCCTTAATGCAGTTTAAACAAAAATTTGGTGATCCATAAATAAAGGTAACTAAATTTCTGGCTACCTTTCACCTTTACACTTCTGGAGATGTACAGAAGAAGAAGAATAAAAGGAAGAGTTTACCACTCAAAGCTCACTAAAAATCTTGTGTTTAATATACACTAAAGCCTTCTGAGTCACTGAACACTGGAACCACATGACTCACACAGGCTTGCTGAAATACCATTCATCTTTGAAAAAGGAATTTGATGTGTACCTCCCCCACAAAACTGGTTGGGACCTTTAAACATGTTTCGTACGCATCTTGGAAAAGTCCTGGAATTCCATTTTGTCCTAGAAATGTCCTAAAATTCTGTTACATATCCTAGAATTTTATCCATTCCTGCCTTTTTGTCCCTGCGCAATGTTTTGTAGTTAAGGATTTGTCTACTGACATAACTTATGGCTGTCAAATTTCCCTTCCCACCTCCTGCAAAATGCAGGGGGGGGTTGGTTTTCTTATCTGTTAGGACTGAAGCTGTGTTATTAGCATCTTTTGCATCGTGCTTATGTTATCACTTTGTCCTGCCAGGGAGACCATATCTCTGCAATTATTAGTTTGATTTGTAAAATTATTTTTGTATTGGGAAGCTTAAAATGTGAAAATGATGATCCATGTGTTCCGTTTTTTTTTCAGATTTCCTAACTTTGCCGCTAGAGGGCATAAATGGAAATTGTATCGAATTTAAAATGCATTTTATTTCGTATATTTGCTTCTAAATATCCAGTTGTAAAAAAAAAAAAAAAAATTCCTTTCGATGACATTTATATCGAAGACTATTTTAGTTCCCTTTTTCAAATAATGCATAAATTTTCTGTTGGGGGGCGTAATGGTAAATTGTGTTTTTCCCAATATCTCTGCTTCTGAAAGTCCGATTTCAAAAATCCTTCCTGCTTCGAATACAGACAGCTCTTGGAGGAGAGGGGGGGGATGTTTTGCATATAATTTCTCATTTTTGGTAAGGAATGGTATGGCCACCAGGTGGCATAAGTGTTTACTTTTGCTTCTGATGTATTTGCAACAAAATCTGAGCTGGAAACTCAATTGAAAAAATTCTTACGTGAACCGATACCTCTCACCTAGAAAAACTTTTTTCGAATACCTCCTGTTAAAATAGTGCATAATTTTTCCACCAGGGGATGTACACGTATATCTTATTTTTGTCCATATCTCTGTTTATAGTAGTCCAATTTGAAAAATTCTTTCTTTGTTGAACATTTTCAGTGCAAAATGTTTCTCATATAATTTAAAATATTTTTTAACACACAAGTGCACCACTAGAGGGCGTAAGTTCACTTTTCCGTTTACAGCAATATCTGCGAGACTAAAAACCCAAGTTTTTGATTAGCTGCATCGGACATCATTTTTAATATTCTGCATTAAGTTTGCCCAAGCATGTAGGAAGTTGTTTGTTGTAGGTTACAGGTTGAACAGACCTATGGTTTCACTATATTTTAAGTAAGAATGTTTGGATTGTATGTCCTGGAAAAAAATGGAAATGTCCTGGAAAAGACCTGGAATTTTGTGATTGAAAAGGCGTATGAACCATGTTTAAATGGTTAAAGAACTCTCTTTTCACTTTTCTCCATTCTCAAATACTTCCACACTGTCTCTTTGTACATGGTAATACTTATAATAGCAACAACCGTCTCAGTTTACATCAGATAATGTGTTATTGCTTCTTGCAACGTCTCATTTCTTATCAGTTTCTCCTTACGGAAGAAAAGAAACGGGCGCTTGAATAATAAAGTTTTTCTTCAAACAATCAAAATTTCCCTAAAATTTAAAAGAACAAATGCAATGTAATCATAAATTGGTATTTGTCTTTTAATTAGGTTTGATGTAAATATAGCTCATAAACTTTTAAGAATTAATAATAAAATTGTAATTGTTTTGAGTAAAAAAATGTTTTTGGACTGATAAAAAATCTGGGTAATGATTTTTTTTTTTAATGTGGCTACAACCTTGACCAATACTTTGATGTTCTTAACTTGCCTCATGCTATTATTCATAATAAAAGAGTACAGACTTTTTGGAGTATTGCAGTTCAAGAATATTAAGATAATTGCAGATATTTTTAGCTTGTGTAAAATTAAGAAAACTAAAAATTGAGAAGAGACTAAGAATCAACAACAAACACCTAGCTTGGACCTTAAGATTACTTCCAGAAGGTTGACTGCAAATGAACTGAAGATGAAATGGCATTAATCTTGAAAAAAAATTTCTAAATGTTTCTCTGAGTAAAAATTCCTGTGATTATACTAAAGTTCTATATTATTACTAAGCCACACGTAAGACATCATGATCAGAGTTAAATCCCTGAAATGGCAATGGGCTGGAAATACTGTCAGAAGGACAGATCATCGATGGACAGCCGAAATTTTAGATTGGATTCCAAGGGACAGGAAAAGACCCAGAAGAAGACCACATGGGAGATGGGTGGATGAAATTTGAAAGTATGCAGGGGTGACATGGAGGAGACTGGCACAAGACAGACCGTTGTGGAGGAAACTTGGGGAGACCTTCGTCCAGCAGTGGATTGATAATGGTTGACAATGATGATGATGATGATGAAATAAACAAAGATTTGAAACTTCTATTACTCCTAGTGTTGTAGCCAGGGATGTAGAAGGGCCTTAGTGGTGCTAAGGCACTATTTTTCTAGGCTTAGCGGGATTAAGGTACTTTTCATAGGTAGGCCGTTGCAGAAGATGGGTAAAGAAATCCTTTAGATGATCATATATTCGAAAATAACGAATTCTGTGTTTATGTACAATCATAACCGAAATATTCATACCGGAAGAATGAGATTAAACCGTCGGATCACACAATAGGACATTTCATAGATCATAAGGGTAAAGAGAATGTTTGTTTCGAGGTTTAATTTTCACCGTGAGCTGCTATAAGGGTTATATGCCATTGGCCGTCCCATGATTTCGGGCGCAGGAGGCGCACCACCCATGATTCATGCGGAGCTCTGACCACTTGTCCACCTGGATGGTGTATTGCTCAGGGAAAAAACTGCAGAGACAAATTACGCAGCCATTTAGGCTACGTGACAGGAAGTTTTGTGCGTGCGAAGCCTGTTTTTACTAAGCTACCCTTTCTCTTATTCCTTAAGAATAACACAAGAAATATCTCCTAGAATGTTAGGAAAAAGGCGTGTTAGTCGCACTGTAGAATAGATGTGATTATATTAGTTACATTTATTCAATGTGACTATATTAGTTGCATGTAATGTGAAACGACAGAGAGTTGCTTAAAAAAAACCTCCATTTTTAAGATGTGAAAAACAAACATGTTTCTCTTTATTAAAAATTGCAATTTAAATTTAAAAAATTTGTAAAATATACTGAACAATAAAAATAACATATCAGAATTCACAATGTTTTTAAAAACTTTCAGTCTTTTTTCTAATGCCTTTTTATCTGATCAGTTCACCGCTAAGGCACATTTTTAATTAGAACTACATCACTGGTTGTAGCTAGTATTTATTGTGGTGTCATGTTATTTTTGTTAATAGTACAGTGCAGTTTTTATGTTCATGACAGAAATGCATAATAATTGAATTAGTGAAAAAAACATTTATTACCATTATCACAGTTTCAAAGGTGATAGAAGGTTATGAGTACTGTATTTTTACTAGAATTATTATCTTTTCAGGAGCTTTTCATTTGTAAATTTAAGTAGTGAAACCCCATCTGATCCCGAGGAGGCAGCTGTGCTATGGATAAATAAATGTTGCACAACGCTAGAGTCTGAAATCAAACAAAAAGCTGAAGAAAAGGTATTAACATAGTGTCTCTCTCTGTTATAGCAAACTATGCTTTATACAAGAATATGCTGTTTGTTTCTTGAAGTTAAGGAATTCAATGTATTCTCTAATGATTAATATTGAAAGATAGAACAATAGAATGTTTTAGGGGTATTTTAGAGAATAAAAGATCTAATTTGTGGACTTATACTTAAAAGAAGAACCAATCAGGTTTCTTATCTTAAAGCCAAAATTAGAAGAAAATCTGGAAATCGTGGTGACAAGTGGCTCAGTATAGATGGTCACCTGGGCGAAATCCATGTTGATCTTGGAGCCATTCTCTGTTACATTTTGTTATTTTTTTGTTTTTATAATTTCATATCTGTATTTCAGCAAATGTGGAAGTGATCAAACATATACATCAAAGAAATAAATTACATTTGCTCTTTCCCATTTGTTAGAAATTTGACTAATAAAATTAGTAAAATAGGGAAAAAATATAACTTTTATTTTCATCAATCAGCAAACTCACCGAAAGAACAAATAAACAATAAACAAAAGCCAAAAAGTATTAGATTCAGGTGGTACCTATATATGTGGTTCCTATAAGGACTTCAAAACTTTAGGTTACATACATAGAGAGTAAGTACTAAAAGCATGTTAAAAAATAGATTAAAGTGGCATTTAACAAATTGGCACAAAAAAAAAAAAAATAGAAGGGAAAAAATGCTAATAGATTATTGTATGAAAAAACAAAAAAATCCCAGAATTTTAGAAAATGAAACTTATATATAAACCTAAAAAAAATTAAGAGCAGCAGAATTGGTATGTTTGAAGAAAAATAAAGAAATACTTGTGCCTAATAATATATTGCCAAAACTCTGTAAAGAATTAAAAAAAATTGAGCAGGTGAGTTGAAAAATAAAATAAATTATATTTTCCTAATTTAGAAGATAGATGGTGCCACAGTTGAGTTTGATTGTACCTCACTACCACAAGAACACAAAGGACTTGCTCACTGCAGTTGTCTGTCAAACTAAGACTGGCTGGTCTTTTGCCGAAGATATCTGTGCTATTGAATGAAAAGCTTTCAAGTTGAGGTCTCAAGATCTGACTGAAGCCAGGCCCTACTTTATTCTTCTTTTTAAGTATGATGTTTTAAATAGCTAGAGTTCTTCAGAAATTAATTTACAGATTATTGTTCTTGAATTTATATAATGTATATCAGACCATGTGGCCAGTAATGTGGGTATACAGTCAATGTTAGTATACTTTTCAGTGCTATCGGTACATATAATTTTTTCAGCATGAATGAAAATCGAGTAAATTTTTAAGGCTTTTAACATATATACACATCATGAGACATGTCCCTAGGAACAATTTCATGGTAAAACATGCTTCTAATTGAACAACAAAGTATTAAAGGTATTGCATACCTAATACTGAGACGTATATCACGCGTTATAAACGAAGGAAGGGACACGTGGTGAAAGCCACACCCCCTTCCTTCGTTTCCCAGCATGCAACTTCTGCAGTTACACACACGCGAGGAATCCTCATGCAGTTTGTTGGTGGCCTGATGATACTGTCCACGGGATGGTGAAAGCACTCGCCGTGATAACGTCGACGAAGTGCTTTTTGAGTGAGCTGTGCCTCCCCAACCAATGAACATTAGCCGTTTTTTAATGAGATATGTTTTAATTAATGGGTAGTTTCAGATTTATGAATGTTCTAATGAGTGAGTCTTTGATTATAAATTAGTATTTTAACTAAAATGTTTTATTTGTAAATATTTTTTTAACTAACTAAGACTTGTATAATTTAGGCTTCTCTCGGGGTGGGAGCACGTGGCTCACTGAGCATGTAACGTGTGATATACGTCTCAGTATTAGGCTTTTAACATTTTTAGTTTTGAAAAATATGGTAAATTAAGGTTGTGTGACCTGAAATGAAGTCAGCTGAATACATGCATAGTAAATGTGTTCAAGATAGCATGTGGCTTGTTTAGGATTATCGTGGTGTCTGCTGTATGTAAAATTTCTGAGTGGTTTCCTGATTTGTATGGAGCCTGAAATCTGTTAATTTCCTTATTTTTTTTGTAGAACTCTTGAACTTTAGCTTTGGATCAAGAGAAAACTTTCAGTAACAAATTATTAAAACCTTTCCCACTCCGCAGTTGAGAAAGACATTGGTTAATTGCACGAGTAGGATAGACTGGAAGTCTGGAAGAGAAGACGTTTTTTTTTTTTTTTTTTAAATGCCTAACCAGATTAATCATAGTTGTTGGGCTCGTTCGGGCCCGGGCTCTATCTTGCGATATAAAAATTCGGGCTCGGGCTGACGTACTTCGAGCTGTTAAAATTGAGCCCGAAGTCAGCTCTGTTGCACAGCTGTACCTGTAATCTTGAAAGCCGACTGAATGAAATCATCAAGATGTTCTCGACGGGCAATTTGGTCATCTCTAACACAGAACAAACACAATTGAATGTCTGAAACACTTATGTATACCATCTGATGACTTCATTCAGTTAATGTTGTTGGACTGTGTAACAGCACTCTATTCTCATGTCACGCAAACCAACGTGTCATGCTCCATTATTACGCAACGCATGTGCTGTTGCTCCTGTTCCCAGACACAGTCCTGAGTTATTTTGTATTTGGGTGCTACTGCTATTTATGGCATTATTTTACTTTTCCCACTTTGTCCGTAAGTTTTGCACATCTGTGTAGAAACCCATAGCCTCGGTGATAACTCATTAGGCAGGGCAACTACAGTAATCTCTTTAAAAAAAGGTTATAAATTTAGGCTATGTGAGTAATATGCCACTTTAAAAATAAAAAACTTAGCACTTTGATTTTTTAAAATTCTGTGTCGTAATTGTCAGGAGAGGTTGTATATTTGGAAAATTACCAAACATATATTAACAATAAAAAAATGTGATGCAGTAGAATTTTTTTTTTTTTAATTTGCAAGCATTTTGACAGAAAATGTGATGCAATAAAGGCAGTATTATTTGCTCTTCGTAACGATCACATACTGTAGGAAGCTCAGGGTCATGCACGTTTGTGGATGCTGCAGGTCTGAATGTGGTAGCAAGTCTAACTGCAGTAATCAGGGCTTGAAAAATATCTGAAAAGTTACATGCCTAGTTGGGTATGTGCAGAAATTATTTACCTACGACAGCAAACCAGAATTCCCTTTTTTTTTTTTTTTTAAGTTAAAAGAATATTATTTTTTTACATGTTTTGCATTTCCACTTTTAAGGATCAGTATTCAAAATGTTCAATGCACAAAAGCATTTATCTCAAGTTTTAAGATGATGCTGAAATTGTATGATGATGAAATAAGTATTTGAGAAATTTCTGAGGTTTTCGCCCTTTGTCACTAAACACCGGAGGCTAGTTCCATCAGAGGCATGCATCTCATTGCTGACTATGAACAACATTTGGAGCAAAACTACATATGGTTTCGATTTCTGGATCTAGAGCATAATATAATTAAAAGTGATATTCTTTTGTCCGTGACACTCCATAACAGTAATGCAAATTCCAGTGATTAGCAGTGACTTGAAACACGACATACGACAAGTGTCTTTTTTTCTTGAAGTAGGAAATTCTACTCCAAACTTTATTTTGAAATTTAGTTGCCCAAATTGGGCAACCAGATTTTTTATTTACCTGCCCAGGCCAATAATTTAAATGGCTTGGGCATCTCAGGAATGGTATTTTTCCTGGTAATGCTGAAAAAACTCTGAATTTTTTTTTATCTTTATTTACTTGAAATTAACACAAAAGCACTTAGAAAAGGAGTTTTTTTTTTTTATGATTTTTTTTTCTTCATTTCTCTTTCTTTTTGTTTATGTTTCCCCTCATTTCTTTGGACTGCTGGTTCATCCCGTGAATCATGACTTTTTTCTGTAGGAAAGTCGTTATCAGCATCACAGGTGCGGATTATGTGATGATTTTTTTCATCTCTGACGATGATGGGCAAAACACGTAACAATATTAACAAATAAAGGTAACTTGATCACGCTAGTTACGTTAAATGAAAACTTTTACAAAAAAGTTCGTAAGTTGGAAGCTTTCAACCTTATCTTAGGTCTTCATCACGCCAATGGAGGACTAAGATTGTTGCCGGATTCTACATTTGAATTTTTCCTATTTTTGTTGCCAAAACTTAGAATTGATCTCCAGATCATCGGAATGTAGTGAGGAGATTCGGAATTGCAAGTCATTGAGTTGAAAATAATTTCCAGGCTTTCATGGTAACGGAGGGCAAAACGATTGTCAAAAGAAGCAATTTGTTTTGCTTCGTTCCAGTGGAGAACTGCAGATGTGTCTTTCATTGTCAAAATAGACAAGGCAGTATTATGATTGGCTTTTGAAACATCTTTTTTATTTCTTTGAATAAAGCTCATATTGAGAAATGGCTTCCTAGTTTAATTGAATTAATAATCTAAAGCAACTTATGGGAATTTACTAGGAATTTTTTTCCATTTATAGCAAATTTTCGGAGAAAACTCTTCTCCTTCTTCAGGCTCTCTTGTTGTTGTCACTTTTTTATGTTCTAAAATTCTATACAAACTGTTTCTGTTATAGAATCAGCCATCCACAGAACTGAGACTGTTCACCAACCTATCCTTCGTGCCAATGCTGCTGTTATCCTATCCAAGCAAAATTCTGTGCCAATCAAGTACTCTTCTTCTTGTTTAAAAGAATTCAGGTCATTTATTCAGGAAAATGACCTTGCCATATGCAAAGCAGATAAAGTTGGTTGCCCAGTCATCATTGGTAAAAGAAACACTAAACCAAAAAGTGCATTCATTTCTTACATCTGCTAACTGCATTCCTTTGCAGTCAGACACCACCAACTCACTCAAAAACTCAGTTGACAGATTAGCTAAGAAAGAAACTCTTCAATCCTTCCTTGGTGATATATCACCCCCTCCTTACTTTAGAACTCCCAGGCTTTTCCTGCAAGTGAAACTGCATAAAGCTGGTAACCCCATCAGACCTTTAGTTGAATATTCTTTTTCTCCAGCAGTAAACCTTGAAAAGAGATTGGTCCTCAAATGCAAATCCCTGGCAGCCAACCATCCTCATACTGTTGTCTCTACTTCAGACTTCATCCACAAACTTCCTAATTCCTTTTCTCCTAGTGTTAATCTGTATACTCTTGATGTAGAATATTTGTTTCCCTCTGTACCATATTTTGATTCCTACATGCTCCTCATGAAGAAATTGATTCTTCATTTTGAACCCCCGGTACTCTTATCAAAGATCTTTATGATTGTTTCCACACTATTCATCAACACAGTTGTTTTGTTTTCAACAAAATTGTGTATAGGCAACAATCTGGTCTCCCCATGGGCTCACCTCTTTCCCCTCTGCTTGCAGAAATCTACATGCAACATATTGAAGTTTCCATCATTCCTCAACACCCTTTTCAACCTTCCCTATGGTTAAGATATGTAGACGACATTTTCATTAGCTGGCCACATTCCGAGTTTGAACTACAGACACTGATCAACTCCATTACGGAAAAATTTCCTTCCATTAATCTCACTATATCTAAGGAAGTAAACCACAAAATTGATTTCCTGGATGTATCTATCTGCAGAAACGCTGATCTCTCCATTACTCGTTCCGTCTATCGTAAACCTTCTGAGGCCACTAACATCATTCCCTACAAATCTTTCACCCTGCATCTCTACAAGCTTGCAGCATTGAAGTCCTACATCCACAGGGCTCATATCATTTGCAACAACCAACTCTCTCTTCAAGAAGAACTCTCCAAAATTTCTACAATAGCCCTCTCTCGTGGTTTCCCTGCTCTTACAGTCAACTCCCTCATAAAGAAATATGAAAACCATTCGAAAATTGAATGCCTCCTTCCTCAAAAGAAAGAAAACCTGAAATTCTGTGGTTCTGTTCCTTACCATCCTTCCTATGCTTATAAGTTACAGATTCTTTTTAGAAGTTTTGGTTACCATCTTGCCATTAAATCTACCCCAAACATCTTGAAACTTCTACAAAGGGATAGGGACAAAGTTGAAAGCCTGAACCTCCTAGGAGTTTACTGCATTCCTATCTCTTCTTCTACTGGGGATAACTTATACATTGGAAGCACATACAGGAGCATTAACCATAGAATTTTAGAATATAAAAAAGATGTTTCGAAAGCTAATCCTAATACTGCTTTGTCTATTTTGACAATGGAAGACACATCTGCAGTTCCCACTGGAACGAAGCAAAACGAATTGCTTCTTTTGACAATCGTTTTGCCCTCCGTTACCGTGAAAGCCTGGAAATTATTTTCAACTCAATGACTTGCAATTCCGAATCTCCTCTCTACATTCCGATGATCTGGAGATCAATTCTAAGTTTTGGCAACAAAAATAGGAAAAATTCAAATGTAGAATCTGGCAACAATCTTAGTCCTCCATTGGCGTGATGAAGATGATAAGGTCGAAAGCTTCCAACTTACGAACTTTTTGTAAAAGTTTTCATTTAACTTAACTAGCGTGATCAAGTTACCTTTATTTGTTCATCTCTGAATTCCATGGTCTGCAGATTATATGCGCCTATGGATTATACAAAGGAAAAATGCAATACTTTTTCTTCAATTGCTTAACACAGTAATACTGTCATTTATATAGTTAAAAAAATGTTGGAAATATTTATGAGAACAATATAATTCCCTAAATGTCCCATCTTTTTTATTATTATTATTATTAAACATGCTCCACACCTTGTTTAACAAGCCCTGATGGTAAAAATACTGTATAAAAAAAAAAATCCAAGTTGAAGTTATTGTACAAATTTCTTATATGGGCTTTGCGAGCAAGGGCCTTGATTTTTTTTCCTTCTTTAATGTTCTTGAAAATTCTCGATTCTCCCGGTGTACCATCAAAATAACCCGCGTCATAACAACCCGGTCGAAACAATCGTCGTCTAAATAACCCAGCGTAACAATTACCCAGGGTGAAAAAAACCAGTGAAAAAATAACCTTGCATCATAATAACCCCAGAGTCACTGTTATGGTACGTCAAAATAACTCGCGTCATAATAACCTGGCATTGTAATAGCCAAAATAACCCATGCCTTAATAACCAGCGTCAAAATAACCCAGCAATCTTGCTTCCCGAGTCGATATGGAAAAGGGGCGGGGAACAGGCATCTCTCCAAAATCGAAGTAGGTCCCCCTCAGACTGATTAGATTTCAGTAGATCTCTCCAAAATTGAAGTAAGTCAGGTTATTTTGATATGTAACCGAATGATCGCAAATATTTTTGTTTGAACCCTCTTAGTTTTCAAATTATTTAAAAGAAAAACGTTATAGTTTGGGGTGCTGGTAAAAAGACAGTACCCCCCCCAATTGAAAATTTCTTGACACCATTTGTTTGTATCATGTCGTAGTCCCCTCAGGATTAAGACTGCATGCAGTATTCTGGTCCAGAATTTGCAGGTAGAATTGGAGTAACCGATCCCAAATTTGTAAGCTTACTTAAACTGATAAAATTTATGACTTAATCCCCCCTAAACAGATAGAAGGTAGAGAAAGAAACTGCAAAAACGTGTGACTGTGTGTCTCACTGGTATCAGTAGCTCTAACTGGAGTTACGATATGAAATTTTGTGGCAAATATGAAATTTTTTTTTAATATTTCAGATACACTTCTTCCCTTATTTTACTTTTGTGGGATATCATGCTCGTTGCCAACTAAATTACTAATAACAAAAAAATAACAGAGAAATGTAATCATGAGAGGTCCATTAGCGACGCACAGTGCAAACTCGTTTTTCGGGAGTTCCCGCAGGACGTACGTATGGAGGGAATTGACGTTTGTTTGCATCCATTTACAGACTGTCAGCACATGTGATAACAATTTGTGACAATTATAATAGTTATTTTTAAGTACATCTAACCTAATCAGACATTATTTAATTATTGAGTGTGATTTTATTGTGTTCGATAAAAAGACTTTTGAAAGCGCATCTAACCTCTGAAAGCTTTATTCATTAGTCAAAAGTATCTGAAATTAAATTTTTAATAGTTTGAAATTAATAATTTCAATTGAATATTTTATTTCATTCGTAGTGATTTCACTGTACAGGACGGGTAGACCGTCGATACTTGGTCGGTACAACTGAAGCACTTACGGAAGAAGTGTTGTCAACAATTTTAAATTCAAATACGCTTTGAATTTGAAAACTTACAATCAAGATGGAACGCAAAAAAAAAAAAAAAAAAAAAAAAAAAAAAGCTTCAACAATACACGCAGGAAAAACTGACATCTATGGGAATATATTATTTAGAGTAGACCGAGATTTTAAAGAAAATAAGCATCTATTTTTTTTTTCAAATCTATTTAATCTTAATAGGATATTGACTGGCATTAAGAAAAAGTGCAGGAATAGTGATCATAGCTTTTAAGTTTATTTATGTGCAACTGTAGCATTGTCTTCTTTAAATAAATTTGAGAGGAAGAAAAAAACATAATATTATGTTACTAGCACCTCATAAAGAAATCCCTTTATGCCAAACAAATAAAAACTTCAGCAACATTCCAGGAACTTGCTTAATTAAAAAGCTGGAAATTAATTGCATTAAATACTCCGTTATTATTTGTAATTAATCGCTTAATAGAAAAGTTAAAACTATATATTTTCAATTTTTTTCCCTCCTTTATGTTACATTTTAATTGTTGAATTTTGAGAACTTTAAAAATTGGGACCTTACTTATTGCAAAGAAATGCTTACTTCACTCACCTTTGCCATGTTCCTTAAGTAACTGTTTTAACCGGTATTCTCTTGGGTTGGTAAGAAATTTTTTCCTGAGGATTTGGAATTTAATCGAATACTAAAGAAAACCAACTGGAGTCAATGGTAGCTAAGCATGGTGAGGATTTGCAAGTCTCCCTCACCCCACCCCATCCCAGTTTGTTGCAGCACCAGTTGCTTAAAGGCATATTTAGAGATTCAAGACCTCCTTCACTAGCACACAGAGAGAAATTTTTTGTTCTATACCCCCACCCCACTCCCTGAATTC
Source organism: Macrothele yani (assembly GCA_039090855.1). NCBI lineage: Eukaryota > Metazoa > Arthropoda > Arachnida > Araneae > Macrothelidae > Macrothele > Macrothele yani. Next base: position 145,675,431 of record CM077028.1, read on the forward strand.
GAAAACAAATTCATCAAGTGAAAACAAACCCCTCAAGTGGAAAACAAATTCATCTTGCTTCTCGTTGCTATTAGAAGAAACTCAAAAAACCGAGTTTTTCGAGATTTCGACTATGGGTTATTTTGACGCCGGGTTATTTTTTACCACGGGTTATTGATGGTGAGTTATTTTTACTCCGGGTTATTTTGACGTGGGTTATTCTTTCCGGGCTATTTTGACATGTAATCATTCTCCCTACACCTTCGGTTTGTGCAAATCCTGTTAATTAAAGCATGTCTAGAGCATGTTTTATTTTAAAATGTTATCTATTTTGTGGGGCTCTTGAAACAATCCTTTATTATCTTAGATTTTTCTGAATTTTAGCTTACCATGAGGATGATTTATTTTACTCCTCTCTTCCCCACCATTTTCTACTTAGCTTTGTTTCCACTAGAAAGTTGAACAACAAACTTCTGAAATTCAAGTGTTGGATTTCAGAAAAGATAAAACAGCTAGGACATTTCTTTGTTTCATGTAACTTGGGTTTATAAGTGTTTATTAGTGTTTTTACGACAGTGGCAAATTGCTTGAAATGTGCATTATAGATCATTAATGTTCATGGTTTGTATGCTCCTTGAAAACCTTTAAAAATCCTTGAAGAAAAAGGTACATTTAAAGTTTGACTCTGTAAATAGTACTTGAATTTTTTTTTAAGAAATTATATGAAACATTATGTGTTAAATAATTGTTAGTGCTAAAAAGTTGCATAGGAGATTTCTATGTAGTAGTTTTGATAAAAACACCAAACTGATCAAATAATGCAGAACTTGTGTTCAACTCAGGGGACTGCATGGGCAGCTAGTACCTTGGCTGTGACATCACTATAGAGTGAAACATTAGCCATTGGAGTAAAATAAGTGGAATGATGTGTTCGCAAAATGTGATGGGCTTCTGTTGACTGGGGTTAAGGGACAGGTTCTTGCCAGAGGGTGGAACTCCTGGGAATTGCTTGTGCTTCCTGTGTAGACCCTTCGTCTCATGGCTGCATCAAAGTCATGCATGAAAAATAAAAAGTTATATCAAACAATAAATATCATACCAACAGATGAATACAAAAATAATGTACCCTTTCAAAATATTCCACAAAATAAAATGTTTTTGAAAACCACCAAAACAGAAGGGCAATTTAAAGTTAATAAAATAAACCAACAGAGGGAGGAGGTCACAGGCAAGTCACTGAAGGTGTGCCCATCCCAGCTAAGTTTAATGGTCTGAACTTACTAAAACACCTACCTACTGACTGACCAACAGCACACATATATATGATAATTTAGTTTTAAAAAGTGCTTGAAATTATTTTGCTTGGAAGAGTACGAACCTTGATTTCACTTGGAAACATAGAAATCCACTTGGAAATGTTTCGAACACAAGTAGTTCATGTAAGCAGCTCAGAGAAAATTTTGGCATTAGCAAACAATTGTGTGTGCTGGGGTGGGGGACAAATATTAAAAATGTCTGCTTAAGGTATGTAAAATAACTAGGAATGAGAGAGCTTTTGACTGATGACTTCAGTCCTTTTCAACCATAGTTAGGATGGGCATTGGTAGGTATTTTAAAGATTTGTTATGTCATATTTATTAGTTTTCTTCTAAATTTGATTTTCAGATCAATGGAAAAAAAAAGTTAATCATAATCAGAATGCCATTTTTGGTACAGAAAATCCATATTTTTACTGTTTCTCATGTAGACACCTATGCAGAAAAGTTGAAAATTGCCTAACCCTGGAGCAGGAATTGAACTCGCAGCTGAAGAAACTGAAAGAACTTAAGATCCATATGCATCATAGCATCAATAGCCTGCATACTAGAATGATACTTGATACATGCAGATCTGAAGTTTTTTCAGTTTTGTAAGTTTCAAATGCTTGGGAATTTTTTGCCCTCGATGATGTAATGGTAGTGTAAGTCCTGAGACGTGGGTTCTATTCTTGCTCCAGGGTGATGCAGTTTCAAGTTTTCTGAGGAGAGGTTATGTGGATAACAAACAGTAAACTAAAGGCAATTCAGTACCAAAATCTGATTGCTTAAGTTAATGTATTTGTGATTACTCCATGAACTTGCAAAGGTTATTTCTTTGTTATTTTCTTTAATGTTTGCTGTTCATGCAATATGGTAAAACATGGCTGTTGTGTCATAAAACCCAAAGAATAAACTAGCCAGCTTTTAAAATGAATTCTTTTCTGTTTACTTTGTACCAATGAAAACGAATTTTAAATTGTTCTCTTAGACATCTTTTATTCACTTTTTTCTCGTTTAATATGTTATTTTAGGAATCGTCTAATGTACCTAGGATACCTGTTTTGCAAGAAATCTCTGATATAAGTGATGGATGCAGTTTAGCAGCTGTTATTAGTTTTTATTGTCCTAATTACCTCAATTGGCAAGGTGAGGCTTGATTTTTCTTTTTTAATTTTTTTTTCTGATGGATATTAAATTGTACACAGTTTCATTCTTAAGTAAGTAGTTGTTAGCAATAATCTTATTTTACTTGCACACACACACATCAAACATGAAAAACAGATCCAATGTTAGTAAAAATGCTGCAAATAGTATTTTGTATACTAATAATGGGTATTTTTCTTATGTTTGATATTTTATAGTGATATGTAGAGACTTCAAGATTTTTATGTCCTTGCTTTAACAAATAAATGATGATTTTATTGCAGGAATTACAAATTGACCTTGCCATCATGATTGCTATGGCACTTGTTCTTTGCTGCCCACAGGACCAAATTTAAACATTTTGGCTCTCACTAGGACTGGGAAAAAAATTAAATTCCTCCCTCAAAGAATTGAAATATAAATAATAACATAATAATAACCAATAAGGAGTGCTCGATATGCTCATAGTGTATTATTGTTCAATAGCTTTAACATATGTTCATCACTAAGTTGCAATAACTTTTTCTTAACCCAGGATAGGGTTAGGTAGACTTACAATATGTTTATTCTTTTCATTGACTGTCTGTCTTTCAGCAAACAATTCACAGACTCTAGCCACATGTGCAAAGCCTGGAATAGTAGAAATGTAACTCTGCAGATTACATGCCACTGAAATAAATAGCAGTCATTTTCAGCACGGTTCATGCTGCTATTGATTAAAAAGTCAGATGTTGCTGGCAGTGTTAGGTTGTAGTTAGTTTCTATGCACTTGAGACAATTACAGCATTGGTGATTGGTTGTGAAAAAGTTGATAAACATGGAAGGCTTCTAGAAAAATCTAGTTCCGCTCATACATACATATCACTAAGCTGTTCTCTGAGATTCAGAGGTTAGCTACACAAAGAAATACAAACTGCCCGATAATTTTTATTTACTGTTTATCAAACTTCTCCATTTACAGCGATCTTGGCACACAACTCAAGCTTCACTGACATCCATCAAACGCGGTATGCAAAACCATCATACTTCATATTCATAATCTTTTTCTCATGCAGACACTCTTGAATCTGATCCTCCCTTGACTTCCTTGGCCTTCCTGTGCCTTTCCTTCCTGCCACTTGAGCTAAAAATATTTTCTTACTAAGCATCTCATCACTCATTCTTTCAACATGGCTAAACCACCAAAGCATATTAGCCTCCACCTTGCTAACAACAGTTTGCTTCACCTTACACAACTGCAACACATCTTCATTCCTCACACAATCAGAACGAGTCTTGCCACAACCACCCCGTAAGTAACGCATTTCTCCATTACACAAACGACTCATGTTTCACTGCCATACATCAGAGTAGGAACAATTACATTTTCATACACAGTCATGCAGGACTCTCATGAGAACCCATCACACCTGTGAAAACCTCCCAAAGCAGCCATGACTTTCAATGAAGAATTCACTCTCTTACTAATTCCACCATGCAATTTGTTTTCTTTGTCAAACATGCTTCCTAAATACACATACTCATTCACCTGGTCAATCACTGTGCCATTTAGACTTATATTACATTCAGTACCACAAGTTCCTCTCTCAAACACCATAACTTTGGTTTTTCCCTTATTTATACTGAGTTTGGATTTCATGCAAACTTCGTGCATCCGAGTCAACATACTCTGCAACTCACTTTTTCTCTCTGCCAAAAGGACAGTGTCATCAGCATACAGCAATCTGCACACACTGATATCACCAAGACATAATCCAGTATTATCTACTTTTGCATCACACATACATGCAATTACACAACCTTGTCTGACTTCTGCACCTATAGAAAACCATTTTGAAAAAACACCATTCACTCGTACACAAGCTCTACTGCCAGAATACATGGCTGTTACACTATTAAGTAGATTCCCGGTAACACCATTCATTCAATACCTTCCTAGATTCCCGGTAACACCATTCATTCAATACCTTCCACAAAAGTGCCCTATTTACTCAGTTGTAAGCTTTCTCTAAATCTATGAAGGCAGCAAAAACTTTCTTACCAACAGCTAGATACTTTTCAATCATTATGCGTAATGCAAAAATTTGGTTAGTGCAAGGCGATCTTAGTGAGAGATAGGTTTGCCTCCGTGGAAACAATGGCACACAGAACAGCAATAAGGGCCTCTGTGAATCTTGGAGAGGTGCCAGCTAGTTCTGTGTGACATTGGCAAAAAGACCCCAACTTGCTGGGTTTTGTTCCAGAATCCTTAGGTTGAATGACCAACTGGAACTGTTTAGCTGTAGGCTAATCTCCCACACTGATGTACCTACCTGATTAAAAAAAAATCCATTTCCATGATTGAAGGAATTCTTCACAAGACATAAGAAAAGATTTATTCAAAAAGCTCTGGGTTGTTTGTTTCTATACACAGATGTTTCGAGCCACTTGATGATCATCAGGTACATTGTGAATGTACCTGATGATCATCTTGAAATGTCTGTGTATCAAAAAGGAGCAGCAGTTTTTTTTTTTTTTTTGAAAAATGCTTTTATTATTTCTTGTGAAGAATTTTTTACTGTTTACTCTGGGAAAGCCAACTTTTTAGTTTTAGTTATTTTAAATCAATGATTGAGTTAAGGTTTATCAATCAGTACAATCTCATTAAAAAAAGTGTTTATTATTTTAATAAGTGTTGGCTGTGAAAAATCTATGTAGTTACAAAAAAAATGTCAAGTGTTTTATGCTCCTTTTAATTGGAAATCCAATTGTAAGGCCCTGCTGATCATTGCTGTTTATGAAAAATGATACTGACATGCAGTTTGGCAAATAGCCCATGGATTAGTGTGTTTTTCTTGTTGCTGTTGTCCTGAAGAAACTTGCTCGTAGGTTGAAAAATCACCTTGAAATAAGAATCTTGGCAATTTTGGTACAAGTGTGAGTAAATGAAAGAGCAGTTTTATTTTTTCATCCTACAAAAGTTTTGGTTATCAGTGTACATAATTTGGCTTTCTGTTTACATTTTCTGTAATTGAAGAACAGTGTCCTCCATATTCACATTAATATCTGAAGAAATTCACTTTTAACAAACTGTTTTCAGTATGTAAAACATAAATAGTTCTCAGTGTGTGTGTGGAAATTACTGGCTAAAACCAGTACAGATAATTGCCAGCAACCTACTATTTTAATAGACAATAGTATGACACAGAAGTTGTCCTGAAGAAGTTAATCGTTTACACAGAAAAACTGCAGTAAGTATTCCAGTGATTAGTTTTACATGCACACATGAACAAGCAAGTGCAGTTTCATGCTCGACCATGCCTGAGACACTCCATATGTAGCATCCTGTACTGCCCCCTACGGTTCTAGTAAGTTTATATTATTATTAGCAAGAGCTGTAAGAAAAGGCTACTGTGATAAAGTTGTTCGGTTGATGAAGTAACTCCTTGATCCATTTGCTGAATTATGCATGTGACTTTTAGAGACAAGAATTTCACAAGCATAATATCACTGTCTAGTTGCAGCACATTTCCATTAGGATGTGAATTAGCATTATCTAACAGTAATAGTGCTGTTAGACTGCTGCTCACAGTGTGCACACACAACACGAGATGAATTGGAGGGTTTCAGGGGGAAATCATGGGTGCCCAAAGAAATGATATCACCCTGAGATGGTGTCTACAATCCACATGAGTCTGACAGATCTGCTTTGATATTTGTAGAGAGAAATTTTATGAATCACAGTTATGAAAAATCATGCATGGGTAATGAATGATCAAGAATATACTATATCTGATTGCATAATAGTTACTATGTGTTTGATGTTAAAAAAATGTTTTTCACTAAAACAAATTCTTTAATCATATATGTGTCTTTGATAGTTTTAGTAATATATTCACATGTGTCGTCATAAGATTCCTAAGCAATACTTTGCTGACCAAAAAACTCCTATCTAATGAATAAAGCATCAAAGGTAATAATAATAATAATAATAATAATAATAATAATAATAATGACTATTGACCTGCTATCTTGAAGATGATTATTTCATTTAATAGAAAAATATAATGAATAAAATATATGCAGACATAACAATACACAGATGTCATACACATTTTTTTTTTGTCACATGTATGTCAACATGGCACCCTGGATGGAAATGCACAAGACAGGTTGGTTTTTCTGTGGCAGTGCAACCAAGAATGTTCCACTTTTTGGGGGTAGGGAGATCCCAAGAATTATTTTGGCACACACACATTTGAAGTCAATCCTTTGCAATTTCAGAACCAAAAGTAAAATATTGGGCTAGTTCTTTGCCTTCACTGTGTGAAAGAGATATCACATGACTGATGTCATGCAACAGGGAGCAGGAGTCCCTTCTTGCTAGGGGCTCCTGTGCGTTGTGGGTCAATCCTGACTGCACAAAGCTTGTTTTTTGAGCTTGCTTTAAACAAGCTGCATCAACATTTAAGGATGATCAAATACAGACCTGCATTCCAATAATAGGATAGAGTAAGTTTTTAAACTTCAAGCAGTATCAATCCTTTTCAATTGAAAATCAAACTGTTTCATGCAAACCACTTGTGCTCTGATCATTCAGTATGACAAAAAAAATTTCCAACTAATTGTCAAGTCAGTTTGATGGAGTTTCAAGCAACAGAGGAAAACTCTAGCAACTGGCATCTACAGTGAATTATTTTGCTGTGTATGGAGTTGCCAGTATTATTAGAAAGTAAGAGAAGTACTTCAAAGCAGGGGTGTATATAGAATTTTTTTTTTTTGTGGGGGGGGGGCAAAAAATTGAAATTTTTTAAAACCACCAGAACAAAATTAAAGTTAATGAAAGATAGAAGAAAAAATTAAAGCATTTTTTTTTCTAATGTAAGTTGAGGCATTTTTATTAAATTAAGTCATTTTTTTTTCTAAGATAAGTCGCATTTTGACCAAAAACTTTAAAAAATGAAACATTTTTGCGAGGGGGGAGACCCACTGCCTCTCCCTAAATACACCTCTGCTTCAAAAACAGGAATGTGGACATCATCTATCAGCTCATCTTAGTCCACTGAGAAACCACAGGAAATGTACACATGAGGAGAAGGTTGACGTGCTGTTCAGCAGACTCAAGATTAGCAATCAGGGATATTGTATTACTATCTGAATAGAACACACCATATAGGAGGTGGTAATGATTTATGGATAACCATTTTTCTGCCAAATGAATTTTCCTTTTGTGTATTATCAGTTTTCTTCAACAGCAAGCTGCCAACATGGATGACTAGTGTTAATCTCCTGTGTGCCGCCCCGGTGGCGCAGTGGTCTAAGCGATGGCCTCTGATCATTAGTCCGTAAGGGGCCCGGGTTCGAATCCCGGTGAGGCATGGATGTTGTGTTTGTCTTACGGCACTGGCTCTCTCCCTTCCCTGGAGCCAGTGACCCTAAATTAGGGACGGGCGACTGCTTATAGCCCATTGAGTTGCTCACGGTGGTCGTTAAACCCCCAATCAAAAAAAAAAAAAAAAAAAATTCTCCTGTGTGGGTAATGCTCAACAAACTTGGTTGTGCTCTTCATGACAAGTGTCTGAGGAAAAGCTGTTGTCCCCAGAGCTGAGCAGCACTTGAACTCCTGGCGTATGTCTCATATTGGATACAGCTACTTTCTCCCATCACCCCTTTTTCCGCATAGTTCAGAATTCTGCTTTTTAGGCTAGTTCAATCCCTTAGAAAACTAAGTGAGAAGTCAGTCTATGAATGCCAAAGTAGTATGAGCAGCAGGTAAAGTGGTGCCAAAACAGACTTCCATCACAGAAGACTTTTTAAATCCTACAACCATGTTAGTGATGTGGTTTCTCCAAATATAATTTTACTTTATTGTACAAGTAAGGTACATATTGCTTATGTGTTCCATGTACAATATTCTTATTTAAGCACTTGCTGCAGTCATATGCTGTACTTTTTTTCTTACCTTCAAAAAGCATCAAATAGTTATTTTAATGGGTAAACATTTTGCTGTTTTTATATTTCACAATTTTTGTATGCTCAGTTCTTCATAATGCCATTTTTGACTTAACATTCTTTCCCCTTTTTCCAGATATATGTTGGAATGAGCCTATGAGCCTGAGTGACAGCATATACAACTTCAAACTAATTAGAATGTTTTGTAAAAGTCTGCCTCGTGATATTTACTTTTTAACGCTAGAAGATTTTTTATACCTTCATCCATCCATCAAAGAAAATGTTCTGGCTTTTGTTGCTGACCTCTTGTATTTATTTGTAATCTGTCCTACAGATTGTGTTACTCGATCATTTCGAGGAACTTCAGATAACACTAGTCATTTAGAAGGTTAGTAAAATGTCTTTGTGTATTATGTTTTTGTGATGAACTATTATTCTCTTAGGCTATTATCTTGATTCGTACATATTTCAGAATTCCAATATAGTCTTTTTTACTACAATAGAGAGAGAGATGACAACTTGTTAATTGGTTTATAATACAGTGAAACCTCCGAATGACATTCATTGCTAGGACCGCAAAAAGAAAATTACTGCTGTTCAGAGGTGGCCATTGTTTTAAGGTCTGGCTTATAAGTTGTTTGTCAATTTCATTCAGATAAGAAAAAGAAATGATGTATGAAACTTATGTGCATGGAAAACTATTCTAGTGCCTTTAATGCTGATTCAACCTGAGTTGAAATAATAGGCATATTCTATTATAAATTACAGCAACACTATGAATATTTAATCGATTAAGCACAAAATTATAAATACTTTCCTTTCATACTACTTTATTTATCTGCATCAGCCTTTACAGGCAATGCTTTGTTGGACACAGCACAAATAAACACATGGGTTTCACCATCATTAAAAATATCCTGATTTTCATTTTCAGATGCAAATGTGTCTCCCGTCGTTTCCCTTTGAATAATAAAGGAGTACAGAAACATCACAAATTTAAACCACAGCATGATTCCCTGTCTTTCTTAGAGACACCAAGTATTAGATGGTAATGAGATTTCTGCAATTGTTGTTAGGTTGTCCTGGGAATCACTATAGGTTTTCAACTAATGTGGGTGTGAATCAACCCTCCGCAAAATGACGGTGAAAAAAACACCGCCCATGAAAAATAGCGATTCTGTTGTACATCAAACAGTTCATTTGGCGAAAATCAGTGGCATTGAGGAAATTCTTGGAGTTGATGAAGAATTGGAGTCAAACCTGGTCATAGCCCATACAGTGCTAAGACCACAATGCAGACTGCATAATGTTGATCTACATGAAACTGAACTTAGTTCAAGTGATAAATTCTGATATTTAGATTAGTAAATGAGTAGAAATTAAAAGACTTTTTGCTGCTGAATTTTTGAGGGCATAAAGTCAAGCAAGATCTTAGCAATACAAATGCATGATTTTTTTTTTTTTTTTGTACCCTCATTTGATCTCCAGCTAAGCACTAGCATCTTTTGTATCACTTAAGTGTGCCATATTGTTCTGCTTGTACTCTAACCCAACCTGCCAAAAGTAGCATTTCTTTAGCAAAGTTGTGTGTCACCCATTTCCTTCTCCCACCAAAGTGCACAGTAGGTTCAATGGTCGCCTTGTTGTAATAGTCTGCATACAACGAGGCAACCATTGGACCTCCTTCAAGACTGACTGGGGCATCCATTGATCACTATCAAAAAGTTCTGTTGTTTGAAGATTATCGTTAATGTTATTCCTACCATGGCTGTTTTGTACCAACCAGAACGTGCCATTGTTTAAGGGTTACCTTTGTTCAGAGATGTCTGTTAATAAAGATTTCACTGTAGTAATAATGGTGGCATAGTAGTAGTAGTAATGATAATTCTCAGGATTTGTTTTTAATTTCTGGCTTTTAATGATGGCCATGAGCAACTTGTAAGGCTGTAAGTAGTCGCCCATCCTTAATTTGAAGCCATTGTCTTCAGGGAAGGTAGAGCACCAGTGCCGTAAAATTAAAAGTATCGCCCATACCTGAAGACAGCTCGAGTTTTCAGAGGAATTTGTTTAAAAATTGCATAATTGACACCCAAGAAAAATCATGGATAGAAAAATTAAGTTAGAAAGCTGCAGGGGTCGAAGTTGTCCTGAAGTTCCTGATTTTTATTTTTGTCCTGAAATGTCCTTATTTCTGTTCTATATCCTGAAAATTTGAGTGTAATCCTAAAATTTCAAGAATAAATGGTAAACTATATATAGTGATTCATCATCTAGTGTTTACAAGTACTGCATAAATAAAACAAATGGAAAGAGAGAGAGAGAGTATTCTATCATTGTGATATCATCACCAAGAACTCTCACTCTTGTAATTTGCGATGTACATGCGAACACACTTCCGCGTTTGTGAGATTGAGAATCGAAGCTGCTGTGAAGCCGCTTCTTACGGAGGACGCTCGGAGCATGGTTCGCACGCGTCCTGGAAATCCTGGAAAAGTTTTGGAATTCCATTTTGTCCTGAAAAAATCCTGGAAAAGTTCTAAAATTCTGTTTCATGTCTTCAAATTTTATCCATTCCTGTCTTTTATTCCCTGCATGATGTTTTGTAGTTGAGGTTTTTCTGCTGACATAACTTATGTCAGACAAATATAGGGGGGGTGTTGGTTTTCTTGTCTATTAGGAGGACTGAAGCTGTGTTATTAACATCGTTTGCGTCGTGCTTATGTTATCACTTTGTCTGTCCGGCTGGGGAGACCATATCTGCTGCAATGATGATCCATGCATTCTGGAGTTTTTTTCCGATGCACAACTTTGTTGCTAGAGGGTGCAAATAAATATCATATCGCATTTAAAATGCATTTAATTTCATATATTTGCTTCTAAATATCCAATTGAAAAAATTATTTTTCCTTTTGATGACGTTTATATCGAAGACTATTTTAGTTACAGTCCCTTTTTCAAGTGATGCATAAATTTTCCACTAGGAGTGTAAAGGTAAATTGCGATTATCTCAATATCCCCACTTCTAAAAGTTCAATTTGAAAAATTCTCCCTGTGTCAGATATAGCTCTTAAGGGAAAATGTTTTGCATATAATTTCTCACTTTTAGTAAAGAATGGTTTGGCCACTAGTGTATATTTTTGCTGCTGATGTATTTGAAACAAAATCTGAGCTGGAAACTCCATTGAATAAATGCTTCCGTGAACCGATATCGCTCACCTCAGAAAACTTTGAAAATACCTCCTGCTTAAAACAGTGCATAATGTTTCCACCAGGGACATACATGTATGTCTTATTTTTGTCCGTATCTCTGTTTCTCGGGGTCTGATTTCAAAAGTTCGTTCTTTGTTGGAGAACAATTTGGGTGCGAAATGTTTCTCATATAATTTCAAATATTTCTTAGCTTACAAGTGTGCCACTAGAAGGTGCGTAAGTTCATGTTTCTGTTTACAGCAGGACTAGAAACCCGATTGAAAAATACTCTCTTTCGATCAGATACTACTATCTATGAAAACTCCTTGTGGAAATATTTTCTTCTAAAAATAATGCACAATTTTGCCACTATGGGGCGCAAATATTTAATTTATTTTTCTCAATATCAGTACTTCTAAATGTCCGATTTAAAAAATTATTTTAAAACCAGATACCATTTACCTTATGGAACTCTTAAGATTTGTACTTGAGGAGGTTTGTGGTTCACAATTCTGCCGCTAGGTGGTTTTCGTGTACTTACTTCTGTTTGCAGCATATTTCTGCCTCTAAAAACCCTAATGAGAAATATCTTTTTTTACTGTATGCTATTTGCTATAATAAATATGGAGAATGAATAAGATTTTTGCTACAATGGAAAAGATCCTCTTCAAATAATGTGTAACTTTCCCCCTAGGGGTTGTAAAGATCAAAACGTTTTTCTTGCTATATCTGCTTCCAGGAGACTTATTTAAAAAGTTCTTTTTCCTTAGCATAGCTTTATCTATGAAGAATACTTTGAAAATCTTTTTGTCTCTAATACCTTCTTTTTGCTATGGTAAACGTTTGTTGTGCCATTTGCAGAGATGCCGTTTACTACGGATTCGCCATAGTTTCTATGGTTAACAACCACATACTACAGACTACGCATTTATTTAGTTTTTCTATGGAGAATGTAGTATTATACAATTTCTTTTCATTACCGATTACTACGAACAGCAGCAATCAAAGTATTGAGGCTGAGCTCAGAGCAGAGAAGCAGACGCTCCCGTAAGGCTTAATTCTCTTGCAGCATTGCGGTCCCTCGCTTACCTGTTCAGATAACTGAGCCACCATCTGTGTGCACCGAAAGCACGCTGACCCACAGGACAGCATTACGTAACTGTCAGATTTACGCCTCATGGAGCTCTCCACTTACTGCGCCTGCACGTAAGAATACGATAACCTTCAGATCAGGGAACAGGGAAAATGCGTTAGCGGTGAACGACACGTGCAGTGCATAGTCAGATCTCGACTCGATTGTAATTTTTTTGTATGGACGTGATCAGATATAATTGCTAATTATGGATAACTGTAATTTAGAGCGACCAGCTAAAAAGATGAAGAATTGCCAAAGATTCAAGGATTCTTATTCAAACGAATTTCCATCCCTGAAGCAGTCGAAACTATTCCCTAATATGGCTTTCTGTAGCACATGCTTGAAAGATTTCAATATCCCTTATGGAGGTTGCGATGAATGTCGTCGCCATGTTTCATCTAAAAAGCATATGGAATATGCCAAGGCCATTGAACAGACTGAAAAATTATCTGTTTTCTTCAAAAGTGAAGATTCTTCCAGCAGTGTAAAGGCTGAAACTTTGTTCATAAGATTTCTGATAGAGCACAATCTCCCGATCTTGACTGCAGATCACGCTAAATCTCTCTTCTCCGCAATGTTTCCGGACTCGAAGATTGCCAAGAATTTCAGCAGTGGCCGTACAAAAACTACTGAAATAGTGAAGTCAATTGCTAAACGAACTACTGAAGATGTTGTTTCTTCACTGACATCGCCATTTTCCATTAGCATAGATGGAAGCAATGACTGTTATGAATATAAATTATATCCCCTCCTAATAACATTTTTCGACAAAAAGAAGGGGAAAATTGTTACCATGTTAATGTCATTACTCACTTGCACTGACAATACAGGTGAAGGCATTTTCAATGCCATATGCAGTAAATTTGAAGAAAAGTGTGCTTTGGGAAAATTGCAATGCCTTTAGTTTGGATAATGCAAGCACAATGGTGGGCAAAGTAAAAGGTGTTTCTGCGTTTATACAGGGAAAAAATCGGTCAACAGTCGTGAGAGGCTGCCCCTGTCATTAATACACATTGCAGCCAAAAAAGCTGCATCTGAATTTAGAAATGTGATAAACATGGAGATGCTGTTGGTAGACATTTATTTCTTCCTTGATAAAAATTCCCAAAGAAAACATAGCTTCAAATTATGTCAGCAACTTTGTGGTCAAGAAGGGAAACCACATAAAATTTTGAAATACACCAGTACAAGATGGTTATCTTTAGTTGACTGTCTAGACCGTATTTTGGAACAGTGGGACCCGCTGAAAACTTTTTTTTGTGAAGCAAGAAATATGGATGACATTCAAAATAAGAGATTTAAAAATGTTAGTGCTTGTTTTTAAGTATTGACAAAACAAAACTTTACATTCTGTTTTTAAGCAGCACTTTACTTATCTTTAATAAGGTAAATGTCACCTTGCAACAAGATGCACCATTTATTCATAAGTTGTGTCCTTTGTTTGCTTCGGCAGCTTTTTATAGATCTCATAGTGAGGTTCATTTTACCTACAGCCATTGACAATGTAGGTGAATTAAATTTGTCACATGTAGATTACAAGAAGAGAAGCAAGCAAAAGGACAATGAAAATTTGGTTGTAGGTGTTAAAACAAGAATGCACCTCAATTCTTCCAAAATGAAAATGACACAGCAGGATATTGATGAGTTTTATAGGTGTGTCAGAAATTGTTTTGTTGAAGCCTGCAATTACATTCTTAAGAAGCTGCCACTCGAGGATGAATTTCTAAAACATGCCCAGGTTGCAGATATTGAAAAAAGGGCCAAAGCCTCTTTTAACTCTCTGCTCCACATTGTTCAGCATTTCCCATCACTAGTTTGTGAAAATGATCTGGAAAAACTTGAGATTCAATTTGCAAAATATCAAAGTGACAATCTAAAAGAAATTTCTCGTGCTGATGAAGCTTGGTTTCAAATATCCAATTTGAAAGACTATAATGGGGAATATAAGTACAAAATACTCTCCCAGGTTATGCTATGTATTCTTGTTATACCATACTCAAATGCAGCAAGTGAAAGAATATTCAGCATTGTGAGAAAGAATCGCACTAATTTCAGACCAAATCTAGGGACCCAAACATTAGAAGCTCTTTTGATAGAAAAAGTTAAAATGTCTATGTATGGTGAAGTATGCTTTGATCAAAAAATTTTCAAATGAAGTGTCATTGCATATATAGTTTTTTTTTTTTACTCTACATTCAATAGTTATTAAATTGTTCTTTGCTGTTTTAATTATCAACTAGTAGATAACTAAATGTCTAGCAAGATGTGCTCATTTCAAGAAATTCTGGGATTATTTTGTCTACCTTTTTATGAAGATTATTTATTTTGTTAAATATCAACGAGTAAATAGGTAAGTTAAATGCTAAGTTTGTCAAACATTATTTGGTTTACACAAAACACTTGTTTTTTAAATACCTAAATCCAAATATTTTGATTTCTTTATTTGACTACTGAAAAATTGTCGAAACTACTGATTTTCACCTTGTGCACTACTGATAACTTCACAGTTGTTAGGTGGCATCTCTGCATTTGTTAATTTTCATAACAGTTTTTAGCCACTGTAGCTGATGTGTCCTAAGTAGCTGATTTTTTTTTTTTTTTTTTTTTTTGTGGTTTATTTTGACATTTACTGAAATTTGCTAATAAATGCTTTATATAAAAATTTGCCATAAAATCAGATTGGTTTCTAATATCAGAAACTTAAACATAGTTGTTTCTTAGTATTTTCTGAGCTAAGTAATCACTTTGCATTTTTAATAATTAGTTTTCTAATCATGTCCAATTAAATTGCCTTGATCACTAATGAATGCAATTGCACACAACCCTTGGATTTAAGGTTTACCCGTTATTATCTTTCATTTCACGTTAGAAATTTTTGTGCATACTTTGTTTACTGGTGAGTACAAATTTAAAACATAGCTATAACACCAATATTATGTGAAAATTCCTTCCCTAAATAAAATGTAACGCAAATACTTGTTCCCATGATTATGTGTTTAAGAAATAACAATCTCTTTGGTCCTTTCAAAAAGTTCCAAATATTTCACCTTTCCTTACCCTTAAGTTTCTAATGTAAGCATTATTTCAAAATAATTAAGTATAAATAGTATTTTTTTTTTTGTATTGATTGTGTGGTATATGAAAGCATTTCAAGTGTAATGCCAATACCTATGTATTTTTGAGTTTTATGTTATTGTTTTTTCTTCTGTAATTTGCTTCAACTAAAGCCAAAGTAGAAAAATAATTTTTTCTCAAAACCAGTGTAACTATACTGTATATAAAAGTTCAGTAGATATCAAAGCTGGTCACATTTTCAGTGACAGTTTTGGTATTTCAGTATTTATCTGTGATTCTAAGTTTCTGATTAGCTGCAGCAGACATCATTTTTAACATTCTGCATTAAGTTCGTCCAAGCGTGTAGGAAGTTGTTTGTTGTAGGAACAGGCTGAACAGATCTATGGTTTCACTATATTTTAAGTTAGAGCATTTGGACCGTATGTCCTGGGAAAAAATCCAAAAGTCCGGGGAAAATCCTGGAATTTTGTGATTGAAAAAGCGTATAAACCATGACTGAGATGCCAGCCATTATGGATTTCCCCCAACATTGTGGAATTACAGATAAGTAACGAAAAATTGCGGATATTCAGCTTTTTGCTGTTATTAAGAAAGTTTTACTGGTTTTGTAATTAATCAATGTAAAGCCTCTGAACAAAGTTCGTAACACAGCTCTTTGTTTCTTTTTTTTTTTTTTTCTTATTTTCTTAGGAGGAGGAATTTGTTTTGCTTGTTTGAAAGAATGCAAAAAAAAAAAAAAAAAAAAAAAGGGCACTGCACCGAGCCAGGATTACATAGGCCCAGCGTGCTTCTTTCCCTGTGGCCCGGGATTGTGTTGGCCTGATGCCAAACCAAGTTCGTGACACACCTCTTTGTTTCTTTCCTTTTTTTTTTTTTTTTTTCTGGGAGGACGAATGTGTTTTGCTCTGTTTGTAAACTAAGTGGAAAGAAAGCACGGCACCGGGCCGGGATGACGTCACCCCAAAGCCTCTGAACAAAGTTTGTGACGTAGCTCTGTTTCTTTTCTATTTATTTATTTTTTCTGAAGAGGAAGAATGTTTTACTTGTTTGAAAGCTTAGTGGAAAGAAAGCACAGCTTCGGGCTAGTATTACGTCGGCCCGAAGCCTCTGAACAAAGTTTGTGATGCAGCTTTCTGTTTCTTTCTTTTTTCTTTTTTTTTTTTCTTTCTGAGAAGGAGGCATTTGTTTTGCTTGTTTGAAAGCCAAGTGGAAAGAATGCACGGCCCCGGGCCAGGGATTATGTCAGCCGTTATCATTTGGGGCTTTCTCATGATCGATGCACAAACTGAGCAGAAATCTTCGGGGGGGGGGGGTTGTTTTCCATTTGCAGAACGGAATTCCATCTTCCAGAAATGGAAGTTAGTTGGAGTGAAGATTTCTCCTGTAATCGTAATATTTTCTCACGATTTTCCTTCTGCCCAGTATTTTTCTTAAATAGCCATTTATTTCATAAATACTTACATTTCAGCTTAAAAATGGAGGAAAGGGTTTCCCAAAACAGAAGACTGTTGAAGTGAAGGTTTCTCCTGTGATTATAATTTTTTTCCCACTATGTTCTGAGTATCCTGTGTTGTTGTTAAGTGTTACATATGACTATATTTTGAAGAAATTTTGACTGAAAAGTGAATTTCTGCTGCATGCAGAAGTTGCTGATATAGGAATCAAAATGGAAGAAGCTTCCTTTTCTTCAGTAATGTACTTAGCAAATATTTTCCCAGGTGCTGTTGTTAGTGACAGTGATCTGGACAAGTTCGAATTGGAGTTTGCCTTATATTAAATTGATTAATTGGAAGAAGGTGTTTCGAATAGTCCTACAGTTGATACCGCATGGTCAAACATTTTGAAAATGACTGGTGCAATTAGTGCTAAAAAGTATGAAGTTTTACCACACCTGATACATGCTGTTCTTGTTGTACCACAGAGTAGTGCGACTGCGGAAAGAATTTTTATCATTGTTCGTAAGAGTCAAACAGAATTTAGGCCAAACCTAGCCATTGAAACTTTAGGGGTGTTGTTAGCCTTAAAAGTGAAAATATTCCTGCTAACAACTGGGCAATAGTTTAGAAAAAAATTTAGTAAAAGAATAACATTTCTGCATTTGTACCAATATTTGATTTAATTTACCTGTCAGGTTCGCCAAAATATGTCCTGAAATTTAAGAAAAATTGTGTCCTGAATTTTATTTTTTTTTATCGCTCCTACTAGCCCTGAAAAGGTTTGAAGGCCAAAGGAGAAGACTAGCAAAATCTAAGACCTGTTGTCTTCTTAGACCATCAAGTTATTTTTAATAATGAATCCATTCAACTCTGACCAATCACTTTTTACTAGTGATGGTTCTATTAGTATCATGACAGGCCACCCTGGTGGCGCAGTGGTCTAAGCAATGGCTTCTGATCATTTGTCCAAAAGGGGTCCAAATTCGAATCCTGGTGAGGCATGGATGCTGTGTTTGTCTTACGGCACTGGCTCTCTCCCTTCCCTGGAACCAGTGGCCCTGAATTAAGGACGGGCGACTGCTTATAGCCCACCGAGTTGCTCATGGTGGTCGTTAAATCTCCAATAAAAAAAATGTATCATGACAGGGTTTTCTCCAAACTCTCTCATGAAGAGCAGATAATATTAGTGATAGACGACAGTTAGTTTTTAGCTGTCAGGCCAATGAGAAAGTAGGTGTTGTTTGGAAGTTTAATGACCGTTGTGAGCAACTCAACGAGCTATAAGTAGTTGCCTGATGGGAAAGCGACACAACTTATGGGAAAATGTGCTAATTTAATCCTATGTTGTTGTTGACCTTACAAAACTTTCAGCAATATTTCCTTTCAATATACAGTAGACTGACTTTTAATTCTAGCAACAGAAACTCATGAGGAAAATGGCCATAATAACAATGCATTTTATAGGGATGGGGAGAGAACTCTAAAAGATATTTGATAAAAAATTAAATGGGGTAGAAGCCAAAATGTGTGTTGCTACAGAGAAAGACACTTGCAAAAAAAAAAAAAAAATTGAAATCTATAGAAGAATTGAAGAGTAGGGATTTATCTTTTTTGTATACCATATGAATTGTAGCTTGTAGTCTAAAAATTATAATAGTTGGAATGTGATTCACTGCATGACATCCATTAATGACACGAAAAGATATTTGAAGAACATAAATGAGCATTAACTACTTATTGCACATCCAAAAATCTGGTATCAACACAGCAATTTACAACATTCTGAACAATTATGTATATTATTGACAGTGAACCCATGCACTTTCATTTTGTTGTGTTAACTATGCTGAAAGAAATATGTTAAGCCAAGTGAACAAGCCATATATCTGTCTGCTAACAAGAAACAACTAATAATCAGAACTAGCAGGATAGAAAACTAAATTATTTAATGACTATGGCTAAATGATGATTTTTGTAAGTACTCTAAATTTTAATATAATTGCTTTCAGATTAACAAAGTGTTACTGCTAGACAATTTTTTTACTGAAAAGTTCTGGCATGTGTTCAAATATTTTTACTATATTATACTACACAAGTGCAACAGTTGTTTTTGTAGTTCATGTGATATGTTTACCAAATCAAGGGCACTCTAAAGGTTACTATATGTATTGAATGTTAGCTCATTAAATGTAATTTAGTATCTTGTCTATCAGGAAAACCGTGTTCAATTTCTCCATTAATTTTGATGTTGCTAAGAGACATGGAGTAGAAAAAAAATTTCACATTCTTAATTGATGAGCATTCAAGTGTAGTATAATACCTGAAATGAAAACTGCAGTGACAGTGTAAAGTGAGCGTTTATACTGTGCCTGAGCATTAGGTACTCTTTATTTGATTTGTAATATTTTGGAATTTTTTATAATCATGTCACACAAACGTACGCACGCACAGTAAATTGCATGTAGATGTATCTTCATGGTTCATAAATAAGCTTGCATTTTAACAGTTGTTGGAAATTTGTCTTTATATTTTTGTAGATTCAAGATCACCAAAGAATCTTGTTATTGCTCATAAAGCTCAAGTTCCATGTAGCCCTATTCCTAACTTACGGGCCGATTCCTATGGTGGTTCCACATCAAGTCTGCCTGATAGGGTGGGGTAAGTAACTTCAGTATTTTGTGGTAATGATAAAAATAAGATACATAGAGGTAATGGAAAAATCACATAGATCTATTCCTTCATTCTGTGTATTCTCTAAGCAGCTTTGATTTTTTAAGATATATTTTTAAACTCTTTATTTATTTAATGAGAATAATGAAAGATTTGTATGTTCTCAGTAGCATGTCTTCCTGGTTTTAATAAGTGAAATGACATAAGCAAGAAATGCAATGTAAGGGTACATTGTTATATATCATCATCATTGTCAACCATTATCAATCCACTGCTGGATGAAGGTCTCCCCAAGTTTCCTCCACAACGGTCTGTGTTGTGCCAGTCTTCTCCATGTCACTCCTGCATACTTTCGAATTTCATCCACCTATCTCCCATGTGGTCTTCTTCTGGGTCTTTTCCTGTCCCTTGGAATCCAATCTAAAATTTCGGCTGTCCATCGATGGTCTGTCCTTCTGGCAGTATGTCCAGCACATTGCCATTTCAGGGATTTAACTCTGATCATGATGTCTTCCACTCTTGTCATTTTTCGGATCCACGAGTTCCTCTTCTTATCTCTCCTGGTTACACCGAGAATGCACCTCTCCATGCTTCTTTGAGTTGTCTGCAGCCTTTGTATGTCTCTTTTAGTTAAGGTCCACGTCTCTGCATCATACGTAAGCACTGGAAGGATGCATTGATCAAACACTTTTCTTTTAAGACATAATGACATATTGCTCTTGAAAATTATGCTGTTTCTTCCAAAAGCTCTTCAGGCAAGTTTTGTATGCCGATTAATTTCTTTATCAATGTGACCCTCACTTGATATCTGCTGTCCAAGATAAACGTATGTGTCTGTTATCTCCAGCTTTTCTCCATCAATCGATAAATCTTCATTTCTTGTAAAAGCATTGTACATCATTTTTGTCTTCTGAAAGTTCATTTTTAATCCCACTTCTTTACTCTTGTCAACAAGTTCCTGGATCATACTCTGCAGCTCTGATGGGGTAGTTGCAAAAATGACGTCATCAGCAAAATGAAGGTGTGTTAGATAATCTCCATTAATCTTTATCCCTTTGTTTTCTCAGTTCAGTGATTGAAAGACATTTTCCAATGTGGCATTAAAGAGCTTCGGAGATATGGTGTCACCTTGTCTCACTCCCTTTCCAATTTTTATGTGTGTTGTATTTTCAAACAGCCAAATCTTTGCACTTGCATTTTCATAGATGTTATTAATAATATTAATGTATGCATCTTCAATACCGCAGGATTTCAGAGCCATTGTAACTGCTGATGGTCTCACCGAATCAAAGGCTTTTTCATAATCGATAAAAGCCATGCACAATGGAAGTTCATATTCCCTCGCTCTTTCAATTAGTTCCCTCAGTACGTGGATATGATCTATTGTGCTGTAGCTACTCCTGAATCCAGCTTGTTCTCTCGGCTGAGCCATGTCCAGTGTTACCTTCAAAGGGTGTGAAAGAACTTTAGTGAAGATTTTATAAACCACTGATAGGAGGCTGATAGGTCTGTAGTTCCTGAGATCCTCAATGTCACCTTTTTTATATAGCAGGATCATTGTAGCGTAGTTCCCATCCTCAGGAATCTTCCCTTCATTAAGGCATCGAGTGAAAATTTGAGCGAGTACTGTTTCGATTTCTCCACTTGCTTCTTGTATGATGTCTGCAGTAATTCTATCTTCTCCTGGAGCTTTTCCCCGCTTCATGTTCTTGATTGCATGTGCAACTTCTGCTGGGAGGACTGGAAGAACTCTGGTACTGGTACCTTTCATGATGTCTGGAGTACATGTATCATCCCTTTCATATAATTTGGAGTGGAAATCTTTCACTCTTGTCAAAATTTTGCCTCTATTTCTTGTTACAGAACCATCTTCTTTTCTCAGTGCCATAATCTGTTTTCTTCCCTTGCTGAGATTTCCCTTTGCTATCTTTAGGCTTTGGTTGTTTTCAATTGCTTTCCTCACTAGTTCACAGTTGAATTTCCTTACGTCTTCAGTGATACTTTTTCTTACTGTCTTGCATAGCTCTATATATTCCACTTTGGAAGTCACATCTTCTTTAGTTGTCCTCATCTCTCTTCTTTTTTTGCATCAACATTTTGGTTTTTCCTGATAATTTGTTCACATGCAGCTTGTTCTTAGACCCAGCTAATTTTGTTGCTGTTTCCACAAGAGCTTTGGTTACTTTTCTGTTAACTTCAGAAATATCCACTTCTTCCGATGTTAGGCCTTCTAAAGCAGAGAATCTGTTCTTCAGTTCCAACTTGAAGGTATTATGGTGTTTTTTAAGGTTGGTTATGTCAATGCATTTTGTTTGTCGTATGAGCTTGCCACGTTCGAGTTTAGTGTTGAGGTGCATCTTACATCTCACCAATCTATGGTCACTACCTGTGTTGAACTTGGTTAGCACACTGCAGTCTTTTATGACGAATTTTTTGTTACACATAATAAAATCAATTTCACTTGTCGTCCATTTGGATGTCTCCATGTCCATTTCCTGTGTGGCTTTTTCTTGAAAAAGGAGTTCAAGATGAAAAACCCTTCTGTCTCTGCAAACTCAACGAGACTATTTCCACGCTGGTTTATGTTGCCGTGACCGAATTTACCTACTGAAGTTTCATTCTGTTGCTGTTGCCCTATTTTTGCATTGAAATCTCCCATAATTTTCTTCAAGTACTGCTTACCTTTATTATTTAGATGATGAATTTCCTCATAAAATTCTTCAATTTCTTCTTCAGGATGACTTGTGGTGGGTGCATAAGTTTGAATAACACAGGTATGCAAAAAAAAAATTTTTTTTTCAGCTGCATGGGATGTTTTTGGTAAATATTATGATTTCGAGTGTGCTGAATCCAAAAATGACCTCCATTTCCCTTCATCACATACAGTTTTTTTTTTTTTTTTTGCAAAATACAAGGTGTTTGCATAAAAAAAGCATAACAATAATGAGAAAACCACCATTTCATTACAATGAACTAAAAAGATATTTCTTATAATAAGCAAACAATTTCTTCATGAAATGTACTTAACATTCCGTGTTCATTCTTTTTGCCTATGAAACCTTTTCTTCTTCTCTTTGATACTTCTCCAAACACGCTTCCGCTTTCCACTTTCTGTTTCCCGCTTGAGCGTCCAACAGTAGTCAGCTAGCATATTGACGTCCTATCGTCCGTGGTAGCATCTCTCGATATCACGGACATCCTGGTGAAATCTTTCGCCCTGCTCTTCACTGAAGGCTCCCAAGTTTTCGGGAAAATAGTCGACATGGGAGTGTAAGAAATAAACTTTTAAGCTCATCTTGCATCCTTGAGCTTTGTACGCAGCCAATATGCATTGTACAATGGTTTTGTAGTGAGGGTCTTTAGTATTACCCAAAAACTTGTGCACTACGTCTTTGAAATAGTCCCACGCTTCTTTTTCTTTTTCTCCCATTGTTTCTGAAAAGAGGGGATCGGATAACAGTTTTCGTATGTCGGGGCCAGTAAAAACTCCGTCTTTCAACTTGGCGTCAGACAGTTTTGGGAACTTGGAACACAGATATCTGAAACATTCCCCATCTTTTGGCAGTGATTTCACAAACTGCTTCATAAGCCCCAATTTAATATGAAGAGGTGGTAATAAAACCTTTTCAGGAGGAACCAAGGTTGTATTAATAACGTTATTTTCACCGGGGATTAAGGCATCTTGAAGTGGCCAGTCAGTTTTTGTCCAATGGAGATCTCTGGCTCGACTGTCCCACAAGCAAAGGAAGCAGGGATATTTCATATAACCTGCCTGTTGGCCCAACAACACGGTTAGTATTTTGAAGTCTCCACAAAGCATACAGCGATGTTCTTGATATTTTATTTTCATAAGAATCATTGCCACATCGTTATCGTTTTCCTCCAAATGCACCGAGTGTCCTACAGGAAGTGATGCAAATTTATTCCCATTTTGCAGCAAGACTTCTTTGATGCTTGTTTTTGAGGAATCAATGAATAGGTGCCACTCAGATGAATCATATTCTATTTCAAAACACTTCATTAGCCCTTGAACATCACTACAAAAAACGAGATTTCCCTCTTTGGAGAAAAATGTAGTGAATTCTCTCTCTCTCGGTGCCTCTACCACGAAAATGAGGTTCCGGGTGACAGCAGGTTTTTATTTTTTAATCTTGACCCCAGCAATTCGGCAGCATCTTTTGAAAGGCCTAAATCTCTAACCAGGTTATTGAGCTCACTCTGATAAAAAAGTTGCGAGTCCCTCATCAACAGAAAAATCTGAACTAGATTCGTCCTGGGGAAGTAATGTGTTTCCGTCCTCAGAATCACTCAGGATATCATCCAAACTGGAAGGTGGGTGTGGAACTGGTATTGCAGAGCTATGAGGCACTGGACGAATAGCTGAAGTTAGGTTTGGGTAAGATATTTTATTTTTATTTTTTGTATTGAAACCTTTCACATCTACCGAACAGAAATAGCAGTCGGTAGTGTGGTTTTGCTGTTAACGCCACATCATAGGAATGCCAAAATGAAATGAGTGTTTCTTACCCTTAAACCACAAACGGAGATCTTCCTCGCACCTTCTGCGCACCTTATGAGGAGCCCAGGCTTTGTCTTGATCCCCAAGTTTCAACTTGAAGTAAGCAAAATACCCTTTCTTCACGAAATCACTTATGTTTCTTTGTTGACTTTTAACAGTGTATTCACCACAAATAAAACAAAAGTTGTCAGGAAAAATAACACAACCTCTTGGAGCCATAATATATAACTAAAAACACTAGCACAGTCACGTTTGAATGCCAAATGTAAGCTGAGTGTGGCTCCTCGCTGTTTGTATACACCGCATTAAGTACATAAAGTACAGAAGATCTTGCGTACTGCGTGTGATGGATGTCAGTGAAGCCCAAGTTGTATGTCAAGATCACTGTTAATGGAGAACTTTGGTACAGCAACAGTAAGGGAAAATTATCTGGTAGTTTTATTTCTTTGTGGAGCTAACCTCTGAATCACAGAGAACAGCTTAGTGATATGTATGTATCTATTTACCAGAATTTCTTTCCATCCTGCCTCTTGCAAGGCTCTTGGTGTATGAGCTTGGGATTAATTGTAATAATCTACTTTTCAGTCCATGACTTTTTAGCACAGTGATCAATTCCTAGGTGGTAAATTAGCCTATGAAAATCCTGAATAATAAATCAATGTTTGAATTTCTGAAAAACGTTCCCGGGTGAGTTTTGGGTTTTGCTTTGTATTATTATTGCTCCTGTGCTGCACTGCTTTTTCTGCCTTATTCATTGTACACCAAAGTAATTTAAAGCTAACTGCTGTTCTAGCATCTTGACTTGCCTGAACAATATAATTAATGGCCTTTGGATACAGTGGTTTTGGACCACTTTTCTTCAGTCCAACTATTATGAATCTTATTATATTCACTTCAGTGAGATCATGATGGCCCCAGAATGTCCTGATGTCTTGTAAATATGTGCCAGCTTCTGAGTTGCGTGGAAGTTGTGTAAGAACAGATGGTACTTGAAGTTGGTTTGTTGAGTGGAGTGTCAGAGCAGATGATACTTGAAATTGGTCTGCATTGTTTTCAAAACCTCTTTAAACTCCTGTTGTTTTTGTTTAGGTGTATTTTTAAGACTTCTTAGCTCTCGTATAATCAGTTTATTAAACATCTTCAACATATGCGTTTATTTTTATATTTTTGTGCGTGTTATTGATTATGAGTTAATTGCCCAGGCAAAAACCAGTCATCATTACTCCACTTGTATTAGCTTTACAATTTCCTCCAACTTAATTTATTACATCCTGTACCCTATAACATACATTTGTAAATACTCAATTAGCATCAATTGATATTTACAGAGTTTACGTGAATTCCATATTAATTATCTTAGTAACTATTCAGTTCTGAACAAACTTCTGTTCAACACATTATTGACAGAGACTTCTCACTTTGGCCACAGGCTTGCTATAGACATTCAGGAATTCAAAGCTGTTACTAATTAGCTCAAAATATAAGCAATTGCTTACCTTGTCTATTGCTGTTGGTTATTAATATTCGGCTCTTTTCAATGCAATCTAATGCTTCGTTCTATCCTTATTCATAATCTTGATGTTCATGTGTATGTGATGTCCCAGTATTTCCATGGTCTCCATGGTCTTTAATCTTTAACTTCAATGTGACCAACAGTATAAATAAAACCACTTCAAAAAGATATTTAGCAACCTTCCATTAGCCAGTCCCTTCCGACCATTCGCCATAAAATCCTCTTTTTTTACAAAAATGAATTATCACAGATAAAAACTCCTTGAAATGTAGAACCAAATTAATTAACTACTATGAACGCTACATATTAAAACCAGAAGATTTAAAATCCAAACAAGAACCAATCCGACAACATACAATTCCATCATTCCGAATGCCGAGTATTGACCTTAGCCCTAACCGCTGCAATAGTCCTGCACATGTATCTCCACGGCATCTTCAACGGCTAATGAGTTCAACTCTCTCACGTCTGCCCCCGCACCTCCATTGCGCACATACACACCACCAACATCAACGTTTTCTCTCCTAGTGGCCAAACCAAATCTGACCTTTGAACTCTGTTTTCTGATTTTGGCTGTTACCGATTTTTCAACTTTTAATAGATTTTTCGAAGCCATCGAAATTAATGTAGAACTATTAGTATTACGTGCAGATGGTTTATTTTTCTCAATAACCAAAGACTCTGCCATCAAAATTGCTCTCCAGGTGTTATGCTGAGCCAATATTTTTGCATTTTCTCATAAGGGAATAGTATTGTTTTCGATACAAAATTCTATTAATGAAGTCTTACTCTCTTTTTTTTTTTTTTTTTGTCCAATTGGTGAAATGTTCCATCAATCGAATTTTAATGTTTCTTTTTGTGCTTCCAATATATTTTGAAACAATTTGTTTATTTTGGTTAACAATTGGTATACCATATACTCCGGCTCTTTTCAGAATGAAAGTAGCTTCTTGACCTGAAGTCAACATTGATTTAATATCTTGCACTTGAGTACCAAAATTAAAGTTATTTTTCAGGCAAATTTTCTTCAGAGCTGAATTAATTTGAGGAATATAAGGTAATTATCCACAAAATTTAATGTTATCTGTTGCTGATATATGTAAACTGGTAATCTCTTTAGAAGAATATTGCTTAATCAATTTATTCACTACTGCCAATGTGAAGTCAAATTGCTGTGCTATCTCTTTAATCCAATTTAACTCTTTATGTACAGCTTATTTATCAGAGGAATGAGTGAAGGCTATTTGGACGTATGACCTAAAGGCTGCAAGTTTGTAATTTTTAGGGTGCATTGAAGTTGCTGGTATAATATTAGTTGTAAAATTTGGTTTTCTTTATACTTGATATGTTATTTTATTGTTACTAATATTGATAAACAATATATCTTCCAAGAATGGTAACTTATGATCTGTTTCTATTTCAACTGTAACTTTTATTGTTTCATATAGACTGTTATATGCATTAACAAATTGTTGTAATTTTCTGAGTTCATCTTCCCAAACAACTATAATATCGTCCATGTATCTTCTAAAAAGGGTTGGTTTAGGAATATTATTTAGTATGACTATTTTTTCAATATTTTGCAATATAACATCTGCAAAGAGACCAGATATTGGTGAGCCCATAGGTGCTCCCCTAAGCTGTTTGTAAATCTTCTGAAAGGTTGAGTAATTATTAGTTATGAAAATTAATGCTTTCTTAATGTCATCAATTTCAACTTTGTTTCTTCCTGCTTTAATAAGATGTTCTTAAATTAATTCATTGGCTTGGTCAACGTAGTGCTGGGATACAATGACACAACATCTATACTGGCAAGCATAAATTTCTTTGTGTTTGACCTATTGTATAATTCTATTTCTTGGATAATATTTTGTGCTTTATTAATACTGTATTTATAATTAGAATAGAAGGGTTTCAAAAATTTGTATAGAACGAAGTATTAGATTGCATTGAAAAGAGCCTAATATTAATGACCAACAGCAATAAACAAAGTAAGCAATTAAATATATTTTGATCTAATTAGTAACAGTTTTGAATTCAAGAATGTTTATGGCAAGCCCGTGGCCAAAGTGTGAAGTCCCTATCAATAACATGTTTAACAGAAGTATGTTCAGAACTGAATAGTTTCTAAGATAATTAATCCTCTACCCTATTTCTCTCTTTGTTATTCTGAGTCTTGAATTCTAATCTTCAAGATTATTATTTTTTCATTGCATAGTTTGTTTGTTTTTTAACTGCAGTGTATTGAAATCATTAAAAATGTATCCCTTTGAATGACTAGATATCCCAGCGGCTCCATAGACCACCGCAAACTTGGTATTCCATTTTTTTCTGAAGGTCATATATATACATGTCGTCGTCAACCATTATCTATCCACTGCTGGATGAAGGTCTTCCAAGGTTCTTCTACAACAGTCTGTCTGGAGCCAGCCTCCTTCATGTCACACCGACATGCTTTCGAATTCCACCCCCACCCCCACCCCCAATCTCCCACATGGTCTTTTTTGGGGGCTTTTCCTGTCCATTGGTAATCAATCTAAAATCTTGGTTGTCTGTTTTGGCAGTATGTCCAGCCCATTGCAATTTCAGGGATTTTACTCTGATCATAATGTCTTCCACTCTTGCCATTTTCCTGATCCATGAGTTTGTCTTATGTTTTCTTGTTACAGCAAGCATGCATCTCTCTGTGCTTCTTTCAGTTGCCTTCAGACTTTGTATGCCTTTTTTAGTTAATGTCTACGTCTCTGCTTCTTGTGTAAGAGCTGGAAAAATGCATTGATTAAAAAACTTTTCTTTTAGAACATAATGGCACATTGTTCTAAAAAATTGTACTGTTTCTTCCAAAAGCTTTCCAATCAGGTTTTGTACACATATTAATTTCTTCATCATTGTGACCCTCACTTGATGATATCTGCTGCCCAAGGTAAATGTAGGTAACGGTTATCTCCAGGTCTTCCCCATCAATCTATAAATCTTCATTCCTTGTGAAAGCATTGTACATATATGCATATTTTTTCCAGTTATGCCCCTCTGGCACTGCCAAAAACTTAATGGTTTTTCTCAAATGATAAAAAATTCATTTGTGATCAAAATTTTGCCTGTAACCTGTATCATTTGATAAATCAAAGTCATATGATTAAAAAGAATCTTCTATGTGTATAGCCTGTGATGTTTATTATTATGTTTTTAATACTTTTTAGTTTAATTATGCAGCAATGTGTGCGTAAATAAACATACACATACTGTTTTGGATCATCACAGACCACGTTTGAGCTGGGTGTGGGGCCATCCAGTTTTTCACTACAACTGCATTTTTAACAAGATGGCAGCAGTATTGAAAAGTTTAAAGAAAACCTTATATCTTATTTTCAGCATAGAAATGCTATATTTAACTGTTACCATGAAATCAACTCAGAAAGTGAGAAAACTTCATTGTCCTGGTGTAGAATTGAACCCTCATCTCCTGAGTTTGTCCTGGTGTAGAATTGAACCCTCATGTCCTGAGTTTTGTCCAAGCATACTTGTATGCCTACCAGGTAAATTTATTCTTCTTTAATATCTATGAGAAACTTTTTTTTTTTAATTTGAAATGTAAATGTTCAATAGCTGTGGAAGGACAGGCATCACAAAACGTTTTGAAATTTGTGGTTTTAGAAATCTTGGAAAAGTGGGTGCTATTTATGAATTTTAATTCAAGGGTTGATATAACAACATTACTCATTTTTAATTGTTTTTTTCTATTCACATACAGTATAAGAAATTTTGTATTAATATACGTGATTGTGACACCAAATGTGATAAGTTTGCTGTTTAAGGTGTCAGTAGATAGATGTATATATATATGTGAAAATATACTATAAAGATACCTAAGCAAAAAAATACATATATAATTTTGACTCACACCTAGTACAACATAGAAAAGGTTATGTATCTACCTGCGTGAGTAAAAGGAGAAAAGAAAAAAAAAGAAAATAAAACAACTGAATGTAGAAGGTGTCGAGAATACTGAGCCTTGGCTTTATCAAGGACCAGCAAAAACTCTGCATTTTCTCACTTCCACAAAGACCTAGTTGGAAATGGGTTTCTGCAAGGCCATAGATGCAAGTAACATTCCCACCTAAAATAGTTTAAAAATATATATATAAGTCATGTCCTCCGTAGAGTAGCATGACCTAGCACTAGTTAACAATTTCGCTTGCATCCATTAACCTTCATGGCCCGACCCATGCTCTTCATCTGTTACTATTAAACAGAGAGAAGAAGATTAAAGAGAACTCAAGCTGTGAGAGTGACATAATAAATAGAAATGATTTTCAGCTATAACGAAATTCCAAGTTCGTTTGAGAGAGAATTTAAACCTGAAAAACAAATTTTACATTGCAATTAAAAAAGGAAATGTTAATTTATAACGAACAGATTTTTGAAAGAAAACTTGAGTCTAAAACCCCTACTCTACAACTTATGACAGCACGAAAACGAGAATAAGTTAAAGATAATAATTAACTAAAGAAAACTTTGTGAAAGTTATATACCTTAAACAGTTAGTTGCAATATGTACAAAGTATTTCAGCAGTGCTTTAAGTGCATAATTAATTAGTTATTAAGAACTTAACTACTTTGAAAAAACAGCGCATAGAAAAGGAACAAGCTTAGCCATCTTCTGTTCCTAGGTACCACAAAAGACGCTCAAAGTTACAAAGAAAAGTAAGAGTTAAAACCCGCATAAATGTTAACAGACAAACCAATGCTTAAAAGCTGAAAAGCTAAAAACGACAGAGAAAGGTACATGAAGTACAAACATTGAACTTATAAAACCTAGAACCCAAAAACAAGGAAGAGAGCTTACCTCTTGAGTTACAAAAACTTTTCTCCTCACAAGAGGAGAACATGGCTGACCTCTTCCGCCACTCCCTAGACGCTGGGGGGCAGTGAGGGTGGGGCTGATGGCCTCCTCATACAGCAAGAAACCAACGCGCCGGAGATTTTAACCAGAGAAAAAAATATATAAACTTAAGACTGTGGATCTGTATGATCAGAATGAGCAGAATTAACTTCCAGAATACATGAGAAATATTATAAAATACACGAGCAGTTTATTTAATAATCTTTGCATGTATTAAATCACCTTAGTGAGCTTCTATAGATTAATCAGAATCTTATTAATTTTAATGTTGGTTTTACTATTTTTAGTATAGCTATCCTAGTGATGAATAACTGGTTTTCTTTTTTATTTGTTTTTATTTTCTTTTATAAACAGATTTTTAAGCTTTTTTTGTGATTTTGTTTATATTATTTAATTTTTTTTGTTTTAATAGGACCGTCATATCCATAGCACTAAGGTTCCTTTAGGTAGTTAATAGGCATCCTCTAGCCAACTTCCTTACGGCTTTGATTGGTCAGAATCATATTATTAACTGTGTAGAAAATTAAAGCAGATCTGCCAACCTTACTCTATTATTCAGAATAATTTTTCTTAAAGTTCTTTTGATGAAAGAAGAAGGAATTTCGTTCTCTAGAAAACTTTCTAATAGTATATTAATGTGGTAATTGAAGTCCAAATTGTTGCTGCAAATTCTTGAAATTTTAGGACCTGAGAAATTAGTACATTCTCAATTACTTTGGTTGAAATGTTATTATTCCAGTGTAGATATTTAATTACTTTGAAAGGAAAATTAACTCTTTTATCAAAGAGGCTAATAGATGGGTTACCTCTGTTGAGCTTAATGTTAAGTCTAGGAACTCAAGTTCCTGATTACTGTGGTTGGTTTTACATAAGTTAAGAGAGCTAGGATAGATATTATCAAAATCACTCTCTATAACTTCGGAATTATTGATACACAGCAGATCATCAATATATCTAAAAGTGTAAAGGTAGTTATCTGAGCAGGTGGGGTGATTTTTAATGAATTTATATTCCTTAAAGAACAGGAATAGATTAGCGATATTCGTGGACGTTGATGTTCCCATTGGAATACCGTTCACTTGCTTATAGAGAGTATTATTATATAAGATATGGTTATTTTTTATGCAGCAATTGAGATAAGAGTTCCAAGTTCCTACATCAACAAATTGGTTAAGTTTAAATTCTGCATACAGCTCTTTAAAGGTAGTGATTATATCTGATAGAGGCAGATTAGTATATAGGTTTTCAAAATCATAACTATTAATATCTAGGGGACACACTTTGAGTATAGTAGAAATTACTTCTGCATTATTATTAATTATCCAAAAATCTCTGTACATCAAGTTAGAACAGTTTCTAATGTGTTTCAAAACCTTCTTTAAGACATCTTCAAAAGCAAGATCTATTTTCTTTTATGACTCCTTACTCCACTAGCTATGAACCTGAACTTCACAGGATCCCTATGAAACTTAACCGTTGCAAAAAGAAATGGAAATTCAGGCCCATATCTTCTAGTTTGCGGAATTTTAAGTTTCTTGAAGAATGCCTTAAACCGATTTTCTAACTGCTTGGTAGAATAACTTACGGGCTCGTATGTTACTCTATTATTGAGTTCCATAGTTAACAATTCAAAATAGAACTTCTTACAGATAATTGCAAAATTATTGCTAGCTTTATCCGTAGTGGTAAAAATAAATTGGTCTTGTAGTTTGGAGAGTGACCTTTTAGCTTCTCCAGGGTACTTTTGTGGGAAGCATACATCAAACTATCATGTGAAACCATTGAAAAGTAACTTCAAAGTTAAATCAAAGATATCAAATAAGTTTTTCTGTCAGACTTGTTTCTAATTTTTCTTGACGTGTTTGGTAAAAAATTACTGTGGTTGGTTTTGACAGCACTACTACACTTCTGAAAGCATTTTTTCACATTTTTTTTTCATGTGCAATTGTTGTATGGTTTACTGAACTAGTTTTATGTGAAGTTTTAAAAAGAAATTAATCTGTATTATCCACTACCATCAAGAAACACTGCCTCTCAAATTGATATTTGCTTGAAAGTAAAGTATTTAGCCAAACACATTATTATATGAAATGTGTGACAAAAGTTGAAACAGTAAACTTGTTCAAATACTGCTGTGATTCATGCCATTTTTTTCATGATCGATTTTTTTCTTTCTTGTTATATTAGAGTTCGTGTACCTGGTGGACAGAAAGAAAAATTATTAGAGAAGCATGGAAATTTTAGGAAATCAAGTTTGTCAAATGGCAAGTTCTTATTAGTTTTGTTTGACTGCTTTGTAGAATGTATTTATTTTACATTTTTATCAGTATTTCTAAATTGCAGCTATTTGAGATGCACTTTTGTGTACTGCTGTATATTAATTTGGATATTTCTTTAGCTGCTTAAAAATGTATGTACGTTTTTTGTTTCTAGTTGACTTTATTGTTCGTAACTGATTTCTTTTAATTTTTGTGAAAAATTCTAGTGTAATACCAAAATTCTTCCCTACAGCAAAAATTTTAAAGAAAAAGGTCAAAAACTTAGGATTTAGTGGCCATCAATTGAAAAGACCTGAAAAAGTGTGCAGATGTTCATAACCACTTGTTTAGCCGTGACGAGAATGTTCTGTTGTTTTCCAATTTCTGAGCTGCATTTTTTTTTTTTTTACTCTTCTCCCATATTATATGATTATTTTTTTATTTTTCTGATCATGTGTATCGTTTTTAATATCTTCAGTAATTGCTAAAAAGAGTGACTTCGTATTTTTTAAAGAATTTTTCCTAATGAAACATATGCTTCCTTACTTCTAAAAGTATCATCTTCAAAACTAATCCTTAAAGAGCAGGCATTTTTACCCCTGTCCCTTTTTTTCAAAGCAAAATCAAATTTCAGAGCCAGTACTTAATCTATCCATGGTGTAATCTGTGTCATTTCAATGACCCATAAAATGAGAAAGACAATAAAAAGTGAACTCCGTTTATTAGGCGTATAAAATAAAGAGATCAAGAAATGCTAGCTTTCACTACCTCCGAGTAGCTTCATCAGGCATTTAGTAGCTAAAGATCACAGTAGCAACTGGAAAAAATATTTCTAAGAATATAACTAAATTCAAAAATTTTGAATTTAGTGATATTCTGGGAAATATTTTTCTTATAATTTTAAAATTCAAAAATTTTGAATTTAGTTATATTCTTAGAAATATTTTTTCCAGTTGCTTCTGTGATCTTTAGCTACTAAATACCTGATGAAGCTACCTGGAGGTAGTGAAAGCTAGCATCTCTTGATCCCTTTATTTTATATGCCTAATAAACGGAATTCACTTTTTATTGTCTTTCTCATTAATTGGGCGTACAGAAACCCGTTTCTTCATCGTTCGTATATATTTGACCCATAAAATTTTTTATGAAAGAGTGAGCAGTGCAGTACTGATTTTTCACATTTAATTTCACTTAAAATGAGAGTTTTCCCATTTCTTAGTCACTTCTTGCCATACAAAAGGATAGAGCAAGCATTTTTTTCTTTTGCTAAAAGCAAAAGTAAAGCTCAAAAATGCTACTACTCACTCTCTTTGCACAGAAAACAACTTTACATGGAATGAAAGATGGCGATGGAGAGCTGAAGTTTCGATTTTGAGCTTAAATTTCTTAAACAAAAGGAAACATTCTCACTCTTTTTGTTTATTGATATGACAAGAAGTGATGGGAAACCAGGCATTTTCAGAAAAATTAAAGTTTAAAAAGTAATAATAGCACTCCTCAGTGTTGTGAAAGTGACTGTATGGGTCACGGAAATGGTGCAATTCCCAGCAAGGGCAAGAAGGTAAGTTAACGATTTTCAATTTGAATTTTGCTTTAATAAAAAAACAAAAGTGCTTGCTCCACTGATTGATATAGAAAATACATGTTGTAAGAAAAAAAAGAGAAGGTGCATTTCATTAAAATACTTTTCTAAAAAAATATAAAAAAGTTTGTGTACTGTTACGATTTTTATGATAATGTTCAGTGGACCCCCCCCCCCCTCTTTTTTATTTTGTTCTCTCTGTGTCTTTTATTCTTTTTGTTGTTTCATGGTTTAAAGACAACCATGAGTCACTTCCAACCTGTAGAGACATTTACTGCGTTTATTGTGGGATTCCCATTGAAACATACATTGACTTTTGGGGAAAACTAGAAAAAAAATGTTGGCACCACTTAGTTTCACTCAGCAAGTCTTTAACTTATAGACAGTTTGTTTGTTTTTTTAACTCTTTTTATTCAAATAACATTTCACCCATACTCACCCTGCACTAGTATTTTTTTTTTCTGCAGTAGGAGCCACAACTTAGCTGTAAAGGCTTAGCTTTGGGAAGCTAAATGCAAAAGAAACATTTTGCCAGCCCCGACATATGAGCTATAGAGGTGTCATTGGCTTGGCAAGTGATGCCCAACATGCGAGCTATTCAGTACTTCCATAATGTTGGGTGTCACCCGACCATTGAGTGGAAAGGGTTAAGCAAAAATTCACCTTTTTATAAATTTATGCTGTAATTTCTCTGCTCTTATAATTTGTTCATTATGAAGTGTGTAATACAATTTTATTCATTAGTCCCAAAAAATGCTAAAACCTACAGATTTTAAAAGTTTTTCTACTGAAAATTTCCAATGAGGGTTGGAGTCTACATGCACCCAAAATGCCTAATATTTGCTAACAATGTGATATCTCTCAAAGTAGCTGCTGTTATAGAGAAGACCTTACAAAATATGCAGATGTAGCTTGTGTCTTTTCTTCTTTTTAATTACAGCACAGACTTGACAAGGTTTTTGAGGATATGTTTCCCACACTAAACCCATTTTGAAGAAGCCTTATATTTATATGGGTTTTGTGTCTGATATAAACTGGATTGTTCATGCATTATTTGGAAAATTGATTAACTGCTTTAGAAATACTTGCAGAATTAGAAAGTTCTGTTTATTTTGCTGTGCTAAGGGATATATTTAAATTTTGTTTTGTTGAAGAATCTCTTCTCCTGCTCTTAATTTATTTTCTTGCAGATATTTCTGGCTTTGTGGTGAGTATCAAGGTCTGTTCTCAATTCTCCATCTTACTCCACATTAGTTGTTAACAGAATGCAATTTAAAAACTGTTACTAGATCCCAGATTAACATTGTCACTTTTTGAACAAAATGTAACCAGATTATTCAAAGCAATCAGAATTGTGTACTTGAATAGCCTGTAGACTTTTACTGTTCTCGGTGTAACTTTTCAGAAAACTTAAAAATTACATTGCCCTAGTGCGGGAACTGAACCCTCATCTTCTGATTTCCATTCGAGCATGCTATCTGTTGCACTACCCAGGACAATGAAGTTCCAAGCAACTGAGGCTAAGCATTTACAGCCCAGGAAAGTTGCTTCAAACTTAATTGTCCTGGGTGGTACAATGGATAGCATGCTTCAATGGAAATTAGGAGATGCTGGTTTGGTTCTCTCTCCAGAGCGATGTAATTTTCAAGTTTTCTAAGGAGAAGTTACATGGAGACCAGTAAACTACAGGGAATTCAGTACACAATTCTGATTGCTTTGAATAATCCAGTGAATTTCCCATGTATTTCTGAGGAATATTTCTTAATTACCAAAATGTAACCAATATTCTCCTTGAATCTTATCTGTTGTCATTAAATTAGGCATTGAATATTAGGCTTATCGGTTTTGTGGGTTTGTATCCTTTATTCCTGATATAGTAGGTTTCTTTTATAAATTTTCAGTTTATTTGAGGTTCATAATCCAAAATTTGAATTTGAATTTTTTACTAATTGTTGTTTACTAAATGATGGATACATACATATTACTTAGCTGTTCTCTGATATTCAGAGGTTAGCTCCTCACAGAAATAACTCACTGTTGCTGTATCAGGCGTCTCCAATTACAGCGATCTCAGCACACAGCTCGAGCTTCATTGGCATCCATCACATTCCGCATGCACAACCTTTTGTACTTCATACTCATTATCTTTTCCTCAGGCAGACATTCCTGAATGTGGTCCTCCCATGATTTCCTGGGCCTTCCCCTACCTTTCTTTCCTGCCACTTGCACTGAATAAATTCTCTTAGTCAGCATCTCATCACTCATTCTATCAACATGGCTAAACCACCAGAATATTTGTCTCCACCTTACTAACAACATTTTGCCTCACATTACACATCTGCAAAGCATCTTCATTCCTCACATGATCAGAGTGGGTCTTACACCCCTCCCCCATGCGTAATGCATCTCCCCAGCACACAAACGACTATGTCTTTTCTGCAGAACCCAGGTTTCCCTGCCATACATCAGAGTAGGAACAAAGAAAGGTAACTTGATCACGCTAGTTACGTTAACTAAAACTTTTACAAAAAGTTCGTAAGTTGGAAGCTTTCGACCTTATCTTAGGTCTTCATCACGCCAATGGAGGACTAAAATTGTTGCCAGATTCTACATTTGAATTTTTCCTATTTTTGTTGCCAAAACTTAGAATTGATCTCCAGATCAACGGAATGTAGAGAGGAGATTCGGAGTTGCAAGTCATTGAGTTGAAAATAATTTCTATGCTTTCACGGTAACGGAGGGCAAAACGATTGTCAAACGAAGCAATTCGTTTTGCTTCGTTCCAGTGGGGAACTGCAGATGTGTCTTCCATTGTCAAAATAGACAAGGCAGTGTTGGGATTGCCTTTCGAAACATCTTTTCTGTGTTCTAAAATTCTATGGCTAATGCTCCTGTATGTGCTTCCAATGTATAAGTTATCCCCAGTAGAAGAAGAGATAGGAATGCAGTAAACTCCTGGGAGGTTCAGGCTTTCAACTTTGTCCCTATCCCTTTGTAGAAGTTTCAAGATGTTTGGGGTAGATTTAATGGCCTGAACCTCCCAGGAGTTTACTGCATTCCTATCTCTTCTTCTACTGGGGATAACTTATACATTGGAAGCACATACAGGAGCATTAGCCATAGAATTTTAGAACACAGAAAAGATGTTTCGAAAGGCAATCCCAACACTGCCTTGTCTATTTTGACAATGGAAGACACATCTGCAGTTCCCCACTGGAACGAAGCAAAACGAATTGCTTCGTTTGACAATCGTTTTGCCCTCCGTTACCGTGAAAGCATAGAAATTATTTTCAACTCAATGACTTGCAACTCCGAATCTCCTCTCTACATTCCGTTGATCTGGAGATCAATTCTAAGTTTTGGCAACAAAAATAGGAAAAATTCAAATGTAGAATCTGGCAACAATTTTAGTCCTCCATTGGCGTGATGAAGACCTAAGATAAGGTCGAAAGCTTCCAACTTACGAACTTTTTGTAAAAGTTTTAGTTAACGTAACTAGCGTGATCAAGTTACCTTTCTTTGTTAATATTGTTACGTGTTTTGCCCATAATCGTCATGTCAGAGTAGGAACTATTACACTTTCATATACAGCCATTCGGGACTTTCTTGAGAACCCACCATTCCTGTGAAATCCTCCTAAAGCAGACATGACTTTCAGTGAAGAATTCACTTGCCTACTATTCACCATTTAATTTGTTCTCTCTGTCAAACATGCTTCCTAAATACATAAACTCATTCGCCAGGTCAATCACTGTGCCATTTAGACTTATATTACATTCAGTACTACTTGTTCCTTGCTCAAAAACCATAACTTCATTTTTTCCCTTATTCATACTCAGTTTGAAATTCATACAAACTTCATACATCCAGCTGGGCCAGCATATAACAATTCTACACACACTGACATTACCAAGACATAAACCAGTATTGTCCACTTTGTCATCATGCATTCACACATCCATAAATATATTAAACAGCCATGGTGACATTACACAGCCCAGTCTGACCCCTGCTCCGCTAGAAAACCATTTCGATACACCACCATTTACTCATACACAAAATGATGGATTACAATACCAAACATACTGGACAAGAAACATAAATATTGAAAGCATGTTAAAATGGCTACTGAAGAAGACCAGTACACTTCAGTTAGGAGAATTCCTAATATCATATCATATGCATAGGTTACATTAAAAACTATAAGTGGCAGCACGTTTCGGTAGCGACTTGTACCTTCATCAGCCATGGAATGAACCATGTAATGTAAACATCATATGTTGCCAGATATCTATTAAAATAGCTTTCCAAATGATAAGGATGTACACCTTTTCACATTCTTATAATTTAGAAAGCTATTTTGGTATCTGCAGACTTTGGCGCAAGTCACTTTTCTCACTATTTGTCACCTTTTTTTTTAATTTGTCACTTTTTATTACCTTTTTTTTTTAATTTTGTCACTATTCTCACCTTTTTCTTAAGTGTGCCCATATCTTTTTTCAATTTAGCTATAGTTTTGCATTGTAGTTTTTTATATCTAGGGGATATTTTGTTAGATGAAAAAAGAAATCCTGAAACAAAAGTAAATTGTTTTGTTAAACACCCATCCCTGTCGAACACACACGTGGGTGGGGTCACGAGTTGTAAACGCGACTCATCGCAGCAGCAAGAGCGAAGCTCTGGCAAGAGGCAGTGACGCACACACTGCACCTCTCCCCGTAACCCCGCCCACAGCAGCCAGCGGGTTCTCTCAAGGATTTTTTCAAGTGCGATAAAAATGACAAAAGTTCATCTCCGTGGATTTTTCATGAAAATCTCTGAAATTTTGATCAACGCCATAAATCGCTAATAGGAATGAGCCCTCAAAATTTCGCGTTAATCAATTAAAAACTTTTTAACGGGCCATAATTTTTTTTATTTGCTCTTTATCATGTGGCTCGCTGGCATGACCAGAATTCATAATCGGCATTTTACGGCTAATTTAAAAACGTTTTTCCCAATTCACTTGAAAATTTTAAGGTCATCATCTCCTAGCCAATTATAGTATATGTACAAATTTCAGCCAGTTACGTGAATTCGGAAAAATAGTTTTCTTAATTTTTTAAGCACGTCTTTTGTAAAAAAAATTGTGCTTATGTTATCGGTTTGTCCGTCCATTTGTAGACACTGTATCTCTGCAACTATTAGTCCGATTTGGAAAATTCTTTTGCATTGGGAAGCTTGAAATATACGAATGATGATCGTTCATTTCGGGTTTTTTTTTCTTACGATGTGCAATTTTACCGCTAGAGGGTGTATGTGCAGATGATGTCGAATTCAAAAATACATTTTATTCCACATATTTGCTTCTAAACATCCGACTGAAAAATTCTTTCATCTTTCGATTCCATTTATGTCGAAGAGTATTTTAGGAATAGTTGCTTTTTCAAATTATGCATAGATTTTCCGCTAGAGGGCGTAAAAGTAAATTACGTTTTTACCGATATCTCTTCTTTTACAACTCCAATTTGAAAAATGTTTTCTTTAGCGGATACAGCTCCTGATGAGAAATCTTTTGCTTATAATTTATAATTTTTGGTAAAGAATACTTTGGCCACCAGGGGC
This sequence comes from Macrothele yani, assembly GCA_039090855.1. NCBI lineage: Eukaryota > Metazoa > Arthropoda > Arachnida > Araneae > Macrothelidae > Macrothele > Macrothele yani. The sequence goes on from CM077028.1 coordinate 145,715,666, forward strand.
GTAAGCGTTAATTTTTGCTTCTGATGTATTTGCCATAAAATCTGAGCTTCCAAAATCTCGATTGAAAAAATTATTTCGTGGACCGATGACACTTACGTCGATAAACCTTTTCGGAGTATTTTCTTCTTAAAATATTCCATGGTTTCTCCGCCAGGGAGTGTATATATATACCTTATTTTTGTCAATATCTCGGCTTCTAATGGTCCGATTTGAAAAATTCTTTCTTTATTAGATAGTTCCCGGTGTGACGTGTTTTTCATATAATTTCAAAATTTTCAAGTAATTCATAGACTTTTCCTTAGGAGGCGTAAAGGTAAATTGTGTTTCCCCTATATCTCTGCTTCTAAATCTCCGATTTGTAAATTTATTTGTGCAGCGGATACAGCTCCTGATGGGAAATCCTTTGCACATAATTTTTTATTTTTGTAAATAGTGGTTTGGCCACCAGGGGGCATAAGTCTTAATTTCCGCTTCTGATGTATTTCCAGCAAAATATGAGCTTCTAAAATCTCAATTGAAAAAAAAAGTCACTTGTGGACCGATACTACTCATGTTGTGACAAACCTTTTAGAAACATTTTCTTCTTAAAATAATGCATGGTTTCTACGCCAAGGGGTGCAGATGTATGTCTTATTTTTGTCAATATCTCTACTTCTAGGAGTCCAATTTGAAAATATTCTTCTTTGTTGGATAGTGTTTCCGATGCGAAATGTTTTTCCTATAAATTCAAAATTTTCAAGTAAATCATGGACTTTGCGCTATTTCTGCTTCTAAAACTCAGATTTGAAAAATTCTTTCTGTATCACACACGACACCTGCTGGAAAATATTTTTCATATAATTTCTAATGTTTGATAAAGAATGGTTTGGCCACCAGGCAGCATAAGTGTTAATTTCTGCTTCTGATGTATTTGCAGCAAAATCTGGGCTCCTGGAAGCTCGACTAAAAAAAAAAATTTTTCTTGGACTGATACCGCTCATATAAAAAAAACTTTTGCGAATTCTTTCTTCCTAAAATAATGCATGGTTTTCCCACTAGGGGGCGTAAAGTCACATCTTATTTTTATTGATAACTCTTTTTCTAAGTCTGATTTGAAAAATTATTTCTGTGTTGGAGAGCGTTTCCGGTGCAAAATGTTTCTCATATAAATTCATATTTTTCTTAACGCACAAGTCTACAACCAGAAGGCATAAGCTCACAATTCCGTTTACAGCAATATCTGAGGGATTAAAAACTCGATTGAAAAACTTCTTTCTTCCGTCAGATACCATTGTTTTCCATATCGGTTCCATTGACTTTGAATAGCTTTGATAAATTTAATTTGATCAGAATGGATTAAAGAGACGTGCTAATTACACCCGAAAATTTGGTGTCATCTTTCTTGTTTTATCTAGTCCTGCCATGGGGAAAACTAAAGCGAGGAGGCGCTGTTGCTGGGAGCCAAGGAAGGAAGAAAGCCGGCAGTCTTTTCATGCTCTAGTTTTGATTGGTAGCTAAGCATTTTGTGTGTGCCTTTATTAGCACGTGGTTTGTAAAAAAGATTGTGCTGATGTTATCGGTTTGTCTGTCTGTCTATGGACACCATATATCTGCAACCAATTGCCCAATTTCAAAAATTATTTTTGCATTGAGAAGCTTGAAATGTGGGAATGATGATCCCTTATGTCTTTTTTCTTTTCTTTTTTTTTTTTTTTTTTCCCACCAATCACAATTTTGCCTCCAGAAAGCGTAAATGCAGATAATGCCAACTTCAAAATACATTTTATTTCATATATTTGCTTTTAAACAGCCAATTGAAAAAATTCTTCTACCTTTTGATTCTATTTATGTCGAAGACTATTTTAGGTATGGTCATTTCTTTAAGTTACGCCTAGATTCTCCGCTAGAGGGCGTAAAAGTAAATTGCGTTTCTCCCGATATCTCTGCTTCTAAAACTCCGATTTGAAAATTTCTTTCTGCAGCGGAAGCAGCTCCTGATGGAAAATATTTTTCATCTAATTTCTAATTTTTGGTACAAAATGGTTTGGACACCAGGGGGTGTAAGTGTTGATTTCTGCTTCTGATATGTTTGCAGCCTAATCATAATCAGGGCTTCTAAAATCTCGATTGAAAAAATTCTTTCGTGCACCGACACTACTCACGTCGATAAATCCCTTTTCAGAATATTTTCTTATTAAAATAATACATGGTTTCTTCGCCAGGGGTCGTAAATGCATATTTTATTTTTGTCAATATCTCTACTTCTAATAGTCCGATTTGAAAATTTTTTCCTTTGTTGTATAGTTTCCTGCGCGACATGATTTCTATATAATTTCAAAATTTTCAAGTAATTCATTGACTGTCTGCTAGGCAGAGTAGTAAGAGTTAATTTCTGCTTTGTAGGTATTTGCAGAAAAATCTGAGCTTTTAAAAGCTCGATTGAAAAAATTCTTTCATTGACCGATACCACTCATGTTGATAAACATTTGAGAATATTTTCTTCGTAAAACAGCGGAAAGACGGACAGTCAAAAGCATGTAATGATGCTGCCAAAAAATGAAGATCTTGAAGAAGTCTTAATTTTTTCTCAGTGCCATCCATATTTTTACTTGCAGTTAACCTTTTTAATCACGAGGGTTGTACCAAAAGTAATGCAAAAGTGGGCATAACTTTTTTATTAACTGACAGAGGTCGTTCAGTTGCACATGTTGGTAGAAAAATTGTTCCTTTATAGTAACAATTTTTCTTCATTATAGGTAAATAATGCATTTCAAGCAGAAGCAACAGGCTGTCATTGAGTTCTTGACGAAGGAAGGAAGGGTGCACTCTATCCGACATCCACAGAAGGCTACAGAATGCTCACAGATATGACACTATTGACAAGAGCAATGTGCACAGATGGATAAAGAAGTTTAAAAAAAGAGGAAACCAGCATTGACGACAAGCCACACAGTGGGAGACCATCATCTGTGACCAGTCACACGACTAATCAGTGGGTGGAATTGATTCGTGCAGAGAAATGAATCACAATCCGTGAGCTTGTTGTACAACTGGACTGTGGTCACAATGCCATACATAAGATGGTGGAAGACTTAGGGTATTGGAAAGTGTGTGCAAAGTGGGTACCTCTGCAGTTGACACCCGATTTGCTGGAAGCATTTGAAGCCAATTAAGACATGTTTTTTTCTGATCTGGTGACAGGGAATGAAACATGGGTGTATCTTTATGATTCGAAATATTGGAATAAAAAAATCAATCCATGGAATGGTGTCACACCTCTTCACCAAGGCCTAAGAAGTTGAAGAGCCAGCAATCAGCTCAGAAAGTCATGGTGACTGTTTTTTGGGATGAGAGGGGTGTCATTCTTGATTTTCTGGAACATATCTGTATCATGACTAGCAAGCGGTACATTGAGACACTCAAGAAGCTTAGAGAAGCCATAAGAAGGAAGAGAACGAACAAGAATCTGAAAAGGATCCACATTCACCATGACAATGCGAGACCACATACATCTTTGGGAACAAATCAGGTGATCAGCAAATTAGGCTGGTCAGTGGTCCCCCATCCACTGTACAGCCGCGCTGTGGCATCGTCCAACTTCCACCTGTTCGGTCCAATGAAGAACAGTCTCCGGGGACAACGATTTGATGGCACAGATGAGATGAAAGTGGTTGTGAAGAAGTGGGTACAACAGTCCACACCTGAATTTTTTCAAAGAGGATTCAAGAGTTGGGTTCAACAATGATGCAAATGCATTGCTTGTGATGAAGACTATGTTGAGTTACTCTACCCAATGTGCAATTTGAATGTTAATAAAAAAAGTTATGTCCATTCAGTTAATAAAAAAGTTATGTCCGCTTTTGCATTACTTTCGGCACAACCCTCATATTATTTTAACTTTTATGCGAATTAGTGGAATTTTATTCAATTTTTTTTTCACTAGCTGTTTTGTTTTTGGCGGAAGTGCAGAAATTTGAATTGACCCCCCCCCCCCCCATAAAAGTTTGGCGGACGCAATCTTATATAAAATATTTAGTGAAAGTTCTGATGTTTGTGTTGAAATCCAACCAGGCACGGTTATTGCACATGGTAGTGTTGGGTGAGGAGGCTCTGGATGTGTCCAGGGCCGACTTCAATGGGAACTATCCCTCCTCCCCCCCCCCTAATCATGTAAGGATGTCGAAGGAAAACACTGGAAAACCAGTGGACAGGGTAGTGTCAGCAACGGGAATCAAACCCATCATCTCCTATTCCAAGCTGGTCCTTGAAAAATAAACCACAAAAACTTGCTTACCACATGACCTAGGGTGGTCAGCGAAGTTGTGGAATTGCTTTCTTCATGTGAATCCGCATCATTTTAAATGTAAGCTGAAAAAACAAAATTTCTGTTGAAAAATGCAGGAATATTATTCGTAAGCAAATCTGATGGTCTTTTTTTTCAGCATTTTTTGTTTGTTTGTTTGTTTTTGTTTTAATTTTCTTTTCTGATTCGAGATTCCCTTTTGGGGGGGAGGGGGTTAAATCGTGAAGAGCTCACTATTTTTCTTTTTTGTTTCTATCTAAATCTTTTCAAGGTTATTAAGTTTGCGAAACTGCAAATTTTGTTGCGTTGATGTTTTCCGGTAATGTTTTTAATTTTAGCATCATCGTCGCAGTGTTCAAAATATAGCATAAATAGCAGTAAAATCCCCTTTTTTTTATTAGGATTTTAAACTTCAAAAAATAAATGAGTAAAGAGATTGTGGATTCGTGTTTGTATTTTCAGAATTGTAGGAGTTAAAGTGTCTACTAGTCATGAAAATCATGAAAAAGGCACAAATTCAGAAAAAGGTTAAAAAAGGCAAGAAAAAGTCACATATTTTGCTTTGGGGTCATGAATTTCTTTTCATATTTAGTAATTGTTCATTTTCTGGTGACAATCTGAGTAATTCTGCATGCACCAACCACATAAGACATAAATGTGGTTTCCATATAATGGGTACAAGAGTTTAAAAAAAAAGGTGGTACTTGTGCTCTCCTCCACAAAGAACTGTTAGAGCAAAAAATGTTTTAGCATAGAAATATATGTGTAAATGTTGTTTGCAAAATGTTATGGTCAATTTAGCAAATTAAATTATACTGCTTATAGAGTCATTGACATTTTAAAAAATAAATGTTGAAGAAAGGTGTGTAATGAAATTGTTTAGCACAATGTTGAGTATTTCAGCTTACTTCAGGCGTAGTCAAAGATTGATGAGTCAGATTTTTGTTACTAGCAGAAGGGCAGGGGTGTACTTTTTCCGTAGAAAAAATAGGAAGCAGAGTGTCTCCCATCTTTAATATATGTAAGTGCCCACACATGCATGCATACTTGGAGACACACGCGCGACTTTTAAAAACAGTCATGAAAATTGTTAATTGGTCATGAAATTGCATTTTCCAAATTTGGTAGACACCCTGGAGTTTTATGCTTTCCTAAATCTACATTTCTTGCTAATTGCAATTACAAAATCAAATTTCCTGTCGTAGACTCTGTTGACTCATTATGGATTTCACTTTAAAGCACCCTGTGCATAAAGAGCCTTTATATAATATAGGGAAGGAAATCTGCTTCCCAATTTTACTCATTATACTTTTATGAGACAGCAAAGTTGAAAATGATTGAAACTTCATAATGTTGACATTAAAAAGCATGTCAATTTCACTAACCCAACAACCAAATATAGAGAAACCACCAGCACATCAGTCCCAGATTACTCGCAGATGTGGTAAGTGAGGATATTAAACTTATTGCCATTTAAATACATCATTAATTTAATATTAGCTTAAACAAGAAAGATGACACCGAATTTTCGGGTGTAATAAGCACGTTTTTTGAATCCGTTCTGATGCAAATTAAATTCATCAAAGCTATTTAAAGTCAATGGAACCGGTATGGAAAACATTAGATCTGACGAAAGAAAGAACATTTTCAATCGGGTTTTTAATCCCTCAGATATTGCTGTAAACGGAATCCTGAGCTTGCGTACTCTTAAAAACAGAGATATCGACAAAAATAAGATGTGACTTTACGTCCCCTGCTGGGAAAACCATGCATTATTTTAGGAAGAAAGTATTCTCAAAAGGTTTATCCATATAAGCGGTATCGGTACAAGAAAAAAACATTTTTGTCGAGTTTTCAGGAGCCCAGATTTTGCTACAAATACTTCAGAAGCAGAAATTAACACTTATTACCCCTGGTGGCCAAACTATTCTTTACCAAACATTAGAATTATGTGGAAAATATTTGCCCTTAGGTCTTGTATACGATACAGGAAGAATTTTTCAAATCGGAGCTTTAGAAGCAGAAATAACGCAAAAAACGCAATTTGCCTTTGTTGCCCCTAGCGGAAAGTCTATGATTTACTTGTAAATTTTGAATTTATAGGAAAAACATTTCGCATCGGAAACACTATCCAACAAAGAAAGAATTTTTCAAATCGGACTCCTAGAAGTAGAGATATTGACGAAAATAAGATATACATCTATGCCACCTGGCGTAGAAACCATGCATTGTTTCAAGAAGAAAATTTTCCTAAAAGGTTTGTCGACATGAGTAATATCGGTCAACAAATGACTTTCTTTTCAATCGAGATTTTAGAAGCTCATATTTTGCTGCAAATACATCAGAAGCGGAAATTAAGACTTACGCCGCCGGGTGGCCAAACCAGTTTTTACAAAAATTATAAATTATGTACAAATGATTTCCCATCAGGATTTGTATGCGGTGCAGAAAGACTTTTTCAAATCGGACATTTAGAAGCAGATATATAAGGAAAACACAATTTACATTTACGCCCCCTAGCAGAAAGTATATGAATTACTTGAAAATTTTATTAAAATTATATGAACCACATGTTACTCTAGAAACACTATCCAACAAAGAAGGAATTTTTCAAATCGGACTGCTAGAAGTAGAGATATTGACAAAAATGAGATATACATCTGCGCCCTGGCATATAAACCATGCATTATTTCAAGAAGAAAATGTTTCTAAAAGGTTTGTCGACATGAGTAGTGTCGGTCAACAAACGACTTTCTTTTCAATCGAGATTTTAGAAGCTCATATTTTGCTGCTATGATCAGAAGCGGAAACTAAGACTTACACCACCTGGTGGCCAAATCATGTTTTTACAAAAGTTAAAAATTATCTGCAAACCATTTCTCATCAGGAGCTGTATCCAGTGCAGAAAGAATTTTTCAAATCGGAGATTTAGAAGCAGAGATATAGGGAGAAACGCAATTTACACTTACACCCCCTAGCGGAAAGTCTATAAATTACTTGAATATTTTGAAATTATATGAAACACATGTCGCACTGGAAACACTATCCAACAAAGAAGGAAATTTTCAAATCGGACTGCTAGAAGTAGAGATATTGACAAAAATAAGATATACATCTACGCCCCTGGCGTAGAAACCCTGCGCTATTTTAAGAAGAAAATGTTTCTAAAAGGTTTGTCGACATGAGTAGTATCGGTCAACAAACAAAGTTTTTTTCAATCGAGTTTTAGAAGCTCATATTTTGCTGCAAATACATCAAAAGCCCAAATTAAGATTTACACCCCCTGGTGGCAAAACTATTTTTCTACAAAAATTAGAAATTATGTGCAAACGATTTCCCATCAGGAGCTGTATCCGGTGCCGAACAAATTTTTCAAATCGGAGATTTAGAAGCAGAGATATAGGGAGAAACACAATTTACTGCTACGCCCCTAGCGGAAAGTCTATGAATTACTTGAAATTTTTGAAAGTTTATGAAAAACATGTCACACAGAAAACACTATCTAACAAAGATGGAATTTTTAAATCGGACTCCTTGAAGTAGAGATATTGACAAAAATAAGGTACACTACGTCCCCTGGCGGAGAAACTGTGGAATATTTTAAGAAGAAAATATTCCGGAAAGGTTTGTTGATGTGAGTGGCATCAGTCCACGAAAGAATTTTTTCAATCGATATTATAGAAGCTCAGATTTTATGGCAAATACATCAGAAGCAAAAATTAACACTTACGCCCCCTGGTGGCCAAAGTATTCTTTACCAAAATTTTTTAATTATATGCAAAAGATTTTCCATCAGGAGATGTATTCGCTGAAAAAAAAATTCAAATCGGAGTTATAGAAGAAGATTTATCGGGGAAAATGTGATTTACCTTTATGCCCCTAGCGGAAAATCTATGCGTGATTTGAAAAAGTAACTATACCTAAAATACTCGTCGACTTAAGTGGAATCGAAAGATAAAAGAATTTTTTCAATCGGATGTTTAGAAGCAAATATATGGAATAAAACGTGTTTTTGAATTCGACATCATCTGCATTTATGCCCTCTAGCGGCGAAATTGTGCATCGTAAAAAAAAACGAAATAAAGGATCGCCATTCGCATATATTTAAAGCTTCCCAATGCAAAAAGAATTTTTCAAATCGGACTAATAGTTGCAGAGATACCTTGGGTACAGACGGACGGACAAACCAATAATATAAGCATGATCTTTTTTTACAAAAGACGTGCTAAAAATTACAGCAGATTTGTGTTAAACAGTATAGTTTGAATTTATCTGGCACCATTTTGATTTATAACCAAAATCTGCAGAATTGCATTTTTTATTGCTATGTTGCTCTGTGCTTCCATTTTCTAATGCATTGATGTTTGAATTAGGTATCTAACCAGTGTCAGACTGTAAAACCCATCTCCTAACAAATTAAAGGTTTGATGAAATGTGTGTGTATGAGTAGTTTACAAGTAAAAATTCATTTAAATCTAACTAAAACAGGCAAATTTGTCGAAACATCGTTGGAAATTGAATTTGTTAATATGATTGTAAGAAAATGCAGGCAGTGGAGAGTTAAAAATGCAAAGGGTTACTGTACTTTTTTTAAACATTACATTCCTTCTTTATTATTAGTCTTTCATTATATGTGTAAACCTATGGTAGTTTGTATATGTAATCATTTCTAGAGCATACTTATTTTGCTAGTGCAGTATATAAATCGTCAAATGCCATCATGCTGATAAAATAAACTACTGTTTGTGAAAATTGCAGCACCATGAAGGAATGATGGTAATCACATGAAACTTACAGGATATGCAGAACAGGGTAGGACATGCAAATGATTAGAAATGCAGAGTCATTGCTCCTGTCTTGGCCCAGCAAGTGCTTCCTGAACAGTCTAGTGAGTGATATAAAGAGAGGGCTGTTTAGGATACACACCAGTAGTGCATCACAGACAGCAAGTTGTGAAAGTGTCTCCAGGATTCAATAATGCTTTGGCGACGACGAAGGACGCAATATCACAAATATGACAGTTTGAACAGGGACGAATGATTGCTCTGCGTGAAGGTGCATTTTCATACCATGGCATTGCGGCTCGGATGAGACATAACGCCATGATAGTGATGTGCGTGTGGCGGCAGTGGACTGAGGAGAACCAGGTGCATCGACAATCCGGCAGTGGACCGAGAAATGTGACGACACCGCGGATGGCCAACACCTCGTCCGCATGGCAGTAGCGAACCGTTCCGCATATTCGCAAGTGTTAGCACAACAGTGGAGCACTGAAACAGGTGTGGCATTGTCTGCCTCCACAGTTCGACGCGTCTGTTGCACAGAGGACTGGTTGCATGCATCCCTTTGCGGCAAATTCCTTTGACCCTGAACCATGGACGCCTCAGGCTGCAATGGGGTTTTCAATGCAGACAATGGCATGCTAATTGACAACATGTCATGTTTTCGGATGAGTACCGATTCAGCTTGGACAACTATGATGGCCTCATACGAATTAGACGGTATTGTGGTGAGCGCCTTTTTTCAGCATGCATTGTTGAATGTCATACAGGCAGAACGCCAAGTGTGATGGTGTGGGGTGCCATTGGGTAACATTCGCGATTTTGGCTACTATGACTTGAGGGCAATATCACCAGCGACCACTACGTCAGTGAAGTTATACAGGCAGAAGTCATACCCTTCCTTTGTAGCACTCCAGGCGCTATATTCCAGCAGAACAATGCCTGACCTCATGTTTTCAGGAATGTTCAAGCCCTCTTCGCAGCACAGCAGATACCGCTTCTTCCCTGGCCTGCACGTTCACCAGACATGTCGCGTATTGCACATGTCTGGGATATGGTCACTTGGCAACTGGCCCATCAAAGTCCTCCAGCGGTCAGTACCAGTTATCTGTGGCCGCGTATACACGCTGCCTGGCAAGCAATTACCCAGGACACCATCCAACGCCTTTTCGATTCAGTGCCAACTCGTCTCGAAGTTCTTATTGCAGCTCGCAGAGGCTTCACAAGATACTCATTTTTGCAGGTAAAAATTGTATTGTTCTGAAAATTAAAGCACTTATGTACAGTCATATCAGTAATGTTTGGTATAAATTTCATTTGAATCGCATGGTTCCTCCTTCTTGGTGTTGCAATTTTTACAAACAGTAGTATATAAAAAAATATTGAAAGGAATCACCTGCTCATCCAATATATTGTTGTTGTTTTTTACAACAGACAATCACATTGATTAACATATGTTCTATCACAAAATATAAAGTGAATTGTTCACTGTTGAGCAAAGAATAAAGTAAATCTGTTCAAAGTGCAAATTATATGTTCTATCCATATATTGTGTGTGTGTGTGTGTGTGTGTGTGTGTGTGTGTGTGTGTGTGTGTGTGTGTGTTCTGTCATTTTAAACAGTTTAGTCTGGTTTTCAATTATTTAAGCAGTCTATATAGTCACTAAAAAAAAATTGTCAGTTTTCTCACTTTTTTCCCCCGAAAAAGTCACTTTTCTCACTACTTTTTACAATGAAGTCTGCGCTGAGGTCTGGTATCTGGAAACAACTGATGCTTATACCACATGGTTTATTCCATGGTTGATGAAGGTAGAAGTCACTACTGAAACATCCCACCACTTATAGTTTTTAATGTAACTTATGTGTGATATAATGATATCAGGAATTCTTCTAATTTATTTGTGTGTTACATGTTTCAGTGCCAATCCTTCTCATTATGATACACTTCAATTGTAAAACACATAGGAACATGCAAATACAAAGTAATGTGGAGTAAAATTCAGATTTTGGATAATGAATCTCAAGTCAGCAAAAGATTAATAAAAGATACATAGTATGTATCAGGAGTTAGTTTCAACCAGTGAACCCACTAAACCTATATGCCATGTGTGGTTTAATGACAACAAATAAAAATTGAGAAAGTCATCAGATACATTTTAGTCAAAAGTTACCACCATGCTTATGTGTGATCTGGCAACAATTTTTAAATTGCATTCTGTATCAGCAAATAATGAGTCACTTATAGGCCAGATATGTGTCTGCAAAAAAATAATAATAATAAGCTCAGAGAAGTGAGTTAATTTTTCAGCTAAGCAAACATTGCATAATTATTTTTTTTTCAAAACTCAATGCTTGACATCCCCCTACCCACCCCACCTGAAAAAAAGTTATAATTTTACATTTTGCTTCTTATATTAATTTACTACCCAGCCATCCTGTTACACGATAATGCCAGACCACATGTCGGTGTCACCACAAAATCAGCCCTTGAACAGTTACACTGGGAGGTTTTACCGCACCCAGCTTACTCCCCGGACATTGACCCTCAGACTTTCATCTGTTTCGCTCTATGCAACATGCCCTAGCCCAACAGCGGTTCACCACAGTTCCAGAGGTGGAAAATTTCGTCTCTACTTTCTTCACCTCAAAACCTGAGTCTTTCTATCACATTGGCATTCATTTGTTGCGTGAATAAATGATACGAAGTTTGCATGAAATTCAAACCGAGTATAAATAAGGGAAAAAACAAAGTTATGGTCTTCGAGAAAGAAACTGGTAGCACTAAATGTAATGTAAGTGTAAATGGCACTGTGATTGACCAGGTGAGTGAGTTTGTGTATTTAGGAAGCATGTTTGACAGAGAGAACAAATTGGATGGTGAAATTAGTAGGCAAGTGAATTCTTCATTGAAAGTCATTGCTGCTTTGGGAGGTTTTTACAGGAATGATTGGTTCTCAAGAGAGTCCCGCATGGCTGTGTATGAAAGTGTAATTGTTCCTACTCTGATGTATGGTAGTGAAACCTGGGTACTACAGAAGAAACATAGAAGTTGTTTGTGTGCTGGAGAAATGTGTTACTTACGGGGGGTTGTGGCAAGATATGGCCTGATTGTGTGAGGAATGAAGATGTGTTGTAGTTGTGTGTTGTGAAGCAAAATGTTGTTAGTAAGGTGGAGACTAATATGCTTCGGTGGTTTGGCCATGTTGAAAGAATGAGTGATGAGATGCTTACTAAGAAAATATTTTTAGCCCAAGTGGCAGGAAGGAAAGGCAGAGGAAAGCCAAGGAAGACATGGGTGGATCAGATTCAGGAGTATCTGCATGATAAAAAGATTATGAATATGAAGTATAAAATATCTTGTGTACGGCGTGTAATAGATATCAGTGAAACCCAAGTTGTATGTCAAGATCACTGTAAATGGAGAAGTTTGATACAACAACAGTAAGTAAAAATATCTGGTAGTTTGTATTTCTTTTTGAAGCTAACCTCTGAATCTCAAAGAACAGCTTAGTGATATATGATATGATATGTGAATGAATGGCAAAAGGTCATTGATGCTAATGACCAATATTTCATTAAATAAATGTGTACTGGTTTCCTGATTGTTCCTGTCTCCTTTCTCCTTAAAATGGTGGAAGCTTTTGCATACCCCTAATACTCAACCAGCATACTGTGGGAAATAATTTTCAGTATTCCTGAGTTAGAAACCATTAATTACCTCTGAAACTTTTGCTGTGTTTGATAATTACCTGCAACTTTTTTGTGAGAACAGAGAGTTTCACTATTTCATGAAATGTTTATTCCAGATTATTGTGCAGCCTGCCAGCATAAAACAGTTTAATAGACTTATTGCCCTCTGTACTCATTCTACAGAGAAATTAAACAGTCATGCAACAATCCTGTCTGGTGTTTTAGGGTTTTCTTGTGACAATCATAGCACCATGCTGGGTCAGTTCTGTAACAAAGGTGACTTTATATACTGTAATACATATTTTGGTCACTGCATTGTTGTGAAGGTTCGAAATAGAGCACTAGTTCTAAGAAATTATAGGATTCCTTGTGGCCTGAGTGAAATTGCTGGAGTTGACAGATAGCTAACAGTTTTACTCAAAAAATTCTGCTAATGGTGTATGTTAGGAGAGGGGGGTTAGGAAGATGCATATGTACTGTGTCAGATATCTCAATTTTAGGTTAGGTTGTTATAATACTAAAATCACTGGACTCAGTTCAGAAAAGTCTGAGGCACGTGAACATGTGTTTCTTACTCTAAAGCACTCAAATGTGTTTTGTTTTTATTGCTATTGTTATCCTCTCCTTCGGACTCCCCCCCTTCGTCCTCTATATTTATTATTTGGTAAGTGATCCCAGCATCTGCATTATCTCCGGCATAGAACTTTTATTAATTTTTTTTAATTGTCTTGCCCCAAAAAATTATGACCAGATTCAGAAATGTCTGCACGAAAAAAGAATAGTGTGAAGTACAAAAAGTTTTGCATGGGATGTGTAATGGATGTCAGTGAAGCACAAGTTGTGTGCCAAAATCCCTGTAAATGGAGATGTTTGATGTATCAACAATAAATAAAATCCAACACCATCATTTTGAACTTTTATTTTGAAGATAAGCTTTCTTTAAGGAGCTAACCTCTGAATCTCAAAGAACATTTTTAGTGATGTGTGTGTGTGTGTGTGTGTGTGTGTGTGTGTGTGTGTGTGCGCGCGCACGCAAGCATGTACATGTACACACATACCCACTAGGGTGGTTGCCAAATATATGGTAAAAAATGACGTTTGTTGTATGTCAAATGGTGGTACCCTGTCATATTGTTACATATGTAAAATAAATGATTTCTGCCAAATCTGGAGCCATTTGAATAATATTTAGAGTTGGCTTGAGACAAGTGAAAAAGCTTGAACGTATGCGACATAAGTCACTTAATCAATAGTCAATAGCCATTGATTAAGTACCTTATATCACGTATTAGTCAAGGCTTGAACGTATGCGATATCAGGTACTTAATCTATAGTCAATAGTCATAACTCGTATGCTAATATTAATTGCTATAAGAATTATCCTATCTATTATTCTTTTAACTGAAACTATTTCATTTAGTAGTCAGAATATTAAAATCATGTGTTTCATTTTCAGGTAGAAGGTAGCCTACTGTGGCAAGAAAGGATTAAAACGAGATGGTTACTAGGAGTAGTGCTTCTGCTTCACTTCAAACAAGAACAGCATCTCAGATGTGGCTGGTAGGATGTGCTACGGAATGCATCATGGGAATGAAACTCCCTACATATCGCCAAGACTCTCTCTCTCTCTCTCTTCTTTTACGAACATAATGCAAACAAGAGAACAGTAAGAGAAAACTCACGACATGTTGTTAGGGAGATTTCAAAATTCTGGAGTATGGCTCGTATCCCAAAGACCATAGAGACAAATGCTATTGAAAAACTGGAAATTATGTTTGACAGATGGAAAAGACTAAAGAAGAACGCAAAGCGACCAACCCATACTCAGGAGGCAAATGAAATTGCTTTCGAAAGAGATATTGATAAACTTTTTGACATTGTGCATGCTGATGCCATTTTTCAAATCGGAGATTTAGAAGCAGAGATGCTTCTTGCATGATCAAAGAAACGAGTGGAAAGGTTACATGAGCAACTCTATTGATGTTAAATTAGCAAAGAAAAAGGAAAGGATTTTGAGCTGAAAACGTTGTGAAATGGAACAGAAAGAGCGGGAAGATAAAAGAAGAAAAGAAAGCCAGCCCAAGTCCAGTGATGAAACCATCATGTCCTCTGAAGATGACACAGATTTAGAGGAGGAACAAGTGAAAAGCACTTGTGAAAAGGTCAATAAAAAGGGTATTTGTGGTGACTGTCGTGAAAGACCCCTGAACATTATATCCCCAGATCTTGCCTCAGCTCTCGATCGGGCAAATATTACTTAAAGAAAAGTTGTGTTCCTGTTAACAGCAGCTGCTCAGAGTCTTGGCCATGATGTTTCCAACTTAGCAATAAATCGGTCAACTGTCAAAGATTCAAGGATTTAGCTCAGAACAGATCAGGCTCAGTCTTCAATGCAATGTTTTTCTCCAGACGTGCCACTAACTGTTCACTGTGACGGTAAGATGCTACCAGACATACAAGGAACACAATCCGTTGAAAGACTCCCTGTATTAGTGTCAGGACATCAAGTGGACAAGCTTTTGGGTGTACCAAAACAAACCCAATGGAACAGGGAAAGCAACAGGTGATGCTGTCTTGTGTACTTTAACAGAATGGGGTATTACTGATCAGGTAAAGGCGATGAGCTTTGACACAACCGCTGTCAACGCAGGGCTCAACGCTGGTGCTTGTACACTAATTGAGACAAGTCTTGAACGAAGTATGTTGCATCTGGCTTGTCGACGCCACATCCATGAAATTGTCTTCAGTGAAGTCTTTACTTACTGTTTTGGTCCAGAAATTGTTATTTTCAAACGGTTCAAAGCAAACTGGAACCTCATAGACAAAGGAAGCTTCACGACCGCACCCGACGATCCGATATGTTCCAGAAGTTCTCGCGAAAAACAACAAACTTCGAAAAGACGCTCTCGAGTTTGCAAGAAAATCATTGCTGCAATTCACGGCAGTCATCACGTGCAGGGTTTGCACGTGATGACTACCATGAATTGTTGGAGCTGACAATTATTTTCCTTGGTGGGACACCACCACAAAGCATTCATATAATGAGTCCAGGTGCAATGCATTGTGTCAGGTGGATGGCGAAGATTCTATACTCCATCAAAGTTTGGATGTTTAAAAAGCAATTCAAATTGACTTCATGGGAAGAGAAGTCGGTCCAAGAAATCAGTTTTTTGCCTCTTTACTGTACAGTAAGGCTTGGATTTCGTGCACTCTTTCAACTGCCACTCCAGCAAATGATCTCAAATTTCTGAAGTTCGCAGTGAAATACAGCACCATTAACTCTGGCATTTCCACAGCTGCCGTCACATCCTTTACACAACACCTGTGGTACCTCAGTGAGGAACTAATTGCCTTAGCTTTCTTCAACCCTGAAATGGATATCGGCAAGAAGAAACAAATGGTAGAGGCATTAAGTAAACCCGGTTCTGATTGCCCGCCAAAGAGAATGACATTTGATGCAAGCACCATTGACTCCAAAAAACTTGAGGATTTTGTAACAGTCAACACCATAAACTTTTCCAATGTCTTGGGGATTCCTTACGACTTTCATACAAAGGTTGATCCGAGTGACTGGGAAGAGGATGAACAATATCAGGAAGCCAGGAAATATGCAAACAGCCTCCATGTAGCCAACAACGTGGCAGAAAGAGGAGTTAAGCTTATTCAAGATTTTAACTTGCAAGGAATGAAGAACAGAAGCAGTACTTGATTCAAGTGGTGTCTGAGCATCGCTCAAAGTTTCCTGAGCCTAAGAAATATTTGCTAGTTGGTGATAACACCATTGAACTGCAATTTGCTTTAATAGTGAACTGACAATCTGACATGGATATGTTTTTTATTAATTAGCAATGTTTTATTGCTTAAGATGTTTGATACCTATCAAGAGGGTAGTGCATTTACCATTTATCTATGAAAAACCGTAATACTTTATTATGTTATATGTGCTGGAAATTCAAGTTCTCTGAGCGACCAATAAATATTGTCCAAACTATTTCAAATTTGTTTGCCATGTGTACTTTCCGCATTGAAACCAAATTAGATGGTACCAACAAATAATTTCCAACTTTTAATTTTGACGGCCACCCTTAATGCCCACCCACCTAAAAATACAGAAATCTTACATTTTTCTTAATTGATTCTATTGTTATTAACCTGCATACTTCAAATATGTATTTATTGTTTTTGTGCATATTAATATGATTTATTGTCATGTTCCAGAAATATGTGATATAACGCAGCTACATCGAACAGGCTCAGCTGATATTGTAAATGGCAAATCACCAAATACATCTGAACCATCCTTATCAAGTTCAATAAAATACCAGAGGTAAATTTTGTAATGTTTTAGAAATATTGTTGCAGTTGTGCATTTAAATTTTCTTTTTATGAAAACTTTCTTTTTCCTTGTATTTCAGTATTGTGAAGTTTTGTTTAGCTCATTAGTGCTACTTATTTTGTCTTACCTGTGAGTTTATGTACTAATAAAATTTTCACGTTATACGGTACATTGATTCCAAAGAGTTTGTCTCTTGGTTAAAGGTTTTTATTGCATTTGTAAGTTTGAATATGGCTTATAACAAAGTAAACAAAGTGTTTCTGTCAAAGTTCTTAAAAAATTTGGTGTAAAGTAATTTTCTCAATCCTGTGAATGCTACGTATGCTGGCAAGGAGTATGAGAGAGGGAGGGAGGGAGGGAGGGAGAGAGAGAGAGAGAGAGAGAGAGAGAGAGAGAGAG
This sequence comes from Macrothele yani, assembly GCA_039090855.1. NCBI lineage: Eukaryota > Metazoa > Arthropoda > Arachnida > Araneae > Macrothelidae > Macrothele > Macrothele yani. The sequence continues at coordinate 145,733,154 of CM077028.1, forward strand.
AGAGAGAGAGAGAGAGAGAGAGAGAGAGAATTGTGTTTTGTAGAATTAGTTTTCCACTGATGCTGGAGTCGGAAAGTGTTGTGTAATGTAACCGTGGCTGTTCAGCATACATGTACAAGTGGCAGTCAAAAATATTTTATTATTGCCTAAAACAAGTGGGATTAGCATAATAATTTTCACTGTGTGGAAGACACATGACCTTGAGCTATTGGCATGTGCGAATGGTTCCGCATTGTTATAACATTGAACAGCCGCTAGAGCTCCGAAAGCAAAATGGCGCAGTCTGTGGTTCCTACATTTGAAGAGATTATGCCAAACAGATTCATGCTAAGCTCGTAAACATGTACGGGGCAGTGCCCCATCGTATGACACTGTGGTAAAGTAATGTAGGCGCTTTAAATGTGGACAAACAAATCTGTCAAACTATCCACGAAGCAGAAGACTGTCTCTCAGTGAAGAACCTGGCATTGCAAAAGATTGGCGGCCCTCATGCTCGAAGACCAGCACATCACTGTCGCAGCGATCATGCAGAAGGTCAATATTAGTCATGGGTCAGTAGTCAGTGTAATTCACAATGAATTTCACATGATGAAGGTCTCAGCCCGCTGGGTTTCGCGACTGCTGACACCATTGCAAATCGAGCGCCGAAAGGATGCTGCAGAGGACATGTTGAAGCTGTGTTCGGCCAACTTCTTTCAACAGCTTATCGCTATGAATGAATGCTGGACGTACCATTATGACCCCAAAATGAAGGAACAAAGCAAACAGTGGAAGCACACTAGGTCACCGACGCCAAAAAAGTTAAAGATGCAAGTCTTCTTGGGGAAGGTTGTGCTCAGCATTTTCTGGAACTATCGTGGTGTGATCCTCACAGATTGTGCCCATAAGGGCCTAACAACAATGGGGAAGTATTACTGGGACCTCCTACAGAAGTTACGGAATGCCATCAAATCGAAATGCTGTGGAAAGCTGATGAAGGGGGTGCTGCTCCTTCATGACAACACCCCATCCCATTCTGCCCAAGAGACGATGACACTTGTGGTTAATTTAGGTTATAAAATTCTGCTTCATCCCCCTCACTCCCCTGACCTGGCACCATCCGACTTCTTATTTCCTTAGCTAAAGACCCCAATGCATGGCAGGCGTGACAATAACAAGGTGATTTTTTCATGGACAATAAGGAGGTGATTTTCGAGATGGAGCACTTCCTGAACAGCCAGACAGAGGACTTCTACAACATAGGTCTCCGCCAGGTCATCCGTCACCGGGAGAAGTGTGTTGTCCTATATGGGGGATATATGTGAAGAAGGACTAACTCCACCACCAAAGCTCATGTACAGAGCTCTCTTTTTTCTTAGTGATAATAAAAACTTTTTGGCCGCCCCTCGTACTTTTGACTGCATGCATGTGCAATACTGTAGACAGTACTGGTTTTCTTGGGAATTTCCTTGTGTTTAGTTAGTTGTTCGTAATTTGAGGTATGGTAATGAAACCTGGGTACTTCAGAACAGATAAAAGAACTCATTTGTATGCTGTAGATATGTGTACAGAATGAAGATATGTAATGTGAAGCAAAATGTTGATAGTATAATGGAGACAAATGTTTTGAGGTAGTTTGGTCATGTTGAAAGAATGATTGATGGGGTGCTAAGAGAATTTATTCAGCCTAAGTGGCAGGAAAAAAGGTAGAAGGATGCTAAGGAAATCAGTAGAGGACCAGACTCAGAAATGCTTGCAAGAGGAAAAGGTAATTAGTATGGGTATGTGTCATGGTTGCCCTTGATGCTCAAGTTGTATGGAAAATCTCTGGAAATGGGGGCATTTGATACACCAACTACAAATAAAATCTAGTGGCATCAGTAACTTGGACTTTGCAGATGATCTTGTTCTGAGAAACTAACCTCTGAAACTCAGAGAATAACTTTTTGATGTGGATGTATGTGGGGCAATGAGCTTGAAATTTGTTCTATTTGTATTTCTTTTTTTCCTGTTCATGGATATGATCTTTTCCAAATTTTTTAACTGTACCACTATTAATATGAATTCTGGAAGTTTTAAATGTTGGATCAGACAAGTCAAGTTCTCACGTGCATTGTGTTCTGCCACTTCAATCTGAACTCCTGTGATTATCAGAAGTTTTTTCTTTGACTTTAACTATTAGAGTTTCCAAAGCCAATAAGGACCATGATTTTGCTACTTATTATGTTACATTCTTTGAACTGGTCTCCTTTGAGTAGTGAAAGATACTGCCTTCATTCAATATGGCTTCAAATAACAGCTACTGTAACTTTCATTTTTTATTTTTTCAAAGCACCATGGTGCATTGACTGTACAGTACTGGTGGCAGTACATAAGAGCAGCAAGGGACTTTTGCTAATTAATAAACTCTTCATTTTTATAAAAAGGTGCATTCATTGTCTTGTAGTAACAGAATATTGCGAAAAGAAAATTTCTCACTTTTAAAATGTCCGATTCTTGGATGTGAATTCTTAAATGTGTCAAAACAAGTCCATCCAAGTCTTTTTTTTTTTTTTTTTTTTTTTGAGCTGTTCATGAACAAAGAGGTATGCTTTAAAGCCAGAGGTTTAGCTGATTCACCAACAAATATGAGATACAATGTATGATTTCTGGAAGCATTACAGTAAGTGTGTGCAGTGAATTTTACATGGAAGCATTTTGTAATTTAATCATGTCTCATCACAAATGTACTGTTGTTCAGTTGCAAGATTCTCGTTTTTTGTGAGATTGTATAATTTATTATAGAATTTTCCAACTGCTTCCAATTCTAACAGTTTTTCTCTGCAATCAGTTACCACATCCCATATAACTTCCATCTTTCTAACCAAGCAATCAGTTACCACATCCCATATAACTTCCATCTTTCTAACCAACTTACCATAACAGTAAATTCACTATTTTTGAAGTTGTTTCCAGATTTTAAGCATAATGGCAGAAATTATAAGGACAAGAAGCGTAATGATAAGGAATTGTGTAATAGCATTATATATAAGTCTTTAATGTATCATATTTAGTGGGTATTAAACATTTTTCTTTAAACACTTTCTGTGATTGAACTTCATATCGGTCTCTAGTGTGAAAATCAATGAAACAGAGCTCAACTCTTTCTCATTTTCAGCTTTTGTTGTGGTTTTTCACAATGTAAGGCATCTAAATCTTTCAAGCGCCTTTTTTTTTCAACATTCTATTTTAATGCTTTGTACCCTACAAGCACTCGTCGTGCACCTAATCAACATGCTAGCTTTTTGATAGCTTCTCATATGTTCAAAGGCTTGTGCATAGTTTCCGGTGAAACCTACTTCTTGTGTGTGTGTGATTATTGCAAGATATTACAAAACATTATTGCAAAGCATGGCAAAAATAAAATTTTACTATTTGTAGAAAAGGGCCCTAATGAACAAAGGCAAATGCTGGAAAGACAGCTATCCTTCAGTGACTCATTTGATTCTAAATATGTACAAACTAGAGAGAGGGACATATCATTAAAGAGCCAATCACTTACCTGAAAGTTCTTGGTCACTTTTTTCTTTACACTTCATGAATCGACGTGCATGAAGTGTAAAGAAAAAAGTGACCAAGAACTTTCGGGTAAGTGATTAGCTCTTAGATGATATGTCATTAATGATTTGCCCGTAGATATACGCATTTTGCTGGTGTTTAATACCTTTAAGGATGCAAATAATATGCTAGAGAGAGGGGAGACAAAATAACCTTAGCTGCAGTGCATAATGCAAACTTAAACAGAACCTCAAGGAGATAGGAAAACAGAATGTAGTACCTAACTCAGTGGAATCTTAATGAATTGGGTCATGAATTGCAATGAACTAGTAATTACTGTATCTTTATTCAATGAAATTTCAAATGAATTGGGTTTGGACTATCAGTGTGCTATGGTTTTTAACTGAATATATACCTAAACTCCCCAAATAAAATGCTTTTCAGTTGTTCCTTTAAAAAACTCACTTGTTCACATACATAAAGTGTCGTTTCAAAAAAGTACTCCACAGAAAAGGCCCTTGAAAAATCATGCAGTGTTTCCAAGTGCAATACAGAAACATGGTGAAGATAGAAATTTGCTGCCAATTTTTGACCACACTCTTAATTTTATGCATTTGTTGCTATATATCAAATTTTAGAAAATGCTTCAAGATCCAGTGGTTAGGTTAGATGGTTCATTTCGAGGTAGTTAAAGAATTGTTCTGTATATATACTAAATTATAGAAAAATCCTCCAAATTGGTGAGAATTTTGTTTAAAGCTTTATTTCAGTCACAGTTTCAGGTAACCAGATTTTTTGGACAGTATGTGTGTGTGCATACATGTTATGTACTTGTAAATCAGTGACAATGCTATATATACACACACATATATATATTCTATAAAGATACCTAAGCAAAAAAAAATATACAAATATAATTTTGACTCACACCTAGTACAACATAGAAAAGGTTATGTATCTACCTGTGTGAGTAAAAGGAGAAAAGAAAAAAAAATAAAATAAAACAACTGAATGTAGAAGGTGTCGAGAATACTGAGCCTTGGCTTTATCAAGGACCAGCAAAAACTCTGCATTTTCTCACTTCCACAAAGACCTAGTTGGAAATGGGTTTCTGCAAGGCCATAGATGCAAGTAACATTCCCACCTAAAATAGTTTAAAATATATATATATAAGTCATGTCCTCCGTAGAGTAGCATGACCTAGCACTAGTTAACAATTTCTGCTTGCATCCATTAACCTTCATGGCCCGACCCATGCTCTTCATCTGTTACTATTAAACAGAGAGAAGAAGATTAAAGAGAACTCAAGCTGTGAGAGTGACATAATAAATAGAAATGATTTTCAGCTATAACGAAATTCCAAGTTCGTTTGAGAGAGAATTTAAACCTGAAAAACAAATTTTACATTGCAATTAAAAAAGGAAATGTTAATTTATAACGAACAGATTTTTGAAAAAAAACTTGAGTCTAAAAACCCCCTACTCTACAACTTATGACAGCACGAAAACGAGAATAAGTTAAAGATAATAATTAACTAAAGAAAACTTTGTGAAAGTTATATACCTTAAACAGTTAGTTGCAATATGTACAAAGTATTTCAGCAGTGCTTTAAGTGCATAATTAATTAGTTATTAAGAACTTAACTACTTTGAAAAAACAGCGCATAGACAGCGCATAGAAAAGGAACAAGCTTAGCCATCTTCTGTTCCTAGGTACCACAAAAGACGCTCAAAGTTACAAAGAAAAGTAAGAGTTAAAACCCGCATAAATGTTAACAGACAAACCAATGCTTAAAAGCTGAAAAGCTAAAAAAATAATAAAGTCACTGAATTGATGAAGTTTTAATGATAAATAAATCTGCTTTCCATTTATGTTATTTGTCAGGTTGAATGTGAAATTTTTGTGTAAACAGACTTATGTCTGTAGTTCTAGCTGATAAGGGTCAATCCCCCCCCCCAGACCCCCTGTGTTTTGAATAATAAGGGATTTGTGCAAAGTTGTACTTTTTAGGTGTGAGAGAACTTAATATTCAGGAAAATCCATATCTACATGCATGAAGTATAATCAATATTTAACTGTACTGCTTCAACGGTGAGGTTGTATGTACCGTAATTTTGGGTAGATAAGCCACGGCGTATACGAGTTCAAAATAAAATTTTTGGCCCGCGCGGCTTATACAGCATGGCAGCGTGTACGGCTTTTTTTTTTTTTTTTTTTTTTTGACGGAGTGAGATTATGTAACAAAAAACGTTTTGGCATTTTCCTTTCTTTTTTCCACGGGAATATATCTCAATAGACAGGGAATGGAAAAACGATGTTACAGCCACATGCAATAAATTCCACCCAACCCCCTCTTAAAACAAGACATGAAAATAATAGGTTATAGAGTTGAGGTGGGACAGGCAAGAGAGAAGTGACTCCGATAAAACTCCGAAAAAATTTGTGGCGGGGGAAACTTCTTAGGGAATCGATCTTGTTAGCAAGGATCGCCCTTGTTTCATGCTCCTAGCAACTATAACTCTCTTTGAACTCATGACGTCATCAGCTTCGCTCCGAGGCTAACGCTCTCTCTCCCCTCTTGAAACGGGATATCCAACTACCATCCAAGATCGATTGTCAGTGGTCAATGACAGCACGTGCAAAATTTGTCAGTGACGTGTGAGTTCGTTGCATTCCGTTCGCCAAATTGCATTTTCTCGAGTATGCTACGCATAGTTTTACGTTGCCACGGAAAGTAAAATGACGAAACGCAGAAGTTATACTTCTAGTTTTAAGCTAATGGTAAATAAATATGTTTTTCCAAATCCTGGAAAAACATCAAAACTTCGACGATTATTTCGGGCTTCACTGAAGCAAACGTTATTTCTAAAAACTGCGGTGAAACGCCAGAAGACAGCGAAAGTGATGCGGACGACCCCGAGGTTTTTTTAGATGATGAGCTTTTAAAACTTTTTAATTCTGACAGTGAAGTTTCCGATTTTGATGGATTTGATTGAAAAACTATGTGTACCAGATATTTTCAGAATGTTGTGCTTGTATTTTTTAAATTCTTGAGGTATAAATAATGTTGTATTATTGGTTTAAGCGCCTTATGAATTCTTCGAGTAAATTTTTATAAAATAAGTAGTAGGGTAAGTGTTATTCTTAAGATTGAATTTTGTTTAATTGATATTTTTATTTATTATTTGAAAGATCAGGTACTATATTTTAATCTACGTAATGTTTTCAAGACTCCGCCGTGGTACTATCCCACCTTACTGCGAAGGTGCGGCATTTCCAGTTTTTTTTTCATTCCGCCCCCTTTTTTATCGCTGCGGCGTATACGCCAGTGCTGCTTATTTACCCGAAATTATGGTATATAAATGAAAATATAAATATTTGCATGTAAACATTTGGGATTACATTTTTTTTAAGTTTTGTGGTCCCTACAAGGTGTTTTGATGACTGTATGATTCCTTGTCATTACACTTCTCTGCCATTATGTTTTGATGACTGATTTTGACATTTTTATTTTTATCTTCTACATATCTGTCTTTGAAAAGCTACTTGTAAGGTAAGTAGGAAATTTTCATGACTTTAACATATGCAAGTCTATAACAGAGAGAAGCAAAAATCTAAAACAAACAACAGGGACGAAAAATCTCAGAAATTTTACCAATTCTCAGGGACAGTTTATCCAAAAATGTACCCGTCCTCCTTTGAAAGTAACCCATCAGATTCGTATAAATACCATAACTACGTAGAATTTAAATGTCATCACTTTGCTGAAAAATATTTTTTTTTTTTTTTTATGTACATACAGAAAAAAATATATTTCTGCTTTTATAGCCTTAGCATTGTAAAGGAATTATATTTTTTGACATTATCAATTTACATCATTTAGATTTATATTTAGTCATGTAGGTTATACAGGGTGTGCCATATAAAAGAGGCCCGAGTATAATGAACGACAACAGTCAATGTTACTATACATGGTAAAGAATAGTTGAAATGACAGAAAACAGTCAGCTATTTACCTGCATTTACAATTGCTGAAAGTGTTGTCCTCCAACATCAAGACACAGCTGCACATGACGGAACATGTTGTTCGTAACGCACCACAACTCATCGACAGTAACCTGGGCTATGGCATCCGTAATGTTCACTTTTAATTCATCAAGGGTGTGCGGATTAGTTGCATGCACTTTCCCTTTCAGAGCTCCCCACAGATAAAAGTCACAGGTGGAGAGATTGGGGGATCTGGGTGGCCATAGTCCCTTCAATACCGTTCTGTCCTCTCCAAACACTTCATGCACAGCACGTAGACTGTTCCGCACAGTATGCGCCATTGCACCATCCTGCTGAAAGAAAGCATATGTTTGCTCTTCTTCTGTAAGTGCGGCAACAAATGGGTTGAGCAGTTGCTGAACATAGCGCTCCGAGTTGGTGGTGTCAGTGAAAAAGAATGGGCCGACTATCCTCTTCGCAGACACAGCACACCAAACGCCTATCTTTTGGTTGTACAGAGGAGCCTCCATTGTCCGTCTGGGATCCGTGTCGGTCCAAATCCTGCTGTTTTGCGCATTGACATACCCGGACAGATGAAACCATGCTTCATCTGTCGTGGTATAAAGTGTTGGGTCCATTTCACCTCTGACAATGGTCTCCTAAAATCACTTACAATATTGCATCCGTTTTGCATAATCAGGAGTTTTAAGTTCTTGGAGCGCCATTACTTTGTACGGCCGAAAATGCAAATCCACTTTAAGTATGTGTCGGCATGGCGTGGCAGATATTCTCGTTGCAGACGATAATCGGCGAATCGACTTCTGAGGGCTTTGTAACATCATTATGCACACATCCTCAATATTGTCTTCAGTACGAAATGTCTTAGGTTTGTTTCTTTTCCTGTTGCACACCATGCCGGTTTCACAAAATTTCCGCACTAACTTCTGTACCTCTGATTTCGCCGGTGCTGCACAATGTGGAAATTTTTCTGTATAGAACTCATTTAAAACCTTGTATGAGTTGTTTCTGAAATACTGTTTCACAATAAAAATCCGCTGTTTCATACTTAAAACGATTTCCGTTGCATCTGTTCTCTCTTCACTTACGACTGCATACCTACACTGCTCTAGCTGTGACTAACCACTCCAGAGAATTCCTTTGCAGCTGTACACTCAGAAACCGGTTAGAAGTCGAACAAAGCGGTTTTAACTGGAAACCCGCCTAACAACGTCTGGCCATGGGTCCTCTTTTATATGGCGCACCCGGTATATTGCGTTTGCCAAGTCCATGGTCAAGCCAATGATTTATAGAGGCTTCTGCACTGAACTCTGAGAGGGGTTTCCAATTTAGGTTAAGGCTTCATGTTGAAGGCCAGTACCTAACATGTTCCTTTGAATGTTCATTGCTGAAAAACGCCTTTCAACAGTTGCAGTACTCTTAAAAAGAGAAAACATTAATTCCACCATGTGAAGTGTATTGCTGTATTGTGGGTCATTTTGTTGAATTAGAACCTAAAGGGCTGGTGTTTTTTGATGTTTAAGGTAGTTATATATCTTAAGTTTTCATGCCACCCATTCTTGACAAGTTTTCTTTATCCACTCCTGTAAAAAAAATAACTAAAATGTACAAGTAACAGCTATATGTTTTGGTGATATTATTGGTGTTTTTCTGAGATATTAAATGGTGTTTTTCTGATGGCCACTCGGTTAAATCAAACACACGAAAAGAGGACACAGAAAGTTCTCACAGCCATTTAAATCTGGTGTTTAAAAATTCAACAATACTATCAATAAAATCAGCTGCAAAAATATAATTGATATCCTTATCATAGTCATCTATCAAATTTTTATGTTACCTTTGGAAAATCTCGATTGAGATTTTAGTTCAACTAAGTGCAGAAGTGTAAGTTCAAGTTTGCCGGTAGCTTCAAATATTAACAGATTTTCAGCCTGAAACATCTTTGACAAAATGCCAATAATAGATAAAAAAAATTGTTAAAGAATTTTTTTTTTTTTTTTAAATTTATCTGACCTCAAGACATTTTGCAGTTGCTGTTTCTTTTTTGTCGCATTGAGCAATGTCTTCTGAATACAGTAAAGTGGCATCAAATTTCAAAACAAAGGATTTTAGCACTTTAGCTTGACTAGCAACCCATCTTATATTTTGTACTCCTCCATATTTTCATAATTTTACTTCCAGCATTTCAGCAACCTTTGTTAGTTCTTTCTGCTGTTTTGGAGACAAGTGGTTAAAGCTGAATATCTGTTTTATTGTGTGCTCAAATGTAACTATATAGGGTTCATTTCCTTTATATTAAGCTGTCCTAGCTCTAACATGTGGTTTATGCAGTGTGCTACTATTAGGTGTGGATACTTCACTTTCATCATTGCTTGAACTCCACTGTAAATTCTCATATTTGTTGCAGCTTCATCTAAATTTAATCCAACCAGGTTTTTTTTTTTTTTCTTGAATTGGTGCAAAAATGCCAATATCCAATAGACCTTTTAAAATACACTTGTGTGTTTCATCGCTGTTAGCATTATCTACATGGGACAAACCCTGCCAATTTTGTAACTGATGCACCATTTTGGATGTATCTCACATAAACAGCTTCTTGCTCCGCATTTCGATCTGTAGATCCATCTGCTATAAAATTTGCTATGGAACTTAATATCTGCTATGAAATTTGCTTCATGAATTTCAGTAGTTTACTCATTCCTCAATGTGTGAGTAATAGAGACACAAAATTTTGACAGGCATGTCCATTGAGATAATTGTTTCCTAGATCTAAAGTGTTTTTAATTTAAAGTTCACATAGACTTTGAAATTTTGCAAAAGCTAAGTTTTACAGCATAGCAAGCTGTATTAAACAAATGTTTCATTTTCTCAAAATTCTCAGCATTCAGTTTTCTGACAGAGCTACAGCCATTGCCATTTTTGTGGGATTTGCTTTATTAATAACTTCTTTGCACTTTTTATGACACTTACTGACCTCTTGAGTTCACAGAGTTTCTTTACGAAAACCTTGCGCAATGCGCAGTTCCACCACTTCAATTTAACAAAGGGCTTTTTTATTGCCTAAATTAGGGAATTCTAGGCACCATTTACAATACATTTTTTGTTCTTCACGGAACTCCACCCATGAAAATTATTTTTTCTAGATTTCCAGAAATGTACGTTTTCTCATTCATAAGTTTGGTAACGTTTTCCATTCTTTTCTGAACATGTTTTTGTGGTATCATCTGACGGACCATCATTATCTTTGTCTACAGTTTCACCTTTTTATTACCATTGTTCCCACCAGCAAAAAAAGTTAAGGATGTTTTGTTGGCGTTTCATCTTGTTAACGAAATACAGAATTTTCAATTGAAAAATGATGAAAGATGAGATATAGAATAGTGCATGTGCTGAGGCTTGTATGATCAATGTCAAGGCGCCAGGAAATTTCGGACAATGGTAATGCACGGGAAGTCAATGATATTACAGCGGCCGTCATGCGTGTGAGGTGTCAGGGTCATAGAATGGAAGAAGCAACTGTTGTTGAGTTGCATTGGTTAATACTGGGTCACTCCAGTGTTAACCAATGAAACTAAACAAGGGATGATTGGGGGGGTGGAGATTGACGGGAGAGAAAGGAAGGAGTAAAAAACTGTGAAGCCACTATCCTTACACCCCTTCAAGCATAAAATTCATGCAGAAAAACTTTATAAGAAGGAATGATAAAGACACCGGCTTAGTATGTTAACATTTTGGAAGGGGGGGGTCACCGTGGAACTATTTTGCCAAAACAAAAAACGGCTAATCACTTAATTAAGAGAATGCATAATTTCAGAAAACTGTGGCACTTGCATACACACATTTTAAACTTGGGGGGGGGGGGGCAGAGTGTAAAATAAAAATGTACCAATCATCCATCGTCCACGCGGACTTTGTGGTTAAGAAATTAATCTTCAACAATGAATTCTTGGCCGCTATGGGCAGGCGGTCTTGCATGCCGTGAAACATAGTTGCTCTGAATGCAGATTACTCTTAACGTTATTTATATAAGTACTTATGAATAGATCTTTTAATGTTGTAGTGTTTTATGTGACACTATTAAGATAAAAAAATTATACGACATACAATTACAGAAGTAGACGAAAGAAATGGAAACACTAATGAGAAGAGTTACAGGTGTGCTTTAATAAGGTGTTGAACCGCCACTTGCTTTTACAGCAGCTTGTGTTCAGTTGGAATAGATTCAAATAAATCTGAGGAATACTGAGATGGAGGAAAGTTACAAGCTCCTTCAGTGATGATAGGTGGATGAAAGGTGGATGAAATCTTCTCACTGTCCTCTCCAATTTTGCTCACAGGATCTCAGTGTTGGAAGTCTTATGACTGTGCAGGCTGTGGGAGAAGTTAAATGTCTCTTACAAACCAGGAATGGACATATCTGAGCTGTGTTCATAAATGAAAGTAATTTTGAACGCAGGCTTCTTAGTTTGTTAAATTAAAAACTGAATTGGAAAACTGTATGGGGTTTTACTAGGAATTATTTTTAAATTAAATGTTCAATTTTTTAGAGAAAACTCTTCTTCAGGCAGTTATTTCTTTTTTTTTCTCTGTTATTATCATGGTTTCAGTTAACCTTGATAGTTATTTTTCATAATATTGTACCAGTAGATAGTGACTAACCTAGTAGTCATTGAATAAAATGATGGAATCCTTTTTCCTCTTAGTTTCAATCCTCCTTTTAATTTTCTTTTTAAGAATTTGTTTTGAAAGCTAATGACTTTTAGGGAATTTCAGTCCTTGCTGTGAACAGTTTCTCTAACATGCCTATCTAAACCTTATTGGGGTAATATTTTTTTTTTTTTATTGCTGTTTTATGTTCTGCTATTCGAGTTTCAAGTCTGCAACCTGTCTCTCCTATATAAGATAGTCCACAACAACATTTTACTTCATGTATTAAAAATATTATCTTCTTTCAATTATCCTTGGGAATTTTTCATTTTTCACTTTGTTTTTATACTTGGAGCTAGTCTTATATTATACCTTCTGTTAATCACATATAATGACTGAAATAAGTCTTTGTGATAAGAAATTTTCCTTGTGAATTTTATTTCTTGTTTTTGAGAGCTCCTCTTTGATATTTTTGTCACTTTTTGGGTTGTTATTTTCTGCAAGGATGTCTTTACGTTCTTCTTTATGTGCTTTTTTCGTCTTTGCTGTGGAGGCTATCTTATTTATTTTCCCTGAGAACTGACTAGCAACATTTGTCTTTATAGAATATGGATGATATGAATTAATATCTAGTAATTTATTGGTATTTAAAGGCTATTTGAATAATTTTTGGTTAACAGTTTTGCAGGCTGAATATATTGGAGCATTATTATTTTGAAGGATGGCATCATATGCAGGATGTAATGTTGGCACTTTGAGTAGAATCTGATCACCTAGAATATCAAGGTGTACAGTGGCAGTAACACAACTTATCAGGGTGTTGATAGGATCGAAAGAATACCAACAGATCACTACCCAAAACATTATTGATTTCCCACAGTCTTTGACAATTATCACAAGACAGTCAAGATTATGTGTTTTCTACAGCATTCACCAAACATAAACTCTCTTCAAAGTTGGAAAACAGTGTGAATGATGATTCATTGGATGAAATTTGTTTCCAATCGTCCCATGTCCAGGTTTCGTGCTGATGGCATCATTACATTCTCCATTTTGCATTAACTTCAGTAATGAATGGCTTGGCTATAGTAGCTGTGCCATGACTTTCAGCTTCATGAAGTCCTCAACAAACTGCGTCGCTATATACCAGATTGCTGAGAGTCATACCAATTTCAGTAGCTATTTTTGTGGCAGTAGTTTTATGTGTGCATGCTACAATCTGTTTCATTGCCAGGCAGTCTCTTTCAGGTGGCTTCAGTTTCCTGCCAGGCTGGATATTGTGTTTCCAGACCTGGTGAATGTAGCCGTAACTTTTGATGCAGTTGCTCTGGATGCATTCCAGGGGCATAGGATAGAAGTTGTAGCTTCTTTAGATCTGATAATAACTTCTGCACCAAATGTTTTTATTTAAAAAAACTGCATTGTAATTGTTAGAGGTTGTTCATTTTGAAAATTACCGAGAAAACAGGAAAACTTGAAGCAGTATGGAGATAAAGGTGCTCAAATAGTAAGACAGTTTTTGTTTTTTTTCCCCTACAGGAGCATTTTGACTGAAAATATGACACGATGAAGGCAGTATTATCTACTCTTGGAGGCAGTCATGTGCTGTATTAAGCTCAGCGTCATATGCATCTGAGGGTGCAGCAAGTCTAATTATGGAACTGTGGTAATAACGAAGAAGCTCATGATTTTTGCTGACATTATTTTAAAAAATAAGATCCCCTTCCCCTATTTATTTGGGCTCCTGGGTCATCCCTTGAATCATGCCTTTTGTGTAAGAAGTTACAGTTCAGGATTAACATGCATCACAGGTGTTGATTGTACAACATTTTTTTTTTTTTTTTTTTCTGGATTTCGTGGTCTGTAGATTATTCAAAAGAATTTTTTTTTTCTTTTCCTGAATTTCACAGTCCTCAGATTATACATAAAAAAAATGGTAGCACTTCAATAATATGCCAGTTGCTTCAGTTATTTTGTCCAGCCCTTTTATATCAAGGAGGCTTTTGTAGATAATTGGTGGAATTAAAATATTGTAAATGTTAGTTTTGTTACTGATGAGTGCAGAAACAATGGTAATTCTCATATTTATGTGTTAACATTCTTTTTGTTCATTAGTGTTAGTTTATTATTAGTTATATGTGTTGTTTGTTTTGTCATTTATGGCTACAATTCCTTGCAGGCATTATTGCAGTGGAGATGGTAGCCTTTCATATGATGGATCACAATCATCTTCAACGATGTCACCTTCAAGATCCAGTGAAAAAGATGGTAGTGAGTTAAGAGGTGATAAAGATTCTGTCGGTAACTCAGGTTATAATAGAAAATTGGACGTAAAGGACATTTCTTATTCTAGAAGAAAATTTAATAATAGTCTTTTGCATGGTGTCATAGATAACAGTGCACTTCAGAATGCAAATGTTCCTCATGGAAGGCAAAGTGTTTGTCTTGAGGACTACTACAGAAAATTAGGTACCGAAGATGGAATACTGCGTTCAAACTCAACATCTAGCATTGGAGAACACAGGAATTGGAGGAACTGCAATGACAAGTACATTTTAGAAAGGGACTTCTCACCTAATCATAAAATGGTTCTTGATCCATGCGGTACCTTCAGTCCTGGTGTCTGCATTGATGACATAAATAATAAAAATGCATTTTCCACCACTAGTTTTGCAGAAATTTCCAGGTTTAAAGGGCCAAATAGTAACGCTATTAACATAGTTTACATGCAGCATGACAGGGATGATGATTCTGAGAGAGAAAAACACCCGCTGAAGTCCAGCTTTCTTCAGAAGCAGAAGGCCAAACACAAATCCACTCCCAGTCACGAGAAACGAACTACATTTGCAGCCTTGCCAAACACAACAACGTGGCAAGAGCAGCAGGCAGTTAGTTCAAATTCTCCTCAGACTGATTCTGGGCATGAGACCCCCACTGAACCTGGCGACTCTTCCATAAATACCCAACTGTACAACGTACGTATGAAGCTTGAAGAAAAAAGGAGGAAAATTGAGCAAGAGAAAAGGCGAATGGAGTTATTATGGAAAAGGCAGCGACAGAAACTTGGCAAGGCAGCTTTCCTGCAGGCAGTTAGTAAAAGTGGGCCAGCTGAAGTCGAAACTCCAGACAGTGGCACTGGCAAAGAAGTCGGTGAAAGTGAATCTCCTTTGACTGATAGGCACACACTTGCATCTAGTAGATCACCATCATCTGTTAGGCGAATGTCTATCCAAGAAATTGCAGAAGATTTAGATTCTGTGCAGAAGAAGTGGCTTGATGCTAGTGAAGCCTCATTTGATAAAATCTTACCAGTTGCAAACATTTCTAATAACCTTCGTGAAAATGATGTCGATGATTCCATGAACTTAAACGTAGAAGAATTTCAGACTTCCATTGAGCACCTGAATTCCAGTCTCAGTGATTTGCAGGCTGATATATCTCGACTGTCTTTCCAGCAGGAGCATGTTCAGACTCTACTGGAAAATAATGACGAAGCTGATAATATTAGTAGTGGGTCTCACTTCTTTTTGCACGACCATTATCCTCTCTCTCAGGGATCTGACAGTCTTCAGGATTCTCTTCAGTGGAGTGAGCATAGTCTGGGTCAGCCTTCGTCAGCACAGCCTTCTCACTGGGAACCCCAAACTGGAATTCAGCGTGAAAATTGTGCAACATTAGTGCCATCTCCAAGGAAAACGGTGTTACAGAACTTCCGTATGAACAAACTTCAGCATCTGTTCCTCTTAAGAAAGAATTTGATCCCAGTGGCAACAGCTTGTACTCTAAAGTTGTGAAAAAGGACAACATTCAAAGTCCTTACCCATATAAACAGTCACAAGATTTGAATAGTCCTTCTGTTCTTCATAAACAGTTTTACAATTCACGTGTGGGACCAGACAGTGCCTCTTCAGCAGCGAGCCTGCAGAAACCTGAACAGAATCTTCCACCATCAGCTGCTATTCTGGACAATAGGAAATCAAGTGGTTTCACCAACAGTTTGCGCCAGCCTTCTCTTTCGCCCAGACACATATCCCATGCTGTGAGCGAGCATCCTAGGGGTGCTAGAAATGGACACAGTTCAGAAAGTATGAAATGCCAAGAAAAGGATAGCAATTTTTATGCAGCACGCACAGAACAGCAAAAGCAGCAGAGATCCAAAGCAAAGTCAAAGAAATTGCAAAAAGATGAAGTAAAAGGTGCTTCCTCAGCTGGAAATAATTTTCCGTTCTCGCCTTCTACTAGCCACCCTGCAAATCAACTTGAGACACCAAGTAAAGGGGACAGTGCCTTTGGTTTTGTTATTGGAGCAGATCTGGTGCATCCAAATCCTGTAAGTCTTTATCTGTCTTTTTTTTTTTTTTTTTTTTGCATTGTGTTGTTTCTTATAAATGATGTATGTATCCACATATGAAAGCTGATCAAAATGCTTGATTAACCTAAAGAAATACATAATATAATTTACTTTGATCTCTAATAAATAAGCATGGAATTGTAGAAATAACTGCCAAGCTTATTCTCACACACAGGCAGCTTTGTCAAGGCAAAAACAACAGGCATAGTATAACTGACAAATTCTAAATAAAACCGAAATTATAGAGTAAAAGTTAACAATGTGCATGTCTGCATAATGCAAACATAGTAGCACAATACAGTTTCTCGAGATACAATTTAGATATACACTGGTGTGCAAAACTTAAGGACGAGCCAGGTTTTGACCTGTAGCATTGCACAGAAGTGGCCTGGATATGTGAAATTCAAACTATAGGAACTCCACTACTCACTAAAATAACGACTGAAACAACACTGACACAACTGCAGATACTAAAGGATACAGTGGAACTTTCTTCAGAATTGGCTGCATAGCACTGGGTGTCATGATACAGATGTACCTCTGCCAAAGATGGTACGAAGGGGAGAAGAGGTCCTCAGTAGGGGATATGATCACCCCTAACGTCAATACATGGTTTGCACTATCCCCTGTGGCAGAAACACGACGGCGACGGGGGATGTACGTCGCAGATTTATTTTGGTCCTGCAGACGAAAACGATATCCCCAAAACCCTATTAAAACCATCTTGCAGACTCCCTATCATAGATGCAACTTTTTCGCCTTTCAAAATTTTTGAAAACGGAAGTTAGGTGTAGTGAGGATCTCTCCCGCAATTGTAATTTTTTTTTCTTGCGAAGGACGACACAGGTCGCTGAATTATTTTGTACTCATTCCCGTAGCAGAATCGCAGCGACGGCCAACGTACATCACAAGTTTATTTTGTACTCATCCCCGTAGAAGAATCACGGCGACGGCCAACATACATCGCAGGTTTATTTTGTACTCGTTCCCGTAGCAGAATCGCGGCGACGGACGACATATATCGTAGATTCATTTTCTACTCGTCCTCGTAGCGGAATCGCTGCGACGGCCGACGCACATCGCAGATTTATTTTGGCCCTGCAGACAGAAATGATATCCTCAGAATCCTATTAAACCATCTTCCAGAGTCTATCACAGGGGCACGTTGTCCGACTTTCAAAATTTCCAAAAACGGAAGTTAGGCGGAGTGAGGATTTCTCCCGTAATCGTAATTTTTTTCTCTTGATGTTCCCTCGATGCTTGACGAGGGAATTATCTGATATTGTTGTTAAATATAATTTTATTGCATAAATATTTGTGGTTTGGTTTGAAAATGGAGGCCAACAATTTCTAAAAACAAAAAAGTTTGACGGAACCCAGTAATCTTGAATTATGACGGAACCCAGTAATCTTGAATTATTGTTCTTGTGATATTCCCTCAGCCCGATATGGTCATTAAATATAATTTTTTTAGATAAATGTTTGTATTTAAGATTGAAAATGGAGAAAAAATTTCTGATAACCAAAGTTGTATGGAGCAAACATTTCTCCCTCTAATAATAGAAAATGGAGAAAAAATTTCTGATAACCAAAGTTGTATAGAGCACAAATTTCTCCCTCTAATAACCCTCCACATGCTGTGCATCTGTATTATTGTTTAATCATCATTTAATTACACAAATGTTTGCACTTGAGATGGCAAATGGAAAAAAAATGTTTTGAAAACGGAAGTAGAACAGAGCGAAGATTTCTCCTCTTATGACAATTTTCCCTAGTGATTCCTTGACGCTTTATTGTTAAATATAATCGTATTCCCTAAATCTTCGTGTTTCAGCTTGAAAATATTGGTAAAATTCCAGATACAGAGGACCAGAATGTTCTTTATTCTAATTAACATTTCAATTGCTGTAGTACCTATGTTAGACATTTTTTTAGGTAGAAAAATATGTCTGCATAATTTTTATTGTTTTTCACATTTAGTAGTTGTCTTGCACAGTGACCACCCACATTATTTTGTGGCACAATGATATCTGTCGCAGACTGACCAGGAACTTTCTGCTATGGGGGCACTAGCTTGTTGATAAGTTCTTGCAGTAATGTCGGCCATTTTTCCGTCAGTGCCGCCTTCAGCTGTTGGGCAGTTTCCTATGTGTGTTGATGTGCTGTGATACATCTTTCCAAAGTATCCCACACATGTTCTTTGGGATTTAGGTATGGAGAACATGCTAGCCAATCCAACCACTTAATGTTTTCACTTTCCAAAAGCTCATTAATGGCTACCGTATGATGTTATCATCCATTAACACAAACTGTGGACCAACGGCATCCTGGAACAGATGAACATGGGAAGGAATACTTCATTACACTAGTGCACACAGGTTACAGTACCTCTTTCCAGTATCTGGAGCTCCATATGTCCATTGGTCAGAATGCCTCAGCATAGAACACCGCAACCACCATATCTATCCCTTTCGTTGATGTGTTTGGGGTGATACTGTCTGCCTGATGCCAGATCCCAGGAGCAGAAAGTACTTAAAACTGCGATGTGCGTCGCAGAACGAAGTCCCCCTTGCAGAACATTTTCCTTTAAATCTTAAATTTCAATGCCTTGCAGAATATATATATATATATATTATCTTAGATTTCAGTTTGCTTGTAGGATATTTTTATTTGTAGAACATACTAGTATTTTGTTAAATCTTAAATTTCAATCCCTTGCAGAATTTTTTTATCTTAAATTTGCGAGCGCAGCGGTCGCTCGCGTATCCCCATCTGCCGGTAACTCCTCTTGTCTGTACTCCCCGCCCTTCTTCCCGGAGCACCAAACAATCCGCCCACCCCCACCCCCACCCCCACACACAGACAGCCACACATCTACCCACCCACCCCTACCATTTGGGATGGCAGCTGATTGTTTCTCCCTGAGCTTTTTGAAAGACCCTTTTCCCCCCTCCCCACTAGTATGTTGTGAAAGTGGGAGGCGCCAAGCCATGTTAAACCACATATTGCGGGGGAGAGTGTTTGTTAGAGGTCCATCTTCGAAAAGATCAGCTCGAGTCAACAACAGCAGAACATGCGGGATTCCCGTCCAAAGTTTTAAACTCCTGCCGAAGTAAACAGGGTTCATACGGTCCTTAAAAGTCCTTAAGAACTCCTTAATTTCCATTTGCCTTTTTTAAGGGCCCTTAAAAAGTTCTTAAGAACTCCTTAATTTCCATTTTTAAAGGAAAAGGGGCCCTTAAGAACTCCTTAATTTCTGTTCTTTTTTTAAGGGCTCTTAAAAAGTCCTTGAAAACACCGTAATTATATTATATTCGGTCATTGAAAAAGTAGTAATTTTTTTTTTAAACCAAAGAAATACGCGCGTTACACAGCCCAGCTGGTTTCATTAGCGTACTAATGTTGGTTTTATGTCACTGGAACTAGATCGCATGTCGCAAAAGTTTACATTTGTATTACTTTTGGCAGTTTACCGACCAGCTACCTTCAAATCCCTTTGGTTTAGATTAGATTTATTGCTGGCTTCTTGTTTTCTTTGCGCGGGGTCAGTGCAGTTCAGATCGTTATCTTCTGTTATTTATTAGAGAATGTGGTACTAAGTAAAGAGCTTAGAGCTTCTGTCTTTTCAGCTAGACAGAAATATGTTCAATATTTAGATGCCGAAAAAAAAAAATGTGCCAAGCAACATCTGGGAGGAAACGTAAATTGATTGAGGAAGAATTGCAAATGCTTAGTACGAAAAAACTGAAAGTAAAAAAAAATATTGCGGAATTAGAGGAAATGTGCAGATGACCTTGCTGCCCAAGGGGAATTGATGAGAGATACTGCTTCCTTCAATCAAATAGTTTTCAAAAATGAAGAATCGGCAGAAATTACCATGTCAGTAGTTGCACAAAAGGAGCTGAAAAATTGATTTCATTGTAGGCCTACGTCCTTTGTTTGACCACAAAAAAGTGAATATGTACATAATATAATTTCCTTGCAGTCATTGTTAAATTGCATTACTGTTTTTAGCACGTCTTTTGTAAAAAGATTGTGCTTTGTTATCGGTTTGTCCGTCCGTCTGTACCCACGAAATCTTTGCAACTATTAGTCCGATTTAAAAAATTCTTTTTGCATTGGGAAGCTTGAAATATGCGAATGATGATCCTTTATTTCGTTTATTTTTTTACGATGTGCAATTTAGCCGCTAGAGGGCATAAATGCAGACGATGTCGAATTCAAAAATACGTTTTACGATGTCGAATTCAAAAATACGTTTTATTCCACATATGTTTCTAAACATCCGATTGAAAAAAATTCTTTTATATTTCGATTCCATTTATGTCAAAGAGTATTTTAGATATAGTTACATATTTAAATTACACATAGATTTCCCGCAAGGGGGCGTAAAAGTAAATTACATTTTCCCCGATAATTCTTCTTCCAAAACTTCGATTTGAAAATTTTTTCTTCAGCAGACTCACCTCCTGATGGAAAATCTTTTGTATATGATTTATAATTTTTGGTAAAGCATACTTTGGCCACCAGGGGCGTAAGCATTAATTTTTGCTTCTGATGTATTTGCCATAAAATCTGAGCTTCTAAAATATTGTTTGAAAAAATTATTTCGTGGACTGATGCCACTCACATCGATAAACCTTTTCGGAACATTTTCTTCTTAAAATATTTTACAGTTTCTCCGCCAGGGGGCGTAGATGTTTATCTTATTTTTGTGAATATCTCTACTTCTAGGAGTCCGATTTGAAAAATTCCTTCTTTGTTGGATAGTGTTTTCAGTGTGACATGTTTTTCATATAATTTCATAATTTTCAAGTAATTCATAGACTTTCTGCTAGGGGGCGTAAAGGTAAATCCCCCCCTATATCTCTGCTTCTAAAACTCCGATTTGAAAAATTCTTTCTGCACTAAATACAGCTCCTGATGGAAAATCCTTTGCACATAATTTCTAATTTTTGTAAAAAATGGTTTGGCCACCAGGTGGCGTAAGTCTTAACTTCCACTTCTTGCGTATTTGCAGCAAAATATGAGCTTCTAAAATCTCGATTGCAAAAAAAGTCGTGTGTTGACCGATACTACTCATGTCGACAAACCTTTTAGGAACATTTTCTTCTCGAAATAATGCATGGTTTCTACTCCAGGGGGTGTAGATGTATATCTTATTTTTGTCAATATCTCTACTTCTGAGAGTCCGATTTGAAAAATTCCTTCTTTGTTGGATAGTGTTTACAATGCGAAATGTTTTTCCTATAAATTCAAAATTTTCATGTAAATCATAGACTTTCCGCTAGGGGGCACAAAGGTAAATTGTGTTTTTTGCGTTATTTCTGCCTCTAAAACTCCAATTTGAAACATTCTTCCTCTATCGCATACAAGACCTGATGGAAAAAAAATTTCACATAATTTCTAATGTTTGGTAAAGAATCGTTTGGCCACCACGGGACA
The DNA here is from genome assembly GCA_039090855.1 of Macrothele yani. Lineage (NCBI taxonomy): Eukaryota > Metazoa > Arthropoda > Arachnida > Araneae > Macrothelidae > Macrothele > Macrothele yani. The sequence goes on from CM077028.1 coordinate 145,755,118, forward strand.
AAAGTGTTAATTTCTGCTTCTAATGTATTTGTAGTAAAATCTGGGCTCCTGAAAACTCGACAAATTTTTTTTTTTCTTGGACCGATATCGCTCATATGGAAAAACCTTCTGAGAATACTTTCTTCCTAAAATAATGCATGGTTTTCCCACCAGGGAACGTAAAGTCACATCTTATTTTTGTCGATATCTCTGTTTCTAAGAGTTCGTAAGCTCATGATTACATTTACAGCAATATCTGAGGGATTAAAAACCTGATTGTAAAACTTCTTTTTTCCGTCAGATACTATTGTTTTCCATACCGGTTCCATTAACTTCAAATAGCTTTGATAAATTTAATTTTCGTCGGAACAGATTGAAAAAGACGTGATTATTACACCCGAAAATTCGGTGTCATCTTTCTTGTTTAAGTTTAAGAGCAAAAAAGGATGTATAATAGAAGTAAAAATTCTGAATAAAATGTCATAGGTTTCTTGTTGTTACTGTAGTTTGTTTTAGCTTTTACACCTATGCACTATTGCCAAATGTTGAAAATCAACCTGCATTAAGTGCATGGAAGAAGTTACTACAAGTGCTACAGCTGTAGAATTAAAAAAAAAATTAAAAAAAATGCAACAGTTGCACAAGCAAAAATGTGTTATTCATCCAATCTAATCCAAATCTACGAAAACCAAATTTTTCTCCAGATTTGGGAATTCGGAAGCTGTGTAGTAAATAAAAAAAAATACTTAAAAGAAAGTGATGTTTCACTGTTCAGTTTTGATTCTTTGAATTCTGCCAATGTAGTTTTGAAATTTATGCAAGCATTTTTATCGAACTTAGAGCTTTCAATTCGGATGATATGATTTAAGTTATGATGAACTTGTGTGCTTCGATTTGATTTAGATAGTGTGTTTACTTGCTTCATTAACCTAAAACAGGTCTAACAAGCTATGCTGCATTTTTATAAAAGTGTTATTTTTCCAGCTGCAGCTCTTGTAGTGATGCCACCCACAGAATTAATGCATTTAGTTTCTTAGCCTGTGTCCGTACATATTTGTAAAAGTAATTCTAATGGAAGGAATTAAGTTATTTGAATGGAAAGGTAAAGATACCAAAAATTTTAAAGACTGACAATCACAGCCATATGAAATTCTAAGCTGTATTTGTAGTACTGTTTTTGTTAAAATGAATTTGTAAATTAATAAAAAAAATATAAATTTCGATAAACTTTGAAGGAAAAACAAATGCAAATTTAAAAAGTTTCCGAAACCACGAAGATGGGCCTATAATCACAATTAATGGGTGAAAATTTGTTGAAAATTGAAATTCCAAAGTAAATAAATTTTATGCTTCACACCACAATACGAAGAAGCAGAGTGTTAGTTCTGTAGATGCAAAGATATGCTTCAGGACAAATAATGGATCCAGTATTACCAGTAAGTAATGTATATAAGGAACTTTTAAGTTAGTTGTTTTTTCTGTTGGAGTATTTAGGTTTATTTTAGTAGAAATAATTTTAATTCATATATTTGTGCTATGATATATTCATTAGTTTCAACAAAATTGATTTATTGTATTAAAATGGCTTATGTTGTAATAGTTAACTCACATTTTGTATATTGTGTATATTTGCATGCAGCGATTATGAAGTCCTTAAAAAATATTTAAAGGTCCTTAAAAATAGCCTGAAGGTCCTTAAAAACTCTTTAATTTCCATTTTCAAAAAAGAGTATGAAACCTGGTAAAGTTGCTAGGAAGGAGTCTCCTGCCTTAGAAAATGTTAAGGAAAAAATATATATACAATATATATACACTGATGTTCAAAATTAAGAGAATTTGCACATTTCTCGAATTTCTGAACAACTAATGGACACATTTTAATTAAATTTGGTATGGATACACAGTTATATAAGAGAAAAAATTATACCATACAACAGTCATGGTATGTACTCATGATCGTCAGTAAGGCTCATCAGCGCAGGAATGTCCAATATCCACGTTGCAAGATCGAACATAAAATTACTCTAATGTGGGGTATGGTCCCCTCTCACAGTAATACAGCTCTCACAGCGCGACATCATACTGGAAACGAGGCAGTTGATGAGTCCCCGTGGCAGTCGGTCCCACTCCTGCAGCAACGCAGTTTTCAGCTCCTGGATTGTTCTGGGGAGGGGGCTGCAATTACCCTTCCAAGAGTGTCCCAGACATGTTCAATGGGGTTTAGGTCTGGCCAGGCGATTTGGCTGGCCAATCCATCTGACGAATATCTTCACTTTCAAGATAATCGCCGACCAGGTGAGCCCTATGTGGACCAGCGTTGTCGTCCATAAAAAGGAACCGAGGGCCATCTGTGCCCCTGAAAAGTCAAACATAGGGCTGTAACATCTCATCCCTATACAGCTCAGCAGTCAAAGGAGCCTCTGTCAAACACATGGAGAGGTGTGCGGCCGTCCAACATGACACCTCCGCTGCCATAGTGGTCCCTTTGTCGGATGTTCAAGAAAAGGTATTGGTCCCAGGGTCTCTCCAGATAAAGGTACATCAAGAATCAGTGTCCAGGCTGAATCGTGACTCGTCTGTGAAGAGAACATTACCCCACTGAAGTCTGGTCCAAGGCTGGTGCTGTCTGCACCATGCCAAATGCGCTCTCTTGTGTGCTGAAGTGAGTGGGACACAAAACGCAGGCCTTCTGGCATAAAGCCCTCTCTCATGAAGCCTTCGGGAAACAGTAACCCTTGAAACTCAGGTGCCAGTGGCGGCATGCAGCTCATGAGATAGCTGTGCAGCTGTAGCAGTCCTGTGGCGCCTCGCTGAAAGTGCCAAATAACGATCTTCATTGGGCGTGGTGGCTCTTGGACGACCTTGCTCAAACCTTCTCGATATGGATCCGGTGTCCTTAAACTGTTTCCACAAATTGCAGACAACACTGGGTGTTACATTGAGCTGTGTAGTAACCTGCACTTGCGATTGCCCTGCCTCCAATCTACCTACAATTTTCTACCTCATTCCATCGCCAATACGTTCGTGGCAACTCATTTTACCTGATTGCATATGAAGTTGAACCAACTTCTGCAAGAAACACAACGAATGTTGCCGAGAAGTACAAGCGAACTAATCACGGAAAAAGCCACATGTACTTTTCATGCCCACACGCACGTGTGCGCTTACGTATTCGACACTGCATATTTGCATTCTTATTCGGCGGCATAATTTGTTTCTTTGGTTCCGTACTTTTTGTGAAAATTGACAAAATGTACAAATTCTCTTCATTTGAACACCAGTGTATATATATATATGCACATAAAATCTGGGTCCGTATTTTGACCACTCACAAAATTTGAGCTTTAAAAACATATCCTTCATAAAATTGCGTGCGTTAAAAAGAATCCTTCCCTGAGTTACAAAAATTGCAGTCAAATACATCGTTCGTGTCGGGAATATAATCAATTTATGGGCACGTGAATTGGCTTCCATACGTAGCGGCCTGGACAAACCATTTTGCATATTGCCAACTGTTACAAATCGGGCATGAGATTTTTTCACGGAATTCCATGTTTTTCATTATTTGGGATCGGTACAAAACCAAAGAGAATTTGGGGGAGGGGATTAATGTTTGGGGGGGTAGTTTTCCCATCTGGGAACGGTATTCCGTTCTTCAAAATTACAAATCTTTCCCGTAATCGTTATTTCTTCTTCTGGCGAAGATGCCTTTGCCCAGTGTTGTTGCTAAATATCAGTCTATTACATAAATGTTTGTATTTCAGCTTGAAACTGTAGGCAACAATTTTCCAAAAACATAAATTCAACGGAGAGAAAATTTCCCTGTGATCTGTAGGCGTGAGTTTCTGGGAAATTTTGCCTCTGTTGTCATCATTCACGTCATTCTCAAGAGCAAAGAGAATTGGGGGGGGGCGTCTTCCGGCTGTAAACGGAATTCCATCTTTCGAAAACGAAGCTAAACGGAGTGAGGATTTCTCCCGTAATCGTAATTTTTTTCTCGTGATTCCCTTTGTTCTATATTAATGTAAAATATGATTTTATTCAATAAATGATTGTGTTTCAGCTTCAAAATGGAGGAAAATTTTCCAAAAATGGAAATCGGACTGAGCAAAGAGTTCGAAAAAACTGCACTGCACTCAGAATAACTCTGACATAGTTCCCTTATGTTGTGATATTCAGAAGATAACAGGCTACATAGCTGATCTATTAGAATAATACAGTGTATATTTTGAAAATGAGGAAATTGTTGACATAATTGTAAGAAGAGCAGGTATTTTATTGAATTTTGAATAATTAATGTTTCCAAGAACTCATGTCAGTTCTGCACAGTACAAAGAATTGAAAAATCTTTCCAATTTCATTGAATTTGTAAAGGTTTTTCCATGTGTTCCAAACTCTGAAGACAAAAGAAAAAAAAATCTTTGAGTACACTGTTTTTGTCACTTGGATCTACAGAAATATGCAAGAAAGTAGGACAAGTGGAACATTTTTTTTCCAGATTAAAGCTCTTTTAAAACAAGCTCTAAATGAAATGAAAGCAGATTCTAAAATTTATTAAGTTTGCTGTTTTTATTCCTTCTCTTTCTGTCTCAGAGGCTATCTGTGAATCCTGGGGTTCAGCAATTGACATATTGTATAAGTAAAAGACCCAATACTAATGACAGAGTTGGTGTTATATTTGGAACAAATGATAAATGAATATTTATAATGTCAAACAGAGCACAGTTTGGACATAAGTCAGTCCAAAAAAATACTGAAAGCTGCCCTAGTTTCAATGTATGGACCAAATTACCACAAACACTTTGTAAATAATTCATCTGCAACAATGGCACACTATTTAACTTCAAAAGTTATGAACAGAATATCAAATTCTGAATACATACCCTGGTTCTAAATTTATTTGATGTAAATAACAGGTTTATGTATTGTTATATTTAACAAGGGGTTTCAACTGATGGTAATTTTTTAATGTTTGTTTTACTGTGATTTATTCACGTATTATTATTTTTTTATAAAATTTGGTCAGAGTGTCTCACGCTTTGTCTGCAGAACATTTACAATCTTTGGAAGTCATGTTGCAGAACACTGAACATAATTCTGCTCCTGGGTGCCAGATTAGCTGACATCCAGAATCGCTAGAGAGACTAAATCTACTCTTATCAGTAAAGAGTACCATACCCAACTGTTCTTCTGTCCGGTCGTTATGTTTTCTGGACCACTGTAAATGGTGTCTCCAGTGAGCTAATGGAACACAGCGTACTGGTTGTCAGGCAATCAGTCCACCTTCATGTAGTCACCTGACCACTGTAAACCACGATATTGTGCATCCTGTGCTCATGTTCAGTTGTTTTGCAAGGTTACTTGCTGTCTGGTGTCGATCCCTCTTGGCCTATAGGAGCAGGTAGCAGTCCTCACTGAGGGTAGTTTTTGGTGTATGACCACCACTGGTCTTTTGCACAGCTGGACCTGTGGTCCTGAAGGCCGACCATGCACATAATACGATGTTATGGGCGATACCTAATTCTTGGGCCACACACATCACAATTCTCTCTTCCTGGAGCCTCCCAATTATTCGACCACGAGCAAAATCATCACTCAATGGGCCATTTTGGTCATCTCTAGCACACAACAAACACAGTCAAATATCTGTAACACTTATGCACGTTTGGTGACTTCTGTTCAGCTTATGCTGTTGGACTGTGTGAGCGCACTTTGTTCTCACGTCACATAAACCACACGTCTTGCTCCATTATTTCACATGTGCTGCTGCTCCTGTTTTCGGACATTGTCCAGAGTTAATTTGTGTTTGGGTGCTGCTGCTATTTGCGACATTATTTTACCTTTTCCAATTTGCCCTTAAGTTTTGCACACCAGTGTAGTTTTTTTGGAATCTGTCTAATGAACTGGTCAGTGCACATGGTAATTCAGTTGAAAGTAACCATTACACATCTTCTGGTAAGAAAGTGTTTCAATGTCCTCTTATTAGAGCTTAAAAAATACCATGCCCAAGATTCCCGGGGCATGTAAATTATTGGCCTGGGCAAGTAAAAATGAAATCTATTTGCCCGGTCAGGCAACTAGAGTTAAAGAAAAAAAAAAGTTTGAAATGGAGAATTTTCTACTGCAAAAAAAAAAAAAAAAAAGACTGTCGTGTGTTTTTCATTTTACTGCAACTCACCAGAAGTTGTATTATTGTTACGGAATGAGTGCCAAGGCCAGGAGAATAGCGCTTCTTCAATTATATTATACTCTACGTCCAGAAATTGAAGTTATACGCAGTTTTGCTCCAGATGTCAATTACAGTTAACGACGGGATGCATGCTTCAGATGAAACTAGCCTACGGTGTTTAGTGACAAAATGTGTAAACTGTCATGAAACAGGAGGATGCAGACTGATGGGCAAAAAAGCTGTGCTTTATGGGGAGAGGGAGCACATTTGGGAGGGAGTGACAACAATATTTATTGCACAGCTCCTGGTAGGGTTAGGTCTCTGATATAACTTCAGACGTGCCAACTCTACGGATTTAGGCGAGAGACTATGGATTTTCAGCCATTCCTCCTGCCCTCCGGATAAATGTCAAATTCTCCCGATTTTCGGCGATAATTAGCCGTTACGATGGTCAAAATTCCATCAACCACTGCCTTGTATCAACGCTGAAGAAAAAGATTTCGAACCGCTTGTGAAATCTTTTTCTTTCTGCGTCGATGCAAGACGGCATTTACAGTCATCAGTATCGTACTTTTCCTTTCCTCATATCTGCAAAAGAAAGCCACCCCCAGTGGCGCGGTGGTCTATTTTATGTTGGTTACAAACACACTCGCGCTCCAGCTGTGACCTACTTATCGTTTCACATCTTTCCACGCTTAGCTGCGAGCTCTGTTTATGGTTTCTTCAGAGTTTTGCCGAGTGCTTTTCAGTTTTGCTTTACTGTAGAGATTTTTATTTCTTGTTTTGCACCATGTTTGTCTCTTTTCCCTTCTTCGTCACATTTTGTAGAAGATTAATGTGCTTCTTTGTTCATCTCTAATCGCGAATCTGTTATTGTCAGCGTTGTTTTATCTTCTATTGTAGCATTTTGTGTACACTTAGTTTGTGAAATTTTTTTCTCATTCCTTTCGCTTACTTTTTGCGGGAGATTTTTCCTTTGCATTACGCCACTTTCGCGGTTTTTAATGTTTTATTTTATGTCATATCTTTGTCAATTTGTTTCTTCTTTACATATTAGCTGTTATTGTCTTTGCTGCATAATGAAGTTGTGAAACTGAGCACCGGCTTTCGACAAATTGTCCGAGATGGGTCTGGGTTCGAATCGCAGTGGGGCATGGCTGTTGGATACTTGCTAACTTTTACAGATTATCCGTAAAATTTACATATTTCTGCTTAATTTTACTGATTTACGGATAGAAGTCTTTTTTTACGGATTTTTTAATATTTCAATTGCTCAATCGAAATATTTCAATCCCCTGCAACCATCTGTTACACGGCACTAGCAGTGTTCCTGCCGAGTTGGCCGGTAACGGTGCTTGGAACCTGTCGTACAATTTAGTTGGCCGCGGCACCAGGTGAGAATCTCAGGTGCACCGCTGCACTCAAAGATTCACACCAGAACATAAAAAATGAAAAGTTGAAGAATGACCCGAAGCATAAGGCTTGGGTGAATCCACCGTGTGAACAAAAATAACAACAACAATAAAAAAAATAAACTAAAAAAATGATACTTTGGGATCAGAGAGTTGTGATGAGGTTCACCCGCAATCACCAATTCGTGACTGAGTGTAGTGGTCCGGATCTTACTCCGGTACATTCAATCCCCAACCAGCCAGTACAACACTCACTTTCGCAAATAACACATGATTCTCAAATACACAACACAACATTTAATTACGTTCTGCGAGATTTAAACAGATACGGCGCTCTCTAGGCGCATAGACAATTGCCCCTCTTATGTGGGCAGCACACAGTGTCACACTTTACTGTCGGACGACGCAAGCCGACTGAGTCCCCACCGGACTATCTGATCAAGAGATACTATCGTTAACACACTAAATAGAGCAGCAGGTGATATTCATATACAATTGCTTAGAGAATGAAAAAAATTATATGCAAACGATCACATTAAAAATACTCGTGACATAAAATACACAAGCACGTTAATTTGCGGTATACGATTATAGGTGCAAAATACTGCCAAAGTTAATTAACTAAATCTAATAAGCATGCACATGCAGATCCCTTTCCCGCTCACGTTTGGCCCTGAACCAAAGTTAAAAGAAACTGTCCCGCCCTCTCCCTTATTCTCGTAAAAAAAATAATAATCAGGAAATGGGCCCTGAAAGAAATTGAAGTTTGTATGTTCAGGTACTTCCTCTGAGGTTCAGTCACTCAGCATTACTGCATCTATGTCCATGCAGCTTTGGGTGTCTGGATGGCACAAGTTCGCAGATGTGCGAAGAAAAAAAAAGGAAATATTCATCTACTTACAGTTTCGTGACTTTGCTGTGCAAATCCAGTGTGCATCACATAATATAACACGACAAAAAAAACACACACACACACACACAGATACTTGCACCATGTGGCAGCACCGATGATTCAACACTTCACTTTGACGCTTGATGTAAATGAAGCACACAATTAAAATGGTGATATCACGCCGCACTTTGTTGCAATGATTAGAGTGCACACTGATCTACTCTCGTGACGATTTGAAGGTGGCCATTTAACAAAATAGGCCCTCTCACATCTGCTGTTGCGGTTTCCAAGACTGATTTTCTGTGTTCCTGGAAAATGATTTCTGTTGTCGTGAAGAAATAATTCTGATCATCAACTGCCTGGAGAGCGGGACCCCCTCACTTCCGCTGCTGCTATAGTAGATTCCGTCCGTCGCTACCTTCCGTCCTTTTTGACCGTTCATTCCCAATTCAGTCAGTTCCTTTCCGTTAGCATAACATCTACCCTGCCTGAGTACGCAGTTCAAATATGCCCCTCACAGGTTTTGTTTCCATTTTTTTATCGAGTTGCGACCGCCAGCCCTGAGATTAATTTTCTCGGCCGAGCGAAATCAGACGTGCTTTTACCTTAAGCGTATATCAGCAACTGCTGACCGAAAACGACGCTTGAATTCACCCCTATTCTTTTCGGCGATTCTATACTCTTAATTGCCCGTTGTCCCTCGCAGACGTCAGAGTATCTTTCTTCCTGACAGAGTTATGTGTCTGCTGAGGGTCGCTTGGCCCACCCACTGAAGTAAACATACGGACCACAGCGTTAAGCTACAAGCGGAAAGAAGAAAAAGAAAAGTGAAAAACCACTTCGAACAATGCTGCTTCCATCCGCATTCGAAAGCACATTTCCCTCGTTCGTTTTGCAGCCCCTCGAAGACACTTGAGATAGGAATTTTTATGTTTCACTTCAGGGCTATGTGTGAGGTCTAGCAATTCAAAATGGCAAAAATATTGCGTTTCTTGCCTTCAAAAGCATTGGAGCGACTTCCCAATTATCCCGCAATTTTGTTCATTATTTTAGAGAACAGCCGAAAGAAAAAACAATGTAAATGAGAAATAAATAAAGAAAAACTGAACTGTAAAAGAACATGTGAGCCTGCCGAACTGTGATTCCTAGCTGCCTCATACCATACGCGACATGGCGGACAAGTTTTAGAGTTTTCTTCAGGTTTTAGGATGGGGGTGGAGGGTGTCCACTGTAACACATCCATTTAGATTTTCTACCGGACCTTACGAGCGCAGTGTTTCGTGATGATGTCAACTTTGACTCGCCGGCTTCGTGTGACGGAGCTATCAAGTATAACGATGGCTCCGCTTCTTGGCGTCTCCTTGGGTAGCTCTCTGTGATCTTTAGGCATGAGAGTGCGACGGCTTCGAGGAATTTCTCCTTTTCCGTCATAATTTGGGTTACCCAGGAGATCGATGCATAACTGAATATAAATTTTGGGGCAATTAATAGTGGTGGAAGATGTTTTCCCCCTGAAACTTTCTAAACTTTCGAAAGAGGAAGTTTTGTCTTTGAAAACTTTCGGAAACGGAAGTTAGAAGCAGTGAAGATTTCTCCCGTAATCGTAATTTTAGTTTTCACGTGATGTTTCCTCTGCCTAGTATTGTTGTTAAATATCATTTTATTTCATAAATATTTGTATTTCAACTTGAAAATGGAGGGAAAATGTCTGAAAACAGAAATCGGACGTAACAAAGATATCCCCTGTAACTGTATTTTTTTCTCCCAACGATGATCAGAACATGTATCCTGTATTCTTAAATATTCCCCTAAAAAAGTTTTTCATTTCAGTTTGATAACATTTCAGTTTGATAAACATGCAGTCTGCATTTAGAATAACTTTTTAAACATTAAAAATGCTATGTACCAATAATACTACTTCTAGAAAATTGCTCCTGCATCTGAAAAATGTCATTAAAAAATAGCATTCATGTGGTTTTATGAGCTGTAAAAAATCTCCTGATTTTTAGATTTTGAAGGTAAGCACGTCTGTAACTTGCATGAGTGAGGGAGGGGAAAGTGGAAGCTTCCGCATGTGCGCTGACCCCCCCCCCCCCCCCCCCCACACACACACACATACTTGAACTGACAGCGGTACTACTGAAACAAAAGCTAAGTTTCATTTAAGAATGAGCCTGCGCAACGCATTCCACTTAACCTGGAGAAGGGCGAAAATTACTGACACTGATAACTTAGTTTATCTGAGAGAACAGTAGTTCGTGTTAGCTGCGGATATAAGTTTTATTTAGTAATAGATATACAATGTCTTTTTGAAAAAAATCCAGCAATGAGAGTATATCGCATAGTAAGCAATTATGTGAAATTCCCGATGTGTCAACAGTAGTTGCAAATTCATCTTTCGCATTGTTGAGTGACATAATTTCAGAATTGGTGTCTGCATCACGATTATAGAATTTTAGAACATAGAAAAGATGTTTCGAAAGCCAATCCCAATACTGCCTTGTCTATTTTGACAATGGAAGACACATCTGCAGTTCCCCACTGGAACGAAGCAAAACGAATTGCTTCTTTTGACAATCGTTTTGCCCTCCGTTACCGTGAAAGCATAGAAATTATGTTCAACTCAATGACTTGCAACTCCGAATCTCCTCTCTACATTCCGTTGATCTGGAGATCAATTCTAAGTTTTGGCAACAAAAATAGGAAAAATTCAAATGTAGAATCTGGCAACAATCTTAGTCCTCCATTGGCGTGATGAAGACCTAAGATAAGGTCGAAAGCTTCCAACTTACGAACTTTTTGTAAAAGTTTTCAGTTAACGTAACTAGCGTGATCAAGTTACCTTTATTTGTGGTGTCTGCATCATTGGCAAAATGAAAACTTACACAAGCGGACTATGATAAAGAGTACAAAAAAAAAAAAAAACACTCGCATAGTTGAGGAATCTTAAATAAAAACATTTAACTGGCTAAAGTCAAATGACATGACTATTTATTATGTGGTGCACTGTTTGCGAAAACCATCCTAAAATTGCCGATACCACCAGCAATTTTTTTAAGGAATGTTGGGTGTCCGGTGATGATATACATTTAATGTGGGGTGTCAGGTATGATATAAGTGCATACAACAGTAGTCGAAGACATAAGGATTGCCTTTGTTTCTAAAAATATTTTATGATGCATAATCACTTCTGTTTGCACAAGAGAAAAAGGTAAATAATTTTTACATTCAAAATTGTTATTAAAAACTACTTAAACTGCTGTACAGTTAACTATGATTATTTAATATTTTTTTCAAAATACAGGACATATATTGAAAATTCTTGAACATGGCATCATCACTAAATTTCTCAAATGCCAATAATTACCTTTCTGAAAACTTGATATATGCTCTTATGCATTTGAATACAGACACTTTAAAATGGTGATGCAAAAGATGTATAAAAGGTTTATCATAATCTTTAACTTTAAAAAATGAGGCTTTTGTTTTTGTTAACTTAAAAGAAAAAACTTTCTGGGCATGTATATTTTACTTCTGGGTAAGTAAATATTTTCTGCACATGCCCATCTGGGCATGTAACTTTTCAGATATTTGTGGAGGGTAAAAGTAAAAGAAATTGCATTCAGTGGCAATGCATGCATTACATTTTTATGCTGTAGTATATTTTTGTGCTGAAACTGTACCGTTTGTCCAAATTAACTGGGGTGTTAAAAACTTTACTTTTTTTTTTTTTTTAATATTTTTAGGAAGCTGAAAATGAAATGGCACGTAGAAAAGAAATGATAATGATGATGTCGTTAAGGAGGCGAGCTGATCAAGAAACAAAACGTGTAGCAAAAGAACAGGAGAATGCACAAAAACGAGAACAAGAGGAGTAAGTATTGAATAATTTTAAATTGCAGTTTTCATGCAAACTGTTTTGCAAATGCATGGTTATACAAAACTTCCTGTGCGTGTAGTGATAAACGTTGGTCTGAGGAGCACTTAAGTAATTGGTCCATGTGTCACTTGTTTGAAATAATACATTCTAAATCTGAAATTAGATTTTCTTCTGACATCCTGCAAAATGGATTTGTTACATGATTCTCTTGTTACCAGCAAACCTTCTTTCAACTATTGTTTATGTATGTAAACATAAACAATAGTTGAAAGATATAGATTTAATTCTATAAGCAGCAATGATGACAGGCCTTGAAATTTAATTTTTTGTCCTAAAATTGAGAAGTGTTACTTTTTACGCTTCTTTTTCACAGGTTTCAACTAATTTTGCATTCTGTCCAGTCAGTGTATAGTTTAAAGTGTAAATAGTGCCTTAGATTGACTTGTGTCTGTTGGTGATGTTATTCAAAGCCAAAGAGGAAGCTAGCTTTTCCTGAAAGTCAGTTGCACCCTAGAGCTGGGTAAGAGCCAATATTGGGACAGAGGGGCACATAATGTGCTCTCCTTATTAGACAAATCCATTGTTGCTGCATGCATGAGAATACCCCACTGTTTTTGTGGAATCCCCCCCTCATGTGATTCATTCTCCAGAGATCAGTTTTAAAGTAGAGAAATTTTAGGGGCATCGATCAGATAGGAGATGTGGGTTTGCTCCACAGAAAAACCCTTGCTTCTTGGAATCTAGATTGTTACAAAGAGACTTTGAATATGTAAGGGAAGGGAGAGTGGTAAAGAATGTATGATTAGAATCCTTGCTAACCTTCCCACTCTAAATGGTATTTTCCTGATTTTAAGTCATTTCTCCTACGCTTGCGACTGCCTCAGTGAATCTCTCATTTTCCTGTTATGTGGTATTTATATGGAGAAATTTCTTTGGGTAATTTTGGGGAGTAACTATGAAGTTGTATGTATGTGTATCCATGAGTGAAATTTTTTCTGTCCTGTGGACGAAATTCTGTCCTTCAAAAATTTCCGGTCATAAGTTTGACGGAATGGATATTTCTCGCAATGTTCCTGTATTGTTAATTGTTAAAAAAAAAAAAAATGTTTGTATTTCGGCTTGTAAGAGTAGGCAGAACTTTCAGAAAATGGAAGTTTGATGTAACCGAAATTTTTACCACTGTGGTAATTTCTTTTTCTCCCAGTGTTCTGTGTCTTTGTGAAATGTCACTTTTTTCATAAAAGTTTATATTTCAGCTCCTAATGGAGACAAAAATTTAAGATAAACAAAGCAAAAATTTCCCTGTAATCTTAAATTCTTTATCTCCCACTCTGCTTTTGTTAATATCATTGCATTTCATAAATGATTACATTTTGTCTTTTAAAAGGAGGGGAAAAAAATCTCCAAAAATGGAAGTTAGACCAAGTTTTTTCAGGTTATTGTAATCTTGTTTTTCTTTTGATGTTCCCTTTGTACTGTATTGTTAAATGTCATTTTTTATCCCAAAAAAGTTTTCATTTCAGCTTTAAAAGAGGGGAAAGAATTTCGGAAAATGGAAGTGATAATGTTGGATACTTTTTTAAGAATTCATGTGTTGCGAGCATAGGTGTATTCAACCTCTCCAAGTAGACCATATTATCTCAAATAGTAAAAGCCCTGATGCTTTTATGGTCCTTAGATTGAAAGTTCTTTTGCCATGTTGAATGAAATTCTAGTCACAAAGAGCAGTCATTGAAAACCATTCAGCTATACAAACTGTGAAGTACAAACTCTTGAATCCTCTGAGTAGGGACCAGGTTTGAGTCCTGAATGAGGCATGGGCTTTGTGCTTGTGTTACAGTGCTGAAACTCTGTCTTTTTCCTGGAACCAGTGACCTTTAAATATGCACAGGTGACTGCTCATAACCCAAAGAGTTGTCCACCGTGGTCGTTAAACCATAAAACAAACAAACAATTTTTTTTCAATGTGATGGATGAAATTACAGACATGGAGTCAGGGAAAATGAACATCAAAACCTATTTAGTTATATAAAGCATAAAGTTTGAATTTAAAATGCAAGGTAAGTCTGCCGTTCTGTTTTTCAGTAAAAGAGATTGTTTGAGAAAAACAGTTAATTGCAAAATCTGAGATCATAAAAAAAAGGGGTCCAGTGAAGAAATAGAAAGATAAAGATTTAATCAGCAGATAGAAAAGTTAGCAGTAGATGCTTTTCAGCTGCTGAGAAAAAAGCTAGGATTGCTCGTGAGAGGAAACTTCTGCAAGCAAGTAAAACAACTGCAAAAAAATAAAATATGGGGTAGTGTTTTTTAATTTTATTTAATCATAGCTTTTCTATCTTGTAGTTTTTATATATTTATACCTATTCAAATGTCCATTCAAGTTATCATTTAATAATAAAAATAATAATAGTAATAAGTGAATTTAACCTCCTTGTTGCAAATATTGTGGTTCTTGAGAATGTACTCAGAAAACTTCATTTCATTTTTGGAAAATTTAGTATGTTGAAGTGCTGCTAAGCCAATGAAACAGTTTGCCTTCCTTATCTCCTGCATTGCAATGTTCAGCCAAAACAAACTGGTGGATATGTATTTTTCATTAATACAAGCTTCTAGAATTGCTTAACTTAATGCACAAGGTTTGTAGGGGATTTTTTTACCTTCTAAATAGATAGTCATATCTAAGAAGTTAGTTTTTTTTTATTATTATTGTTTTGTTTCTGAAGTAAATTTGAGGGAGGCATGTAATTCGCTGAAATCATCTAGAATTTTTTCTAGAAAATCCTTTACTGTGTTATCTATTATAAATAAAATGTCAGCCATATATATGCTATATAAGTAAAGATATGTGAGTTTTATTAGCATTTTTTTCTAGTTTTCCCACATAATAATTTGCTAAAAGTGGAGAGAGTGGGTAACCCATAGCTAGTCCAGACTTTTGAAGGAAAAACTTCTTTTCAAATTGAAAGTGGTTGTTTACGGTAGCTTCAGTCCTGCTGTAATATTTGGCAGCTCCTAGGTGACAGTCATGGAGGAAAGTGCCAGTGATGCACGCCACGAAGCAAGCCAAAGTAAAGTCAAGTGTGTTGAACGTAAAAGTAAAGTGAAGTGACGAAGTTCTTCTCTTCCCTTGAAAATTTAGACGACCCCCAAGAAGACCCACACTACCTCAAAATATCCCATCATCCAATCACTAGCTGGCAAATGCAAGCCTCCCTGAATTAAATTCCCCAGTGTAAATCCTACTGGTCAGAGAATTGACATTTTGATCTTCCATTCGTTAGGGGGCCAAAATTCCTACCTGTTCCAGTGAAAATTCTGAGAACCGCTCCAGTTACGTTTGCCGTGTGATACAACTACCGACCATAAATCTTTACCCCAATTAAACTGTTAGCTCCAGTTCCAAAAAGTCTGTGGTCTGCCCAACACGCATTGTGGATGCTAGACACGGTGGACACTTCTATTG
Source organism: Macrothele yani (assembly GCA_039090855.1). Taxonomy (NCBI): domain Eukaryota; kingdom Metazoa; phylum Arthropoda; class Arachnida; order Araneae; family Macrothelidae; genus Macrothele; species Macrothele yani. Next base: position 145,770,913 of record CM077028.1, read on the forward strand.
CCCCAATAAAACATACTACAAAGTCAGCTCGCAGATGGATATCGCCAGCGTTGTTTCCTTACAATGTCGGTCCGTCCATGGCGACGCCAACGCTGGGAGATGGGGTCGGAGATGAAATAAAAAGAAAAGAATCGCCCGAAAGTATATGGCAAAATAAAACATACTCTTTCTTCAAAAAATACATGAATTAATAAAAATGAATGAATAACTAAATAAATGAATAAATAAATGAATGAATAATTAATTAAATAAATAAATAAACTAGGGAATGGATTTTCGACCTAAATGTGCAGCACTCGAGTCTGGGCGCTGTCACAATGCCATAGATTTGAGGAATTCTGAATTGTAATTTTGAGTACTGTTTGTAATCTTCTATGAGTTAGTTTTTCTTTTTTTGAACTGTAATAAGTTTTGTTACTTTTTTCATTAAATCAGGTAATGTGTTTTTTCAGCTTCTTCATTGATTGTTTTTTTTTAGTTCAGTTGTTGTCAAATATTTTTCTTATCCATAATTATTACTGATTTGCTCTTGACTGTTTTCAAAGCAACTATATTTTCATTTTTTCTGAAATCTCTTAAGTGCTCTTAATTCCATGATTTCCAAAAAAATTTTGAAGTTTCTTTTTAGTGCATCTTTTGTAAATTGTAAAAAAAAAAAAAAATCATGCTTATTTATTATATTTGCACTTTTAAGGTATTAAACTCCTGCAAAGTGCGCATAGTTTACGTGCAATTCATATATGAAAAACTATTAGAAAGTACCAATCACTCACCCTAAAGATCATGGTAATCTCCATCGACAACACACTTCCACCACGTCAATCATCGTAATGTTTCTGGCCTTCCAAGGTTTACAGACATCTTGCTTACGATTCTTACTTCCGGGTGTGAAACATCATATTTTTTTTTTTTTTTATTTTTAGCCTTATGAGATGTAACTATAAAGCTTGTCAATTCCATAAAAACCACACATACTACTCATTCATACAATTCAATTAAAAACTATGTACATATTTACATAACCTTACATTCCTAGGTGGTTAAACCTTTGTCAACTGTAAGTACCAAACTGCCCCTTCTGTTTCAAAACCTCTGCCACTCCCACTGCAAGTGTCACACTCATTCAGCCCTTCACACACAATCCTCTAGTACTTTCAACAGACCACTGTCATCATCAGGAGGTATGATTGACGTGTTGGAAGTGTGTTGTCGATGGAGATCACCATGATCTTTAGGGTGAGTGATTGGTACTTTCTCATAGTTTTTCATGCTTATTTATTTATCACTTTGTCTGTCTGTGGACATCATATCTCTGTAACTATCAGTCCGATTTGAAAAATTCTTTTTGCATTGAGAAGCTTGCAAGTATGGTGATTCTTCCACCCCACCCCCTCAATGCACACTTTGTTGCTAGAGAGCGTAATTGCAGGTTATTGAATTCAAAATACATTGTATTCTATGTATTTGCTTCTAAATAAACGAGTGAAAAAAATATTTTCCCTTTCGATGCAATTTATATTGAAGACTGACTATCTTAGGTACAGTCTCAAAAGCTTCAGTGGCCTTTGCAATAATACTGTTATGTTGATTCATACCTGGGTTAATAATAACCAGCCGACTAAGCATCATATTATTTCAATACTTATTTCCAGTATTCCAATATATAATAACATTTAAATCTATTCTATTTATGATATAATAAAAATGCTGTGTTAAAAGTCCTTAAAAGCCATTGCAACAGTTCTGCATTGATATTAAAATTGTCCGTAACAAACACAGTGTATGATAACACACAGACCCAACATCTTTAAAGACAGTGTCCTTATTATGTCAATGTCTGATCTTGGGCAATGTTTCAAAGTTATTATATTGCATATATGGTCTTTAATTGTTCATTATCGACTGAATTCAAAAGTACGTAATCAGCCGTAGCTCGCATTCCAAATTTTACTTCCCGATAACAAGTTGAAACGTAGACACAATGCAGGAAGGTAGTGTTTCATAAAATAAAGAAAAAACAGTTCAAAGGTTTAAAAGAAATATGTACACTTTAAAATGTTTTCTAATAAAATAATAATTTCTGGAATCAAACCTTGTCGATCAGTCGCCATCTCCCACAGTCTTCCGTACATGTTTCAGAGCACCTATCTGTGTCCATTTTCAATTAATTATTCACTCCTCTGTTGTGAAGTTCATGACTGTAACTGAAGTAATCACTGGATGTTCTTCGTGAAGGTCTTTACTAGCTTGTTTTTTGTCCACTTGTTTGGTCCCTGCTACTGCAGTGCCATCCTGTGAACAAAAATCGTACTCAAGGTCTAAATTATTATTGTAATTTCCAGTTAATTTCTTCACGTTTTTTGAATCCCTATAACCTTCTTTTTATATAGCTTTTGTAGTGTATACAATTTACTTAACACGCTTTCTTTCTTTAGTTGTGCTATGGTTGATATAAATATGTTTCACCGGGAAATTTCGAGGTGAATGTATGTACATAGACTATTCAGAATCAAAATGCCTCCAACATTTATTTTTCTTTAATGTGGTATATTGAGATTTTTTTTTTCAGAATGAAAAGGGAATATCAGGAAAAAAAGAGAGAAGAAGAAAGATTACGGCGACAGGCAATATTAGAACAGTACCGACAAAGAAAAATTCAGGAGGAACTAGAAAAGGAAGGTGGGGCTGCAGTCAATCAAGTATTAGGGAGTAGAGAACAAGGCACACTAAGTAGGACAGGAGCATCCAAACCTAGCAAATCAAGGTATGCTGATATGTGTTTGTTTTCTTTCTCTTAATGCACATCATGTTTCTGTAAAGCTTGCTGTTAAATCGCTCATACTAGTTTAAGAAGTTATGAAGCATTTTGTATAGTTTGAAAATATTTTAATTAAAAATCCAAGTACTTTGTGATATCTTTGTAAAACTTTTTATGAAAATATAATGTTGCACATGTTTTGTGCTGTACACAGTAAGGAATAGAACAAAATATATATTGAGTTGAAAGTTGTATCGATTAATTCTGCATGTTTGTATTGTACCCACAGAAACAGGATAAGGATGAAGGAACACAGTGTGTATATTATTTATTTTGTTTTAGCCCATTTTATTTTTTCACCATGTTCTCTTAGGGCTGCATAAAGGGTATTTTATGCATATAGCTATCATTATTTTCTAAATACTGAGAGAAAATATTGTTATTTATTTTCTTCAGCGTGGAAGAAAATTAAGAAAGAAGAATGAAAGTTCAAAGCACATTTGCAAGCTATCGCGCGCGTGTGTGTGTGTGTGTGTGTGTGTGTGTGTGTGTGTGTGTGTGTGTGTTTACAAGACCTTAGCCTTCATTACTGTTTCTATTTTATTTTCACTGTAGGTTCTCACAAGATTTAGAATCATGTTACATGTATGTTTCAAACCTTTTTTCAAGTAAGGTCATATCTAAAGTAAGGATATTACTATGCAGTGCTACCCCTTGAACAAATGGTTGACTCCAATAATTAATGACTTCATGGCTTCCTCTAATTACTTTCAGTACCGTAAATATTTAAGGGGCATTATAGATGATAAATTTATTAAGATACATTACCTCTCAAATTTTTGATCTATGCACTTGATCATCGTCAGGAGTTCTTGCATCTTACTATTTCCACAGGCTTGGTCGCCAGACCTGTGGAAGTAGTAAAATGCAAGAACTCCTGATGAAGATTTAGTGTATAGATCAAAAATTTGAGAGGTAATGTATCTTAATAAATTTATCCTATACAATTTCCGTTAAATGTTTACGGTACTGAAATGGTTGACTTCTGATTATTTTGTAGTGGAGCTCACCTGCTTCTAAGTGATGTGCATTAGCATCATCAGAATCTATTCAGTTGCAATTTATGATTAAGTGGTCAACAATTTAAACCATTATCCACCTTGTTCATTCTCTTTCATTTTTATGTTCTTATCCCCACACTCAAATTAATATTTTCATCAGAATGGGATAGTGATTGGATTATTTGTATTAGAGAAATTATTAGTGGATTTTTCTCTCTCATAGGCAGTCTGAGCATTTTAAATTAAGTCTTAACACCAGGTTGTTAAATTATTTGGATGTTTTCCAAATTTGGGACTAAGTGATTTTTTCCTTACCTGTATTAAAGTTATTTCTAATTGCATCATTCCAGTCATATCAGTGTTTATTTAATCATTTTTTGTAACTTTTTAAATATGATTCAATTTTTTTATCCCAATTTTTGACACATTTCTACTTGTTTCATTAACTTCTGGACTGAATTTTTGTAAGATTAGTTTTTTGTAAATGGAATTTTGTAGCAGCAGATTAGCTACAGTTGAGTGGTTACAGCTGAGCCAAAGTTCTAACTTGTCATTAACACTTTCTTAGATCAGTACTGCATTGGCAGCTATAAATGTTGAAACCTTTTTTGTTGAATATTTCAGTTTGGAATGTAATGTCTCACTAGAATTTTATCGAAAACTTATAGACAACATAGTGTCTAATGTTCATAGTTATCATGCAGAGTCTTTGAGAGCTTTCCTACTAAATATGAGCCCAGTATGGGCTCATATTTAGTAGGAAAGCTAAATATCAGCCCAGTATGGGCTCAGGTGAATGGAAGGACTTGGTAAAGCCCATGAGCTGTACATCTTAGAAAAAAAAAAACAATGTTTCTAGTGCTTTGTTATGTCATAAAGTAGAAACAAAGAATTACAGATTGATGTATTGTAATTGGTGCCTGTGTGTGTGATTTGGCCAAATGATATCCATTGATGGTAGAAGAACCAAGAAAAAAATTTGATATTAGGCATGCAAATTTAGCACAAGTTTGAATGTATTTAAAAGAAATTATAGAATTTTCAAATCAGATTGTTATTTTGTCTGAAGAAGAAAGTATTTTAATTTTGTTGGTTTTCTATTGTGAATCAGAGATGTAAACCCTAAGTAAGAAAAATGTATAGTGATTACAGACAGTTTATAAAAGTATGGAGGCTTGCGTTAAGGAACCTGGAAGGTTGAAATACAAAAGTTTGTCATGCACTCTCTGCAAAATAACAAATAAAAAAACCAAAGCACCCCGAGAAAGTCGTTCAATCCTGATGAATCTCAGGATCGAATATGCAAATGGTTAAAAAATAATGACCAATGGCGAAATAACAGCACTCCACAGTACATGGGAACCGTGCATCGAGGAGGATATATCAAGAATAAAGCTGCCTCACAGGGGCAATTATGACAGCAGTTGCGTTAACCTCTATGGGCTGTCAGGATGCCTGAACATTCTATCTGTGCACAATACAAGTAGTTGAGTGAGTTTGTGAGAGGTTAGTTGGTCAAGTTGCCATATCGCCAGACATTTGGGTTGGAGCGAAGTGACAATTGGACAATTTTGGCACCAATGGGCTGAGGAGGGCACAACCCAGTGGACAGCCGAGGGTAACAACAGAATGCAATGATCGAGCGATTGTGAGAGCTGCACGAACAGAACCGAATTCGTTGCTTTCAACCATGCGTGGCCATGTTGTGTCATTTACAGGTACGGAAGTGGCCACCCGAACCGTTGCCAGATGACTTGCGGTACGGGGACTACATTCGAGGAGGTTACACTTCCACTTACCACTGACTATGAGTATCTTCAGCTCTGGTTGCAGTGGTGTTGGGCCCGATCAATGTGTGATAGTGTCCAGTGGCATTCTGTTGTCTTCAGCAATAAGTCACAGTTTGCACTTGGTGGCAATAACCAGCACATGCGTGTCTGGAAAGGAGCTGGCCAGTGCCTGGATCCTGCCTTTACAATGAAACAGCACACCAGGAGGGACTGTCTGGGGAGTCATTTCCCATGATAGCTGGACACCCTTGGTAATCCTCTATACCTCCTTCACGGCTGAACGGTACATCGAGGACATTCTATGACCTGTTGTATTGCCATTCCTGTCACGGCATCACTGAGCATTTTTCGGCAGGATAATGCCTGGCCACACACAGCACGGCTCTCCCAGGTCTGCCTCTGTAATGTTGACACCCTTTCATGGCCAGCCAGATTGTTCAGTTTGGGATATCATGGGATGCCACCTACACCCATGTCAGAATATTGTTGAACTAGCCCACAATTTGGACACCATCTGACATGCTATACCTCAGGACAATATCTGTGAATTGTATATGTCTATGCCATGCCAGGCAACTGCTTGTATCCAAGCCAAAAGCGGCGTTACAGCGTACTGACTTGTTTCACTTGTGTAGCTGTTTTATCCGAATAAATGGCCCAACTCATACTTGCCAACTTTTATGGATTATCCATAAATTTTACTGATTTCTGCTTGATTTTACTGGTTTACGGATACAGGTCTTTTTTTACGGATTTTTTAATTTTCCGATTGCTCAATCAAAATATTTCAATCCCCTGCAACCATCCACTTAAAGTTTCTACCTGACCTTATGAGCGCTGTGTCACACGATGTCATCTTTGACTCTGTGGCTTCGTGACATCGTACGGTAGCTCTCTCTCCACGGGAGTGCTCAAGTGACGTGCTGAGTGCCGACACTAGACACATGCGCAGAGTCTGCGATGATGGCCATCCCATTTTGTATTTCCACGGCTCAACTTGATCGAGCGGCCATGGTATTTCAGTCCTTGTAGACGCTAGTTCATCGTAGCAGTTGATTGGTCTCCTCTTGGTAGTGAAATCACAGCCAGTGAAAGAGAAATGTAAAATCTGCATGCACAGTGTTGAGCAATGTTGTTGTAGCAGCAAAAGAGTACTTTCTTATGTGTGTTGTTTTTAGTGTGTGGTGTTGTTTCTTTGTTGTAGAGTTGAATTACCGGGAGGGGCGAGTTGTTAGGTTAGCTTTTATGCAAATCTATAAAGATGAGTACTAAGATTATACCATTTCAAAGTTATTTTCAAACTTTTAAGGAAGCATATACTGCAAAGTTCTAGTGTATTAGGAAATGTAATAGAGGTGTAACATTTGCATTTTGTGACATTTGCCAAAACGATTTTAACATTGCCCATGGTCATGGAGGCCAGAACGATATTTTTTATCATATAAATGGTCCCAAACACAAAGGTAATGTGAAGTGTACTGATAGTAACTCCAAACTGGCTACATTTTTTAAAACATCGGATAATAGTCATGGAAATGTAACTCGTGCCAAATTGTTGTTTACATCTTTTTTTATGCAACACAACTGCCATTCCGTGCTGCCAGCCATGCTGGTCCACCACTTTTTCGGTAGATGTTTCCAAAAGATGAAACTGCCAAACATTACAGTGATTGCCCATGAAATGGCTTTTGATCGAATTTCCGCTGTTGTAGAACTTTTACAAGAAAAGCTATTTTCTGCCACATGTGATGGAAGTCATGAAAGTGATTACAATATTATATAATCCTGATATACAAGATGAAGATTAGAAGGTATGTAACATACAGTTTTGAATGCAATGTGTAGGTACTCTTAAAGTTAATATTTCCTTTTTACAGGAAATTTTTTGTTTGGTATTGAAACACCACAGGTTTGCAAGGCTTAACATTGAAAAAATTAAGATTTTACTTTATGGTTTTTTAAATTATTGTTTTAAACACAGATAATACTAGTTTAGTTATTGTGGCATATGCAGAAATTTTTACTGCATATTTATTAATATAATTATGTTTTGTGGTAAATGGCGTTCACGCAAAAGTTTTACTGATGCACATTTTCCAAAGTTGGCAAGTATGCCAACTGCTCTAGAACTATAATAATTTCCTTTCCTATGCATGTGCATTGCACATACCAATTTTCATCTCAATTGGATGATTCCTTCTGTGTGTGTGCGTTTTTTTTTTTTTTTTTTACAAAGATTCAAGTGGTAGTGGGCTGGAATTTTTAGTTGAAGAATGGATCACCACTACATATAAAAAATAATTGAATGCCAAGATACTGGAAAATATACATGCATAGTGGCCTGGTATGCACTCTGTGAAGAGTCATATTAAATTATGTTAGATCATTTAGAATTACACATTCATGCTACTCCATAATAACTGGTGAATTTGGCAGGTCTAAAGGTGGAACTCTTTGAGGAATAAAACAGGATTGCTTAGTTGAATCTGTGTTATTAGGTAAGTTTACGTATAACACTATACAACACTGAAAATGTTTCAGAAATGAAAACTGCCTTTTTTTTACTAACTTCAAGGTGCTAAAACACGACTATGGCATTAAAAATTGGTGATTGGCTTTTTTTTGTTTTTCAAAATACAGAAGGCTGCTTCCATATACATTGCATACTGATTTGAATCTTTTATGACATGTACAAAGCACCTAGGTGACACAATTTAGAAATGAAAACAGCCAGTTTTTGCTAATTTTGAGGAGCTAAAGATGATTATGACATTAAAAATTGTTAATTGGCTCTTTTGAGGAAGATAGAGCAGCATTTTAATTGATGTAAACCATTATGCAACTTTCAGCAAGTGATGCAAAGTAGGTAAGTGACTGTATCTTAAAAATCATAGCCAACCAAACATTTTTGTTGTCATTTTTGTGTTCAGCACCTGGATTTGCATCAGAAATGGCTGCGCTTCCGTAACATCAAAGGTCAAAAATTTTGTCCAGTGTAATTTGGTTTGGCACTGTACTGGTGTATTTTAATCACAAGCAAGGTGGGAACTGTGTTTTACAAATGTATGATGTTATTGTGATCATTTAGTGTCAAATTTGTATTGTCATGGTGTACAAGCAATATATAGGTGTTTTTCGTTGCTATAATTTTCCTCAAAACCCCAATGTTAAAGCAAACGCACACCTGACCTTCAAAGGGTTATTAAAAAATGTTGATGTCTGAATTCTGATCTTGGCCACTTGTTATTCTTTTAGTTATTAATTGTTATTCTTTTTATTGTTTTAATTATTCTTTTAATTGTTATTATTTGTTATTCTTTTGATATCATTTGTTATTCTTTTGATTGTTATTATTTATTCTTTTGAATGTTATTTTTTATTCTTTTGATTGTTATTATTCGTTAATCTTTTGTTATTGTTATTTTTTATTATTTGTTAATATTTTGTTATTGTTATTTTTTATTCTTTTGATTGTTATTATTTGTTAATATTTTGTTATTGTTATTTTTTTATTGTTATTATTTGTTATTCTTTTGATTGTTATTATTTGTTATTCTTTTGGTTGTTTTTGTTTGTGTTATTGAAAGAATGTCATTCATCCATTGTATCAGCCTGTTGCAAACTTACTCCTTAATTGGAGACTGAACTAGACTGAACAGGGTGTTCCAAATGGTAGTTTTGCAGTGGTCAGTGAATCAGTGTATAGCAGTTCCATCCACTGAGAGAGAATTTAAACCAAGATCTTGTTTTAAAAAAGTGTGCATCTGTCATCTACAAAATAAGTGTTATTTTTTGTCTATAATGTGACAGTAGAAGATCACACGAACTGGTGATCCAGCAATAGAGGACATAGCTCATCTGAAAAATCATGAAGAAAAGAAGGATATATATGACATGTCATTGCCTTTTCATGAGAGCTGTATCACTTTGGCAGTCTTGGATACATCAGAATCTGTACAGGACATTGTTTCATTTAAAGTCAGCCAAATTTTATGCTGGTAGGATTACTTAGTTGAGAATAGAAATGGTCATTTCTAACAATATTCAGTGTATTATACAATGGATCAAGAGGATGTGATATACACATCAGTTTTCTTTCATGCTAACCCATCGTGTTTTACTAGAAAAAGAAAAATCTTATTACTGACCAATGCTTATTATAAAACAGATACTTGTACACAATTTCAGAGTGCCTTCACTAGTTTTGTTGCTTTCTTTTTTAAATTAAAAGTTTGAACCATTTCTACTTATTTTGTTAGTTTCTTTTTCTTTTGCTCCTTTGAAGCTTTTGAAAATCTACTTGGTGATAAAACATTTTTAATTTAATCTGTGTAAAATTCCAACATTCCTCAACACTCCTTGAAAAAGGCTTTGGTCACCCAAATGACCAATTGTGTGGATATATGACAGTTAGTTGCCTTAGCTTTGTCTATGTTAACTCGAAGTTTTTTACTTGTCTTACTAATATTTTCATTCAAAATATTCTCATGGTGGCTGCTTATTACTTACTGTCTTATGCTGATAATACTGTTCTCTAAAATTAAAAACAAAATTAGCTAAGCAGTGATTGAATGTATCAGAAATCATATTTTGCCAAAAAATTCTTGAAATATATTGTCTGGTTTTTATATGTCAGTAAAATGCATGTAAAGTAACCATTATACAAAACTTTGTGATGAAATGTACTGTAATAGATGTAATTATTCTTCCTAGTGGAGTAAAGTAAGCATGCTGAAAACTGGGAAGGTCAGGGTAAAGCCTGAGTAATTGTGTAAAGATTTCTTGTATTGTAGTAAAAGTTAAAATAGAAAAAAAAAAAAAAAAAAGAAGAATTTTACCAATTATTGTATTTTCCAAAAGCAATGCATCACCAAGTATAATGCCACAGTTCCATTTATCTCCTTGGTTCATTTTTGGGAATATTGCCAAACCAAATTTAAAGCCACAGTTGAACAATGAAATTTTAATTGAAAGACCATTCTATTCTCCCTTTCTCCATGAATACTTAGATACAGTCAGCTATTATTATTAAGAACTTAAAGATACCATGATATACTGCTCTTTAAGATGAAATTGTGATTTCTGACAAGTTAGCTGAATACATTTTGTGCCTTTCGTTAGAGATAAATGAGCCAATGAAGGGAGGTGCAATCAAAACTGTTAATTTATTTGTAGTACATTTCAACTCTCCTGTGCTGCTCACATCTGAAAACATTGGAGATGAGTTCTGTACACACAGAGTGATACACTAAATGGCTATCCTCACCACAGCTTCCTTGCTGTACTTGTGTAACTCTTCTTCCTAATGAATAAAAGACCTTCACACCCCGTTTCAGGGAAGTGAGGGTGAAAGACCATGAGTATTTCACAGTGGAAAGTTGGTTATCAATCCTGCCACACTGGGGTAGCTAATCGGGCAGTGGGAGGTCAATGTTGTTTTAATAAATAAGTGGTAGGCAATGCACGTAACTAACAAACAAATTAAGAAGAAGGTAGTGTAGAACACACTAAGTTACGTATAAAAAATATATAATTTAGCGTGTTCTACACTATCTTCTTCTTAATATGTTGTTTTAACCTGTAGTTAACACCTCAGCAGCTTATGTGATTGGAAAAAGGGAGATATTTCTCTAATTTCACATGTAGGGAAGTGTACAAGAGTCAAAGCGAGTACAACTTTGTGTTTTCTATGTTGAGGATCACCAATCATACTTTGAGCAAGGCCAAAAAATAAATCCATGTTTTGCCATTCCTAGCTCAAGATGCAAATTGGCTGTGGGCCATACTACAATGATACAACCCAATGCACAAAGGTTGCAACAAAATTCAGAGATGCAGAGGTTTTAATTTTATTATTATTTTTTTTTCTTGAGGGTATCGCTGTGTTAATGGAAAAGTAGATACTTTTTTCAAGTTCTTTCATTTTAAAAGTTTACCATTATGAAGTTCTTTATTTGAAAATTATCTTTAACTATTCTTTTGCAGTTGATCTCCAAATTTTTACTTGATAAGTTTGTAGATAAAATCTCTCCAACATGCATGCTGAGATGTGGTGCTCCCTTCCCATCCTGCCATAAATGACAAACTGTTGTCATGAGAAGTTAGTGTAGTACATTTCTCACAAAATTGGCTTATGATAAAAATTAGATTGGGTCTCTCACTCTGTTGAGTGAGTATCTTTTGAAATTTTTGAAGCGTTAGCATCAATGCAGTCATAAGGACCTTTTTGTGACCTCATTTGCTCATTCGCATGGCTCCCATATGAACAGTCAACAAAGAGTCTGTATTCCAATTTTTTTATAGATTGATAATGACTTTAAGTATACCTGCACTTTAGCAACTTTGATACTGTGTCAAATTACTACCAGTTACTCCACCTAGTATGTTGGGGTGAATTTTTCCCAAAATAGCAGTTTTTGAGAATGTAGAATTGTTTCTACTGTGAATGAGATATGCTTTCAACTTCTGTGGTACTGTTTGTATTGTGGGTGTTGCAATCTAATGGTAACCATTCGTGGATAAAAAGAATTGTGTGTGTTGCAATCAATATCAAATGGCAACGATTCCTATTTAAGAAAGAAATCACAAATGTAACCAGTAGTGCATCCTCAATATCTCTTTGATGTGCATGCTAAGCATGAATCTTAAAGTGAATTGATTTTCAACAAATAAATATCTGCACACACACCAACTTTTATGGGGGTGGGGTGTCGTCGTTATGTCAAATCAAGTATCAGCTGATGAGAAACTCATTTGGCATACTCTTTCACATACCTTAAATTCCTGTTGATTTTTATTTTCATGGTATTGTGACCACAATGCAAGTGATCAGAAATCTTCCAAACAGTTACACACCTCTACATGTGAATTAAGTCTTTTTTCTATTGTCAGTCATCATCAGTAGTCACAGTTGACTTTCTCCTATAGACTAGTGTGCTGTTGATGGTCATTTCTCCTGTAGAGTTCTTCACCCACCTTTACTCATTGATGGCATTGATTCTCTGCTCACAGTAGATTACAGTTAGCTTGTCATGACTATCTGAAATTCAATAGACCAGTGTCATAAAGAATTTGATAACTTTTTGTTTAATCTCATTTCTGTGGTTCATCAGCACTTGTATGTAGAAAAGATTATTGGAAATACACATGAAGCTGCAGCTTATATTATGTATTTTGCAAATTACATGAACACACAGTTACTAAATACATATTGCAGTTCTTCAAGCCTTTTTTATGGTATGATCTTCACTCATACATATACAGCCACTTATTTAAAAGTTGTGAGTAAAATGTACAAACAATTTTAGGATTTCAAAACATAAATTAGTTTTATAGGTGCATGTCTTCTGTATTGTTGACCCAGATTAGCTTTAGAACTACTTGATATGCTGAAAAGAGCAGTTTTGTTATTATCAACCCTGCTTCAGTCATTTGTGTATGTGTGTTGAGAAAACGTGTGTATTTATGTAAACTTTTAACATTTTGAGTTTACTTATTTTATGTATGGAATGAAAAAGAAATTAATCTTGATTCACGTGTGAATCTTCATTTTCTTATGCTTCAAATCAATACGAGCACATGCTTTGATACATGCACAAATATTTTTTTACTTGTAATTGGATAAGCAAAAAGTCTTGGGCTTTGCATTGCATGTAAGTGCATATTTGTTAAAGGCATTTTTATATATCGGTGCTTTTATGATTTTCTTCTGTGCTGTTGATATTTTTAACATAATATAATTCATAGCAGTTTGGCAATCAAAAACTAATAATGAGCTTAAATTGAAATGTATTTCTCATATATATATTTTTTTCTGCACCAATTTATGCTTGCATCTCAATACAGAAAACTGTTTCCCAGTTGTTTCTAGTGCTGCTGTTTATGTATTTTGTTGGCCATATCTTTTGTAGCATGTTGCTTTTAAAAGGTCTTCTGTTCCCTTTGCAAAATTGCATTAAACAGTGATTAGTATGTTGCAAGGCTCTGTGTGAAAAACTTGTTACAGCAAAATTTTGTAGCTCATATTTATCAACAGTGCTCAAGTGAAGAAGAAAGACAATCGAATTTGCTCACAATTTACAAAACCAGTCGCTGAATTAAAGCATCACGAATCTCTGTACAAAGTGTCAAGGTATGGAATGTGATATACATTCTTGTTATTTGTTAATGTGTTCAAGCATTGGAATGGTTAATTTCATTTTTTCTTTCTTTTCTCCCTTGCTCCCAATGTGTTTTCCCTGTTTGATGTCATTGAATGGTGTTCAAAGTTGACCTGAACTTTATTTTTAAAGCCACATACTGCAAACACATAGTGCATTGTAAAATTTTACTTGTGATTTTGGTAGTAATGTGTGTGCAATTGGTGTTGTCTTGTCAGTGCTATGATTATTACAGTACAACACTGCAACACATCATTAGTAAAAACAATTTTATAAGAAGGGTGTTTAGGGGTACATAAAATTGGTACAGATTATCTATCAGTATCCATAAGAGAAAGAAAGAAGTGCTTTAAGATCTGATATGTTAAGCCCCCCCCCCCCTTTTTTTTTTTTTTTTTTTTTTTTTGTGAAAAAATTACGAGTGGAACACTGTTCACATTTGTTAATGCTATTAAAACAATAAAAAGAATATAATTTACACCATGGCAAATCAATCTGAAAAGGAAGAAAGTGAAGAAAAAAATAATAAGCCAGAGCATCAACCACAACATAGCAGTGCTCTGGGTTAACACTTTTTAGAGAATGTGATGCAGTGGAACTTTAAATATAACAATGTCATCACTGTGAGGGTAATTCAAACTGACATCAGGAAACATCTCAGGGATTTGGGAAGGGGGAAAGCAAAAAAAAAAAAAAAAAAAACAGTTTATCTGATTAAATGGAAAATAATTTGTCATTGGTATTTGACATCCTCTCCTCCTCCTTCAGTGACCTGGATAATTGAGAATACTATATAATGGATGGGATGGGATCAGTGTCCCTTTCTGTCATCATTTTACTGTAAGAAGTGAAAAAAAAAAAAAAAGTTTCTCTTTTGAGAAGTATTTTTAGAATGTATGATGAAAAACTTTGCAGCTTTACACAACCACTGTAGAATGAATTATGATTGATTTACAAATTTGAAGCTATGCCATCCAATTCATCATTGCCAAAACAGAGGAAGAAATTACAGTTCTGCAAAAGACCTTTGTGTTACCAGCAGTAATGTGACTTCATAACTTCACACACTAAAGTGATTCTTTTAACTTATGCTCTAAAATTACCAAGTCTAGTGACATGTTAGAATTCACCCTAATGGTCTCTTCATGATGTGTATGCTATTTGAAGTTAACTTAGAAAAGTGCATCACAAATGGATTCCCAGTATAAGATTAACCTGACTTGTTTTAGAAAATTTATTTTCAGTTCTTGCAGTAATTCATGATATACTACTGTATTACCAGAATTAAAAATTTATCTGTTTAATATCTGTAACTTTGAAATGAAATGCTAAACTGCTGTTGTTATTTTTTTGTTTATCCTTCTATTTTTGAGTTGTGAATACTAACTCACAATCTGGCTGGTAAACATAGCTCCATCAATAGCTGTAAAAGTTTTCTCACATTTTCTATAATTAAGATAGGTCTCACATAACTCATGCTGTATTTCTGACTTTGTGAAACAATTGCCTGCTTCATACATTTCGTTTACATATTTTCTTATAATAGCATTGACAAAACTGTGATGCATCTGCAACTGTGTTGTTTTACTCAGGGACAAATCTTTGTAAAGGATGTTGTCAGCAAATCCTCCTCCAGAATAATGAGTCTGGTTTAGTTGTTGTTGTTTTGTTTTTTCAATGCCAGGAACTGAATACATTAAAATGTATGTTGTGTTAATTTATACTACACATTTATAAAGTTCAGGTTAATGTTGAAGTACCTTCATAAATGTAGAAATGCTTGCCATTTATGCATGAATTTAATTAGCAGCATTATGTGCACTGCAGTTTTTTTTTTTTTTTTTTTTTTTTTTGAGAAAAAAAGTGTACACGGAATTTCACATGTGTTAGTTGCAAGTAACGAATTTGAAAGTTAACAGCATTTTGCTTAAAATTAGAGCTTCTTAACAAGTTTATTCATAGAACACCCTCTCAACTTTTTGCATTTTTCATGTTACTCATTTTTTAATATGCAGTTGCTACATTTTTAGAAATAATACATGTGAGTGAAATGTTTTATATAAAATTGCATAGTTACTTAACTTAGTGCCTCTAGCTATTACATTTTTTGTGCACTATTTACTTTCCTTTACACTGATAAGATATAGTTAATTGTATCTTTGCATGTAGTACTGATAGTGATAATCAAATGTACAAGGTTTTGTGATCTTTACTGTCATACAACCATTTGCCATTCTGATGTTCCAGTGATATGAAGCTCCTGATTTAGGTATAGACTTCCCCCTTTTGGGTACTCTAAATTTTTTTTAATTTCAAAAGCATGCTTTATAATCTTGAAGTGAACATAAGCTTTAAAAAAAGGTAAATTGATTTGAAACTCTCTTTATAAGCAATGTCCTTCAATTAGTCCAAATACCAGTTTCAACTTTTATTTCTTAGATATTTTTTGCTTTTATTTCTGAGGTCAAATAAAATATATGTTCTTTTGGCATTCATACTTTATTTGATTTGATTGATTGTACTTCAATTTATCTGCACACTGCTACCATTGTCCCTTATATGCCAGCCTATGAAAATCAAATTTCTTGTTGTTCTGTCTCTCATTTGGTTATTTGATGTTATCTGCCATTAAGTAATAACTAGGACTCTGTAAGACGATAAGACGATCTTTTTTTTTTTTTTTTTTTTTTTGGACTACTTATATGCACCCCATTCCTACCTTTGCTATCATGTGTGCATACAAAATATACTGGCTTCTAGTGCCAAAAATAGCCATGGAAAATTTATCAGAATTGTAATGATGTAGAGTATAAAATTTTACATTGCATATAATGCATCAAACACAGCTTACTTTCATTAGCTTAACTCAGAGGTGCCAACCATAACGGATTTTCCATAATTATTATGGTTTCGGCTGCCTGATTACGGAATTACAGACAAGTTGGAAGAATTACTGATTTCAGTGTATTTCATAAAAGTTCTGAATTTTGTGTCTTTTTTTGTTAAAATCACAGTTTAAACTGCGATCGCATTTTGCGAATACATTTATAGTTGTTTTCGCACAAATGCAAAAACGTTTAATTGGTGCTGTTTTCTAAGTAAGCGTCATTAAAATTCAGATATTGGATACATCGGTAAAGCCAATATCGGTTGAAGAACGGCAAGGCAATAAATATGTCAGAAAAGCCGTTATCGGCACAATAACGTCCGTATACCTGCCAAGTATTCCGGATTTCCTGGAACAGATTTTGGGGTAGTTTTACGGTCGGTAGATAGTTTCTTCCGTATTTTCGCCAAAACGGCTCGTGAATTTTTTTTATTATTATCGATGGAAATCGATATCGTTGTTATTGTTGCTTAATGTAAAACCCCTGCTTTTTTTTTTTTTTTTTTTTTAATGATCTCATAGCGATTGAACCTTATGTTATCTCATGTTTCTAGCAGTGAGCGACATTTATTTATAGATCGCACCCCCACCCCCCACCCACCCCATCCTTCCAAACTCCCTCTCTCGCAGTGTTGGAATAGCTGCGCTAATTGCGTCGAAGTTCGAAATGTTTTTAATTCTGCGCCATGCAGAGTTCGCCAAAATGCGTAATTATGCGTCTGGTACGCATCAAAAAGTGTTTATGCATCAAAAATTTACCAATGCGTAAAAATATGCATCAGGAAACGCGCAGAATACACATCAACGAGTAAAAATATGCATCGAAGAATTTTACCAACACGTAAAAATACGCATCGAGATGGTATTTTGACGGTATTTTGTCTTTCAAAAACGGAAGTGAATGAAATAAAGATTTTTTCCATAATCGTAATTTCGTTTTCCTGCAATGTTGCCTCTGTCCAGTAGTGTTGTTATACATCACTTTATTCCAAAAATATTCGTATTTCAGTGTGCAAGTGGAGGGAAAATTTCCGAAAACGGAAATTCGACGGCACAAGAATTTCCCTGAATCTTTAGGGATGAGCGTGCAACGGCTTCGAGGAATTTCTCCTTTTCCGTCATAATTTGAGTTATCCTCGAGATCGATGCATAACTGAACAGAAATGTCGGGGCAATTGGTAGTGGGGGAGAATGTTTTTCACCTGAAACTCGAAAACGGAAGTTTTGTCTTTCAAAACTTTCGAAAACAGAAGTTAGACACAGTGAAGATTTCTCCCGTAATCATAATTTTATTTTTCATGTGATGTTTCCTCTGTCTAGTATTGTTGTTAGATATCATTTTATTTCATAAATATTTGTATTTCAACTTGTAAATAATGGAGGTGTCCGAAAACGAAAATCGGACTTCTAAAAGATTTCTCCCGTAACTGTATTTTTTTACCAACGATGTTCTAAACATGTATCCTGTATTCTTAAATATTACCCTCGCCCAAATTTTGCATTTCAGCTTGATAAAGGAGGATGGGGGGGGGGGGTTTGAAAACGAAAGTGGCGAAGCTGAAAATTTGTGTTCAAAAGTATTCATATTCTCGAAGTTACACTATTCATCTTTTATCTAAAACAGTGCTGTCATGCATTCATGATGGATAAAATTGTCATCCAAGGGCATAAAAAAAAAAGGCCATTGTCTTGTCATTGCTTAAATGAAATCAAGTTCTTTCTAAAATTGCGTCATTCAATTTTAAAAAAAATCAAAACCTTGAAAATCATCACAATTTCTGAACTCCATCTACGAGTGACTGATACAGAAAAATAATTGAAAACAAGTATCATCAAACATACTGCTAGCACATCTCATACATAACCACTCTTCCCTAATTATAGAATTGTGAATTAACAGTTCTGGACTGTTGCAAATCTTCTTAATTTTAGGGAAAATCTTATTGATTTTATGGTAAATCTTGATTTTTGCAAGCAATCTTTTTGATTTAGAAAAATTTTGGTTGGCAGGTATGTGTTCGATATTAACCGACATTCAGTCATCATAACCAATATCAGCTCAATATCTAGCCGATATTCATTCCCACTTGGGTTATTAAAAATATTTACCATTAAAATAGAAAGGTCATGTTATAAGGTGTTTCATACATTAATTTCTCGTGAAATACCCTTCTTACGCGTAAACGATGAGGCTTCGTATGGTGAATACTGGTAGGCACAGCAGAAGGTTGGCACCTCTGTCAGACATGAGGTAAGTACAAAATTGATAACTTAATTTCATAATTTTTTGTCAGGATAGTGTAAACATAAGGTTATTACACATTTCAGGCATTAATTTTTCATGAAATGACCTTTCTGTGTGTTAACGATGAGGCTTCGTATGGTGATTACAGATAGGCACCTCATACAAGTATTACAGGTTACACAGTAGTACTATAATATTGTACTTTGAAAAAAATATGGCGTGTTACATTACTGAAAATATTACTGAAAGTTTGTGTTCCTGAAACTTTACTGAAAAGTACCCTATTGATTACTGTTAGGTTCTGCTACAGGTTGGCACCTCTGCTGCCTTATAACTATAAAAGATTTTCACTGAATGAGCAAATTATTATATACACCCTTATAACAATGTGCAAAGCGGAAGTATCGTATTCAGTCATGTGGGACATTGAATCTGCCAATGCCTATAAATAGAGAGGTCTCTATGCATTGGAAACTAGTCATGGTAAAGTAATCATGGGTAAAACAGCGATATGAGCGACTTTGACCATAGCCTGGTAAATGTGAGGAAGTCTGGTTGTTCAATTTCCGCAACCGCTGAACTGTCGGGATTTTCATGTTAGACCATCACACATGCATACCAGAATTACAATGAAGTGCTGCAAACTTCCAGCCGATGGGAGAAATGTGGTCAAAGACTCTTGAGGTGAGTGCAGACTATCCCGCACTGTTACAAGAAACTGCTCTGCTATCAGTGAACAGGTAATGCTGGAATTTAATGAGGTTGCATCCACTAGCTTATGCACATACACTATCCATTGTACCATGGAAAAAATTGGTTATGGTGGTCGACATCCACATCGTGTCCCCTTGTTAACTGCCAGATGCCAAACGATTTGGCTGCGGCTTGCAAAGGCCTATTGCAACTAGAGTGCAGAAAATTGGAAATGCATCATCTGGTGTGACGTATCATGATATCAACTTCATCACACCAATGGGAGGGTGCATGTGTGTGGCGTAAACCACAGACAGTGATTAACCCAGCTTGTCAAGTTGGGGTCATACAAGCAGACGGAGGCAGTTCAACAGTTTGGGGTACATTTGCATGGGCTTTCTTTGGGCCCCTTGTACCCTTTAGGATTCCAGTCACCTGCACAATGTAAGTGAACATCTTCACCGACCGTTTGCGCCCATTCATAATTATTCTGTTTCTGCACCGTGACACCATCTTTCAACAGGACAATGCCACGTTGCATACTTCCCGAGTGGCAATCAATTGGCTTCAGAAGCGTCCAAGTGAGTTCACCACACTCAAATGGTTCCCCTCAATTGCCAGGCATCAACCCCATCGAGAATTTGTGGGACAAGTTGGAAAGATCTGGTTGAGCCTTCCAACTCCCCACCTGCAATGTGGATGCTGTTCAAAAGGCAATCCTCACTTCACGGGCAGCAATACCACTTCTGTGTTTTTAACACCTCATCAAGTGGAGCAACACATAATTAGGTAGGTATATATAGTAATTTGTCCATTCAGTTTAGTTTGATTTGGTCATTTTTCATTTTGGGTTTGGTATTAATGTGCTTCAACATGTATAAACACATACATTCTTCTGCGGATTCCACCTTTGGGGGGGGGGGGCATTCTCAAGATCGATACAAAACTGAAGAGAAATTTTGGAAATATTAGTTAGGGGAAGGGGGAGGTCGTTTTTTGGGAATCATATTTCATTCTTTAAAACTTTTGAAAACGTAAGTTAAACGGAGTAAAGTTTTTTCCGGTAATCATAATTTCATTTTCTCATGATGTGTTCCTCTTTCGCAGTAGTTGTTAAATGTAACTTTATTCCCTAAATATTGGTATTTCACCTTGAAAATGGGGGAACAATTTTCAAAAGCGGAAGTTAGACGGCGTGAAAATTTCCTTTTAATCTTCAGACGCGCGATTCTTCTTCGGATTCGAGGAATTCTGGTATTTTCCTTCATCATTTAGGTGGTTCTTGAGATTGACGCATAACTGAACAAAAATTTAGGAGAGTTGGTCGTTTTCCATCTGATGATGGAATTCCAACCTTCAAAAACGGAAGCTAGACGTGGTGAAGATTTCTCCTGTAATCATATTATTTTCTCGTGATATTTTTTCTGCCTGGTATTGTAGTTAAATATAATTTTATTCAATAAGTACTTGTATTTCATCTTAAAAATGGAAGAAATATTTCTGAAGATGGAATTTGGACTGAGAGAAGATTTTTCTTTCAGTTATAAAGATTTTCCACCTGCAATGTTCCCTTTGTCATGTGTTCTTGTTATGTGTCAGTAATTTTATATTTTTAATAGAGTGATATGCTCCAATTTAATATTTACAGAAATGAATTTCAGTGAACAATTCTGTCTTGCTTGTTCCGTGTTATATGCACAATGTTTCATGTGTTCTGATTTTTTACCCAGGTTAGCTTTTTTTCTTTTTTCTTTTTGAAATTTATGATTGAGTACAAGCAAGAAAAGCAGCAGATTCACCTCATGCTTTGAATTGATATTTTTTTATGTATGTTTTGCACATGTGGACACTAGCATTTGAAGTTACAGCCATTGCCTAAATGCCGATCTCTTGGAAATGTTTCATTTCCAAAAAAATAATAATTTTTGTAGCAATATGAAAATTACATTACTTGAAAAAAAAGATAGAGATTTCTTGAGGGAGAAAGACTATGAAAACTTCAAAAAACAATCACCCATCCAGTTATGAAAGCAGTGAGACAGTTCACCATTAACACTTTACTTCAAAGTTCAGTCAAGCGTTACTGTTTTAGGGTAATGTAGCTGCATTTTATGACAACAGAAACTCTTTCTCTCTCATTGATCTGGAGTCTTTGTGATCATGAAGTTTTATGCTAATATT
This sequence comes from Macrothele yani, assembly GCA_039090855.1. NCBI lineage: Eukaryota > Metazoa > Arthropoda > Arachnida > Araneae > Macrothelidae > Macrothele > Macrothele yani. Next base: position 145,792,687 of record CM077028.1, read on the forward strand.
GATCAGCAAGAATCAGAAAGAAAGAATGTGGTTGCAACATCATGAATTGATTGGGGGAAATTGTACAAATTACATCTTTGGTTTTAACTTCTTCCATTGCGAGAAACTCTTTATATAGAATGTTTCTAGGGTTGTTTTTGTACTTAACTGTTGTTAAAATCAAGGAAAGAATTTTAAAGTGTAATACAGGGAAATAATTTGATCCCGAGATCTACTTTTTTGTCGTTTTGGAAAGTAAGTAACTGCACTTGTTGATGATGTGGTTGATCTTTTTAATGATTTCCATCATGCAGGCTATGCATGCTTTGAAACTGCCCTGTTACAAAGTAGGCAAGATAAAATGAATGATGGACATGATTGGAAAAAACAAAAAAACAGGTGCAGTATGTGAATAGGACAAATATTGTAGTTTTTTGGAGTCCCAAATATGATGCTGTCACCATTACTTCTAGAGAGCATTGTGTCTGTGGTTTTCATTGCTAAGATTTTGCATTTTTGAGTGATACATGATAACATGGAGTGGTAGTAATTACGTAGCATGCTACAAAACCCATCATTTCTGGAATCGGTAGCAATGGTATGAGATGTTGCAATGTGAAGAATCATGTTTCATTATGTTCTTGCCATGGATGAAGCTATGAATAAGTGAGAATGCCACCTACCATTCTGTATTATTTCTGTGATAAAGTTTGCAGTGGTAAAGAAAGTGATGTGGGGGGTGGGGGCTTGCCACACCCACCATGACGTATTTCATTCATTTCGCAACCATGTAGTCCACTGCTATGGGAGTTCTGTCAGCTTGTTTCAAAACTAAAAGGTTGCCTCATGATCAGAGGCATGAGTTTCTATCTAGTCATCCTAATTGGGCCAAGGTGAAGCTTGAGTGGCATGCTTGGCATGTGGCACTGGTTCTATTCTGTCCCCGGAACCAGTTGCCCCAAATTAGAGGTGAGTGACTCTCTATAAGTTCTTTAGACTTATATAGATTAGATGCTCATGGGTGTTGTTAAATCTCGGAAACAAACAAACAGAAAGAAAAAAATAAAGCACCCTTTTAAAATCATTGCTTTCACATTTTTTTGTGTATTTTTTTTTTTTTTTTTTTTTTTTTTCTCCTTAGGTACAAAAATTCCTTGTGGGAAAAATTTGGTGTGAACTATGTTTACTTGGTAATAATTGATGTCATGGCTATTCCTAGACTTGATACACTATAAATTTCACTAAATTATGGGTTTTACACAGGGATAAAGGAAATTACTTACAGTCAAATTTTTGGGTAGCACCCCTACCCTTCTTCAGGACTACACTATAGTAGGTGTTGCCATTCATTATCTAAATTCGAACCTTTCACATCATTTAATGTTGTACCTTTTCTCTCAATTTCCAGTTCTTCTGACAATTTTCTCTTGAAAAAGTGCTGTTGATGTGTCAGAACTTCTACGGAGTCCCAAAGCACTTTATGTCCTGTATTTTGAACATGCCTATCCAAATCTATCAAATTTTTAATTGCAGCTACATTAAAAAAAATTTCATTGCAGCTGCAATTAAAAATTTGGCAAACAAAACAGGTTTGGACAGACATGTTCAAAACATAGGACATAAATTTAGTGCTTTGGGACATTGTAGAAGTTCTGACATATATCAACAGCACTTTTTCAAGAGAAAATTGTCAGAAGGACTGGAAATTGAGAGAAGAGGTACAACATTAAATGATGTGAAAGGTTGGAATTTAGATAATGAATGGCAACACCAGTCCTGAAGAAGGGTAGGGGTGCTATCCAAAAATTTGACTGTAAATAATTTCCTTTATTCCTGTGTAAAACCCATAATTTAGTGAAATTTATAGTGTACTATGTTTACTGTTATTCTGCTTTCAGATTTCAACATTGACACATTTAAATGCTTAGATCCTCTATTGCAAGATTTGTATGTTTCATTCATATGGCTCCTGTATTTATTATTTAAAATGAAATCTTTTTAAAACATAATTTTTATTTTTTCATGGTGTTGTTCTCACTTGTCTTCCAACTTGAAAATATTGATTTCAATTCTTTAGTATCACAATTATTACTGTGGTTATCTCCCTCTCATGTTAGCTTCAGAAATCATAAAAAAATGTTTACATTTTGAAATAGTATTAATCTTAGTAGATTGGAGAGTGATTCCCCTTCTACACAACTCCTTTTTGGCTTTTTTTTTTTTTCTTTTTTCTTCTATAACTGTATGTGTGCATAAAGTTTTGTGGCCACATTTGACCCTGTATGCAGCTTACACAGTAAGCTTTGATGTAAAATATTTCTTGGTGTCCTAAAAATACCTTGGAGCATTTATAGTTAACATGGTATCAGATATATTAACTGCTTTATGTTCATTTCACCATTTTAAGTCTGTGTGTATCTTTTCAAAGTTAGGTAATTTATATTTTCTAATAGTGTGTGTTAAATTTTTTTCTTTCAGAGGTACCTCAAAACCTAGGCCCAAGTCAGCATACATAATGACTGGGGGTAGTGATCAGGCATCACTTTGCTCTCTAGATAGTCAGGCAAACAAGAGAAATTCATGTTACCTTACATCAGGTAGGTCTGTCATAAGTGTTTGGGGCAAAAAATAATTTAGCATCCAGTTCGTGAAGGTTTCATTATTTGTCATTCTGCTTGTATCTGTTAAGGCAATACTACTCTAGGAAATATTGTCTTCAGTGATACATATCACTAAGCTGTTTTTCTCTGAAATTCAGGGGTTAGCTCTGCAAAGAAAGATAATCCACCACATAAATGTTTAACTGATTATTTATTTACTTATTGTTGTTGTATCAAAAGTTTCCATTTACAGCGATCTTGGCACACAGCTCGAGCTTCACTTGCATCCATCACATGATGTACACGAGACCTTCTGTACTTCATACTCATAATCTTTTTCTCATGTACACACTCCTGAATCTGGTCCTCCCATGATTTCCTTGTCATTCCTCTACTTTTCTTTTCTTGCCACTTGGGCTGTAAACATTTTCTTAGTAAGCATCTCATCACTCATTCTTTCAACATGGCCAAACCACCAAAGAATATTAGTCTCCACCTTACTGACAACATTTTGCTTCACATTACACAACTCCCAACACATCTTCATTTCTCACATGATCAGAGAGTGCCCCCCCCCCCCACACACACACACACCACCTTCGTAAGTACTGCATCTCTCCTGTACACCTGGTTCCTATGTCTCTTCTGCATTACCCAAGTTTCACTGCCATACATCAGAGTAGGAAAATTACCCTTTCATACACAGCCATGCAGGACTCTCTTCAGAATCCATCATTCCTGTAAAATCCTCATTATGCAGCTATAACTTTCAATGAAGAATTCACTCGCCTACTAATTTCACCATCTAATTCGTTAATTATTTGTACCTTCAGATGATCACTTGATTGTCTGAAGGTATATATTAGCTTTCAGATAATGAAGTACAGGTGACTGATATGTTAGTATGAGGGGCATTCTATAAGTTCTAAGCCTAATAAAATGCCAGTAATTTTATTCTTACAATATTGTGCCACTTCATACACAAAATTCTTTTGCAGATTCACAGAATTCTGCAATTTTTGGCATCATTTGGGTTGTCTTTGAGATCAGTGAAAACTGAAGAGAAATCTTGGAGGAATAGTGGGAGGGAGGGGTATGTTTTCTGCCTAGGGATGGTATTTCATTTTTTAAAACTTCTGAAAATGGAAATAAAATATAATGAAGGGTTAATGTTAGGAATTATTAAGTGATATTGCACTCACAGTAAAAGGTTGTTTATAAAAATTATAGGTTGCTAAGTTGATTACAAAAATTATTTCGGGAGTTGTTGTTTTTTACTATGAAGGTTTTACTTAAATATTGCTAGCATGAAGTATTTAGGTTTCTTTGAGACCAAATGACAATTGGTATGGTATTTTAAATCTCTAAACTGTCATACATGAGGGCTATGGGTTGATGATAATGAACAGTTCTGATATTACGACGAAAAGTAAATTATATACATTTTCAGTTTTGTTTTCTGAAAGCCACACTTTCTCATTAAAATTTTGTGTGTTTGTTGTTGTTGTATTTACTTCAAAATTTAAAAGTCAAAAATTGTGTTTGTAGAATTTGTTGTTGTGTGTAGAAGAATGTCTCACTGTTTCTGTTCTATAGGTGGTGACAGACATGAATTTGATGCTGATTCACTGAACAGCACGAGCACAACTTCATCTCGCAAAGCTGCCAGCCCAAGTCATATCAGCAATCATGTGTTGCCTCTGCACAGTGGATCCTCCCCTGGTGGGACTTCTGGTTCAAAAGACACGGGTCCTTCAAGCGATGGCACATCTGACACTGCTTCTACATCGTCATCTGCTGTAGCTGCTGAATACACTGGGCCAAAGCTCTTTGTCAAACCCACAGCTAAGTCAAATAAAGGAATAATCACAAATGCCATAAACACTGTTCTAGCTGGGGCTGTCAATGCAGAAACCAAACGAAAAGTCCTTGAGGTAACAGTCATTCCAAAAATGTATCTTTTGTACAAATCTGCACACATAGATTATTCATAGCTGCCAAATCTGTTTTCTTGGGTGTCCTCTGGTTTTCATTTCAAATTTCTGATTCACCCTTTTGATATCATGGTTTTTCAGAAATTCTTGCAAAACTTAAAAAAAACTGTGTTTCTTTGTGTGCAGAAAAAAAAATTATTAAATGCATGTTCATTCAGTTGTATGAAATTTATTCAGTATTTTGGTTTGAAATGGTGGGATTAAAACTGTCCAAACACAGTTTTAATTTTAGTTGTACAAACTTTATTCAGTATTTTGGGCAAGTTTTACAAAGGTGGGGAAGGGAACGACAACAACTGATTCATATGATACTTTCTTTTCTCTGTTCTTTCAGTTTTATGATGACTTGATTTTCTGTCATAATAAATGTTTTATGGAAACAAACTGTGTTATAGATTTTCAGCTTCAAAGTGAAGTTGAATTACTTGAAAGGCATTATTTGTGTTAGAAAGATTACAGACTTTTTGCATACAAATCTCGTGAACTCCTTTTATTTTTATGAGAAAATTCATTTTCTGACAGCCTGAAGGTTATGGAATGTAGAAAAGAAGTGGGAATGTTTTAAGAACTATGTTGTCACTGCTGCTGAAGAGGTCTGTGGCATCACCATAGTGGACAACAGTAGAGGTGATGCTTCGTGGAATAGTGAGATCGAAGAGGCAGTAAAGAAAAAGAAGGAAGCCTATTTAGGGTTGTTGCAAGATAGAGTTTCTGTGGATGAATATCGCTGTAAGAAGCGTGAAGCCACTAAGCTGGTTTGCTGGAGTAAGGCAAAAGATAGGAAGGAAAAGGTGAAAAGGCATGAATTGGCTTTTTGGAAAGATAGGAAGATTTTCTGGAAGTACAAGAGACTCAGGGGAAACAAAGTTTTAAGTTGTGTGAAGAATAGGATCTGCGAAATGATATGGGAGCCAAATGAGTTAAGTGAAAGATGGGGTGAATTCTTCTGTGAGTTATTAGATCAGGAAAGCAAAGGTGATTCTGAGGCAGAAGCAGATGATACCACAGTGAAGGATGGAAGCACAGAAGGGATCTCAAGAGGAAGAGGTCTGTAAAGCTCTAAAATCTCTTCTGAATGGTAAGGCTCTGGGAGTTGATGTGGCATAACTGCCAAGATGTTGAAATATGGTGGTGACTGTAATGGACTGGTTAACTGAAATTTGCCAGTTATGCTGGGAGTTGGGATTGGTCCCTCGGAATTGGAAGGATGCTATCATTGTTCCCTTGTATAAGGGAAAAGGTGATCAGACTTACTGCAAAAAGTATCATGGTATTGGCCTACTGAGTGTGCCAGTGAAAGTGTTCGGTAAGGTCGTTATTGAAAAAATACGGGGTCTTACATCAGAGAAAGTGTGGGATGTTCAGAGTGGTTTTATGCCTGGTAAAGGCTGCACTAACCAAATTTTTGCATTACGCATAATGATTGAAAAGTATCTGGCTGTTGGTAAGAAATTTTTGCTGCCTTCATAGATTTAGAGAAAGCTTACAGCCGAGTAAATAGGATGCTTTTGTGGAAGGTATTGAATGAATAAATACGGTGTTACTGAGAATCTACTTAACAGTGTAAAAGCCATGTATGCTGACAGTAGAGCTTGTGTATGAGTGAATGGTGTTTTATCAAAATGGTTTTCTATTGGTGCAGGAGTCAGATAAGGTTGTGTAATCACCATGGCTATTTAATATACACTGACGGAAAAAAAATCCCAACACCAAGAAGGGATTCTGTTAGATAAACGACAGTTGGTAGGCGGCGAGAGTACATCTGTAAGATGACGTCTATGCAAATTTTGCGCTCGGCGCATACGTGTGGCTCTAGTAGCGCCCCTCGGAACATGCAAAGCAGGTTTGCTGTAAATACACGCTGTAACGTTCGTGAGCGTTAGTTATCGTTGAGATTCGACGTAGGGTGTTGATGTTAGTCAAGAATGCCTTTAAGAAGACGAAGAAGCCATTATCAACAGCTCACTGAGTTTGAACGAGGTCGTGTGGGCTACGAGAAGGTGGATTTTCTTTCCGCAATATTGCAGAACGACTTGGCAGGTATGTAGCCACTGTGCATGATTGTTGGCAGCGGTGGTCAAGGGAAGGTACTGCCTCAAGAAGACCAGGTTCCGGCCGGCCATGTGGCACTACTGAGAGGGAAGACCGCCGTGTATGGCATATGGCGCATCGTATTGCGTCTGTGGCAGCAGTTCGAGCTGCAGTTGCCACCACAGTGACACAACGAACTGTTACAAATCAGTTACTTGAAAGACAGCTCCGAGCCAGACATCCTGTAGCGTGCATTCCACTTACACCACTGCCGTTTGCGACGTCAGTGGTGTCAAGCTAGAGCTCATTGGAGGACGGAGTGGAGATCTGTTGTGTTTTCTGATGAAAGCCGGTTCTGCCTGGGTGCCAGTGATGGCCGTGTGTTGGTTAGAAGGAGGCCAGGTGAGCGCCTGCAACCAACCTGTCTGCGGCCGAGACACACTGGACCTACACCTGGAGTTATGGTCTGGGGAGCAATTTCCTATGACAGCAGGAGCACTCTCGTGGTTATCCCACGCACCCTGACGGCACAGTTATACGTCGGTCTGGTGATTCAACCTGTTGTGCTGCCATTCATGAACAGCATTCCAGGGGGTGTTTTCCAACAGGATAACGCTCGCCCGCATACTGCTGTTGTAACCCAACATGCTCTACAGTGTCGACATGTTGCCGTGGCCTGCTAGATCACCAGATATTTCACCAATCGAGCACGTATGGGACATCGTTGGACGACAACTCCAGCGTCACCCCCAACCAGCATTAACCGTCCCTGTATTGACCGACCAAGTGCAACAGGCATGGAACTCCATCCCACAAACTGACATCCAGCACCTGTATGACACAATGCATGAACGTTTGCGTGCTTGCATTCAACATTCTGGCGGTTACACCGGTTATTAATGTACCAGCATTTCACATTTAAAATGGCTCTTCTCGCGCTTACATTAAACTGTGATCTTGAAACCTTAATCGATTAAATATGTTACCTATACAAATGTATTGCCGCCATTTCATTCCTCTACAACTATTTTTTCGTGGTGTTGGGATTTTTTTCCGTCAGTGTATTTATGGATGCGTGATGCCAAAATAGATAATACAGGTGTATGTCTTGGTGATATCTGTGTGTGTAGATTGCTGTATGCTGATGACACTGTCTTGTTGGCAGAGAGCAAAACAGGGCTCTTGCCCCTCCTGGATTTCCTTGAAAACTCTGGAATTAAATTTTTATTTTCCAGGGCCCTGGAAAACTCCTGGAAAACATGCAATTTTTAATGACTCCTGGAATTATTGTATTGCTTTTTATACTGAACTAGTTTGATTAAAAGATTTGCAGCCAGTGTTGCATCCGAAACGTTATCTCTTCTCCAGCTGTAAACTGGAGTGATAGTGTGGGGGAAGGAAGGGAGTTGGAGAAACTTCCTTGCCTAAACGGCTGCACGAGCATCTCCTGCATGCTACTGGGATAAAAAATTTGATTCTCTATCTTCGTGGAATTTCGACAAAACTGGCTGAAAATTTAATGCTTTCAATAAATTGCTAAAAAACCCATCAAATTTCATGTGAAGCAGATAAAATTGTGAAAACTAGCCGCTAAAAGTTTTAATCATGTTTCCATTTGCCAACAGTATGTCATAATAAAATATTGAGTGTTAGAACAGCTATAGCATATGCCATAACTATTCATAATTTACATGCATACAATTATAATCATAATAGGTTGCTTACCTTTTTTACACATTTCCCTGCACATTTTATTTTTGGTAGTCTAGCTTGGTTCAAGCCTCTGGTGCGGTGGTCTTTATCGTCTTCAGGTTCATTCAATGCTTGGCTAATGTATAAGTCCTTGAAGTGTACTGCATTAATGACTTCAGGCCCCAACAGCGTCTACTTCCCCTCCAACCACTCTTACCAACGTGTAAAACCCAACTTTAGTTGGTTGATTGACATTTATAAAACCAAAATTCTTTAACTCAAAACGAACTGACATGACCATTAAACAGAAATGTCCTATTTACATACACACAGAAATTCCAACCAAAAATATTAAAAACATATTTACAACTATTTACACGCAACTTATCTTATTCCCCTCTGTGTCATTCCCTCAATTCCTGTTTCCTACACCTCACGACTTGTTTTTAATATTTTGGGTTGGAATTTTTGTGTGTATGTAAATAGGACGTTTCTGTTTGTTGGTCATGTCAGTTCGTTTTGAGTTAAAGAATTTAGGTTTTATAAATGTCGGTCAACCAACTAAAGTTGGGTTTTACACGTTGGTAAGAGTGGTTGGAGGGGAAGTAGACGCTGTTGGGGCCTAAAGTCATTAATGCAGTACACTTCAAGGACTTGTACATTAGCCAGGCATTGAATGAACCTGAAGAAAACTAAGCTAGACAACCAAAAGAATAAAACGTGCAGGGAAATGTGCACAAAAAGGTAAGCAACCTATTATGAAAATAAAAAATGTTATGCACAATTCAAAAAGTTTTCATTTGATTGTAGTGAAATTTGCAGGGTGACTTTATGACCCAGTTATGGCATCTGTGAAAACATTCAGATCTTTTAATTGAAAATTCGGAAAATTACTTTTTCAACACTTTTTTGCTCGTCTTTTGTAAAATAAGTTTGTGCTTATGTTATCCGTCCATCTGTTCGTATGTCTGCTGACACTATACCTCTGCAACTATACTTCGTTTCACCCTAAGAGGACACTGCAGTTTAAGGTACAAGAGCCTACGCACTCGCTGAACCTTCGAGGACGGCCAAGAATTATGTTCATCTGCATCACTCCCCACTGTGTCTTGCTGTTAACAGCTGTCAATCACTTCCCCCGTCAACTCATTGGCATCCTTGTCTCCCAAACACTGCATATCTACACATGTGTATGGTGGTCTAATTTTAAAACTTAATTTCTGAAAATAGATCATTTTCAGATTTGTCTAAAATAACTAATGTACTTATAAGTAAACAGCTAGGATAATATATAGTCTGATTCTGGGCAGTAAATGCATTGGTTTCACGTACCTTCCCTTTCAGTGTCATCTTAGGACGAATCGAAGTATAATATAATAGTCTGATTTGAAAAATTCTTTTTGCAGCTTGAAATGTGCGAATGACAATCCTTTATTTCGTCTTTTTTTTCCTATGATGCACAATTTTTGCCGTTAGTGGGTGTAAATGCAGATGATGTCAAATTCAAAATACATTTTATTCCATATATTTGCTTCTAAATGCCCAACTGAATTTTTTTTTTCCCTTTCGATTCCATTTATATCGAAGATTATTTTAGGTATAGTCGCTTTTTCAAGTTACGCATAGATTTTCCGCTAGGGCGTAAAAAGAAAACTATGTTTTCCCCAATATCTTCGCTTCTAAAACTCTGATTTGAAAAATTCTTTCTCCAGCAGATTACAGCTCCTGATGGGAAATCTTTTGCATATAATTTCTAATTTTTGGTAAAAAAAACTGTTTGGCCACCAGCGGGCATAAGTGTTAATTTCTGCATCTGTGGCATTTGCAGCAAAATCTGAGCTTCTAAAATCTCGATTGAAAAAATTTGTTCGTGGACCGATACCAGTCACGTCGATAAACCTTTTCTGTATATTTTTATTTTAAAATAATGCATTGTTTCTCCGCCAGGGAGTGTATAACTTATTTTTGTCGATATCTCTGCTTCTAAGTGACAGATTTGAAAAACTCTTTCTTTGTTGGATAGAGTTTCCACCGCAAAATGTTTTTCATATGATTTCAAAATTTTCAAGTAATTCATGGACTTTCCACTAGGTGGCGTAAAGGTAAAATGCATTTCCTCAATATCTCTGCTTCTAAAACACAGATTTGAAAAATTCTTTCTGCACCGGATACAGCTTCCAATGGAAAATGCTTTGCATATATTTTTTAATATTTGGTAAAGAATGGTTTGGTCATGATGTATTTGCAGCAAAATCCAGGCATGTGATTCTTCTGCTAATTAGCAGAATTCCTTGAATCCACTTTTTAGAAAAACGGAAATCCGCTAGACTTGTCATTCGCGATCTCAGGCTTTTTGACAAAAGTTTCTGACTGTTGATATGTTGGGGGAAAATTTTGGGGCAAGAGAGAGAGAGAGAAAGAAAGAGATTCGTTGGGGAGGTGGCGATATTTCAGTTGCAAGGCATACTCTTTCTGCTGCTGCGTCGCTGACCTGCAGCTCTGGGCTGACGTTGCTGCTGCGCAGCCAAGAAGGAGATCACTGCGCGTGATGTCCCTTCAAACGTATTGGTATACTCGAAACTGTTTTCTTAGGGGAACACTCTGTTGTTTCAGTTCAAATCTAACCTTTCTACTGCTATTTGTATTATTTATTTGCTGGGGGGGTCAGTTGAGAGACTGCGCAGCTGCCAAGAGATCAACGAGAAAGAAAAGTTCTGTTCACATGTGATTGAACATTTACGTTACGAATCTTCTCTCTCACTGGTGGGCAAAAGTGTCATACATGTCTGGAGATGCCAAACCATTATGGGTGACTAACGAAAATTACGGAAATTCAGATTTTCGCTGATTATAAGAATGTTTTACTAGTTTTTAGAATAATTCCGTACTCCTCCGGGATTATGGAATTAGGGATGACTAACGACAAATTACGGAAATTCAGATTTTTGCTGTTATTAAAAATGTTTTACTGGTTTTGTGATTAATCAGTAGAAAAGCCTCTGAACAAAGATCGTGGTGCACGTCTTTCTTTCTTTTTATCCCCCAAGGGGGAGGAATTTGTTTTGCTTGTTTGAAAGCTAAGTGGGGAAAATGCACAGCGCCAGGCCAGGATTACGTCGGCTCGGCGTGCTTCTTTCGCCATAGCGGGATTACATCGGCCCGAAGCCTCTAAACAAAGTTCGTGATGCAGCTCTTTTTTTTTTTTTTTTTTTTTTCTTTTCTTTCCGGGAAGGAGGAATTAGTTTTGCTTGTTTGAAAGCTAAGTGGGGAAAACACACGGCGCCAGGCCGGGATTACGTCAGCCCAATGTGCTGCTTTCGCCGTGTCCCGAGATTGCATCTGAACAAAGTTCATGCAGGGCTACCAGACCTGCACCAATTGCGCCAGCCCGTGCCAAAACGTTGTTCTTGCGCCATTCTGCTAAAAAAATCTCGATTTTGACGAAATCTGCACCAATTTTGCACCAAAATGTAAAATTTACCGGTCATCGATAATTTAGCGTAATCTTAAGACATTCGAAATTGATTCAGCAGTTAATTTGTACGTGAGATTCTTCCGCGGATTTGCGTAGTCTCCCCCCTCCTTTGTCATTTTCAAGAGTTGATGCAAAAGTGAAGAAATTTTCGGGGCATTAGTTAGGGGGGTCGTATTCCATCTGCGGATGTCTTTTTAACGTTCAGAAATGGAAGTTAAACGGATTGCAGATTTTTCCCGTAATCTTATTTTTTTTTTTTTCTCGTGTGATGTTGCTTCTGTTCAGTATTGTTGTTAAATATAATTTCATTGCATAATATCAGCTTGAAATTGTAGGCAACGATTTCCGAAAACGGAAGTTAGGCCACCTGAAATTTCCCCGTAATCTTCGGCCACGAGATTCTTACGCTTATTCGAGGAATTCTGTCTTTTTTGTTATCATTCGGACCATTTACGAGATCGATGCACAACTGAACTGAAATTTTGGGAGAGTTGGTGGTGGTGTGTGTGTGGGGGGGTCGTTTTTTCCGTCGGAGGACGGAATTTCATCCTTCGAAAACAGAAAGTAGATGGAGGTAAGATTTCTCTCGTAATCGTAATTTTTTTCTCACAATGTTTCCCCTACCCAGTATTGTTAGATATATCATTTTATTCCATAAATATTTGTATTTCAGCTTGAAAATGTTGGATAAATTTCCGAAAACTGAAGACGGACGGAGCGAAGATGTCTTCCATAATGTGTGTGTGTCCCCCCCATTCCCCGCGATGTTCTCACTCCTATGTAGTTGTTAAATGTCATCATCCTCATAAATGTGTATGCATTTTAGCTTGAGATAAGGGTGGGGAAATTTCTAAAAAACGGAAGTGATGAAGTTTGGAAATTTGTAAGAATTGATGCATGGTGTTCCTAAAAAGTATTCATTCTCTGAAAATTACACCATTTATCTAAAACAGTGAAAGCTCTGATTTCAGAATCCATGGTTCTCAGGCTGAAAGTTCTTTAAGCATGATGGATGAAATTGTCATCTGAGGGAATAAAAAAAAAACGAAAAAAAGAAAGAAAAGTAACAAAGAAAAATGGTAAGGGAAAACTATCAGCAGAAAAAAAAGTAAACAGTGTATGCTGTGCAGTGGCAGAGTCAACAAAAGACAAATATGGCCGTGGAACTTGCTGAGAAGAAAGTAGGGTTTGCTCGCAAGAGGAAACCAGAGCTAATGTTCTAGCAAGTACAAGGACAAAACCAGGAAAAAAACTGCTTGAAGCTATGTCTTTCAAAACCACCCTATTTTGTTTGGAATTCAGTAATTTTATAATTGTGAATACAGTGGTGTGGTCTAGTTAAATATGTTCATAAATAAATTACAGTGAATGATTCAGTTTTGTTCATGCTGCATAATATTTACACTTTCTCACTGCACAGTCTGATTTTTCACCAAATTAAAAAGTACAGTTTTGTTTTTTTCTTCGTCAGTCTCATGTATGTTAATTAAAATCGCTCACGAGTACTATGGGTAAATGAAGGAATTGTTTATATCACGTAACTTGTAATCAATTATCCGGAATACTAATCTTTTGGCTCTTACTTAAAGTCTGAATTTTGCCCCGTACGTTCAGGGAGCAGAATTTTTAGGAGGTTTTCTTTTTCTCATTTTGACCTACCTTGGGGAACATCTTCACCCTCACACTTTTCTTTTTCCAGATGGAAGGTGCGTTGAACCACTTACTAACTCGCAATCGTCTGCTTAATGTCCATGTCCGTACATGCAGGACCCCACGTATGCAAGAGCAGTGGCTCTTTCAGACAGCAACAACAAAAAAGTCATAAACTGATTTTACTACTGAAGAAGGGGGGACATGCATCCTATGCCAAAACGTCACTGCGTAAGTGTTAAGCAATGGAAGCAGCTTTTATATCACCAACTTTACTAAATCTCACTATTATCTAATAGTTTTGGTTCCAGTTGTAATTGTTCACAGCAATAACGAAAGTTTGACATTGATAATTACTGGATGAAAAACATTGTATGAAGAGTATCATGGTGCAACTGCTGAAAGGCGATTTTACAATTTGATTATTAAATGTTACATTAGTTTTTCCTTTTATATCGAAGGTACGCTTTCCTTCAGAAAACCTTAGGAGTTTGTGATGCACACGCAAACCACGTACGCGTGGCTTGCCAGTTGGTTGGTTTCAGAAATAATATATTTTCATCTGAATGCCATGAATCTCGAAAAATATGCTGCTATAAACCAACCAAACAACAAACAGTAATTACATATTATTTATTCTTCCTAAGTGTATATTCGCAAGCGTTCAATAACAATAGCAACAGTTCTTGGACTTGGCAGCATCCTATTCGTGTTACAGCGAAACAAATGCATTCAGAAGAAAATCCCTGATATTAATGTGTTATGCTTAAAATATTGCAGGTCATGTAGTTTTCAATAAATCGTGAGTTAGTATAATTGTTTTCCCATTTATCTCACTGTAGGAACGACAGAAATGCTAATTAACAGTCGTAAGAGAAGCAGTAAAATATCAACAAACCTGAAATATAATATTTTTTTCATAGTTCGTTAAATAATGGTAATTCAGTATATAAACATAACTTTTTAAGTACAGCATGGACTTAAAACAATTAAAATACTATCAGTAGCTGCTCCAAAACCTGAGTTCTGCTCCAAAATGCAAATTTTCTCGCTCCAAAACGCAACGTTTCTGCTCTAAATTGCATATTTTCCTGCTCCAAGAATTGCTCCGAAACATGGTAGGTGCACTAACACCCCTGTTCATGATGCAGCTCTTTGCACCCCCCCCCCCTTCCCCCGGAACTGGAATTTTGTTTTGCTTGTTCGAAAGCTAAGTGGAAAGAAAACACTGCGCCGGCCAGGGATTACGTTAGTTAGAAGCCTCGGAACAAAGTTCGTGATGCAGCTCTTTGTTTCTTTCCAATATCTCTGCTTCTAAGAGTCCAATATGAAAAATTCTTTCTTTATTGGAGAGCGTTTCCACTGCGAAATGTTTCTCATATAGTTTTAAATTTTTCTTAATGTACAAGTATGCCACCAGAGGGTGTAAGTTCACGTTTCCATTTATAGCAATATCTGTGGGACTAAAAACTGGATGGAAAAACTTTTCTTCAGAGAGATACTACTAACTATGCAAACTCTGTGTGCATATTTTTTCCCAAAATAATACGCAATTTTGCCATTAGGGGACGTAAATTCTTAATCTGTTTTTCTCAATATCTCTGCTTTTACATGTGCGATTTAAAAAATTATTTCACACCGGATGCCATTTATCTTGTAGAACACTTTAGGCTAGTTTATAAAGAATTTTGTAGTTCACAGTTCTGTCAGTATGTGATGTCTGTGTACTTCAGTTTGCAGCTGTATCGCCACTTCGAAAACACTATTGAGAAATTGCAACTTTACTGTTTGCCATTCGCTGTGCTAGAGATGTGGAGCATTATCCTCTTTAAGTAATGCACAGATTTACCAATAGGAGACGTAAAGGTCGATACCTTTTTCGTCATCGTCACGTCTTTTTCTCTCTATTTCTGTTTCCGGGAGATGTGTTTGAAAAGTTCTTTTTTTCTTGGCATAACTTTTTCCGTACAGAATATTTTTTGCCTGTTTTCAACTTTTCCATTATTAAAAATTTTTCTGCTAGAAGTCATAGAGTTACATAATGTTTCCTTCTCTCGTATATTTCTTCTTTTAACTGTTCGATTTGAAAATCTTTTTGTCTTTCATACTTTTCTTGTGCTATGAGAAACTTTTGTGCGCCATTTGTTAATTTTTGTGACATGCTTTTTGCCACTGGTGAAATTAAGCAGATATTTCTATTTCTGGATGTTTTGTTGATTGTTGAAACTGGTTGATTGTTTTCCTAACCAGTTCCATTGACTTTAAATAGCTTTGAAAAATTTAATTTTCATTAGAACGGATTCAAAAGACGTGCCCATTACAACCGAAAATTCTGTGTCATCTTTCTTGGGTTTTTTTTTTTTTTTTTTTTTTTTTTCGTTTTTTGTTCCTGGTTGCCCAAAGGGTTGGCATTCGAACTTTTCGGGTTCTTCTTTCTAGTTTCTTGAATTCCAGAGTATGGAATATTCTGTGTTTTAGATTTGTATCAAAGTGGATAAAAAAAAAAAATCCTGTGAAGCTTGGTGATGCACAGTGTCATTATTGAGGTTTACATGATGCATACTCTGTGAATGCTTTGGGGTCTTTCACTTTAGCTCAGGGCCTGCACTCTGATATGCAGGCATTGTAAAAATATATTGGTTACAGGGAAGAAAATTATCAGTATCATGGATGAAGTTTATTTTGTTTGTTTCAGAAATGCAAGGAAGCATTTCTGAAACAAACAAAATAAAATAAAATAAATTTGTTCCCATCATAAGGAATAAAATATATGATTTGCAAGGAAGCATGTTTAAGATTTTAATGAATCAGAATGTCCCATCTCTACTAATGTGTATATATCTTTTCTGCTTTCAGTCAATGTATTCTAAATGTGTAGTGCTGCCCCAGTGGCCAAATGGTTTGATGCACTTCCTCTGACCATTTGCCTAAGGTGGGCCTGGTTTCAAGTTCCATATGAGATATGGGTGGTGTATTTGTCTAATGGAACTGGCCCTGTACCTTCTCTGCTACAAGTGGCCCTAAATTAAAGTTGCACAACTGCTTATAGCACCTAGAGTTGCGCATGGTGGTCAATAAACCCTGAAACATGAAAAAAAATAATAATAATAATAATAAGTAGTAAACTTCAGCGCAGTTTACAATAGAGACAACAAAGCCCTGTGATTCTAGCAAAAGTTTGGGCTCTGGAATTTATTTTCTGTAAAAGTGTACGAACCCTAGTAAAAGTAAGTTGCAGGGTATGTTGTCCCTGGTGTACAAAGTTTGCATGAAATTCAAACTGAGTGTAAATAAGGGAAAAACCAAAGTTACGGTTTTTGAGAGAGGAACTGGTAGTACTGAATGTAATGTAAGTCTAAATAGCACATTGACCAGGTGAATGAGTTTGTGTATTTAGGAAGCATGTTTGACAAAGAGAACAAATTGGATGGTGAGATTAGTAGGCAAGTGAATTCTTCATTGAAAGTCATTGCTGCTTTGGAAGGTTTTCACAGGAATGATGGGTTCTCAAGAGAGTTCCACATGGCTGTGTATGAAAGTGTAATTGTTCTTACTCTGATGTATAGCAATGAAACCTGGGTACTACAGAAGAAACATAGGAGTCATTTGTTTGCTGGAGAAATACATTACTTGGGGGGGGGGGGGCAAGTCATGTTCTGATTGTGTGAGGAATGAAAATGTGTTGCAATTGTGTAATGTGAAGCAAAATGTTGTTAGTAAGGTGAAGGCTAGTATGCTTCAGTGTTTGGCCATGTTGAAAGAATGAGTGATGAGATGCTTACTAAGAAAATATTTTTAGTTCAAGTGGCATGAAGGAAAGGCAGAGGAAAGCCAAGGAAGTCATGGGAGGATCAGATTCAGGACTGTCTGCATGAGAAAAAGATTGAGTATGAGTATAGAAGATCTTGTGTACGGTGCGTGATGGATGTCAGTGAAGCTCGAGTTGTATGTCAAGATCGCTGTAAATGGAGAAGTTTGATCAGCAACAGTAAGTAAAAATTATCATGTAGTTTGTATTTCTTTGTGGAGCTAACCCCATAGTCTCAGAGAACAGCTTAGTGATATTTATGTATGTACTGAAGGTTATGGCAGAAAACAGCACCGTTTCCAATGGTGACTATGTTACAATGTGTAAAGCATTCATTTTGACCAGAAAATGTGTTTTCCAGCTTTGGGGAAGATGTACAGCATTATACAACATTATACAAGTATGCTTTATTGCAGCAGAAAGAATATGATTTCTATGTTTTTCCTGCTACAATAATGTGATTCCCAGTAACAGGGTAGATTTTTAAATTGTTTATATGATGTCCGTTCTGTGTAAATTTCCTTTTAAATGATTAACTAATTAAAATTTCACTTGGCAACATTAAGTTGGTTCTTCAGTGAAGATGAATAAATTCCAAGTGACTTCCATTCAAAAAAATCCCCCCTTCTTCAGCTTTATAAATAAACGAGGAAAATCTGTTAAGGAAAGTCCGCAAAAAAAATTTCTTTTTTTTTTTTAATAGCCATCCACAGAAACTCTGGGCTTTTGGAGTGATTGTGTAGGAATGTTACGCATCATATACAGTAACTATAAGTAATAAATGCTGTAAGTAGCGGCAGCAAAATGTAGTCAACTTGGCTGTTGCGACAGCAACACCTATTGGTCTTGAATATAACAATCTGTTTGTTTGAGAAACACAGAGCATGTATTGGTTGGTAAGAAGGTAAAGACCGCATTTGAAACTATAGAGAATATTTCCGTATAAACTCTACAGTTTGCTTATTTTCTTTCTTAGCCTTTTTCCTTTTTCTTCCTTTTTCCTAATTGGTGAGCCTTCAATTTTGTTATAACCTTCAGTGGGTTAACTTCTGGAAATCGAGCCTCACTTGTGCAATTTTTAGTATATTTACCCTGATGAAATGTTTTTGTTGATTTCCTAATGGAGTTAGAATGCAGATGCTACAAGCTGAAAGTTGAAATATTGGGGGGAAGGGGATGTTAACTAAGAGTAGCTTCATAATGATAACTTTCTGACATATAGCAATAAAGATTTTGTGTATTCTGTAGACACTCATTTATTACACACTAGCTTGGATTCAAATTGTTTATTGCATATTCAAAGGTTGGGATGTGGGTAGAGAGAGAGGGAATGTCCATAGCTGCATAGATTTAACAATAAAGTGTTAATATTCAAAAACAAATTCTTTCTTTACCAAAAGAAAATATGCTAAAGCATAGTACCTAAACAAATATAAAAAGTTAGAAAAAAAAATGTTTCAAAAAATAATCTTTAATTTTTTTTAGAAAAATAACTTATATGCAATTATTTTATTTTTTTTAACAACTAATTTAGTTTCCTGACTTGATTGCAAACCTAACCACTAAGCATGAATAAATCCTTAGTTTTTTTTTTTTTTTTTTTGATAAGTTGAGAACTCTTTGATTTTCTTGGGGGGGGGGGGGTTGAAAAATTCTTTTCTATAGCTTTTATTAGTGCAACTAGGTTTTCATGAAGGTGCAAATTTGTTAAAAAGTTGAGTTCTTTGAAATGTGTAAATGTGCATTGGTACATTAATATGTACCAATTCACATTATGGCATGAAATTATGTATTTTTGTTTCTGACATGTGCCTTTATCATTGTGCAATCCTCATTGTTTTGTTGGCTTTTTTTTTTTTTTCTTTAGGAAATAAACCGCTCCGAAAGCAAGCATTTCTTGATACTTTTTCGTGATGCTGGTTGCCAATTCAGAGCCATTTATTCGTACAATCCAGATAGGGAAGAAGTTATAAAGATGTATGGTATTGGACCTAAAGCAATAACAGATCATATGATGGACAGGTTTTACAAGTAAGCTTAACAGGTTTTACAATATATTTGTTTGTGTAAGGAGCTGTTACAAATGTTCAGGTAACTCAAGTTGAAAAGTGAAAATTTTCCTCATGTCGAATGATATTATTTCTTGATACTCATTTGCTTTTTATTTAGTTCATTAAATGCTTGTTAGTAGTAGCTGTGCAAACAAGAATCAGTCATTAAGGTATTCATGAAAATAGTTATTAAATTCCAATATCTTTTACATGAAAGATGCAGATGTATCAAAGAATTTTTTTATATCAGTTATGTCGTGTGGATGAGCATGGGACAATGTATGATGAGTAATCTGCTTGGTGGTATTTTGTATGAGTAACTTTTTTTATAATTTGCTCACATTGTAGATGTACAAAGAAATTCAGTTCAAGATGTTTTTGTAATTTGTGGATAAAAGTGGAACTGGCTTAACTTCATACATAGTCAAAACAAAAAATACTTATTTGTTACAACTGGTTATCCATTTTTGAAAATAAACAGAAGGAATTTGGTGCGCATGAAGGTCATAGAAATTTGAAAAGTCATGAAAAGTTGCATTTACTTTTTAATGCCTGGAAAAGTCATGAAAACTTTTGATTTCATAAAAAAATCAGGCAAAATATCTAAAAGTTAAGGAAAAACAATGTACAGCATTTTTTTATGCAGAGCTGAGATTTTGGAATTGCTTCATTTTTCTCTTGCAGAAGCCAGCAGACAGTGAGAAAAGTGGTATTTTCTGCATGTCACTCTCTTGTCGAAGAAAATGTTCATCACTTGAGCTGGTGGGCAAGGTTTTCCGCCTTACGAAAAGTGTTTTAGTAGTAGAAAACTATATTTCCATTGTAAAGACACGTTTGCTGGACAAGATGATTTTATGAATATATCAGTCCAAATGGTACAGAGATAAACCAGGTGAATGAATGTTTATATTTTGGAAGCACATTTGACAGAGAAAACAGATAAGATGGTGAAATTACACACCTCTCCGAAACTTAAGCATGAAAGGGATATTTCCTAACAAATGGGGAAAATTGACCGTACACCACACAAATACACAGCCAGATGAATATCAGCATCCTTACTGACTTACCCAACACCGAAATGGGATATTCTAACATAGGTGTTGCATGAAACAGTCGGTGAACACTTGTTCTGAGTAGTTTCTGTACTCCTGCAGTCAGTGATTTCACTGGTGTTTTGAGATGTAGTGGAAACATACTGAAAAGTCAGAGTAAACACTGTACAAAGACGTCGTCTGAGTGAGTTTGAACATGATCAGATCATCGGTAAACTGAAAGGAGGGCTTGCTGCGACCAGTGTTGCAAATCAATTGGGAATTGTTCACAGCATTTTGTTGAGGTTGTGGTCAAGGTATCGGACAAGTAGAAATGCCTCTAGATGTGTTGGGAAGATCACCCACAATGCACCACAGCATCAGGAGACTTATGTGGTGCTATCTGCAAAACAGAATCATTGGAGTCATGCTGGTCAGTTGAGTAATCAACTGTCTGCCAGTACTGGAGCCCGTGTTGTGCCAAACCAAGACTGTTGAATGCTGGATGGCTCTATGCACATAAATCTGTTAAATGTGTACCTTTAAAACTACAATACAAACAGGCCCATCTGCTATGCTTTTGAAAACACAGTGGTTGGACGAATGAGGAAAGGGACACCATTTTATTCACAGATGAAAGCAGATTCAATTTAACGTCTGATTCTGGGTGTCAGTACATCTGGTGGAAATGTGGTACACAGTACCGTCAAGAGAACATCTTGGAAAAGGATTGAAATTGTGTTGGGGGAATCATGGTCTGGGTTGGCATTATAGTCAATGGCTGTACTGAGTTGCAGCTAGTAGAACAAGGGTCCATGACTGGTGAATGGTACTGTAATGATGTCATACACCATCGCGTTCTCCTGTTCCGTGGAGCTAGCCGACCAGAATTCGTTTTTATGGGCGATCATGCTCGCTTCCATCATTCAGTGGCTGTGGCTGAACTCCTTGGGGAAGGAGGTATCCATCAAATTGTTTGGCCAGCATATTCCCCTGATCTCAACCCAATAGAGGATGCTTTGGGGAAACTTCTGGCTCAGAGGACACTGCCACCGGGAATGATTCCTGAGCTCTGAAGAGCACTGATGGAGGAGTGGCAAGCTCTGCCACAGGAACTGCTCAACAATCTTGTTCTGAGTATGCCACGCCAGTGACAAATGTGTATGTCTGTTAGAGAAGGGCATATCCCATATTGATTTACCTATAGGTGTTTCTGGATAGTACATCTCTGTGTGGCTGGTAAAATAGGACTCAAGAAAAAGAGGGGAAACAAAGTTGTAAGTTGTGTGAAGAATAAGATCGTGGAAATGATATGGGAACCCAATGAGTTAAGTGAAAGATGGGATGAGTACTTCTGTGAGTTATTAGATTAAGAAAGCAAAGGTGATTCTGAGGCAGAAGCAGATGATGTCACAGTAAAGGATGTGGAAGCACAGGAGGGATCTCAAGAGAAAAGGTGTGTAAAGCTCTAAAATCTCTTCAGAATGGTAAGGCTCCAGGAGTTGATGGCGTAACTGCTGAGATGTTGAAATATTGTGGTGACTCTGTAATTAACTGGTTAACTGAAATTTGCCAGTTGTGCTGGTAGTTACGAATGGTACCTCGGAATTGGAAGGATGCTATCTTGTTCCCTTGTATAAGCGAAAATGTGATCAGACTGACTGCAAGAACTATTGTGGTATTAACCTACTGAGTGTGCCAGGAAAGTGTTTGGTAAGGTCGTTATTGAAAAAGTACGGGGTTTTAACATCAGAGAAATTGTGGGATGTTCAGAGTGGTTTTATGCCTGGGAAAGGCTGCACTAACTAAATTTTTGCATTACTCATGATGATAAAAAGTATCTGGCTGTTGGTAAGAAAGTTTTCGCTGCCTTCATAGATTTAGAGAAAACTTACAACCGAGTAAATAGAACACTTTTATGGAAGGTATTGAATGAATATGGTGTTACTGGGAATCTATTTAACAGTGTAAAAGCCATGTATGCTGGCAGTAGAGCTTGTGTACAAGTGAATGGTGTTTTATCCAAATTGTTTTCTATTGGTGCAGGAGTCAGACAAGGTTGTGTAATGTCACCATGGCTATTTAATATATTTATCAGACATGTAATTCTTCCGCTAAACCTGTCATTTATTTGCATCTCAGGCTTTTGAATAAAGTTTGTGATTGTTGATATGTTGGAGGGGAAAAAATTGGGGCAAGAAATATTTGTTGGGTAGGTAGCGATATTTCAGTTGTAAGGCGTACTTTTTCTGTTGCTGCGTGGCTGACCGGTAGCTCCCGCAGCCAAGGCTGATGCTGCTGGTGACATCACTGCAGCCAACACGTTGGCTGCGAAACATCTCAGCACCCTCGAAATGAGTTTTCTTAAGGGAACACTCCGCTGTTTCAGTTCACCCCCGTCCTTTCTACTGCTTTTTGTTTTATTTATTTGCTGGAGGGGGGGATCAGTTGAGAGACTGGGTGGAGCGCAAATCCATTGTATGCAGGTGCCAACGAGAAAGAAAAGTTCTGTTCACATGTTATTGGACTTTACGAACCGAACCGTCTCTCTCACTGGTGGGCGAAAGTTGTCATACATGTGCTTCGAAGTTATGGGAACTCCCGTGATTTTGTTGCAGTATCTTAACAATGAAATTTCTTATTCTTTGTTCAAAACGGACGAAGTGTCAGCAAAGAATATCTAACAAGAAGAAGTTAAGGCTCAGCGAGATGTAACTAGCGCCACTATATCTTCAGGGGAAAAATACAGTGCACAGAAGCCAACATACAGGCTGATGCCGGAGCAGACTGAGCAGACTGCGCATGCGTATTTCTGTTGACTTCAATTCTTTGGTAAAGAACAGTCAGCTGAGCTACTCACAGCAAATGATTGTTACCTTCTCAGTAGCCATAATCACTTCGCAAATCGGATATGCTAGTTTTGTTACGCCAATCGGGTTAGTTAAGGCTTTTGTTTGTTCTTCAATTTTTCAGAAACATTTTCAGTAATGCCAAATACTAGGGAATGTCTTCATTTTGTACGGATCCTTTGGCCTAACTGTAATATTTGCTGAAATTGAATTTAAATAGTAATACTAATGTTATTGCATATTTTTCTCACCAAAATAAGGGATGGGCGGGATATCAGAAAACAACAAAAAACTGCTCTAAGCAAATAGTCATCAGATTGAAGGAAACCATCGTGGATCAAAGAAAAGCTTCACTGCCGTAGTCCCCCTAACGTGTTTTGCTCCTGAATGTTAACTTTCCCGCAGAGCATATTATCTCTTAAGATGTGATGGCGCTGTTGCCGCCTGTTTTATGTTATCTCTATGACAGTTGACCTTCTTTAAGCATTAGATATTCTTTGGTGTCAGTGTGTTATCTGTAATACTGTGTGTCAATGCCCATACTTCAAAGTTTTGGAAACCCGTAATTTTGCAGTATCTATAACAACGAAATCTCTTAATTGTTTCAAACGGGCAAAGTGTCATCTGTAATGCTATGCATCCGATGCCCATTATTCTGCCTTTTTGCGCTTTGAAGTTTTGGAGACTACAGTGATTCTGCAGTATTTTTATAACAACGAAATTTCGTATTTGTTTAAAAGTTTACTTCAAAATGAAAATATTTTTGTGTGATCACACTCCATGCTAGTTTCTTTCTCTAAAATTTGCCGTTTTATAGTAAACGTCAAACTTTGAGTTTTTAATATGTCTGTGATTAATAGCTGTGATGCTGGGGTATTGAAAAAGTTGACGAAAACGTAAAAAAACGATTTCGATGGGAGTGGCTTGAAAAAAAGTTGTACTGAAGCTGAAGAAAACAGAAAAAACTGTTACTCTTTCCGAGTTTATAAGAACAATTAATGTTCCTGGAAAAGCATTGTGTTTGTTGTGTAATTACAAATTTTTTACGGAAGTAGGGGTTGGAATGCACTATTAAGTCACATTAATAGTGGAAAACACTTGCAAATGGTTGAAGCTGTTGCTAAAAATTATAAAGTCCCGAGAACTTTTTTTAGCACTATTGATGTATCTTCATATACAAACACCCCCGCACGGGGATAACTGGTTTTCCAGTTATTTGGGGAGCGAGCGCCCCCACGGCCCGAGCTGACCTTGTGACTGGTCAACATCTGATGTCATGCCACCGCTTGTTTTTTATTTTGGTGTTTGCAGGGACGGCTGTTCATCCAGCTGTTGGGAAGTTGCGGCCCCACGTTCCGTAGCTGGTCTTGTGTCTCGCTTTTTCGTTTTTATTTATTTTCTCCACTGGCTAGTTGCCCGTGTTGTATTCTCTACCTAATCGCTACCACGTTATGTACTAACACCCCGGTCTTGTGGTTTTGTTACCCTCCACCACTAACTGTTTTATATTAACCGCTCAGTTCGTAGGTTGCTGAGATTCCGTTTAGGTTCCCTTCCAGGATTTGTCTTCTTTGGATTTCTTTTTTCCTTTTAGCTGGTTTGGGTGCTAGACCTACCTGCATGTTTGCCGCGTGCGGAGACCCGTGAGGCGGAAATGGGATGTCTGGTGGCTGAGGTCGCAGGAGACCGGTTAAGTGCCTCCTGTGTACCAACACTCCTCTTCGACCCCGGCTTCGCTGTAAACGGGAGGCTAGAGACTAACCCACCTCTAGTCAGAAGTCTTGTACCAAGTTGTGTACAGGGCTTTAGCGGCTTTTTTGTCGTATAACACGGCAGGGTAAGCCCCGGGGGCTGTGGGATCATGCCAAAGGCGTTGGCATGACGGTACCAGGAGGCCGAAGTGTCCGCCGAGTGCGTGTGATCACAGCCAACGGACTATATCTGCAACGTATAAGCTCCAGAACTGTGTCCAGCGTCATTTTCTTGGCTTGCGGACCTCCAGTTCTCCCTTGTAGGAGCTCGGTGGTGGGTGGAGTAGTCTGCAGACGAATCTTCCTTCTTTTTTCGATGGGTAAAACCAAAAACAAAAACTCCAAATTTAAGTCACCTGAGAAAATGATTGTTGCCAACGACACTCCTTCATCTTCTCAACCTACCAAGTCTCATAACCTTAAACGATCTTTAGACCATGACCTGGACCAAGAATGTGGAACCTCTTCTTCGGCAGCTGTACCAGTCGCTCCGAAGCGTCGTCTCCCTCGATTGCTGTGACTACGCATGCTACACACTTACTTGTAGAATCCATCGATCCGAATGAGAGACTGTCCACCAGATCTCCATTTTTCATTTCTAAAGCTTTGGACGCTGCGGTTGGCCCCTTGAAGTCTGTGAGGAAGCTTCGCTCTGGGGACCTGCTTGTCCAAACTTGCAGTGTTTCTCAGAGTAACACTTTTCTGCACCTTTCTAGTCTTCAAGGCATTCCTGTCAAAGTGACACCTCACCCGTTTCTTAACACCTCTCGGGGTGTTATTTCGGAGTTTGATCTCTTGCCATGCAGTGAAGACGAATTGGTGACTGAACTTGCAGATCAAGGTGTTATTGCTGCTCGTCGTATGATGTTCCGGCGCGATGGTTCCTTGATTAAGTCTAAAAATGTAATCTTGACTTTTAACTCCCCGGAAGTTCCGACCGAAATCAAGGCTGGCTACTTGGTCTGTGGAGTTCGCCCGTACATTCCCAGTCCTCTGCGCTGTTTCCGGTGCCAGAGGTACGGGCATTCCCAACGTTTCTGTAAGAGTTCCGCTCGTTGCGCAAATTGTGGCTCCAGTGAACATGACGGGGATGGTTGCACTTCTGCGGCCTGCTGTGTTAACTGCGGTGAGGCCCATGCAGCTTACTCCCGCAACTGTATGAAATGGAAGGACGAGATGGCGATCCAGCGCCTCAAGACCCTGGAAGGCCTCTCGTACCCTGCTGCCAAGGCCAAGTTGGGTATACCCACCATCCGACAGCGTACTTTTGCCGCAGTAGTTCAGTCTCTGCCACAACCCGTGCAGCCCTTTGTTCCGCGCCCTGTAGCTCTCGCCGCCCTTGCCAAGCGATCTACAGCTGAACAAGCGACACAGGTGTTTTTCCCCGAGCTCCAGATTTTTCGGATAGCTGATTCTGGGCCTTCTCTTTTGCAGCCGACCGTCTCTTCCAGTTTCCAGCCGACAGCCTGCACGTGCGGAAGACCCGGCCCTCAATCCGCACAGGTGTGCAGTGTCCATCCGACTGTCGCGGTCCGCCTGACCAACATTGCAACTGTCTCGGACTCAGCGAGGCCCCCACCCTCAACCAACATTATAGAGGAACATAGGGGGGAGGAGAGTGACAGTTCGTCCCCAGCCTCATCCAACATTGCAGAGGAACATGGGGGGGGGGAAGAGAGTGACAGTTCGTCCCCGCCCTCGGCCAGCATTGCAGAGGAGCGTGGGGGGAGGAGAGTGACGGTTCGTCCCCCTCCTGGTGACTCATAAAAATTATAATATTTCTAATAGTAAATTCATAAATTTTTATATAAACCCAATTAACTAACTTGTCTTCACAGCTTTCATCATCCTCTTTTCCAACTTTTACCAAGCCTGTCTGCTCTTCATGATTTTCCACGCTTTTAACAAATCTGTAGCTAATAGTTCTTTGTCTGGCGCTCTTTGGCCAAACCTGGCCGTTGCGCCAATAAAATCAACCAACCAACCAACCATATACAAACACAGTAAGACCCGCCGTGGCTCCTGTTTCTACTCGCACACTTAATGCCCAGGCAACTGTTCTGGGAGCTTTGGCTGAACATAGTTTGCCATTTACTGTTGCACCAGTAGTACTTATTGATCTTGCAAAACAGTTATCACAAGATCCAAAAGCCCTTGCTAATCTTTCAATGGATCGTACATCTGCCTCTATGAAAATCCAATTTCGGTTGGCAAAGACTTTTCCTTGCCGAAACTGTAAGTAAGTTACAGAATGTTTTTGTTTTTGTTTTTTTCTCTTCTCCATTAAATATTGATGAATCCACCAGCAACAATTTAATGAGAATTCTCACTGTATTAGTGAGTTATTATTACAATGATGAAGATAAAGTTGTCATGGAACATTTAACTTCACTTAGTTTAAAGACAGTTGACAGCCAAAGCACATTTAATGCATTGGACTATATATATATATATATATATATATATATATATATATAATAGTCTTTCTATTATTTTTATTTCTCTTGTTCAAAATTTTGCTTTGTTTTGCCCTATATATATATATATATATATATATATATATAAATATAATAAAATTAGCGATAATTTTTGCATTTGGTATGTTTGGTTTTTTTTATGTGTTACTCGGAAAACAGCTTTTGGTGTTTTCAGTTAATTGGATGCTTAGACAATCACATGCCTGATTTATGGATGAGTGCATGTGTGATGCCAAAATCGATAATACTGATTTATGTCTTGTTGATATCTGTGTGTGCATATTGCTGTATGCTGATGACACTTTCCTGTTGGCAGACAGCAAAAGTGAGTTGCGGATTATGTTGTCCCAGATGTACGAAGTTAGCATGAAATTCAAACTGAGTATAAATAAAGGAAAAACCAAAGCTATGGTTTTTGAGAGAGGAACTGGTAGCACTGAATGTATTTAATATAAGTTTAAATGGCACAGTGATTGGCCAGGTGAATGACTGTGCATTTTGGAAGCATGTTTGACACAGAGAACAAATCGGATGGTGAAATTAGTAGGCGAGCTAATTTTTCTTTAAAAGTCATGGCTGCTTTGGGAGGTTTACACAGGAATGATGGTTTCTCAAGAGAGTCCCACAAGGCTGTGTATGAAAGTGTAATTTTTCCTACTCTGATGTATGGCAGTGAAACCTAGGTACTACAGAAGAAACATAGGAGTCGTTTGTGTGCTGGAGAAATGCATTACCTATGGGGGTAGGGGGCCAAAACATGTTCTGATTGTATGAGGAATGAAGATGATGTTGCAGTTGTATAATGTGAAGCAAACTGTTGTTAGCAAGGCGCAGACTAACATGCTTCGGTGGTTTGGCCATGTTGAAAGAATGAGTGATGAGGTGCTTACTAAGAAAATGTTTTTAGCCCAAGTGGCAGGAAGGAAAGGCTGAGGAAGGCCAAGGAAGTCATGGGAGGATCAGATTCAGAAGTGCCTGCATGAGAAAAAGATTGAGTATGAAGTATAGAAGATCTTGTGTATGGTGTGTGATGGATGTGAGTGAAGCCCGAATTGTATGTCAAGATCACTGTAATGGAAAAGTTTGATACGGCAACAGTAAGTTAAAATTATGTGGTAGTTTGTATATCTTTGTGGAGCTAACCTCTGAATCTAAGACAAGTTAGTAAAATCATGCAATGCATTGATTATAATACACTTTCCAACATACCAGAAATCATTACTCAAGTTATGAGGATAATGGTTGTGGAATAAATCTCGCTCCTGTGCCCTGACCTTTGATCCCATTTCGATGATATTCAACAGAACCGGTTCAGTATACCTCCGAAATAACATGATAAAGTTTTGTCGCAATAGAAGCATTTTTATGTAAGTTATTATGCATACTGGCTATGGAATAGATCCCTCTCCTGTGTCTTAACCTTTAACCCCATTTCGCCCATTTTCAATAGGATTCAACCCCAGGCAGGCCCCTACAACATACTAACATTTTATCCAAATTGGAGCATTTTTACGTAAGTTGTGACGCATAATGGCGATGGAAGTTATTCCGCTCCTATGTCCTGACCTTTGACCCTATTTCGCCCATTTTCAATAGGGTTTGTCCCCTACCACATACTAAAATTCCATCGAAATCGAACCTTTTTTATGTTAGTTATGACGCATAAGAGCAGTGAAATGGATCCTGCTCCTATGTCTTGACCTTTGACCCCATTTCATTCACTTCCAATAGGACTCCTTCCCAGGTGGTCCCCTACCACATACTAAAATTTCATCGAAATCAAACGATTGTTGCGCAAGTTATCGTGCGGACGGGCATATGCTCGCAACGCGTGACGTAATGAGGCAGATGGGAATCGCGACCATCTGCTCGAAAGAGTGTGACGTCATGAAACTTTAATAAGATCCACAAACAACGCGTGACGCAATGAGACAGATGGCGTGACCGTGCGCCAACATCTCAATCGCGAGCTTGTAATGTCATAAGATTTCTAAGCATGGGTAACATTAATGGAACGACGCCATTACACTGAAAATGGGGTAATTCGGGGTGGTTATTTAACCCACTAAAGGAATTTTCCTAAAGTCGAGATCAAGCTTAATCGATTTCTAGTACCAGAAAACGGTAGGTTAACGACTTTCATCAAAATCCTTAGAACTGTTTTCAAAATAAAATTTTCATAGATACAAGAATTGCTCCTTTAAGGTGGACGCCAAGCAATTTTGCTTTCTGTACACATTTTCTTCACAATTAATGCATTCCCAAGGATGAAAATTTGAACATCGATTAAAATAGCTTTATTTTATAACTTGGAATACTTGAATATTTTCTAAAACATAACCATAATTATGCAATCCAACATTTATTTGTCTACTGACGTCATCAAAGTGCAGGTCGCGCCATCTTTTTTCTGGTTTCAACACCACCAAAGGAAACGTTATTGTTTTTTAATATAATTATGGTTATGTTTTAGAAAATGTTAAGTATTCCAAGTTATAAGATGAAGTTATTTTAATCAATGTTCGAATTTCCATCCTTGGGAACACACTAATTGTGAAGGAAATGTGTAGAAAAGTTTTTCCATTGGAAATATAGAAAGCAAAATTACTTTACGTCCACCTTAATAGTATGGGATATGGGCGATGGAATGGATCCCGATTCTATGTCCTGACCTTTGACCCCATTTGTCCTATTTTCAATAGGGTTCCTCTCCAGGCGGTCCCCTACCACACCCTAAAATTTCATCAAAATCGAACCATATTTACACACGTTAGGATGCATAAGGGCAATGGAATGCATCCCGCTCCTATGTCCTAACCTTTGACCCCACTTCACCCATTTCCAATAGAGTTTGTCCCCAGGCGGTCCCCTACCACATACTAAAATTTCATTGAAATCGAACCATATTTACACAAGTTATGAGGCATAAGGGCAATGGAATGGATCCCGCTCCTGTGTCGTGGCCTTTAACCCCATTTGTCCCATTTTCAATAGGGTTCGTCCTCAGGTGATCCTCTACCACATACTAAAATTCGAACCATTTTTACGTGAGTTGTCGTGCCGACAGACGGACGGACAGACTGACAGAAAAAGCTGGAGCTTATACGCTTCTTCAACCTACGGTTGGAAAGCATAAAAAACAACTTAGTGATGATGATGACATCTCTGTGTTACTCTGGACTTCAGTGTTACAGGCAGTTGTACCAGCTTTGCATACTCAGGATGATACTGGACATTCTGTATCAGTGTCTGATGAATTCTGTGTCAGTGTCTGATGAATAGTGACTATGTGCTATGTTGTGTTCTTGAATGACATGTATTACAGTGCTGAGACAGGCCTAGCCCAAGTGTGAAGTCAAGCCTGGGCCCGAACGGGGCTCGGTCTGCATAATAGTTGCTGGAGTTCTGGCTCGGGTGGGCTTGAGCTCTGAGAGAGGGAGAGATTTATCTTCCTTTCTCTCTTGATGCGATTTTGTATGATTTAGCACACAAGACTTTTTTACACTTTCTAGTTCTTGAAGAGAATTCTTCGGCAACTGGGTCTAGATGGGGAGTGGGAAACTCGGCCAGGATATTCATTCCGGGCTTGGGTAATAAATACCATAGGCCATGAATTACTGAATTTCTGCGAAGAAAACGTTTCTTTAAGAACTATGGATAGTAGATGGGGAGTGGGAACTCGACAGGGCTATTCATTCCGGGCTTGGGTAACAAATAGCATAGGCCATGAATTATGGAATTTCTGCGAAGGAAAATTTTTTAAGAACTATAGAGAGTAGATGGGGAGTGGGAACTCGACGGGGCTATACATTCCGGGCTTGGGTAACAAATACCATAGGGCATGAATTACTGAATTTCTGCGAAGGGAGAGTTTCTTTAAGAACTATAGATGTAGGTAGCAAGCTCACAAATTTTTGCTTCCTACCTCAACGTAGATTGTTGTGCCTTCCAGTTTTTCCTGAAGTCCCCGGGCCCCTGAAACATTGCAGGAAGAAATGCATGGTCAAAGAAATGATAGAAATAGATAGATATCCCTTTCCCACTCCACAGTTGAGAAAGACATCAGTTAATAGCATGCCGAGGAAAGATTGGGAGTCTGCAAGAGGAGATGTTTTTTAATGCCTAAACAGGTTAATCATAGTTTTCGGGCCCTGGCTCTGTCTTGCAATATAAAATTTGGGCTCAGGCTGATGTACTTCGTCTCAAACGGGCTTGGGTGCTTACGATTGAGCCCGAACTCAGCTGTGATGTATTACTGTTTATAAACGTCCTATTAAACTGCATGGGTATGTGCAACCAATGAAAATGTTGTCCGTGCTTAAGTTTTGGTCAGACAACTGAATTCATCTTTGGAAGTCATGGATGCCTTAGGGGAATTTTCCAGGACTGATGGGTTCTCAAAAAAAAAAAAAAAAAGACTCTGATGGCTGTGTATGAAAGCTCTTTCTCTGATGCACAGCAGAGAAACCTGGGTGCTGCAGAAGAGGCATAGGAGTAGTTTGTGTGCTGGAGAGATGCATTACTTATGAATGGGGGGAGGGGCAAAACATGTTCTGATCATGTGAGGAACACAGATGCATAACATCAAGCAAAATGTTGTTAGGAAGGTGAAGACATATTCTGAGGTGGTTTTGCCATGTTGAAAGAATGAGTGGTGAGAAGCTTACCGAGAAAATAGCAATTTTTCTCAGCCTAAGTAGTAGGAAAGAAAACAGTTGAGGAAGACTACGGAAATCTTGAGAGAACCAGATTCAGGAATGTCTGCGTGAGAAGATAATGAGTATGAAGTATCAAAGGCGTTGTGTGTAATGGATATCTGTGAAGCTGGAGTCGTATGCCAAGATTGCTGTAAATGTAGACGATTGATACATCAACAGTCAGTAAAATCTAGCACCAGTTTTGAGGCTTTTTTGAGGAGCTAACCTCCAAATCTCGGAGAACAGCATAGTGATAGGTATGTGCATGTGTAACACAAAAATGTCAAGTTTGCTGAAAAATATTTTCATTCACAGATGTTTACATTTGTAATACTTGACAGTTGATGAACTGATAACTCTGATACAAATAGTGATTGACTGGTAAGTGTTAAATGATAACAAATCAATAAACTGAGGAGCTTGAACTTTATAACTAATTTAATAAATAATGTTTAATATATATAATAACAAAGCTGTAAAATAATTTGTAAGCTTTTTCTGAGAAATGTTTTCCTAAAATAAAAAATCTGAAATTTTGTCTCAGTTGTGTTAATGAAGATGTGCATAGTGAAACAGATATGTGTCCTTCTTTTGAAGTTTTAACCATGATTTCTTTCTTTTTGTGTAGGTACAATTCTGGTGGCAAATGTTTCATTGAAGTTCAGACAAAGCATTTGACTGTTACCATTGATGCCTTTACAATTCCTAACAGTTTATGGGCAGGCAAAAAAGTTATTCCTCCCAGGAAGGAATTTTTTGATTTTCCATTGGACTTTTTGCCTTAGATTTGTGCCAAGTGCTGCAATGAACAAAAAAAAAAAAAATCTAAAAAAATGATTTCATTGTGAAAATGAAGTAAGCTTAATCACTGTTGCCATTGATTGGATATATCTTAAAACAACAGATTTTATTGCCTTTGCTTGCACTGTGCTGATCACAGCATGATACTTGGGTGTAGTACCTTGACACAAACATCTGCCTGTGAAGAAAGCATTTAGTTTATGTAAAAAAGAAAAAAATATTAAAAAATGTTTTATACGGAAAGCTACTTAGTCTAATAGTGATCTCTTCATAATATAAAGCTTTTGTGTTTCAGTGTGTGATACGGACACACCTTTTCTATGGCACAAGCTATTACTTTGGTGGTAACATATATGTCAGAAACTCTTATGATTGAGGGCATCACATGCAAAGAGTGTGCCAAGTTTCTTTTGCAATGACTTGCAAAAAAATGTATCTTCACTTCCTGTTGATCCAGGAAGTTTATAGTGTTCAATGGCCATCTTTATTTGTTATTTTTTTTTATATATATAATACATTGTGCATGCCATGTGATTGCTCTAATCAGAAATTTTTGTAATGTGTTTTTTGTGCATTATTGCTTAATTTATATCAACCACCTGAACGAAAGCATTAAGTAATTTTCAAATGGGAAAAAAGTGTATTGCTTTCAGCTTAAATGATAATTGACTGATAATCATATTTACTCCTCTTTAGTAAAGCAGTAGGGAAAAAAATATTTTCCCCCTTCCCTGTTTTGGTAAAAGTAGCATTTTATGCTTTAATGCTCACATAGTGTTTTGTTATAGACCTTATCTTGTAAGCATTCCGTTTTCAAAATTGTGAACATTGATGCATGTTTTTCTAAATTTAGGGTGATGAAGTTTGTTTTGATTTTTCTGTGAGGTGGTTGTTTTCATTCCTTGTGTAATCAAATACAAAATGAGTGCACCATTTGGAAGAAAAATGTAAATTAAAGGGCATATTGTTATTGCTTAGTATGCTGAAACCTAAGTGGTTTTGGTTGCTCATGTGAAGCCGTATGTGCATTTGTGATCCTGTTAATTGTTAATTTTAGCTTTAGAAGAGCTTTTTTGGGGGGCTGCTCTTTTAAAAACCAATTCCAGTCATTTTACCCTGTGAATCCTGTTCAGCTAATTTGGTGAGATTTCCGAGTAAGTGAGTAACCCAAGATGTTTAATAATTATGCAAAATGGATGGTCAGTTATCTAATTAGTTAAAGAAAGCTTTGTTGAACAGTTTGTTTGTTTTTTAAATATATTAATATATACTCAGTCTCGTCACAATCTTAAAATTGTAATGTAGAATTGTTTTATCTTTTATACTATCGATAAAATATTCTATCCATCAGAAGTTAACTTTCATTGTTTATGCAACATACTTGAACATCAATGTAAATCTGAATTTCAGAAGAGTGCCATGAAACCTAGTTATATAAAATGTCTTCAGAAAGTAAATTAGTTCTAATTCAAATATTTCAATTTGCTCTCAGGTTGATATATACTTCAGAAGTGCAAATATGAGCCTGCCTGATTTTATGTGCAACTGCTCTTGGTCGTCAGCTACAGGAAAACCACACATTCCTGGTCACATGTAGTTTCTTCTTTTTTTTTTTTTTTTTTTTCACCTTTGTATTGTGGTGGATGGCAGTGCTCCTAATTTGACAGTCATGTACATATGTTGTGCAGTTTGCTTCATGCACTGAAAATGCAGTAATGATGATTTTTGTGTGTGTATGTAAATGAATATGTAAAGATTTCTAATAAACTAGAAAATTTCCATTTCAAAGTGGTAGACACATGTGTATTCATTCTTTGTTTTTGTGTGTGGTACTGTACTGATGTTTATTAAGTTTTCAGTTAAAGTCCTGTGAATATGGCACACACATAGGTATGTACACTGGTGGAAAAGGGAATTATTCGGCCAGAACCCAACGTACAAGTGAATCTCAAAAAAGTTAAATATGCACAAACCCATTCGCAGGAGATATAAAACCACATAAGAAAATTTTGTATTAAACTTTAAAATGAAATACTTACATTTAGTTGAAGTCAGAGCTATTTTCTTTATTCAGAGGTACGTTTCGTACTGAAAAGACCATTTGAATACCGGTGCAATTAAAAGTGTCCGCTAATGATAAACATTAGAGAAAAAATGTCAGCTCGTATTTGAGGCGGAGAATTATCTTGGGTGACAAAATAAAGAAACTCAACTCTGTCTAAAATATACATTTTTTTAAATGAAATATCTATTATAACTCTGATTTGAAAGCATAAAAATTATCTCCTAAAATAATTTCCAAAGTCTCTTGATCGCCTGACCGCAGAGGAGGTCCTCCAGAAGGTTGGCGATCAGCTCCAGTCATGAACTTTGCTCTCACCAAACACCTTATTAGCGCTTTATTAGAGCAAAAGGAAAAATTTTATTTTTGAAACTACGAACAATTCTTACAAGATGGTGTCATTAATTGAAATGTATAATGCATTGCGAAATGTTTTATTCAAATTAAATGCTCTCTTTCTTTTGGTGTTACATCGCTTCCAGAAAGTGGAGTTTTGCTCACAGAACGGGGTTCCACTGCATTCCAGCCCATTTCTTTCATTGAGTATGTACACTGAAGTGCCAGAAAAACTGGTACAGACGAGCTTATGCAAAATACATAGCAACGTCACCTATGCACATACTCAGTTGCATCCGCCAGTGTGTATATGAAGCGATAGACATCCTTGCCAGCTGTCGGAGCTGTTTTCGCCATGAGAATGACAATAACAACGATTTAAGCGATTTTCAATGCGGTGTCATAGTTGGTGCTCTTAAGATGGGCCATAGTATTTCGGAGATAGAAACGAAGTTCGAATTTTCACGGACGACCATTGCAAGGGTGTACCGTGACTATAAGAATTCCGGCAAGACCTCCAACCTACGATACCAGTGTTGCCGTAAAAAGGCTTTGGGTGAACGTGACCATCGTTGGCTGTCAAGAATTGTTTCACGCGATAGGCATACAACACTGTCGCAGGTATAATCAGAATTCAATGCTGGAGCCTCAACACGCATCAGCATCCGGATTGTGCAACGTACCCTGCACGATATGGGCTTTGGGAGCCGACGCCCAACTCGAGTCCCCTTGATGGGTGTACGACACAGAGCTGTGCGCCTCGCTTGGGCACGGCAACACCACCACAGGACATTTGATGGCTGGAAACAAGTAGCCTGGTCTGACGAGTCACGTTTCCAACTGTATCGGGCAGATGGAAGGATTTGTGTGTGGCACAAACCCCATGAAGCCATGGATCCCGCCTGTCAACAGGGAACTGTACCTACTGGTGGTGGGTCCATAATGGTATGGGGTGTGTTTAGCTGGACTTCACTGGGACCCCTGGTACGTCTACAAACGTCTGTGACCGACCAACACTATGTGCGCATCCTTTCTGACGAGGTACACCCGTTCATGTCCTGCATTCATGCTGATGAGTTGGGCCTGTTCCAGCAGGACAATGCACCTCCACACAAGTGTCGAGACGCCACATTATGGTTAGAGGAGCATTCATCTGAGTTTGGGGTGTTGCCATTCCCACCCAAGTTCCCAGTTCTGAACGTGATAGAACACATTTGGGATGCCATGCAATGCGTTATCAAACACAGGAATCTGAGACCTCGGAATACACCCAAATTGTGGAACGCTCTGCAGGAAGTATGGTGTGCATTGCCTACAGCATATTTCCAGAAGCTAGTGGAGTCCATGCCCCATCGTATTTCTGCAGTCCTGCTCTCCCGTGGAGGACCTACCAAGTATTAGACTGGTGTACCTGGGTTGTTGGCACTTCAGTGTATACTCAGAAAAAAATTGTTCAAATAGTCTCCTGGAAGTAAAGATAGAGGGAAAAATGTTTTGACATTTACACCCCCTAGCAGGAATGTTGCATGTTGTTTGAAGAGGATAATGTTTCCCATCTTTATTGTAGCGAATGACATATGATAAAAAACAAAAATTTCAATAGGATTTTTGGAAACGAAGATGCAGCTGCAAACAGATTTACACAAACACCATATAGTGACAGGACTGTGAACAATAAAAAAAAAATCCAAAAGCAAATGGTACCCAGTGCTAAAAGAATTTTTTTAAATAGGGCATTTAGAGCAGAGATCTTGAGAAAAATAAATTAAATATTTGAAGGACTCTGGTGTAAACCATGGTAACCAACACATCTGTCGTGAGATACGTAGATTACAAGTAGTAAAAAGTTAAATACTTACCATAAATTTATAGTTGTGTTGTGGCACCATATGTTGACATAATTGTATAATTATAAATACTGTAAAATGCTCAGATTACCACCGCAGTTGTTTTTCGTACTCAACTCATATTTTTACAAAAATGTTGGTTACCATGGTTTATGCCCGAGCCCTTCATTTGTGTCCCATAGCAAGAATATTGTTTATTATTTTGAGGGGAAATGTGCACAAAAGGTTTTCATAGTAGTATGTGACTGAAAGATTTTTTCAGTCAGGTTTTTTGTCCTGCAGACACTGCTGTAAACTGAAATGTAAACTTGCACCCTCTAGTGGTACACTTGTGCAAGAAAAAAAAATTTATTATATGAAAAACATTTTGCACCAAGGATGATCCCCAATAAAGAATTTATCAAATCAGGTTCTCATAAGCAGAGACATCGACAAAAGTAAGATATATATCTACGCCCCTAGCAGAAAAACTATGCACTATTTTATGCTGAAGATATTATACAATGGTTTTCCATGCTGAGTGATATCAGCCCAGGAAATAATTTTTTCAAGAGTGCAGATTTTGCTGAAAATACATCAGAAACAGAATACACTATTTACCAATAAATTATACACAGAACATTTCCTACCAGGAGCTATATCTAATGCAGAAAGAATTTTTCAAATTGGACTTTTAGAAGCACAGGTATGGGGGGTCGCAATTTACCTCAATGCCCCCTAATGGAAAATCCATGCATTTCTTGAAAAAGAAACTGTGCCCAAAATAGTCTTCATTGAAAATTTTTCGTTCAGTGCCATTTATAATCTGTATTTACACTCGGTAGACAAAACATTAAGAGATGGGGGTGATGGGCAGGTGACATGGGCCCCTGTGCAGAATGTAACAAACCCAAACTAAATGCAGGTGATAAATAACCGGATAGCAGGGTTTCCGAAACGTGTGGGCCGCGGGTGGCCTAGTGGACAACGTTCGTGACTGCCGCGGAAAGTACCTCAGGTGCGAACGCTCGATCCACTAAATATTCGCCGTGCGTAGGATGGGCACGTTAAGCCGTCGGACCCTGGGTACTGGCCCACCCCCGGTAATAAATAAGGGCGTCTTCCTCCCCTTTCTGCTTTGCTTCCGTGTCACTTTCCTATGGGGCACTCTAGCCCAAATCTCCTAGCTTCCTATTTCTAAGGGTTGTTTAAGACCTGGGGTCAGACACTCCCTTCCAAAAATCCTCTACATATGATCATCTTCCCAACAGAGTATTGTAATCGATGAACCTGGTGACTAAACTGAGGTACTTTGATCTTGGATGCATTGTCAGCGCAAGACAGGTGGGTCATTCTACCGCCCAAGTGGTAAGAACCCTAGGGTTTCTGAGTGCAAATGTATCAATGTTGTACCGTGAGCATACCATCGACAGTCATACCGGCGCCCAGAGTGCAAGCGGTGGCCTACCACACGTCATTGACGACCGGGGTTGACGTAGACTATCCAGGCTCGTACATGCCGACCGCTTGACAACGGTGGCGCAAATCACATCCGGGTTAAATGTCGGAGGCCCAATCAGCGTCAGCGAGTGAATGGTACGGCGCATGCTGCATACCCCGAGCAGTCAACAGTGGCCTACTCTTGTGCCACTGTTGACTGCTCGTCATCGGACATTACGTCTCGCCTGGTTCCGGGAACATCAAAACTGGACCACTGCAGGGTGGCGCCACGTCGTGTGGTCAGATGAATGCCGTTTTTAGATGTACCCAGCCAACTGGCGGGTGTGCTGTCGACAGCATGATACCATGGCCCCGCCGTGCTAGGTCGGCTCTTAAAGGCGGTGGCGGCTCTGTGATGGTTTGGGGAGCCTTCTCATGAGACACATTAGATCCCTTAGTGTGTCTGGAGAGGTCCTTAACCGCCACGCGCTACCAGCATATGCTGGCTGGTCACCTAGATGCTGTCATGGCCTTCGCGCATCCTGCGGCCGATGGTGTGTTGCAGTAGAACAATGCGCCGGGTCGCAACACCCAGGCATGGCTAAAGCAAGACTCATCTGAGTTTGGAACCATCCAGTGGCTCCCCGAATTCCCTGGACTTAAAACCCGGTGGAAGCTCTTTGGAATGTCATGAGATCAGTGGATCCTGAACCGACGTCTCGGGCGGAGCTGTGGGCAATACTGCAGCAGAGGCCTGGCAGGCATTTCATCCAAAAACCTGTCATCTGTTGGAGTCGATGCCTCGCCGAGTACAGGCTGTTTTTCTCGATAGAGGAGGATCAACGCGCTATTACGTAGGTATCTAATATTTTGTTTTTTTTTATTTTATTGGAGGTTTAACGACCACCGTGAGCAACTCAATGGGCTATAAGCAGTCGCCCGTCTCTAATTTAGGGTCACTGGTTCCAGGGAAGGGAGAGAGCCAGTGCCGTAAGACAAGCACAACATCCATGCCTGACCGGGATTCGAACCCGGACCCCTTACGGACGAATGATCAGAGGCCAGCGCCTATATCACTGCGCCACCGGGGCGGCATCTAATGTTTTGTCCATTGAGTTCTTGTTGATTGAAGGTTTAACGACCACCATGAGCAACTCGGTGGGCTATAAGCAGTCGCCCGGCCCTAATTTAGGGCAACTGATTCCAGGGAATGGAGAGAGCCAGCGCCATAAACCAAACACAACATCCATGCCTCACCGGGATTCGAACTCGGACCCATCTCGAACGAATGTTCATAAGCCATAGCTTAGACCACTGCGCCACCGGGGCGACGTCCATTGAGTATAGAAGCAAGTATTATATTGAATAAAGTGTATTTTGAATTCGATAGCATCTGCATTGAATTAACGCCCTCTGGCGACGAAGTTATGCAACGTAAAGAAGCCGGAAATCGCCGCCCCGGTGGCGCAGTGGTCTAAGCGATGGCTTCTGATCATTTGTCTGAAAGGGGTCCGGGTTCGAATCCCGTGAGACATTAATGTTGTGTTTGTCTAACGGCACTGGTTCTCTCCCTTCTCTGGAACCTGTGACCCTAAATTAGGGACGGGGACTGCTTATAGCCCATTCAGTTGCTCACGGTGGTTGTTAAACCGCCAATCAAAAAAGAAGCCGGAAATCCAGAGCCATCGTTCTCACATTTCGGGCTTTCCAATGGAAAAATAATTTTTCAAAGTGGACTAATAAATGGTGTCCACAGACGGACGGATAACGTAATACTGTAAGCACGTACTTTTTTTTTTTTTTTACAAAAAATGTGCTCATACGGTTTAGCAAATGAAGTTTAAGTCGCAAGTGACAGTTAAGTTAAAGTAGAAGTAACCGTTATTTCTTCCTGTCATGTAAACCCTATTGTCTTTAGCGTGCTTATAAAAAGATCAGTTTTTCAACATTTCAGTGAATCAAATGAGGAATAACAGAAGCCAATTATCTTTTCAAGGGTAGTGTGTAAATGACAGGGAGACACAGTCTGGTAATCAAGTCTTCTTACAAATTAGTAGATACAATCTTCGCTTCCATCGTTTTGTGTCCTTCAAGATTATTTTATATGTTTATTTATACACGTAAGTATGCAGAACTTCCTGGTTTTCGATTTCAACGTTGAAGGATCACCAGTTTTCCAAGGTCAAACATTTGCCACTAAGGAAATATGCAAGACGTGATTTGGATAAAACTTGCTATATGTAATACATTTAAAAATATTTTGGGCAAACACAATTTTAAATTGCTGCCAGCTTTTGAATAAGCAATGCCAATGCTCGTTTCTTTTCCCCCATAACTTTTGTGTTCCATCTTTTCTATGGGTTATGGATAAAATAAACTCCTGGAATTATTCTCCCCATGTTGATTGTTATCCTTATTAACATCCGAGAGCATTAGGTTGCATTGCCATTAATTTTTTTCGTAACAAATTCTTAAAATCTTGTTTTCCTAGGTATTCTCGTTATTCTGCCCAACCTCAGTATATTTAAAAGGGAACACGAAAGCAACTGGACTTTACAAGAAAAAATTTTTAAACAACAACAAATATTTTACAGAGAATGTGATTTATCACGAGATCTTTTGAAAATCGGAAATAAATAACAAATAATTTTCAGCTCTTGCATGAATGAGTTTTTTACTATATTTCCTTACAAAAATCCGGCGTCTATTTGATTTGTTTTCAATTAAAAACTTTCGCCCTGTCCTAGGATGGGCGACATCCCCTATATATTAATATTTATTTAAAGCTTAAAAACAATCATCCTAGGACAAATAAAATGATACTGTAAAAAGCGCCCGATTTGTGTTACGTCATTTGTAGCCTCAATAACTGATTTGACACCTTTTGAAGCTTGTATGTTCTTTAAGTATTGATTTAGTACTGTTAGCATTTGCTCGTGGCAATTTATAAATCGCAAGTTTTGGAAAAGATTAATTGTTAATGAATTTTACATCCGTTAAAAATAATCACAAAGCCGCCCCGGTGGCGTAGTGG
This sequence comes from Macrothele yani, assembly GCA_039090855.1. Classification (NCBI taxonomy): domain Eukaryota; kingdom Metazoa; phylum Arthropoda; class Arachnida; order Araneae; family Macrothelidae; genus Macrothele; species Macrothele yani. The sequence continues at coordinate 145,834,274 of CM077028.1, forward strand.
TCTAAGCGATGGCCTCTGATCATTCGTCCTAATGGGGTCCGGGTTAGAATCCCGGTGAGGCATAGATGTTGTATTTGTCTTACGGCACTGGCTCTCTCCCTTCCCTGGAACCAGTGACCCTAAATTAGGGACGGGCGACTGCTTATAGCCCATTGAGTTGCTCACGGTGGTCGTTAAACCTCCAATCAAAAAAAAAATAATCACAAACAATACAATTTCCTTTGTTGAACGTTTGTCCCATATTGGTGCCGCAGTGAAAAGAGCGTTTGCTTGTTTTAATTATTGAATCCCTTCACAACCAAAATAAATATAAATATATATATACACACACACGGTCGAGACACATTATTGTGACCACCAGCTAATATCCAGAGTACCGCCGTGTGCAGTGCGGACAGCAGCTGGACGGGCTGGGAGTGACTCAATGAGGTGCTGGAAGGTGTTCACAGATATGTGGAGCCATGCTGACTGCAGTGCATCTGTCAACTGCTGGAGGGTGCGTGGTGGAGGATCCATAAAGCGAACAACACGATCGAGGTGGTTCCACAAATGCTCAATTGGGTTTAAGTCTGTGGAATTAGGGGGCCAGGGAAGTACTTTGAAGTCTTCATCGTGCTCTTCCAACCACCCTCGGACATTTCTAGCTGTGTGACACGTCGCATTGTCGTTATGGAAGATCCCAACCGCCCCAGGGAAAACAATCAGCATGTATGGGTGTACGTGGTCTGCAAGGATGGATTCATAACGAGTTCAGTCCATAGTGCCTTCCACAGGTATGAGTGAACCCAAAGAATGCCACAAAAACCTTCCCCAGACCATAACGCTGCCCCCACCAGCTTGTGTTCTTCGAGCAATGGTTGAAGACTGTTTGTTCTCCGATGTTTCTCGCCTTATACGTCAACGTCCACCCGATCGATGAAGCAATAAAAGGAGACTCATCGGAGAACGCAATCCTTTAACAATAATCGGGGGTCCGATTCCGATACTGCCGTACAAATGTAAGCCTTTTCTACCGTTGCACCTTCGTTGGCATAGATGCAGTGACCATCCGTCTGCGTCAGAGCCCCATACGCAGTAGGGTTAGCTGAACTATCGTTTTAGACACACTTCCGGAAGTCCCCTGGTTTAATCGGCCAGTGAGTTGCTCCACTGTAGCGTGTCGATCGGCCCTCACGCACCTTCGAAGCCGGCGTTCACCTCTCACATCAATGGCATATGGTGCTCCGCAGTTTTCACGTCGCTTATTCGCAATTGTGCGATTTTTCCAATCACGATACACTTTAACCACAGCAGCACGCGAACAGTTCACAAACTGCGCTGTTTCAGAAATACTGCCAACCTCGGCCAGAAAGCCGATAATCATCCTTTTTCGTAAATCTGACAAATCGCTCCTTTTACCCATGACAGCAACGAGTTATATGTTTTCTGACTTCGTACAGCACACCTTATGTACCCTCCAAGCCAGCTCACATGTGCTTTCTTTCGTTGGCTACGCGCTGTTGACGTCAAAAGTAGGAGGTGGTCACAATAATGTGACTCTACAGTGTATCATTACTTTTATATTTAAGGTTGATCTTCACTTAATGCTCAAAGCCTAAATGTCACTTGACTTTTTCTTCCTGGATTATTCTAAACTGTTCGTTTCCTTCATAACAGCTGAAATTTTTACTAAGCATAAATAGCGCTTTCAACCAGCTGGAACGAATTAACTGGGATAAGAAAAAGGCTAAAATAAGCTCGAACGAACATATTCGCAATCTAAGAATTGGTCGAAGGCTGCTGGAACGAATGAACCTGCACATCAGAAAGCGTTGCTTTCTCTTTAACTTTGTTATTAAAGTGGTCATTTTGGAGCATGATTGGTACTAATCCTTTTGGACTGTTTACTCTCTAAAAGGGGCAACAATGTCAACGAACTTAAACGAAAGAGAGACAAGATGCTTGAGTAACTTGTTTGTACCCAGTGACATGATGTTCGTGTCAGGGGACCAGTTCTTCCTCACGTGTCTTGGCACATGGAGCAGAAAATACAGGACTATAGTGGATCGCTCATTACCATTGACAGCTACGTATATGCTCGGTACTGCTGAGATCAGAGAAGCAAAATTAACGATCTCCTGCCCCACGTAAAAATCCATGATGGCGGCACAACACTACAGGTACAGTGTTTCGATCACGAAGACGCATGCTCAGTTTTCTTGAGTTGCTCCAAAAATTAGCGCAAAAGAATACCACTTTCACTGCATTTGGTAATTTGCACGAAAAAATGGTGAAAGCCAGAGGATTTCAAGCACCACTTTACAGTGCAAGTGTCAAAATTGCACCACATTGTAAGTGCAGAATAACTGTGTAGCACCCTTTTGATTTCCTTGTAATGCATAAGGAGGTATAAAATCTGGAACAGCGGAATGATTTTGCATACCTCCTACGAATATACTAGAATCCTGTTAGTATTTAATAATTAGAATTATATGTTTGTATTTGTCACTGCAAAGTACTAGAACGAAATTAGTATTTAATAATTGGAACTATACACTGAATTAGTAAATTATTAGGAACACCAGTAGCAGTCAGATTAGTGCCATCCTCACGAAGGACATTGAATAAGTTCTAAGCCTGACGTTGAAAGTAGTGGTTGGCGGCTGAGGCAAGTATATTGCATCATACTTCAGTTATATAACAGCCACGCCACGTCGCTGTGTCAGCATTGAGACGGCGCCACACTGCATTGAAGTCTATAAGGTGACAATGGATGAGCGACAGATAAAATTGTGGAACCTTGAAAATAGTGGTTGGCTGCTGAGGTAAGTAATGCAAAGTATTGCATCATACTTCAATTATATAACAGCCACGCCTCGTCGCTCTGTCAGCATTTGAGACGGCGCCACACTACATTGAAGTCTATAATGTGAGCGACAGATGAAGTTGCGTAATCGAACGGTGATTGAATAGTTGACGAAGGAAGGTGAAACGCCACGTAGTATTCACCAACGGATGACCCGTGTGTACGTTGATGGTACACCTTCATATGTCACAGTCAAAAGATGGGCTCCTCTCTTTAAACGGGTAAGAGACTCATTGGAAGACGACGCTCAGAGGAGGTGACCACTGATGAAATGTGCCAGAAAGTAAAGGCCCCAGGCTATGTCAAACAGACAAATCTGTGTCGTAAAGATTGCTCAGGAGCTGAAGTTAAATATCGGCAGTTAAGTAATTGGCAGTATTTGGACCATTTTTCATGAGAGGTTAAGAATGACAAAGGTCTGTGCCAGATGAGTTCCTCGAATTTTGACACCTGAGAGGAAGAATGGTCGTGTTGAAGCAAGTCGAGTTTAACTTGACCGCGATCCAGATGACTTCTATTCTTGCAATATGACTGATGGTCAGACGTGGCTTCACCATTGGGGCCCTGATATTAAACAAGAGAGTATGCAGTGGATACATCGTGGATCACCACCACAAAAAAGTTCAAAACACAAGCATCTGCACGGAAGATTATGACCACCACGTTTTGGGACTCAGAGGGATTGCTGTTAATTGATTACCTGCCTCTAAAAGGACTATGAATGCTGCCTATTATGAAGCCCTATTGCGACAATTGCTTGAAGACATCATTAATGAACGGAGAGGGAAATTGCAACGTGGTGTCTGCTTCCTCAAGACAATGCTCCAGTCCACAGCGCCGGTGTTTCCAAGCAAGCTGTGATAGAATATGGCTTTCAACTGCTTTCCCACCCACCGCACTCACCTGATCTCGCCCCTAGTGACCTCTTCCTCTTAAAAAATCTGGAAAAAGATCTGCTTGGTAGGAGTTTTGCGGATGATTCCGAACTGAAGGAGGCAGTGAAGTGTTAGTTTGAGGAGAAAGATAAAACGTTTTATGCAGCGAGGTGAAACAAGTGCATCCAAGTCAGAAAAGACTATGTGGAAAAATAAAACCGCATTCTTGCAAGAAAAAAAAACAATTCTTTCTTTGTGTGTTAGACTTAGAATTAACTTATTGAACGGCCTACGTGGGTATGCAACTGTGAGTAAGGTAGTAATTTTATTGCGGGAAAAAGAAGGCAAAATTGACGAGGTGTATCGCGAAAGTTCGCGGCTTTTTGCGAAATTTTGGAATTTACCGCTAAATTTCGCGAAATGCCGTATTTCCTCAAATATTCGGCTTTCGGGCTCTTTCCGCACGCTTTGGATATGTAAGATGCGTTATCTGTCACAAAAACGGTTATATTCCCAAAAGGTATTTCATACTTATTGACGCCCTGAAGTATTGCCTCGTTGAATGCTTTAAAATTTACCGATTCCAAAGTGATGCACTCGATGAAGACTGCATTCAAAGAGATTTCAGCATTACAGCTTTCAACATTCGTTTCAGCTGACGGGACAGCAAGAATATTCAAAGTGTACCTCTCTTCTGAATCAGTTGTTTCGTCTGCTACGATGCTTACGCCACATATTGATTTTAAAAAAAAATCTTTCACTTGTTGCTTGTGAATACCATATATTTTCGACGAATAACATTTCCGCATCCAATTTGCATTTGGAATAACACCAATATCTTTCAAAGAATTTTCCAAGTTATTTTTTTGTGTAGGGTTATCCAGTTCGGAAAGTATATGATGTTAGCTGCACAAAAGGCACCAGTTACTTTCAAAAATTCAGTTGAGCGATGCTGTTCTTGTTTAGTGCTTTTCTCGATTAATTTATCAACACATTTCTGCATTATTTTCGGTTGACTGTTCGGACACATCTTTTTTTATATACAGCTTGCTTGCTAAAAGCTTTTCACAACTGTGCTTTCTTGAAAAATTCACTGGTATGCTGCAACACGAACAGAGCGATGGATTTTTGTTTGTTCACATGAAACGTTCCCTTGCTTGCATCTTTCAGATGCATTCGCTTTACTCACGTGACTCATTTTCAAAATTAACAAACAATATCTAGAAACTTTATAAACTAAATACACGAAAGCACAAAAAATTTCCTAAACCAAGCGTCTGCGAAACTCAAACACCTTTTTCTGTGAGCTGATTTTCCCAGTTAAAACTACTAATACAATTGACGACATCTGATTTGCAGTTTACTAGTGGGGCAAGTCGCCAAGGTCATTCAACAGTGGCGGGGGTATGGAAATCACGGAAGACAGTTCTTCAGCAGAGAGCGTTGTGATAGAGCCTCTTCGTAACGAACAATCTTGAAGGGTAATTTTAAAGTTCTGGTTTGGACTTTGGAATAGGATTACTTTGTGGTATATGTTTCGCGCAAATTTTCATGAAGGCAGTAATAAAATTATTTAAATATGATAGATATGATCTAAAAATGATAATAGAAATTCGGCAAAAATAGGAAATTAGCGGATATATTTGATATTTGCGTAATTACAGAAAACCCCTAAAATTCGCGGGAAAATTCATGACTAGCGCCTATCCTACTCATGACTATGGCCTGAGCCCCTGGGTCACCCTCACTGAGTGCGCCAATGGCTTCTCCGTTTGGTAAAGCTTCAATACTAGAAGGAAAATCAACACAGAAAAAATTAAACAGGCATGTAGGCTGACTGTCAAGTGTTTAAGGTTGCAATGGACATTTCTGTTAAACTTGCCATGGACTTCAATAAAAACAAAAAAATAATAATGTTCTGAGCCCATTCTTTTGTTCCTCATGGGTAACAAAAAAAGGGAATCCCTGTGACCGAATTTTCAGGGGCGCTGGCTTCCAGTAAATCACTGCTGCTGGTCCCGACCCCAAGGTCAGAGAGCCAGGACGCCCGCTCTGTAACCCTGGCTATCTCTTCTCCCAGGAACTAATGGCTCCAAATCAGAGACGAAAGACTGCCTATGGTCGTAGATCCACGCGGTGCTCGTTAAACCTCCAAACAAACAAACAAACACAAGAGATATCTTTAACTGATACTTCGTAACCTTAGGAAAAGCCGCGTGTAAGTCACATTTATCCAGACGCGTAGCCGGGGGAGGGGGTGGTACTCGGGTCCGGACCCCCCACCCGGGATGGGTTGAGTACGAAATTAAAGCGGTTATTGGGTTGATGCATAAGTTCATGCCGTTCTATTTCACGAGTGTTTCCCAGGTCAGTAATGACGGTGCAGATGGCCAGTTGTACGTATATCAAAATGTAGCCAGTATTATCGTGTATCTAAAACATACTGCGTTGTGTGATTGTGGCTAATGTTTTTTTGGTATTTAGGTCCGGAAGTATGGAGTGTCAAGTAGAGAGGAATTAACATTTTTGACATCTGCTCCTCTACGAGTTTAACAAGGGATACTCAGCCGCCGAGGCTACTCAATAAATTTGTGTTGTGTATGGGAAGGATGCTATTGCTCCGAGGACAGCCCGCAAATGGTTTGAGCGGTTCCGAGGTGGCAATTTTGACCTCAACGACTCTCCACGCTCAGGTCGTCCATCTCACTTTTATGGGGATCATTTGAACCATCTCATCCACTTGAGTCCGGTTCAAACCATCCGCGAATTTACCACTGAGATGGACTGTGATCAGGCCACACTGGTTCGACACCTGGACCGTATGAGAAAGGTCCAGAAATTGGGGTCTTGGGTGCCTCACACTCTCACTGAGGACAACAAGAATCAGCTTGTTGCCATATGTGGTTCCTTGCTCGCCCGTTATCTCTAATGTTCTCAACAACACAAACCCTTTCTGTCGCGTGTTGTTACCGGAGATGAAAAGTGGTGCCTGTACGGAGATGAAAAGTGGTGCCTGTAGGAATGGTTAAGCCCAAGCAAGACGCCCGCACCACGTCCAAAACGTGACCTTCATCCTGCAAAGATCATGTTGTATGTCTAGTGGGACATGGAAGGCATTATTCACTGGTAAAGGCTGCCGAGAAATCGGGCCATCAACGCTGCACTCTATTGAGAGCAACTCCGCCGTGTGGAGGGAGCAATTTAGCAGAAACGGCCAAATCGGCGCCATGGTGTCGTTCTCCAACAGATGACGTACGCCCTCCCGCTGCAAACATATAACCAAAATGGCCATTCAGGACATAAAATGGGAGATCCTTCCACATCCGCCTTGTTTCCTAGATGCCGCTCCTTCAGACTATCAGCTGTTCCGATCTCTGTCGAATGCACTCCGTGGCAGAACGTTAAACAATGATGTTGATCTCTAGAATTTTCTTGAGGATTTTTTCGGAGCAAAACCTACACGGTTTTTTTTTTTTTTTTTTTTTCAAGAATGGCATTGCAGACCTGTCCAGACGTTGAGACACCATCGTAAACAATGGGTGGGGGATGCATAGTTGATTGATTCCGTTCAGGGGCGTAGCAATTAAAAAATTATGTGGTGGGCTCAAGTAGTTTCATTCCCAAACACCGAAAATAATGGCTAATATAGTATAATTAATTAATAATTAAGCGTCAGTTATCAATAATCCATTATTTAGAATAATTATATAAATTCATTAATAAAATAACAATTTTATTGCTGATTAAAATACTGATTTACAAAATTTTGGTATGAAATCTTACGTTCAACAATGATGGGCTATTGTATTTATTAAATGTGAAATAGAGCACATCTCTCTCAGTGTTAATTTCTCGGGGGGATTCATAAAGGCGCAATTTTAAAATTAGTTTTTTTTTTTGTGAAATAAATAAGTGCAGAATATTGAATACGTAAAAATTTGCTAGTACTTTAATAAAATTATACTTACATATTTTAGCATCATTGTACAAGGTAACTGCGCTTAGCCGTCTATGCCTTCAAAATGTGGATCCTGTATTTACTTCTACTTCTCAATGAATGTTCAGCAATGCAAGTCCAAAAAGTCGTGAATTAGACATTGTGTTTCAAAGGTACATTTTCTGGTGCATGAGAGTAGAAAATGCACTTTCCGGAGTGGCCGTTGAGTCAGGAAGCGTTGGCAGAATTTAATATTTAATTTCTTCGTATTGGGAATTGGGGGTTAAAAAAACAAAAACAAACAGCAGCTTCACAACGATTGCACGGCAGTGGTTGGTCTTTCCTCATGTATTATTGTCAATAAAGGCATCTTCCAGGAGTGTGAGAGACAGCGGGTGTGTTGCTTGCACGTGAAAAAATGCGCCAATGAAACGAATTCAAAGGGTTTCGAAAAAATCCGCGACTTCGTTGAAAAGAAATGAGATTTGTCCGCTTTTTTTTATCGGTTTTTGAGATTCATCTTGATGTTTTAAATGAACAAGATTTAAAATTCGGCTTTAAAAGAGAAAAAGAAATCATGTAATTCGGCGTTCAAGAGAAAAATGTGCTAATCCAATGGGAAGAGCTTTAGCTCCGTGAGCCCCTCCCTTTCCTACGCCACAGAATCCGTTTTCCCTTCTGATGTAATAGTGTAGTGCGGTGAAAAAAACGGCATCAAATTATGCATCAACCCAATATATGTATATATGAGGTTTCATCAATGATCCAGATCCATGGATCCCTCCCCTTAAGAAATTTCTGGCTGCACCACTGCATCTATTCAGTGCAACTGATTCATATTATTCACAACGAACATTTAAAAACGTTTAGGACATTCACTACTAAGGCATTTCTTTCCTTTTTTTTTTTTTTTTTTTAGAGATAAGAAAGAAATCATATACTTAGTATGTGACTTCAACGTAACATTCTTTGTTTTGATTTGGCTAAATTAAGCAATGAAAAATTAATAAAAATTTAATTAAAATACTAAATCATAAAAACAAGAATTCAAACTTTTCATAAGATTTGAAAATGTTGAGAGACTTCTTTCCAAGTTGTTTTTACTTAATCCCGTTCACCACTAACTAATGCATTTCTTTTCTTATTACATCACTGCGGCAGACTGAGATTTGCCCAGAGTGGCACAATCTTCAAATCTATCACTGCCAATAAGTGGTCCATGACTATTACATTTTGCATTACCAACATTCTTTTGAGTCATAAACGGTGTTTATTTCAGAACTTATTGACCGGGGGAGCGGGTAGACGCAACCTTAGAGGGGACACGTTTTCAATTTGCAATATCATTATCATCATTGTTAACCATTATCAATCCACTGCTGGACGAAGGTCTCCCCAAGTTTCCTCCACAACGGTCTGTCTTGTGCCAGTCTCCTCCGTGTCACTCCCGCATACTTTCGAATTTCATCCAACCATCTCCCATATGGTCTTCTTCTGGGTCTTTTCCTGTCCCTTGGAATCCAATCTAAAATTTCGGCTGTCCATCGATGATCTGTCCTTCTGGCAGTATGTCCAGCCCATTGCCATTTCAGGGATTTAACTCTGATCATGATGTCTTCCACTCTTGTCATTTTTCGGATCCACGAGTTCCTCTTCTTATCTCTCCTGGTTACACCAAGCATGCACCTCTCCATGCTACTTTGGGTTGTCTGCAGCCTTTGTATGTCTCTTTTAATTAAGGTCCACGTCTCTGCACCATACGTAAGCACTGGAAGGATGCATTGATCAAACACTTTTCTTTTAAGACATAATGGCATATTGCTCTTGAAAATTATGCTGTTTCTTCCAAAAGCTCTCCAGGCAAGTTATGTGCGCCGATTAATTTCTTCATCAATGTGACCCTCACTTGATATCTGCTGTCCAAGATAAACGTACGTGTCTGTTATCTCCAGCTTTTCTCCATCAATCGATAAATCTTCATTTCTTGTAAAAGCATTGAACATCACTTTTGTCTTCTGAAAGTTCATTTTTAATCCCACTTCTTTACTGTTGTCAGCAAGTTCCTGGATCATACTTTGCAGCTCTGATGGGGTAGTTGCAAAACTGACTACGTCATCAGCAAAACGAAGGTGGGTTCGATAATCTCCATTAATCTTTATCCCTTTGTTTTCCCAGGAGATATGGTGTCACCTTGTCTCACTCCCTTTCCAATTTTTATGTGTGTTGTATTTTCAAACAGCCGAATCTTTGCACTTGCATTTTCATAGATGTTATTAATAATATTAATGTACGCATCTTCAATACCGCGGGATTTCAGAGCCATTGTAACTGCTGATGGTTTCACCGAATCAAAGGCTTTTTCATAATCGATAAAAGCCATGCACAATGGAAGTTCATATTCCCTCGCTCTTTCAATTAGTTCTCTCAGTACGTGGATATGATCTATTGTGCTGTAGCCACTCCTGAATCCAGCTTGTTCTCTCGGTTGAGCCATGTCCCGTGTTACCTTCAAGCGGTGTGAAAGAACTTTGGTGAAGATTTTATAAACCACTGATAAGAAGCTGATAGGTCTGTAGTTCCTGAGATCCTCAATGTCACCTTTTTTATGTAGCAGGATCATTGTAGCGTTGTTCCAATCCTCGGGAATCTTCCCTTCATTAAGGCATCGAGTGAAAATTTGGGCGAGTACTGTTTCGATTTCTCCACTTGCTTCTTGCATGATGTCTACAGTATATATATATACTTGCTTCTTGTATGATTTGCTATATATACGAGAATATATATAATTTGTGCATGGCTTTTATCGATTTTGAAAAGGCCTTTGATTCAGTGAAACCATCAGCAGTTATACAATGGCTTTGAAATCCTGCGGTATTGAAGATGCATACATTAATATTATTAATAACATCTATGAGAATTCAAGTGCAAAGATTCGGCTGTTTGAGAATACAGCACACACAAAAATTGGAAAGGGAGTGAGACAAGGTGACACTATATCTCCCAGGCTCTTTAATGCCACATTGGAAAATGTCTTCCAATCACTGAACTGGGAAAACAAAGGGATAAAGATTAATGGAGATTATCTAACTCACATTCGTTTTGATGATGACGTAGTCATTTTTGCAACTACCCCATCAGAGCTGCAGAGTATGATCCAGGAACTTGCTGACAACAGTAAAGAAGTGGGATTACAAATGAACTTTCAGAAGACAAAAGTGATGTACCTTTTACAAGAAATGAAGATTTATCGATTGATGGAGAAATGCTGAAGATAACAGATGCGTACGTTTATCTTGGACAGCAGATATCAAGTGAGGGTCACATTGATGAAAAAATTAATCGGCGTATAAAACTTGCCTGGAGAGCTTTTGGAAGAAACAGCATAATTTTCAAGAGCAATATGCCATTATGTCTTAAAAGAAAAGTGTTTGATCAATGCATCCTTCCAGTGCTTACGTATGGAGCAGAGACGTGGACCTTAACTAAAAGAGACATACAAAGGCTGCAGATAACTCAAAGAAGAATGGAGAGGTGCATGCTTGTTGTAACCAGGAGAGATAAGAAGAGGAACTTGTGGTTCCGAAAAATGACAAGAGTGGAAGACATCGTAATCAGAGTAAAATCCCTGAAATGGCAATAGGCTGGACAAGAAGAACAGACCATCGATGGACAGTCGAAATTTTAGATTGGATTCCAAGGGACAGGAAAAGACCCAGAAGAAGAAGAAGACCACATGGGAGATGGGTGGATAAAATTCGAAAGTATGCGGGAGTGACATGGAGGAGACTGGCACAAGATAGACCGTTGTGTGTGAGGCTTGGAGAGACCTTCGTCCAGCAGTGGATTGATAATGGTTGACAATGATGATGATGATATATAATTTAACTACTATATCTACATACATAGAAGTAATTACCATATATACACTGCTGGCCACCCAAAATGCAACACCAAGAAGGACACGAGATAGCAAAGCCAGATTTACTGGACACATAACAACAGATACAAAGATGAAACGATTGAGCTTACAGGCCCGTGCGACTTGCGGAACACGCAGACATCAATAGTTCGTGTGGCCCCCATGGTTGGCAATAACGGCCGCTACACGCCGCGGCATCGAACGAAAGAGTCTTTGGATGTGGGCTTGGGGTATGTCGGTCCAGGCTGCTTCCACACGTTGCCACAGTTCATCAGGCGTAGCCGCGGGTGGTGCTTGCCGGGCCACTCGGTTGGCGATCAGCGACCAGACGTGTTCGATGGGCTACATATCGGGAGAACAGGCGGGCCACGGCAGCAGTGACACTTGGTGGGCCGTGAAGTATTGTTGCACGATGCGTGCTACGTGCGGGCGCGCATTGTCCTGTTGAAACGTGGCCGCTGGCAGGTCTTGCAGGTAAGGGAGGACTACAGGCTCCAAAACGTCGGAGATGTAGCGGTGGCTGTTGAATGTACCGGCGATGCGGACCAGAGGGGTGCGGGTGTCATATCCAATTGCGCCCCAAACCATAACGCCAGGCGACGAATCGGTATGGCGATGCATAATGCAGGCTTCATACAGTCTCTCGCCGCGGTGCCGCCACACGCGGATTCGACCATCGTGGTGTTGCAGGCAGAAGCGGGATTCGTCGGAGAAGACAATGTCGTGCCATTCCGTAGTCCAGGTGCGGCGTTCAACGGCCCACTGCAGCCTCACTCGACGGTGGTGTAACGTCAATGGTAATCAGAGCAATGGGCGCCGTGCGACATGTCCCCGCTCCTGCAGACGACGTCGAACGGTACGTGTTGCACAGGTTGTTGCGCAACACACCCTAATTCTTGCGCTAACGTTCGCGATGTGGCGGTGCGAGCCGTCAATGCCCGCCGCTCAACATGCCGGTCCTCTCGTTCGGTGCTATGCCGCGGTCGCGGCAATCGCTCATGTCTGTCCGTCCGTCCCTCCTGCACCCATCGAATCCATACTCGCCTCACTGTGGCTGGATGTCGTCCCACACGGGCGCCGATGTCTCGGTACGATAAACCGCTGTCGCGATAAGCCACTATTCGTCCTCTGTCAATCTCCGAAACGTGCTGGAATGACAGCCGTATTCTGCGACGAGGCATCAGGAAGCTTCCCACGCACAGGTCCGGCAGCACAACACACTTCCACTACTTACACCCGGCCTTCTGTGCACCCTTCTTATAGTGCTTCTCGGTGGCGTGCCGGGTGCACATGATTTGCATATGCCCTGCAATGCTAATCGTTTGCATGTCCTCTCCGGACGACGCATGCTGCGAATTTCAGACCAATCGGATGCTTCCTTCTTGGTGTTGCATTTTGGGTGGCCAGCAGTGTATATAGCACAGGGGCGTATTTAGAGGGAGGCAGGGTTGGCCACCCGAAGGTGTCCTTTTTTTTTTTTTTTGATTAAAATGCGATAAATGCTTTAATTTTCCTTCTGTTTCTCATTAACTTTACTTTTTTTTTTTTTTTGATTGGAGGTTTAACGACCACCGTGAGCAACTCAATGGGCTATAAGCAGTCGCCCGTCCCTAATTTAGGGTCACTGGTTCCAGGGAAGGGAAAGAACCAGTGACGTAAGACAAACGCAACATCCATGCCTCACGGGATTCTTCGAACCCGGACCCCATTCGGACGAATGATCAGAGGCCATCGCTTAGACCACTGCGCCACCGGGGCGGCTAACTTTAATTTCGTTCTGGTGGATTTCAAAAACTTTCATTTTTCGTTGCCATACCTCCCCCCCCCCCCCCGCACCTGTACGCTACTGATATATCAATTACTTCTTCAAACATTTCAAGAACAAACTTTCTTCGGCTAAACGAAGCGAGGAGGGGTTGGGGTTCAGGGTGTTGGTTTCGGTAGGCTTGAAATTTTATCTATTAAAATGCGTTCAACACACTCTTGATCCTGAATCAGATTTTTTTTTTTTTTTTTTTTTTTTGATTGGAGGTTTAACGACTACCGTGAGCAACTCAATGGGCTATAAGCAGTCGCCCGTCCCTAATTTAGGGTCACTGGTTCCAGGGAAGGGAAAGAACCAGTGACGTAAGACAAACGCAACATCCATGCCTCACGGGATTCTTCGAACCCGGACCCCATTCGGACGAATGATCAGAGGCCATCGCTTAGACCACTGCGCCACCGGGGCGGCTAACTTTAATTTTGTTCTGGTGGATTTCAAAAACTTTCATTTTTCGTTGCCATACCTCCCCCCCCCCCCGCACCTGTACGCTACTGATATATCAATTACTTCTTCAAACATTTCAAGAACAAACTTTCTTCGGCTAAACGAAGCGAGGAGGGGGTTGGGGTTCAGGGTGTTGGTTTCGGTAGGCTTGAAATTTTATCTATTAAAATGCGTTCAACACACTCTTGATCCTGAATCAGATTTTTTTTTTTTTTTTTTTTTTTTTGATTGGAGGTTTAACGACTACCGTGAGCAACTCAATGGGCTATAAGCAGTCGCCCGTCCCTAATTTAGGGTCACTGGTTCCAGGGAAGGGAAAGAACCAGTGACGTAAGACAAACGCAACATCCATGCCTCACGGGATTCTTCGAACCCGGACCCCATTCGGACGAATGATCAGAGGCCATCGCTTAGACCACTGCGCCACCGGGGCGGCTAACTTTAATTTTGTTCTGGTGGATTTCAAAAACTTTCATTTTTCGTTGCCATACCTCCCCCCCCCGCACCTGTACGCTACTGATATATCAATTACTTCTTCAAACATTTCAAGAACAAACTTTCTTCGGCTAAACGAAGCGAGGAGGGGTTGGGGTTCAGGGTGTTGGTTTCGGTAGGCTTGAAATTTTATCTATTAAAATGCGTTCAACACACTCTTGATCCTGAATCAGATTTTTTTTTTTTTTTTTTTTGATTGGAGGTTTAACGACTACCGTGAGCAACTCAATGGGCTATAAGCAGTCACCCGTCCCTAATTTAGGGTCACTGGTTCCAGGGAAGGGAAAGAACCAGTGACGTAAGACAAACGCAACATCCATGCCTCACGGGATTCTTCGAACCCGGACCCCATTCGGACGAATGATCAGAGGCCATCGCTTAGACCACTGCGCCACCGGGGCGGCTAACTTTAATTTTGTTCTGGTGGATTTCAAAAACTTTCATTTTTCGTTGCCATACCTCCCCCCCCGCACCTGTACGCTACTGATATATCAATTACTTCTTCAAACATTTCAAGAACAAACTTTCTTCGGCTAAACGAAGCGAGGAGGGGGTTGGGGTTCAGGGTGTTGGTTTCGGTAGGCTTGAAATTTTATCTATTAAAATGCGTTCAACACACTCTTGATCCTGAATCAGATTTTTTTTTTTTTTTTTTTTTTTTGATTGGAGGTTTAACGACTACCGTGAGCAACTCAATGGGCTATAAGCAGTCGCCCGTCCCTAATTTAGGGTCACTGGTTCCAGGGAAGGGAAAGAACCAGTGACGTAAGACAAACGCAACATCCATGCCTCACGGGATTCTTCGAACCCGGACCCCATTCGGACGAATGATCAGAGGCCATCGCTTAGACCACTGCGCCACCGGGGCGGCTAACTTTAATTTTGTTCTGGTGGATTTCAAAAACTTTCATTTTTCGTTGCCATACCTCCCGCCCCCCCGCACCTGTACGCTACTGATATATCAATTACTTCTTCAAACATTTCAAGAACAAACTTTCTTCGGCTAAACGAAGCGAGGAGGGGGTTGGGGTTCAGGGTGTTGGTTTCGGTAGGCTTGAAATTTTATCTATTAAAATGCGTTCAACACACTCTTGATCCTGAATCAGATTTTTTTTTTTTTTTTTTTTTTTTTTTGATTGGAGGTTTAACGACTACCGTGAGCAACTCAATGGGCTATAAGCAGTCGCCCGTCCCTAATTTAGGGTCACTGGTTCCAGGGAAGGGAAAGAACCAGTGACGTAAGACAAACGCAACATCCATGCCTCACGGGATTCTTCGAACCCGGACCCCATTCGGACGAATGATCAGAGGCCATCGCTTAGACCACTGCGCCACCGGGGCGGCTAACTTTAATTTTGTTCTGGTGGATTTCAAAAACTTTCATTTTTCGTTGCCATACCTCCCCCCCCCCCCGCACCTGTACGCTACTGATATATCAATTACTTCTTCAAACATTTCAAGAACAAACTTTCTTCGGCTAAACGAAGCGAGGAGGGGGTTGGGGTTCAGGGTGTTGGTTTCGGTAGGCTTGAAATTTTATCTATTAAAATGCGTTCAACACACTCTTGATCCTGAATCAGATTTTTTTTTTTTTTTTTTTTTTTTTGATTGGAGGTTTAACGACTACCGTGAGCAACTCAATGGGCTATAAGCAGTCGCCCGTCCCTAATTTAGGGTCACTGGTTCCAGGGAAGGGAAAGAACCAGTGACGTAAGACAAACGCAACATCCATGCCTCACGGGATTCTTCGAACCCGGACCCCATTCGGACGAATGATCAGAGGCCATCGCTTAGACCACTGCGCCACCGGGGCGGCTAACTTTAATTTTGTTCTGGTGGATTTCAAAAACTTTCATTTTTCGTTGCCATACCCCCCCCCCCCCGCACCTGTACGCTACTGATATATCAATTACTTCTTCAAACATTTCAAGAACAAACTTTCTTCGGCTAAACGAAGCGAGGAGGGGGTTGGGGTTCAGGGTGTTGGTTTCGGTAGGCTTGAAATTTTATCTATTAAAATGCGTTCAACACACTCTTGATCCTGAATCAGATTTTTTTTTTTTTTTTTTTTTTTTGATTGGAGGTTTAACGACTACCGTGAGCAACTCAATGGGCTATAAGCAGTCGCCCGTCCCTAATTTAGGGTCACTGGTTCCAGGGAAGGGAAAGAACCAGTGACGTAAGACAAACGCAACATCCATGCCTCACGGGATTCTTCGAACCCGGACCCCATTCGGACGAATGATCAGAGGCCATCGCTTAGACCACTGCGCCACCGGGGCGGCTAACTTTAATTTTGTTCTGGTGGATTTCAAAAACTTTCATTTTTCGTTGCCATACCTCCCCCCCCCCCCCGCACCTGTACGCTACTGATATATCAATTACTTCTTCAAACATTTCAAGAACAAACTTTCTTCGGCTAAACGAAGCGAGGAGGGGTTGGGGTTCAGGGTGTTGGTTTCGGTAGGCTTGAAATTTTATCTATTAAAATGCGTTCAACACACTCTTGATCCTGAATCAGATTTTTTTTTTTTTTTTTTTTTTGATTGGAGGTTTAACGACTACCGTGAGCAACTCAATGGGCTATAAGCAGTCGCCCGTCCCTAATTTAGGGTCACTGGTTCCAGGGAAGGGAGAGAGCCAGTGCCGTAAGACAAACACAACATCCATGCCTCACCGGGATTCGAACCCAGACCCCGTTCGGACGAATGATCAGAGGCCATCGCTTAGACCACTGCGCCACCGGGGCGGCTGAATCAGATTCCCTGACTATGAAGTGTGATAAGTCTACTTTTTATATTTTGAAGAATGGCATGCGTCTTAATACACTTTTTAGCAAAATAAACTATAATACTTGAACAAATATAAAAAAACTATATAATTGGAGAAATATTTATAGCACCAAAAGAAACGAAACTTTCTTTTTCGTTATAGTCTGAATTTATTAACATTTGGCTCGGTTACATAAAATGTTTCCGGGAGGGCTTCGCACCCCCACCCCACCCCACCCGACCCTACCCTACCCTCCGGATGCATGCCTAAAAGAAACACTGGTCATAAAATGTGCTCATTGCACCTGAGCATTTGGGGTCATCTTTTTTGTTAAATTTCTGGATGGAAAAATGCGTTGAATTCTGTTCACCAAGAAAATCAGGAAAAGTTTCAGATTTCGTTAATTTAAACATCTGTTCTGCATATTTAAGCTGCGAGACATTTTATCATTAAACAAGAAATGAACCTGGACGAGCTATGAAAAGTTTTCATTCTCCGTTCGTTTCTTCCCTTTTTATTTTTTAGCTATTTTGCTCTAATAATGTATTCACTTCAGGAACGAGAAATACCATTAATAAAATGCTATTATTCTTCAAGCAACAAATTAGGCTGCAAGTTGTGAACCCATAAGACTTCACGGTTGTTTTCTCACAAAATTCAAAACAAACTAGAATAAAGCTAAAGAAAGAAGCACGCCAGGGACATCAAAAGCCAGTTTTGAGACCTTTCCTGCCGACTTCTTACATTTATACTTTCCCTTCCCAAAAGGAAACGCGTTATTAAGCTTCCGGAATGCTGATACTCCAGCTGTGTGACAGACCTCGGAGTCACAGACCGCCCGCTCTCAGCCGCCACAACATTGAGGCACGAGAGCCAACCGCGGCAACTTTTGATGTCAGTCGCCAACTCCATCGTCTGCTGGCTCCTCGGCGTGGTTTGTTGCGCGCGCGCGTAAAATGACGCAATGAATCCGCACAACAGATTCCCGTGGTGACTGTAGAACGCTTTCGATCCGGCAGGTGGCGGTTCGCTCGATCCACGTACCTGCGTTTGGGGCCCCGCCCACCAAACCGGAATCGCTCCGCGGCAAGTGCGTTGCTGTCGGAGTATGTGCGTGCGTGCGTGCGCGCCGTGTGTTACTCATTAGGCTGGTAAACATTTCAAAGTTTTGGCGGCGAGCTTACTCAGAATTAACAAGGGGGCTCAGTGCAAATTTCGTTTGGAATATTGCTTGATTCTCGCGGACGAATCGCACTTTGTGAAGGTCGGATGGAGATGTGCGATCAAGGTAAGCCCTTTTCCAGCTTTCCACGTTCAATCCACCTAATGAGACGAGGTGTCAAGGTCGAGTTTCAAATTTTTACATCTGCGGCTTCCTGCAGGTACGAGAAGAGGCCGGCCAAAAGCGTGTTGAGCGCTCGCCTTGAAAGCATTGCTTTATCGGAACCGTTCCCCATTCCGAAGTCAGGTGCTCAGATTTTTTTTTTGCCATTAATTTACGGGTTGATAGTGTGATTTTAGACGACAAATTATTTATATACTCTGCGTTTGTGAGAGCAAGTTTCTACGGGATCAAGACATGCAGTAGAAGGTTTCTTCTGAAGATATTTAATTTTGTGGGCCTACAGCACATTTAAGGAGACAGGTGCTCGGGATGGACGGTATTTTGGGGCCTCGGTATTAGTGGCACATCTAGGACTTCACTATGGGTGGTTGAATAAAAGTACCCAGGAGAAAACATTCCCAAAATATGATGAGGAAACCGTAAAAATATCCCCGCCGTATTGAAGTGTGTATCCCATGATTCATGGACGAATTAGTGGTAGCAAGAAAATGCAAAAAATGAATAGTTAAGAAATGGATACCGGTTTAGTTCTGCTTTACCCCCCCCCCCCCGGTTGGGTTCAGCTTGTTGAAATTATATCAAAATAGTGGACAAAATAATGATCTAAATATCATGATTCAAACTAATTGTTAATGTATGAAAATTTCCCCCAATTACAGATGTGTACAAAAAAACTTCTGTGGTGCTTTCGAAAGTTGGAGCACACCACTATATTTTTTGCGGACTCCTCCTAAAAAATCGGAAAGCAGAAATTTTTTTTCGCAAGGCAGTTTCTTAGTTTTTGCAGTGCTATCTGCAAATAAAAAAAAAACTGTATAACTCTATCAGTTCTTCAAGCATCCTGCATAATTCTCAGGCCCCTTGAAATTGCAGGGCGCCGCCCCGGTGGCGCAGTGGTCTAAGGCGTTGGCCTCTGATCATTCGTCCGTAAGGGGTCCGGGTTCGAATCCCGGTCAGGCATGGATGTTGTGTTTGTCTTACGGCACTGGCTCTCTCCCTTCCCTGGAACCAGTGACCCTAAATTAGGGACGGGCGACTGCTTATAGCCCATTGAGTTGCTCACGGTGGTCGTTAAACCTCCAATCAAAAAAAAAAAAAAAAAAAATGCAGGGCCCGGGGCCGCATCCCCCTCTTAAATGGGCTCTGTGTGGGCCTCTCTGATAGGAGGGGCCCCTCTCTTATCGTGCCTGTGTCATTTTATTTCATGAGAATGAATTTCGAGAAAAATGTGTAAACTCGCTTGATTTGTTTTTGTGGCTTCTGCGAAGAATAATACTCATTGATTGATGCACAAGTGCTATGTTGTTATCCATTTCTGTTTGCCACCTTTGAATTAAGGAACTGGTTTTTTTTTTGTTTTTTTCTTAGTTTTTGATGTTTGTCACTATTAAAGAAAATTTACTTTTGAAATAAGACTAAGATTTTTGGAATAACGACCGAATTAATGGACATTAAATGAAATTCACGCGTTTTCACTTTATAATTTGAATATTTTGATGACCTCGTGTCCCTCCAGGATTTTCACTTTCTGTTCCAAGAAAGGCGATATTCTAGTTTCAAAACGAGTAAATGCTAGAAACAAATTTTTCAAATGGTTGGTTTTACTTTTCGGAAATGGTTTCTGTATTGAACGTATGCAGTGATCAATATGTGTTTGGTTTTTGTTTTGAGGGCAGCTGATATGTGCAAGTACATTTGAAATTTTTTTCTGAAGGTTTTGTTTTTTAATATTTCACCCGCTCTGTTTCTTCAGTTGTGTCGCAAGGCAAGATTTTCGCGATCGTATCAGATAGGTTAAGTTGTCAGCTTAAATTTTAAACAGTGGCGAAAGGAGATTAATAGTTTTAGGAACATTCTGCATTTATATATTATGTAGTATTCAATTTTGTTATTTGTTTTTTGAGAAAAAGTTGCAGGAACTCTTAACAATAAATTGTAAAGGGAGGGCTCAACCTAATAAAAAGCAACAGTTTCTTGAACATTGTTCTTTTTAAGCCTTCCTTATTATCGGTGCATGGTACAAAACGCAAAAATATAATTTATATGCTCGTATTATATTAAATTACTATTTTTAAAAAACTAGTTTTCCCTAACGGTTTTATAATGCATAGCAAATGCTGAAATTAAAATGTCTAAGTTACCCAGAAATGAGTTATATTTGCTCTGAGGATTACATTATTGAAGAAAAGAAAGGAGCTGCACTTTGATCCTAAAATAGTCAAAAAAAAAAATTTTTTTTTTCAACTTTTGGAATCTTTCCACCGATCTCGTCCGCTCCTTGTGTTTTTCATACTCACTGACGTGGGTGTCCTCGAAGAAGCCACAGTCGGACGTATTTTGTAGGATAAAATTGATTACCAGTGTCCCAACAATTTTTATGAATAATAATGAGGTTATTGTGATTTGAAAGAGACCTGTCTGGGGTTATCAAATTAATCTGACAAAATCCTCTGGTGGCGCAGTGGTATAAAAACTGGCTTAAAATCTGTTCGAGATAGGTCCGGCAGGTTCTGATGGCGCAGTGGTCTAAACACTGGCCAATCTGCTCGTGATGGGTCCAGCAGGTTCGAATTTCGGTGAGGTATGGATGTTGTTTGTCTTACGGCACTGGCTCTCTCTCTTCCCTGGAGCTAGTGGCGCTGTAAGGACGAGCGACTACTTATAGCCCATCGAGTTGCTCAGGGAGTAGTTACCCACCCCCCAATCCCCTTTCACATTTGGCAGAAAATGCAGCAATGGTTTGCTTCAGCTGTAAAGGTTACTTAGATGTTTCTTTTCCTTGAAGTAATTACCGGAAACAATGAATCAAGCTTCTTTCATTGAGTTGAAACCTGTTAGATAGCTCCCTAATTATTTCTTCACCGTATAATATATTTCTCTTTACATTTTTTGACCAATTATTTGCATCTAACACTTTGGAACAGCTTGGCAGATGAACGTATTCACTGGAAAGCTGTTTTTCCTCAACAGACCTTTTGACGCTCATAAAATGCATTTGGACTGATTGGTTGGTCATCTCTCTCGTTACACTCGATTCCTTCCATCTTTCTCCCTCACATGCTTACTGGTATTACGTGATTTAAATAACCTCATGTAACAGTTATTTTAATGTTTAATATTAATAACATTTTACGTTATTTTAATTAAATAATTATTACGAAACTTTAAAACCAAGCATTTTGTGTTCAAAGTGTTGGAATGCCCCTCGGGCGCGTTCTAACCGAAAAAAAAAGCGCTATGCATAACTATAAAGAAAAACTACAATTTAAGAAATCTTTAACTGAAAACAAAGCTGAAAAGCATTTCCTTGGAAGCTTTTAGAATTCTTATTCCTCTTCCTATATTTAATCTTGATAAGTTTTGTTTTCTGAAGCAAACTAAGGAAAGTAACAGTTCAACTTTGATCCTGAGGTGCAGTGGAAGATATGCAAAATAGTTTAATGTCGCTGCAAAAGCGTGAAGGATGTCTTATTGTCTCAGTTGCAAAAGCTCTTAAAACTGTTAAAGGAGACAGGCAAAATTTATTTCCTATTCTGTAGTACTGTTAAGCAGCATATTTTATTCTTAATCTGACGTAATTTTGTTCGCGATCCTTTCTTTTAGGGGGAATAAAAGTTCCGTCAAAAATTTCTTAAGGGAACGCCGTTGCATACCATTTATGCCGATTGTAGAAATCGGCATACCATTTCTTCAATGCAGCGCAGTGAAAAAAACAATGCAAATTAATTTCATGAGAGAAATAAATCTTTGAAAATGTCTTCTGTTAGACGAATTTGATATGTTGGATCTAAGAATTTTATTTCGAAGAACACTAACACCATAAAATTTGGTTAAGGTGCCTCATGGGTCATGGCTCCCCCCCCCCTTCACCGGTTATTTTCGTGCTGAACTTACTGTGGAGATATGTGCCATGGGGAGCAGAATCCGTCTTAAACATGACAAGGTCCTTGGCTTTGTCTGAAATCGGAGGCCGCCCACCTTTTTTCAGGGAAAGCAGTTTTTGGGAGGCCCAAAAAAGTGGAGACTTTGGGTTCTTCTTGAGAATGTGTATAAGTGAGGCCCCCTAATAAGGTTTTAACTTGGGGTGTAATCAAGGTCGGAGCAAACTTTTCGTATTGGAGGGGGCAGACTTGACTCCCCTTAGAGTTCAAAAGTTCCCCACTTCCAATCAAAGAGTACAGTTTTTATATTCTCTTACCTCCGTTATAGGAAAGCATTGACTGTTCAAACCGTTTTTAGCATAATTTTACTAAAATGTAAAAACTAAGAAAATATCCATGAGCAAGTGGTCGTAAATATCAAGTACAACGGAAAAGTTATGTGAACGTCAACAACATAGCACTCTGCAGAATGGAAAATGAAGCAGCACAGGCCGATCTGGTGGCGTGGTCTAAGTGGTGGCTTCTGATCATTCGTCCAAGTTGGATCCGGGTTCGAATTCCGGCGAGGCACGGATGTTGTTTGCCTTACGGCACTGGTTCTCTCGCTTCCCTGTAACCAGTAGCCCTAAATTAGGGACGGGCGATTACTTATAAACCACTTAGTTGCTCACGGTCGTCGTTAAACAACAACAAAAAAAAAAAACTACACACATAAAAACAACCCGTTAAAACTAAAAAAAAAAAAAAAAAAAACCTTACATAGAACGAATCACTACCAGATAGTGAACGTAGCAATAAGAAGATGCTTAGGGTAAAGAGTTAGAAAATGATCATGATCATATGTAGAGGATTTTAGGAAGGGAGTGTTTGACCCCAGGTCTTAAACAACCCTTAGAAACAGGAAGCTAGGAAATTTGGGCTAGAGTACCCGATAAGAAAGTGACACGGAAGTGAAGTAGAAAGGGGGAGGAAGACGCCCTTATTTATTACCGGGGGCAATACCCGGGGTCAGACTGCTTAGCTTGCCCATCCGACACACGGCGGATATATTTGTGGATCGAGCGTTCGTACCTGCTTGGGATCCAACCTGAGGTCCTTTCCGCGGGAGTCACGAACGTTGCCCACTAGGCCACCTGCGGCCCAAGGGGTTACAAAAATTCCATTCAAGGTTAAATACACAGGGATTGTCTGCAGCAGAGCACAGATGACTAATTAGCTCTTCATCTCTACTGAGTATTCGGAAAGGTCACGGAGGTCGGGTATATCTGCATGTTCTTTCACCTGCCTCTCTTCGGTTAATTCTTGTTAGCTCTTATGAGGGGTCCACAATTCAGAGGTTACTCTGTAGTCTGGTTTGGTTAGCTGCACGAAATGCAGTATGCTGCTAACCGAAGTCTTTAAAAAGAAAATTCTCAAGTATATCTTTCCTTTTGAGTTAAAATTTTCAGTAAATTTAGTCACTCGTACATTTATCTCATATGCTCCTTAGAGGATGAATTTACGCCTCTGGTGTGACCATTCTGGGAGCGCACTATACCCCCCCCTCGCATCCTCTCCGGTAGCTACGGCCTTGAGTTTAAGCAGTTCCGAATTCAAGGATGCTTGGACCCCTGTGTCAAAAATGTTTCTGGGCTGAGTCTTCACTCCTCTTTTCTGACACATGGGCTCAGAACCATTAATATGTGCATGAGTATACGCACAAATTCAGGGCCTGAAACAGTTCTTTTACCTTACCTTCTCACGTAAACATCAAACACAGCTCAATACGATATGAATGAACTATGTATTACCCGTGTGCTTAAATTTTAGTTCCCAGTAGCGTTTTTTTATACACCACTCATGTGAAACGTGTGGTGGTGAAATATCAATTACTCTTATATCATTTCTGACTAAGTTTTACTACCGTTGCGAGGATTATTTCGGCCCTGAGCAAACTGAACAATTAAAATTTGTAAAATTTAACAATTTCATTTTGTTCAAAAGTTTTCTGTAAATAAAATTTGCCGCCGAGGTGGCAGAGTGGTTTGAGGCTCGGGTTTCTGACTATTCTTCCGAAATGGAGTTCCGGATGATGCATCGTGTTCCCTTGGGACGAACAATTTTTTTATATAGGCCTACGAGCATAGGCATAGCGTGAATTTAAAAAAAATGGGAAGGGGCAGTGATGTAGTTCTAAGAAAAAAATACCTTAGCGGTGAACGGGTTACATAAAACTTTTTAAGCCCTTAAATTTTTCAAAACCAATTTAAAATTTGATTTCTTTGTTTTCATCAATTAGAATTTCTATTCAAGTTTTATTACTAATTTTTATCAACGTGTTTATTAAATTGCTTATTCTGAGTAATTTCAAATTAAAGATAAAAGTTACGTGGAATATCCAGTTTCCCTTTAAAATACAGTTTTGTCCGGTTCCAAATATTCATTGTGAATAATATGAGTCAGTCACACGGAGTACATGTAACTAATATGCCCCATCTTGTTAAGATCATAAGGAGATGGGAGTTGCGGATATTTTTTGCGTTGTGTTTTTTGTTTCTTTCCGGGTATAACGACCATCTAGGGCTATCTGTAGTCGCCGATGCTTGATTTGGAGCTGTTGGTTCCGGAAGGGTCAACGCCTTGGGGCTGGCGCAGCATCTATGCCTCTTCCGGAGCTCGAGCCAATTTCCAACGATTGTTCAGAAGACAGTGCCTCTGACCAGAGATGGAAACAGGTCACGGGTCAACAATTTCTTCTGGGTCCAACGGGTCGGGTCAAGGTGATCCTGACCCGGTTTTATTCCCGTTTTATTTTTGAAGAGAGAAAAGTATATTCCAAAAAAAAAAGAATACGCGTTGTGGAATTCTGTAGTCTATACTGGTGCCCAGAGTGAAGAATGATTTACCGTGCAAAAATATTGTCTCATAAGCAACGAAGATTTCCACCGATCGATGTCAGACACGCCATATCATAAAAAGATACTTCCTTTGTGTTCTTTTACAGTGCGATTGTCCAGGACAAGGCACAGGCAAACGCCATTCGCCTGCTTCTCAGCTGATTCCCCCTCTCCGTGCGAAGTTCATTGTATGACTAAGAGTTGCGTTTCACGTCGCATCTTTTACATTGATCATTCAGAGGTTTTCGATTGAGGTGCTAACATCCCATTCCCATGACATGACATGTCATGTCGAAATTAACTCCTTATTTGTTAATATGGATGGATTTAATATTATGGAGGTTGAGAAAGGCGTCGAGGCCAACAAGTACGTGCTCGTTGAAAACTACGAGGGAAAGAGTGAATGCTGGAAATTGTTTCGTCTCATTAAGGAACTGGCGAATAATTCTGTGTTTGGTCTTGTTTGTTGTTCGAAATGTGGAAAGTGTATAATTACAAAGAAAGATGTCGACGGTGTAATAAGAGATTATTTAACCAAAAATCTAACGGACAATGATTATATGACAGTATGCGCACCTCCATCAAAGCGTGGAAAGAGTGAACAATCTAAATACATTTAAAAAAATACATTTGTGTAATCGTAAATAATGATTCCCATTTGTAATATACTCCATGATCACTATCATAGCCAGCTATTACTTCTGGATTATGCAAAATAGCTAAAATGGGTGGCACTAAAAATGCCACTAAAATTTAGCAAGTAGCCAAATTTTATTATTAAAGGATTTCAGTTATTAAATATCAAGCAGTTATTGGGATGAATATGTATATTACGTTTATTTGTATATCATTATCAATCCACTACTGGACAAAGGTCTCCCCAAGTTTCCTCCACAACGGTCTGTCTTGTGCCAGTCACCTCCATGTCACTCCCGCATACTTATGAATTTCATCCACCCATCTCCCATGTGGTCTTCTTCTGGGTCTTTTCCTGTCCCTTGGAATCCAATCTAAAATTTCGGCTATCCATCGATGGTCTGTCCTTCTGGCAGTATGTCCAGCCCATTGCCATTTCAGGGATTTAATTCTGATCATGATGTCTTCCACTCTTGTCATTTTTCTGATCCACGAGTTCCTCTTCTTATCTCTCCTGGTTACACCAAGCATGCACCTCTCCATGCTGCTTTGAGTTGTGTGCAGCCTTTGTATGTCTCTTTTAGTTAAGGTCCACGTCTCTGCACCATACGTAAGCACTGGAAGGATGCATTGATCAAACACTTTTCTTTTAAGACATAATGGCAATATTGCTCTTGAAAATTATGCTGTTTCTTCCAAAAGCTCTCCAGACAAGTTTTGTACGCCGATTAATTTCTTCATCAATGTGATCCTCACTTGATATCTGCTGTCCAAGATAAACGTACGTGTCTGTTATCTCCAGCTTTTTTTCTCCATCAATCGATAAATCTTCATTTCTTGTAAAAGCGTGGAACATCACTTTTGTCTTCTGAAAGTTCATTTTTAATCCCACTTCTTTACTCTTGTCAGCAAGTTCGTGGATCATACTCTGCAGCTCTGATGGGAAAGTTGCAAATATGACTACGTCGTTAGCAAAACGAAGGTGGGTTAGATAATCTTCATTAATCTTTATCCTTTTGTTTTCCCAGTTCAGTGATTGAAGGACATTTTCCAATGTGGCATTAAAGAGCTTCGGATATGGTGTCACCTTGTCTCACTCCCTTTCCATATATATATATATATATATATAAATTGAGTTTCGAATTTATAGTTCAAAGCAGATTTGTCCGGGTCAGTGTTACGGGTCCAGATCGGGTCCGAAAATTTTGACCCGTATCCAACCCTGCCTCTGACCACTGGGTCCGCGGAGTGTCCTTGTGTGTCACTCATAAGAGATCACAGAATAGGTCCAGGAGTAACTTTTGCCGGAGCCGATGGCGAGTTTAGCCGCAATGCCCTTCTGAATTATAAAACAGTTGTTACCCCATTGGCAGGGGGTTGGGTGAAACGACTACTATGAGAAACTCTAAGGGCCATAGCAGTCGTTCGTCCCAAATTTAGAAACACAGGCTCCAGGAAAGGGAGAAAGCAGTGCTGTAACACAAGCACATCACCCATGCCTCGCCCGGCACTCGAACCCAGACCTACTCAGACTGACTGCGAGAAGCCTGAGCCACTGTAGCGGCCACTTGTCACTCTGTCTATATGCATGTTTAACTTTTCTGTGTTGCATTTCTCCGTAGCTCGGATCACGTCTTAATTCGTGATTCGACAGTTTAGTCTCGTCCTTGCGATGCGAGCTTTCTATTGAGGTACGAGCATGCTTTCGTATAAATCAGTGTTCCTTTTATGTGTTCATTTATAAACATTCCTTGCGCTGCTTTTCTTCCGAACGAACCCCGAGAAGTTCCTTAGAGCCGCTAAGGCTCTTCTACACCCCAGGGAATGGGGCACTGATAATTGTGTAATCTGATGTTTCTTTTTTTGGAGGTGTGTGTGTGGGGGGGGGGCAAAAAAGTGTAAACTGAATTTTTCCTTTTGGGTGGAGGCCGTTCTTAAAAACAGAATTCCACGTTTTCATGATCGCTGTATGTTTTCAAACTTGAACTGCGCGGAAATTCATGAAAATAGCAGAGCATCGTAATGAAACTACTGCGCTTTGTAATACATAATTGATATTCCAGGAAAGCAGATGACCGTTCTTGAACAGCAAAAAAATATATAGTCTAACAATGAGGGCTAAAAGCTACCGTTTCCGCATATCCTGGCGCAGGAGGGGTGGGCTGCAAAATTTTAACGCTTCTTAAGACCTAGAAATGCTAAAATCTGTGGCCCAACTACACATTTTCGGCCCTTAAACAAAATTATAACCCCCACCCCCTCAATTTCCAAAAAAAAAAGAATCAAGATGCATACATTTTAACTTATTTAATCAAAAAAGGAAATATTTTTATAAGTACAGATTACATTCTCAGATGGGGGGGGGGGGGGGGGCGACTTTCTGCCAACTTCTTGCATGAGCAAAGTCTGTAATTAAATCTTTGGTGTTTCTGATTCTTGAGCTTCAGTGATAGTGAGATATTTCAGTCGTTCGTGACACACTGCGTTTTGCAAATATTTTTTTACTGATTTAAACTTGCTGAATGATCTTACAGCAGTTATTTTAACAGGTTGTTAGATATAAAATAAGTGCTGTAGATACGTCTCTCCATGGCAGACGAGGGAAACTGAAAATAGCTTTTCCTTTAGCTTTGCTGTATGCACCCCCCCCTCATGTTTTTGTCGTTGGATTTGAGGTGTTTAATTTTTCTTTTTTTGTCTCCATCCTCTTTGGACTACCTAACGTCGCGGGGGCCTATAAGCATTAACGAATTAGACATAAATCCGTGAGATGGTGTATATCGAAAGAGTATTTTCATTATGCCAAGCCTTTTGCCTGCCGACTAGAAGCTGTCGAGTCAAACTTACACTAGACGAACAACGATCCGTTTGGAGTTTAAAATCAAAACCCGGATAAGAACACGAGCGTTAACAACATAAATATAACACTACAAACACGCTAGCTTGCGGTAGCCATTGTGTTGGTACAATATTCATGTAGTGTAACATACAAGGTATCATGTCATAGTTTGTTAGTTTAGAGCCTGCGGAAGATGGAGGTCCACGGTGATGGCAGTTCAACGGATACCCCGTCATTGCATATATCATCTCTTGTGATAATCTCGATAGACTTCCTAATCATAGTTCCCCTATAAGTAGTGAATAGGGCCAAAGTTTGTGTACGTTTGTCTTGACAAAGCCTCCCGTTGGCAAGCGAAAGCTCGGCATGATTCAAATAATTTTTCGATTACATCATCTCACGGATTTGTGACTTTGTCTCTTTGGTTATTAGTGGTGTAGTTAATAACTTTTAGACATACCCTTAAGATCCCTTCCATGAGCATTGCTTAACAGTGGGTGGTAGCTCTTTGAGCGGCCGCTGTACTTGAACCAAATGGTGCCCAAAATTTTCTGCGCTCCCCGAACAGAATTGTTCACAGAGCGGTCTCGGTTTGCGAAAATTACGACAGCACAACTCCCTATCTCATCTCAGCAGTACGGACCGTAAACCTGGCAGTGGTGATAAGCACTCCCTTCTAGTCCTGTATATCCTGCTCTATGGCCCTAGGCGCATGATGGGGAAGAGCCAGTCCCCCGGGCCCGAACATCATGCCACTGGGTAGAAACAAGTGATTTCAAACATCTCTCGTTTCTTAGGGTTAGCGGAAAATCTGTCAAAAAGCATTTGTCAATCATCCCTCCACTAAATAACAATTATGAATAACAAAGCTAGGGGGAGCGACGCTTTCTGATGTGCAGGCTTACTCATTCGGCCCACTTTTTGGGCAACGAATATATTCGAGCTGATTCCTTCCATTTGGATAACTCCGAGTTATTTTTTTCTAGCCGGTTGATGGATTAATAGTTATGCTACTGACCGCCATCTACATTTTTCCTAAAGCACTGAAATGCCCCGTTCTGTTGGGGTTTTTTTTTACCCCCTCTTATGAGGCACTTAATCTTTAGGATCCTTAGTAGAAAACGTAAAATCCCGCTCAGTAGAAAACGTAAAACCATCTGCAGATTTCTAAAAGCATCTGTTTCTGTATACTGCAACCAATCTAGTGGATTTCTGCAGCGGTAACTTTCAAGGACCTTTTTTATTTTTTTTGAAACAGCATTGAATTTTTTTTTTTTTTTTGCAAATTTACGAATTATATAAAAATTTTGTTCCATTACAAATTTTTGAGATGCCCACACCACAGTAGGGATATTTTTTTGACACTCGTCGTTCTTGAGATAACAGAACGGTCTTACTCCAGAAAGGAAATCAGTAGAGAATCATTTGAAAACACTCTTAATTATTTCGAAAACTTGCTCAAAATCGATCCTTTAAATTTGGCTACACTGAGTACTGAATATACAAGAACGTAAAAATTCAAGCGATAAAGTTATAAACTTCGTCTGCGCAATTGCTTGTATTAAGTTGAAAAATTTAATCGGACGTGTTTGTTTCTATCTATAACTAAATATTTTTTATAGAACATGGGGGCTCACGTTAAAATTTGTCAGACGTGAACGAATGGTAGTGAATTTTATTTGTGCTGATATCACTTAGTTCCTACACATCACGTGACATACCATACGACGTATTATCGATGAAAGAAGTATCCATTTGGAACTGAAATTTAAACAGTGTTAATTTTGTGAGAAGTTGTGTTAACGCTATTAATATGAGGATGTGGGTGGAAAGAATACTATAGGGAAAACAGTTAAAATTCCGCACCGAGGCCCAGAGTTTTAATTCCTTCTCGACTTACCAGTATGTTTTTAAGCTGTTTTGAATTCAACGTTACCCGTATTAGAGTAGAAATTTGGAGTACATAAAATGCATGACTTCTAGAAAAAACTAATGCGATATTTATCAGCTGTCAACTCCAGTTTTTTTGGTTTTTTTTTCGACAGTTGGGAAGTGAGAATAGTACACTGGTAACACTGTGCTGCACTTACCACATGAGCGTAATCCTGATACAAGCTAGTCAGATTTTCTAAAGTGTGAGATGTTAGGTATAGACTCACCGTTCACTGAAGAATACCCCAAAAATCAGTAGCATGTACAACAATAATAGTTGTCACCGAATTTTTTTACATTAAGGATGTTAAGTGTTTCAAACGTTCCTGAAAACTTGAGTGAAATAAACCAAAAATTTAGACATGGAATTTGTTTTTTGACAGATTAGAATTTCTAAGTATTCATTGTTCTAAAAAGCAACGGACTGAGCAAGAAATTGCAAGTTTTTGTGGTTTAGCTGTTACTCTGAAAGTCCTGCACGGTTAGTCGTGACGTAAATTCCATCAGATCTGGAGCCGGTCTGACATGCATTTTTTTTTTTTATGCAGAAGAAATTTAAAGGAAGTAGCTTCAATGGTGGATGTTTCAGAGGGTGGGGTCAGCTTGCTGTAAGTCGCACTGGGCGGAAGCATTCCAAGGTGAAGCAGCCACTTTTGTTCTGTTTTGGCAGAGTGACAAGGTCACTAACATTCACTTCCTAACCTTATTTAATTGTTGATCTGAGGGCGATCCAGGAAATATGCAAGGGGGAAGGAATATAAAAATGACGACAGTGAAATTCTGATGAGGTTGAAGCAACGAAATAAAACTATCATAAGAACTACTTTATTGGTGCTGGAAGATATTAAAATACATATTGCCGTACATGATTCTAAAAGCATAGTTAAAAATATATACAAGGTTAAAACATTAGCACTCTCAAGTACACTATGGATCCGTCATCTGATGTTATAGTTACCATTTGCCTTGGAGGGGGTATACATGCAGGAGGCACACCGATATATCAGTGTTGTCTGTGCGCATGCTCATTACATAGTCATGTTAATAAACATCGGAGATCGGGTAGTTATCTGCGTTGTCCCTCTCACCATAGTAATTGCAAAGCCATTTCCATGGTAACTGTATGGTAATGGGGGCATCGTCGTTACACTTTCCTCTGAAATTATGAATCAATTTGGCAAGAGAAGTGAGGAACATGTGTTTGGCGTGTTTAGTATAGTTACATCATGCCAGATAGGTTGGTGTCGACACTCTAGGCATAATCTTGAAAGGGCGGTAGGGGTAGAATATGATTTCACATTATGTTCAGATACGCGTAAACTAAGATTGCGACGGGTCGATTTTATATTATATATCTGATCGGAAAAATCATCGTTCATGGCTTTTAGTGGAATTGCATACACACCAAACTTGGAATAGGTCCGATCCCCGTCTTTCTTTATATTGGCACACAGTATTTGTCATTTTCTTGTAGGACTTCCGTCCACAGTGAGTAGAGTTTAGGTCCCAGCCACCTACAGTGAGATCGCCTTTTAGGCAGGACACAGAAACTGAAGGAATGAGAGCAAGTCTAGCGACTTTGACAGAAGAACAGTTTGTAGTGAAATTAGATTACAGTAGATGGCGCCACCGTACAAGTACGATGCTGCACATAGAGGGGTGAGAAAATTTCTGGGGGGATGCATAGGAAAGGATACCCATTTAACCAGGGGGTCCAGCCTGGGGGCCGCCACTCAACGTGCTCGTCCGATGCACGGCGGATATTCAGCGATTGTTAGTAAATCACACCATCTCTGAAAGATCAGCCCAGGCTTGAACCTTGAGGACCTTGCAATTACTGTCTGACTCGCTAACCACTAAGCCATCCACGGCTCTCTTTGTATTGGCGAGAATGTTACACGCTTTTAAACCAAAGTCGATGTTGAAAGGTCGATATGCGTTTTTTAGGACATTTGTGATTAGGAAATGTATGGCATTGTGCCCACATATGAGGTGGTAGTTCTTGTTTTATGTAATGAGCATGAGACATTAAAAACTCGTCGCATTATGCCATTAACAGTGGCAGATGGGTAGCCATATAATCCCGCAATATCCTTGATTTTTGCAATTTCTTCGTCTCGTTGTGCGGTTGTGGACGAATGTGTTACTGTACGATGAAACATAGTGAGAGGTGAGAGTTTTTGCTTGAGTGGGTGGGATGAGCTGAAAGGAATCATGGATATTGTAGAAGTTGGTTTCCTATATACAGAATGAGTTACTTCATTCGTAGTAGGGTTTGTTTCCAACATGAAATTCCAAATCAGAAATCTGAAAAAGTGTTGGCAGTTTCTGATGAGGTTTACAACAAGTGCTAATGTTTTTACCTTGTATATATTTTAACTATGCTTTCA
This sequence comes from Macrothele yani, assembly GCA_039090855.1. Taxonomy (NCBI): domain Eukaryota; kingdom Metazoa; phylum Arthropoda; class Arachnida; order Araneae; family Macrothelidae; genus Macrothele; species Macrothele yani. The sequence goes on from CM077028.1 coordinate 145,867,285, forward strand.
GAATCGTGTATAGACGGCAATACGTATTTTAATACAATTGTCATAAGATAAGTTTTACAGATAAAAAGGATCTAACGAATGATAAAATCCTGCAAAGGAGCAACAGTCAAAATTTATTTAAATCGTTACTAAAATTTGAAATATAGGTTGCCCAAAATAAGCTGTTACTATTCGGTAAACTGTGAATGTTGGTATGGATACGTCGCATGTTGCTGCTCATTTGCATATTGTCTACTTTTCTGCAGAACATAAGGGGCACTTCAAGGCTTTATGGATGCTTCTGTGAATTCGTTGTGTACTACTGATGAATTGGGTACTGACTCCTCTTCTGAGGAATCAGTCACAGTTCAAGATACTTTAGACACTGATATACATCACGTGGTTTTGATTAATTGGATACTGATTCTTGTTTGTGGAACCTAGGCCTTGTGCAGTTCAGGAAATCCTGTTGTCGATCCCTGATGTATGCAATAGGGTGAAGAGGTAATTCTGATGTGAAGGACCGACATGATGTTCCCCAATAACTTGATGCTATGTACCTCGAATTGTTTTAAGCATTTTTGAATAAAATCATGTTCGACTGTGAAGTGTGTATGTGGATACAGCTGTTTCTAAGTGCTGAGTTACTTGCCATAAGGGCAGGGATCAGTTGATTTTCCCTTTAATTGGAGGGTTGGCGTCCCGGGCCTACCTTTAGCATATATATATTTCCTGATTTTCGGCGAAGTATATAGGGCATTTGCGCCAATAAATTTAAATAAATTCTGTGGCAGGAAGCCGGCTTTCCCCTTTCTTGTGCAGCAACTTTAATCCCTTCCAAGAATTTAATAAGAATTGCCCAAATATTTGTTCTAAGGTCGATAGCTCCAATTTTAGTTAGTCAGTGTCATCCAGAAGTAGTCTGCTGGTTGAAGATTCCAGTTAGTGAAGCATAAGGTTATGAATTCCAAATTAGAAATCTGGAAAAGTACTGGTAGCTTCTGATACGATTTTCAACTCTGTTCGAGAAACTCTGAAACTTGGCACCAAAGTAGTCCGTGAATATGAAAGTAGTAGCCATCTTTGTGTCCGTATGAATAAACTATTTTAGTGTTCTTGTACTGTAGAGAGTGGTATGAATTTTTATCCAACCGTAAAGTGTCCTAATATGTATAAATGCAAGCAGTGTGTGGAAGATGTTTTAAGTGTACAAGACAAGGCTCAACGTATCTTCCGTGTGTAATCAATACCAGTGATGGTAGGCAGGGCCCGATTTACTACATGCGAGGCCCAGGGCACAAAACATTTCCGGGGCCCCCTCCTTATTCTCTATCGACCAAATTATAGTCACTGTGTGCAGAGTAGCAGAATGTAGACGTACATGCGTACGCTGATAGTTTCCAAATCATTTGCAGGTTTGCAGATAGTTTTTGCACGTAGATTAAAAAAATAAAAATGTTAGGCTTATATACAGCAATTAAAACACTTACTCAACGCTTTACTCAGATTAATATACTTAATTCTATTTTAACTGAAGAACTTAATTATTTTTCACATCTTCTGAGTTCTTTTGTTTTTACAGACATTTCTGGCCTCTAGATTTTATCAAGGCCTGTTCTCAATGTATATGAACTGTATTAAAAGTTTTGTTTACACAGAATTTAAATTTTATTGCCAGGTTCCTCTTTCAGTTGCCAATTAAATAAAAATATTTCCTTATGCATTTTGTAAGTCCAGTATTTTTTAATTAACTTGTTGAAAATCATATTTATAATTTTTGAAGGTTCATTGATAGAACTGTTTTTCTGGATATAAAAACTTTCTTTAATTAATCTCTTGTTTTTATGAGGTTCGTAGTCCAATATTTTAATATTTTGCCATAAAAGTCCATTTTACACACATTGCTTCACATTCAATTAGAATGTACTATTTTGTCCTCATTGGAATCTGTAATGTTCTAATAATTATTTGTTTTATTAATATTCCTTTAAATTATCTTATTCTGTTGTTATCATCGTTTGCGGGTTGGCAGCGAGTTTTCTGTTTCAATAGCTGTGTACGCAGATACATTTTATTTTTATACAACTCTGGCTGTGCGGGGACAACTGGTTGATCAGTAGTTTGTGGTGTTAATGACCCCCATAGACTCTAACTATAACAATATATCTATGACAAAATGGATGGACATCTTAATTTTAGTGAATATTGTGGTCTTGCAATGCACTGATTCTTGCGTCTAGAACATGAGAACAATGCATCCAACAAAAAATGTGAACTAAAACAAGAAAAAAAAATCCATGGTGACCTCCACTGGACTTCCTCATAAATAGAGATGTGTGAAGCTGCATAAAAAATTGAAAAAGTGCTATGGGAACTCCTACTTCCAGCTTCCCGGTTTCTACCAAGATCAAATCAGTGCATCATGATCAATATATCAGAAAACTGCAAAACATAAAATTTTGTGTTGATGAGGAAGAGTCAGAGTTACACAAAAAAAAATGACAAAAAAAAAAAAACAATAATAATCTGAAAAGCTGAGGGGAACACCTAGTCCGGTTCAATTTTTGGTAAATGTGTTGTACTTCGGCGTCCTAAATTATTTGGTCAGAAAAGTTGTAAAATTAAAAAAAAGCATATTAAAGATGTTTACCGAAAAACTTACTTCCAAGTAGGATGAGTAAACACACGCGGCGGCGACGACCTGAAGCTTTGCTCCGTTGAAAGGAAGGTTTGCTGCGGCTGGAAATTCATGGGCAGAAGAGTACAACAGGAATCAAGTACGCTCTTGTCAGGAAAGAGTAACAGAATATACTGCTACGCTAAAGAATGTAATTTGTCTCACTTTTTAAAGAAACATGCAGAGACTGTCTTCGTTCTTTGGCATGTAATTCCGTGATACGAAATAGTAAAGTATGCACATGCCTTTCTTGTTTCTAGAAAAGCGTTAGAGTAGGTGTCGCATTCTCACTAACGAAAGTTAGATGGCAAGTCTCAAAGTGAAAGTTTGATTACTAAAAAAAAAGCTTCCACGGAGAAATGAGTTCATACATTCAGCATCAAAGAATCCCATGTTAAAAAAACAAGAAACTGTCCGATTGCGATGTCAAGAACTGACACCGAAATTAACTATTTTCTGTAGCGTAGCACTACACTCTTTCCTGACAACAGCGTACCCGGTTCCTGTTGTACTATTCCGCCCGTGAATGTCCTGCCTGCAGCGATCCTTCCTTTCAACGGAGCACAGCTTCATGTCAACGCCTCAGCGTTGTTTAAGGCCTCCCGCAGTGTCTTCTGACTCGTCATACTTGGAGTTCAAGTTTTTCGGTAAACATCTTTAATATTCATTCTAACGATGAAATTTTTTCACCATTTCCCCTTAAATTGCATATTTTAGAATCTGTATGTCACACTTTTTAGAAATTTTACAACTTTTCCGACCAAATAATTTACCACGCTAAACTACACATTTACCCATCTTTTACCAAGATCTAATGAGCACATAATGACATGAATGTATAAATTGTCCAATGTCAAACAAAACTGACAATACGATGACAAAGTGCTGTGTTTGAGCACCAGATCTTTTTATTTGTAATAACTCGGTTACTATTATTTATTTTTAGAAATGAATAAAAACAATTTAAAATTTACCTCCTATATCAGGACGAAACAGTTGGGTTGAATATTTTTCTTCTACATTTCCTAGATGCAAAGTCATGTATCAGAGAATCATAATTTAAAGACTGAGTCATATCACTCTCCAAAGACAGCAGAGCTAATGATGCCAGTTTCGTTTGTCGCATGGTTGATCGTAAGGGATTTTTAAGTCTTTTCAGCAAAGAAAATGAATCTCTCACTTGTACAATTTGAAATCGGTAATATCATGAACATTCTAAGTGCAGTCTCAGTGTTCGGAAATGTGGCTTCTAAATTGTTTACCTTCAAAGTTTGCAGGATCTGGGGAATGGTTGCATGCTCCCCCATCATTGAGGAGAATTGCAAAAGCTCATCTGCAAACTGGTCGTCAAGGTCATTGTTATAGTATTCCTGCAATGCTTTTGCCCCTTCAAAAATTTCAGATCTTGATTTTTTTGTAAAAAATTCAAATTTTCTCATATTTTCATAAGCACTTTTCTGCTTGAAAGCTGAGTGACTAAAGCATCACAAAGCACATAATGAACCTGAGTTCTAAATATATCCCTTGCACTGAGTTCTATATGTTCAATGTTACATTCATCTAGGTGTTTGTTCTTGGGCACTTTCTTTCTTCAGGAATCGTGACCATGGTATTGCACATTTTCAGACACTAATGTTTTAGCTTCCTCTTCATAGACTTCAAAATTTCCCCTCACGAACTGAATGAATTCAATTAACGACTGGAAAATTTTTAGGTACTTCAGAAATATTTCCTTTTTGATTCTGGCAAGTTTGATTTGCACAGTTTAATCTCTGAAGTATTGTGTCCCAAACTACTGTGCTGATCGATATTTCCATTGTTCGCATTTTCTTCAGCAGTGATTTTTCTTACTCTCTTGTCTGTGGAGAACCATCTCCTTTTTCTGACAGAAATACTAAAACTTTCTCTATTTCACGATAATTTTTCCTCACTGATCGTGTAGCTGCAGCATTTGCACACCATCTGGTAACTGACCGACTCTTCAGTTTGAGTGATGAATTTCCATGTTCTTCCTGAACTTTCTCCTGAAGCATCTTCCAACGGTGAGTTGATGCAGAAAAAAAAAGCAGAACATGGCACATATTCCGCTAGTGGATTGATTTCCCTAATGCGTGTTTGAACACCAGAATACTTCCCAGACATGTTGCTGGCATTGTCATAGCTTTGGCCTCTGACATTCATAAAATCCAAGCCTCCTGTAGAAAAGATATCATGGTATTTGTAATGTTTTCTGCAGTATGTCCATGGAATGGAATAAATGTCAAAAACCGTTCATTTGCTTTACAATCTTTGTTGACATACCTTATGATAAAAGCCAGTTGATCTATGTGTGTAATATCTGGAGTAGAGTCAACTATGACAGAAAAATATTTTGACCTTTTTATTTCATCAGTGATGGCATTAAAAACACGTACAGCCATTAATTCAACAAATTCATCCACACATGTTGAAGATAAGTAACTGGTGTTAAAACTTCTTGGATTCCCACATTTTTCCAAGTGTTGAGCTAAGAATGCATCAAATTCTGCAATTAATTCTAAGCAGCCCCAGGAAATTTCCATTCTCAACTGATCCAATTGTTTCATCATCACCATACATTGACCCACGAACTGAGAGATACTTAACTGTTGCAACAACTCTATGCAAAACATCTTGCCAGTACTTGGATTCATTCCGATACAGCATAACTATCTGACAGTCAATGCGTGCAGAAGCATTCATGCGTGATGAATAGTCACATACTGCTTGCCTGTGTATGTGTGAATTTTCATGCTCTGTAAGACGTTCACTTGCATGCTTCCAGTCAGAAAAACCCGTGGATCCTAATGCTGTAGTGCTCCTAGCATACAATTTGCATATCCAGCAGAATAGTAAACAAGTTGATGGGGATAAAAGAAGCCAGTCGCGTTTTACCTTCTCATTATTTTTTTATCCTGAAAAAATTACCTTCTGTTAGAAAACGTTTTTTACCACATATATCCTTCCCTGTGAATGCCAGCAACTTTCAAATCTTGGACTGGTGGATTGCTCAAAAAGCATTCGCGCATTTCTTCTGTAATTTCTCCCCATAAGGCAGGATCCACTGCATTCATTGTGGAACTTGTGCTCTCTTCATTAGATGAATTCAAAAGATTTCCCAAATTAGGAGCATCTGTGATGTTAGATGATTCTGAAGTCAGATTACTGGCTTCCAAAGACAAATTACACTCAAGAGACTCACCAGTAGTAAAATGAGATGAATTTGTAGAACTTTTGGGACCAAGTGAAATATCCAATTTTTTAATGGCAAAACGTTGCTGCAGGTCATCATCCTTATGGAGTTTCAATTGTTTGGCTTTCCGTTTAGCACTGCCTGATAAATATGTACGTTTTGACATAATTTAACTGTTAAATAATTCAACTTAAATATATTGTTACAACTAACTAAATTTGATTATATATAAAATTAACAAATATTCAACATTCCGTCAGACTACAAGAAACGCAATGCAAAATACAACCAAGCCTTCGTGGTTACAGTTACAAGCCGTGTGCAGGAAGTTGAAGGATCAGTTGAGTTTAGGTGCGTTCGGAAAAGCAAGAAAAGGCACGTGAATCAATGGAAGCGATCCTCCTTCTCAATGGCCACCTGAAGGTTATTAAACCACTGAAACTCATTAATGGCCACGTGTTTACGTGAAATTCGAAACTCACTCACTGCGTGTAAGTACCACATCTATAAACACATGACTCATGAGCATGCAAAAGTAAAAAAAATAAATTTTGAATATACACACAAAAAATTCCCATTAACTAAGCACACATTTAATTCAAATTTGGGGGCCTCCCAAAATCGGGGGCCCTGGGAACGTGCCCCGCGTGCCCTCCCGTAAATCAGGGCCTGATGGTAGGTGAAGTTTGTTTCCCTCTGATGAATTCATCCTGAGTGTCAACAACATTGAGAAATAAAGCAGAATGTGTTTCCATAGATACATGGCCATGTTCGGCTCTTTAAAACTATTCTAATTATCTTAAAGAAATAGCTCAGTTTGAAGAGACAAATTATGCAACCTTGACAGCCTTTAACCGTACACTTTATTACAACAAATAAGACCTGTTATAGCACACGATGAAGCCTAAATGTAGACTTCGTTGTTTCCAAGCCGACCTTATATGTATTTGAAATACACTATATTGACAAGTCACCGGACACCCCTTCAAAAGCCAATGAACGGATCTGCTGCGTTGTTAAGATGCGCGATACATCTGCAAACTGTATAAAATCAAGCCTGCGGCTGACCGCAATCGTATCGCACTGTGAGCTTGAGTGAAAATGTCGCGGCGGGAGAGAATTGACTTTGAGAAAGGAAATATTGTTGGGTGTTATATTAGTGGGTTGTCCATAACAGAAACCGAGAGGCGTTTAAACATGCCCAAGTCAACTGTTTCGGATGTACTGAATAAGTGGAAGACACATGGTGTGCCTGAATCAGCAAAACGTACCAGCAGACCAAAGAAAATCAGTGATAGAGGACGTCGAAGCCTCAGGAGAGTCGTTACAGCTAATCGACTGAGTACTGCACAAAACCTCAGTGTACAGGTGAGTAAAAATGCTGAAACCTCGGTATGTACTCGTACCATTCGCAGAGAACTTCATTCCATAGGTTACCGTGGTCGTGCTGTTGCTCATAAGCTTTTATTCTCCACTCTGAATGCTACTCGTCGTTTAGCATGGTGTAAAGAACATTTATCGTGAACCGCAGATCAATGGAAACGGGTCCTATGGACTGATGAATACAGATACACGATCCATCAGTCCGATGGCCTTGTGTGGGTATGACGGTAGCCGGGGAAACGCTATTTACCTCAGTGTACTGTTTCTACGATCAAGTTTGGAGCTGGCAATGTACTCGTGTGAGGGTGTTTTTCGTGGTATGGTCCCGGGCCATTGGTTATCGTGGACAAACTTGTTAACCAGCACGTCTACCTCGATATTCTGGACAATTATGCCCTACCAACTCTGTGGCAATACTATGGAACCGAGCCTTGCTGATACCAGCAGGATAATGCACCGAGCTATAAAGCAAGGACTGTTGCTGCGTGGTTTGACGATAATTACGTATCGTGTGTGGATTGGCCAGCACAAAGCCCTTATCTTAATCCCACAGAACACCTATGGGATGAATTAGAGCGCTGCAGAAGAAGTTTGGAACCAATACCTACTGCTAATCAACAGTTAGCGGCAGCATTATGTACTGAATGGAAGCGCATACCTATCGCTGTGTTCCAAAACCTTGTCGAAAGCATGTCTCGAAGGGTCAGTGCATGCATATTAAGGCCAAAGGTGGGCCGACACCGTACTACTGTAAGTCAATAAATGCTATGTTGTATTTCTCTTCTAGGTGTCCGGTGACTTTTGTCAATATAATGTATGTTAGGGGGCGCTCTTTGAGCACATATACTTGACAACTCTTAAGCCGCGTCTGTTGCCGAGTGGTCAGAGGTGCTGGGTTCAGGCTAATCGTTTGATCTGGCCCCGGATTGGTGTCGAATGGAACAAGGAATGGTGTTTAGCTTGCGACGCTGGCGAAGCAGTGCCCCCAAGTTAGTGATGGACGACTGCTTTATAACCTCTGAGAGTTGCTCATGGTGGTGGTTCAACTCCGAAACAAAAATATATGAACAAACAACGAAGTGGGCATGAACTGAGCAAATGTGTTGCTGAGGTTAATCATTTGCAGTATGTTCGTTTCCATAGTATAACCAGCGTGTGTCGAAGACTGTTGAAGTGATGGATGGATTGACGGACGCGTAGCGTAGAAATGGGAATAATTTTGAGCTTTCTTGAATAAGAAATGCGTCGACAAAGTGGTGGCAGCTGACTTTTCGGACTTCGCTTTGATTTGTGAATGGATGCGGTTTTTTCTTTAAATTACGCGTTCAAGACCATTTACGTTAAAGTCGTGCTATGTTCTGTGACTTGTTCGAAGAATATAAAACATCTCTGGGAAATCGCTTTTGCAAAGTACGGACTTAAGTGCAAATATGTTAGTGTCAGATATGTGAATATTGCTCTAGTACACGATCTAACCTCAGGGGTCAGCTGGTTTTCCAGGTAGTTGGAAGTTGGCTTCCCCACGCCCGAGTCAACCAGTTGTATATATGTTCGTGTGTTCCTGCAACGTTTGGCCGACATATGACTCTCGCTCTAGAAAATTGAAATCAGTAAGTTCGGCTACTTTTCTCCAGACCATCCACCTCAAAATTTTGAAATTTCAACCGTGCCATTCATTGGTACTATCATCTGATTGCATCGCAAAAATTTTAGTTTTTGCCATTTCCTGTACCACAAATAATTCAAATTTCAAAGCGGTGGAAGAAACCTCGCTAATTTAGAATTATGAATTTTCAACCATGCCATTCATTCACTGCATTTCGTTTGTACCCGAAGACTCAGTTAATCATTGCCTCGCTAGATGTTGAAAACCTCTTCCCCAATATTTTTCGTACAGTTGTCTATACCCTCATTGAAGAAATCTTACATGCACAGAACCATTACAGCCAAGCAGAAATCGATACAACCTTACAAGCTTTGAAACTTGTTGGGGACCGATGTTTTTTCCGCTTTCAAAAAACCATCTACAAACAAAATGACGGGGCCCCAATCGGTTCCCCTTTGTCACCTGTTCTTGCAGAGATTTTGTTTCAGGACTTAGAAAGTAAATACCTAAAATCCTGTACTGTTCAACCGTCACTATACATAAGATATGTTGATGTTTTTCTCTTCTGGCCTCACTCTGTCTCCGAACTGCATAATATGGCTTCAAACTTATCTTCTATCACTCTCGGTATAAGATTTACTATAGAGGTGGAAAAATGTGGGCCACTACCTTCTCTTGACATTTTAGTTTCACATTCCCCAGATCATGAATATTTTGACTTTTCTGTTTATCGGAAACCAACCTCTATCCCGGTAATGATCCCCTTCAACTCATGTACTCCAACCACTTATAAATACTCGGTACTTAGATTCCCTATAAAAAGAGCTTTTACTCATTCTTCGAATTCTGTTTACCGAAATCAGGAATTGCGCAAAATTAATGAAATTGCAAATGCACATGGATAGATACCCCACGGGTAGTGTCCAACGACTTTTACAACTATGTAGACGGAAGACTTCAACAACCCTGACTAGAAGTGTACCCACAACCAAATACGTGGGAAGTATGCCATACCAAAAATCAGTTGTCACCTTCCTGAAAAACATCTGTGCCGCCCCATTGGCGCAGTGGTCTAAGCGATGGCCTCTGATCATTCGTCCGAACGGGGTCCGGGTTCGAATCCCGGTGAGGCATGGATGTTGTGTTTGTCTTACGGCACTGGCTCTCTCCCTTCCCTGGAACCAGTGACCCTAAATTAGGGACGGGCGACTGCTTATAACCCATTGAGTTGCTCACGGTGGTCGTTAAACCTCCAATAAAAAAAAAAAAAAAAAAAAAACATATGTAAGAAATACTCCTTAGGATTTGGTGTCAAAACATTTTCTCTATTATTAGACATGATAGAGATATAATACCAACTGTTTACCGCTTTGGTGTATATAGTGTTCCCTTGATGGACATTAATGGACAATCTGCGGATCTCTGCTATGTGGGTTTGACCTCCAGAAGCCTGGGAATTCGATGGGTTGAGCATAAATATGCAATCCGTAAAGGAGCTACTACCTCGACATTGTCTAAGACAGTCATTGAAAGGGACTTAAGACCTGATTGGGGGAAAAGCGAACTTGTTATCAACAGCTTCTACAAAAGCTCTAGGCTCTTCACTGAGAGCCTATATATTATAAAATTTGGACCTGAGTGCTGCAATGAAGACGTTCCTGTCTACATCCCTAGTGCCTAGAGAAATTTCGTTTTACAATACCCATGAGAAGAACCACCAAAATAATCTTGATGACTTTAAACAGTTTGTGGTGAATGGAAGTGATTTATGTGTTTTCTCATTTACATAATATGTATTCAATGTGCTCATGTCTGTAACTATTTAAACTAAGCGCCGCTCTAATATGATTTCACTCATCGGCCTGAAGATGCGAACATAGTGGTCGCGAAAGTGCTCGCTAAAGCTTTTAAACTACCATATTTTTTAAATTGTAAATAAAGACATATTTTAAAACTTACGTTTTTAGATGACTATTTGGAAGGGTGGTGTGTGCGCTTTGTAACAAGCTAAATTTGATCGTGCTTTGACAGCACTTGCAACTTCTTTGTACCGTAAATTTCATTTCTTACATACTGTGCGGTCTCCAGCATAGAGTTTATCGTTCTTTTATATGGGTTTCTACCAACGTTCGCATCACTTTCTGTGCGTCAAGCTATGCGGAAGCACTGCGGGCTTAAAATTTAAGTCTGCGGGCAACAGGATCGTATATAGATTTTTTTTTTCAGGTTGGGCGACGAAAATTGGAAGTTTTGGAAATCCACCAGAACAAAATAAAAGTTAAAGAAAAATAGAAAAAATTAAAACATTTTTTTCTTATGTAAGTCACATTTTAAACAAAAAAAAGTAAACACTTTTTTTTTTTTGGGGGGGGCTTCCCCGCCTTTAAATACGTCCCTGGCAGGTAAAATAGTATTTTATTCGTGAAGCGAAGCAATAAAATGAGCCAAGGAAATCTGGTATAAGTTTCGTTTCAATATACATTAAATATGAGATGACTTCACATTTTATGTAATTTAACTCGTGTTATGGCATTCTTCATTGTAGTTTTCTAAAAAATGAATTGCTTTAAAAAAAATTAAAATGTAAAGGAATTCAGTGAGAAGTGCTGTGCATGAATGATTTCGTAGTCTTCTGATTAAATTTTATAAAATACAATTCACCCTGGAGAGCTTTTATTTTTAACTTTCACAAAAGTACTTTAGCAAAGCCTTTGGAGGTTATATCCCCCCCCTCGTCCTCCCACCCTTGATTTTCTGAACACTCATCTGACAAGTGCCCACACCAACTTCGACTACAGTAGTGATTCCCCACCTTCTTTTCTACCCAGCTTTCATAAAGTGCCCTACAGAGATGATCGACAAATATACATTTGAAAGCATTCCCGTATAAAGTAACTTTACACGGTCGTATCGGAATAATATGACCACCTACCTAATAATGGGAATTAACCACCCTTGGCCCGTATGGCAGCTGCGAGACGGCGTGCCATGGACGCAATGAGGCCCTGGAAGGTTGTCCGAGGCACACGTGACCATTCGGACTACAGCAGAGCACGGAGGTTCCGAAGATGTGTTTGTGGGTCGGCACGTCCAACCTGTCTATCCAAATAGTCCCACTAGCGCTCTATGGGATTGAGGTCGGGCGATTTCGCCGGCCAAGGGAAAACAGAAACATCGTTGTCGTGTTCCTGGAACCAGTCGCGCACCGCCTCAGAGACACATAAGGGCGCACCCTGTTGGTAGACACCACCAGAGTACACATCCAACATGAAGGAATGCATGTGGTCAACGAAGATGGTCAGGTAGCCAGTGACGTTCAGGGACCCATCCAGTGGTCCCAGGTCATATCAGGGAAATATCCCCCAGACATGCGCACTGCCACCATCGGCCTGTACTTGACCGACAAGTGTGCCCTGGTATTGGTCTCAGGTATCTAACGCCGTATCCGCCACCACCCGTCGCGTCGCTTCTGTGAACTAGAAAATTCAGTTTGTCGGAAAAAGCAACCTTTTCCCATTCTTTCACTGTCCAATGACGATAGTCCCATGCGAACTGCAGGCGTCGTTGCCGATGGACCTGGGTTAACATGGGCGCCTGGACACAGCGTCAACTCCGGAGACCCATGCGTAACAGGGTTCGCTCTATTGTTATCGGGGCATGTACCTGGGTGCCCCAGCGTTCATTTCCGTGGTCAGTTGCAGACCTGTTGCGCTTCGATTCCCTTTACCAGTCAACGGAGGCAACGTTCACCTCTGGGGGTCGATGGCTTTTGGGACTCCACAGTTATGACGTCGGGAGGTACTCTGTGTGCCAGTGGTCCATTCTTGGCACACCCTTACTACAGCACCTCACGAACAGCCCGCGAAGTCTGCTGCTGAGATGCTTCCACCCTAGGCGTGGTAGCTGATCATTCCTTTTTGAACGTCTGTCAAATCACTGCCTCTGCATATTGGGCCCACGTTATGCACTATGGCTGATCTGTCCTGGCCGGCTGCTTATATCTCCGTGTGGTCGACCTTGTCACTTGCACCCTGTGACGTGCCTGGGCGGATGCACTGTGATTCCGGGGTTGTCATGTTATTCTGATGAGACTATTTTTATCTCGTCTCTCCAGTCACACAGCCAAACTCTGTGCGAACAGTTCTGAAGCATCTCGCCACTAATGCACCATTCGTTACTCCAACTCGTCTCGAGAATGGTCAGAAGAAAGTGCATCAGACCGTTGGGATGGCACGGTGTTTTAAAAGTTGAAGATATAAATCTGTTGTGCAGTAGAAAGCATGCAGGCATCTCCTTCACACAACTTAATAATGGTATAATTAAATATTTGAAGAAAAGATGTCATCTCTATGATAAAATCGTGTATCAGTTTATGCGACGCAAAATCTGCACAAAACGAAACCAAACTGTACGTAGGTCGTTATATATAAAAACTTCTGTACACTTATTTATACACTGAGTGGCCACTTTATTATGACCACCTGACAGTTTTAAGCAAATGAGCTATGGCTGCACGCTGTTGCCGCCAGAGGGCGAGGCTAGTTTCAAAAGCGAAAGCTTAGTGCTTGCGACAGTAGTAAAGTGATTTTTGGGTGACGAGATGGGTAAAAAATGCGATTTGACGGACTTCCAACGTGGGATGATTGTAGGAGCTCGGAGCTATGAAGCGAGTATCACCGAAACCGCCGCATTCGTGAAATGTTCCAGAGCAGTTGTTAAAGTGTTTAAAGACGACTGTCAGCCAAAAAACTGGGTCTCTATACGTGCAACGTGTGGTCGTTATTGACTAGTGATGCTCGGGCGGAACGGAGTGTCCAGACTGGTAACAGACAACAGAAGGGCAACAGTGCAGCATAATTACAGACCATCTTAATCAGGGATCTCCTCAAAAGATCTCTGCCCGCACTGTTCGCCGTACACTGTATCGGATGGGATATGGCAGCCGAAGGCCTGTTCGAACACATTTGCTGTCTGCAGTTAACAAGAGAAAACGTCTCCAGTTCGCACAGGAGCACAAGGATTGGACAGTCGATAATTGGAAACAAATTATGTGGTCCAATGAATCACGTTTTCAGTTGCACCATGCGGATGGCAGAGTGAGAATTAGGCGGAAACAGCACGAAAGCATGAACCTCAAATGCATTGCTACAACCCTTCAAGCTGGCTGAGGCAACGTTGTGGTGTGGAGAATGTTTTCCTGGCATGCTTTGGGCCATTTAATTCGTGTTGATCAACGTCTGACTGGCACAGCATATATAAACATCGTTGCGGACCAAGTGCATCCTGTCCTGTGTATGGTTTATCCCAATAGTGATGGCTGCTTTTAACAAGATAATGCTTGCTGCCATAGTGCTCGTATTGTACAGGATTGGTTTCAGGAACATGCCGGTGAGTTTACTTTGTTTAGGTGGCCCCACAATTTCCAGATCTCAACCCCATTGAGAAGTTGTGGGATGAAGTTGAACGAGCCATCAGACAGCTGGATCCACAACCCTGCAATCTCACACTCCTGGAAAGTGCCATTCATCAAGCATGGTTTCTGATTTCACAAACCACCTATCAACATCTCGTGGAGTCCATGCCACGAAGAATCGACGCAGTATTAAAGGCAAAAGGTGGCCCAACGAGAAGTACTGAGGGGGTGGTCATAATAAAGTGGCCACTCAGTGTATAAAAGTATTCATTTGTTTGCTTTAGGTAATTGTTTGGTTCATTTATGAAAATAACTTTTGCACTTTGATCCAACGAATAACCATTATTTTATATAATTGGTCAAGTTCAAGGTACATGCTGGTTTATGGCTGAGTGTTCTGAGGCGCTGGTTTCTGACCATTTATCTGAGCCGAAACAAGGTTCGAGTCCTGACTAAGCCGCGACAACTTTCTATCTCAACGGCAATATTTTTCACTTCCAATCAGCACCAGCTCAAGGCATGTTTGCGCCCAGGCGCAAAGTCCCTCTTCGAGCGTTCCTTATGAACTTCCCGCTGAAAAAAATTTACGTAATGTCCGAATCGTCAATACAGCAATCAAACATCTCTGAATTGCCTGTATTTGCTGTTCATCACGTAACAATAATCACATGAGAAAACTTTAAAATCAGATCACCCTGGAGCAGGAATCGAACCCGCATCTCCCGATTTTCGTTCGAGTATGCTGTCCGTGACACCACCCAGGACGATCAAGTCCCAAGTAGCTGAGTGTTTAGTATCGGAACATTGAGTTTTGCCAGTCGATTAATCTAACGTTGTGACGTACTACAGAGGTGAAAACATGTGTCAAGACGACAAATCAGCAGCGAGGCATTCTGTCCGCGTAGCTCTGTTGGGAGAGCGATTTACTCCGTAGTGAGGAGACACTGATTCGATGCCCGTCGAGGACAAACTTGTGTTTTCACAACGTGATGAACAGTAAACACAGGCAATTCAGAGATGTCTGACTGCTGTGTTAACGTTTTTGGTATATCTCCACGTATTGTGAGAAGAATATTTCTTCCACAGAAGTTATACACTGAGTGGCCATTTTATTATGACCACCCCCTCAGTACTTCGTTGTGCCACCTTTTGCCTTTAATACTGCGTCGATTCTTCGTGGCATGGACTCCACGAGATGTTGATAGGTGATTTGCGGAATCTGAGACCATGCTTGATGAATAGCACTTTCCAGGAGTGTGAGATTGCAGGGTTGTGGATCCAGCTGTCTGATGGCTCGTTCAACTTCATCCCACAACTTCTCAATGAGGTGGAGATCTCGAGATTGTGGGGGCCACCTAAGCAAAGTAAACTCACCGGCATGTTCCTGAAACCAATCCTGTATAATACGAGCACTACGGCAGGACGCATTATCTTGTTGAAAGTAGCCATCGCCATTGGGATAAACCATCCACATGACAGGATGCACTTGGTCCGCAACGATGTTTAGATATGATGTGCCAGTCAGACGTTGATCAACACGAATTAGAGGGCCCAAAGCATGCCAGGAAAACATTCCCCAAACCATAACGTTGCCTCCACCAGTTTGAAGGGTTGTAGCAATGCATTTGGGGTCCATACTTTCGTGCTGTTTCTGCCTAATTCTCACTCAGCCATCGGCATGGTGCAACTGAATACGTGATTCATCGGACCACATAATTTGTTTCCAATTATCGACGGTCCAATCCTTGTGCTCCTGTGCGAAATGGAGACATTTTCTCTTGTTAACTGCAGACACCAAAGGTGTTCGAACAGGCCTTCGGTTGCCATATCCCATCCGATGCAGTGTACGGCGAACACTGCGTGCAGAGATCATTTGAGGAGATCCCTGATTAAGATGGCCTGTAATTATGCTGCACTGTTGCCCTTCTGTTGTCTGTCACCAGTCTGGACACTCTCCGTTCCGCCCGAGCAGTCACTAGTCGATAACGACCATACGTTGCACGTAGAGACCCAGTTTTTTGGCGGACAGTCGTCTTTAAACACTTTAACAACAGCTGCTCTGGAACATTTCACGAATGCGGCGGTTTCGGTGAAACTCACTCAATGGCTCAGAGTTCCTACAATCATCCCACGTTGAAAGTCCGTCAAATCGCATTTTTTACCCATCTCGTCACCCAAAAATCACTTCTACTACTGTCGCAAGCACTAAGCTTTCCCTTTTTATGCTAGCCACGCCCTCTGGCGGCAACAGCGTGCAGCTATAACTCATTTGCTTAAAACTGTGAGGTGGTCATAATAAAGTGGTCACTCAGTATATAATGTTTTCGAATTTCATGTGCACACCTGGACTTTTTGGCTTCCCCTCCACTTCCCCAAATTTTGAGAATTTTTAGTCTCTAAGCATAGTGCCATAAAGTGCCACGAAACAAAATAGAAATGATTTAATTCATGTTAACAGATCTTATAAAACGCTCTGTTTATAAAGGAAAATATCAACAAAATTAAAAAATTAAAACACAGCACACTTCACACTTTATTCGTGTACAAAATATTAGACCAGGTTTGATTGAAACACAGCCTATAAACACTGTGTTCCTTTTCCTCAGGAAAAGACAGTGAAAAGGATTGAAGATGCACGACGTAAGCAACCATCAAGATAGCTTGCGGTCAAAGAGGTGTGCAGGATAAATTGGTCAGCGTCGGTTTTTAGTATAAAAACCTCTTGTTTTTCTCGGCTGTAAAACGAAACAATTCAAAAGGAGGCCTAAAAATACCCCCCCCTCGTAGGCTACCTCACATTTGAAATTTTATAATAGTTGCGTTGTTAATGGAGCCACATCGAAATAAATATGTACACTGGCGGAAAGTGAAAAGAGAACACCAAGAAGGAGACATCTGATACCAACGAAATTTATACAGCATAACTGAATACAGGATTACGTGATCAAAACATTATGGCAAAATACAGCTGTATTTGCTGCTAAACTGAAAAATAGCATTTCCATGTAACATGGTTAGTACGAGGTTCAACCGCCATGAACTGCGTCACACTGTGCAATTCTGGCATGGAGTCTGTCGTACAGATGTTGGATGTAAGTTTGGGGTATTGAGTTCCAAGCATCCTCAACCTGGACGCGTAAATCGGGGATGGTCGTGGCTGTCCGTGGAGACCGGATAAGTCGTTGTCCCATAAAATCCCACACGTGCTCAATGGGGGACGAATCCGGTGAACGTGCAGGCCATGGAAGTTGTCTCACACCCTGAAGTGCATGTTGCGTTACACGTGCCGTGTGTGGACGTGCGTTATCTTGCTGGAAAACACCACGATGGACCGACCTAACAAATGGCACAACAACGGGCTGAATGATGTTGTTGATGTAGGAGGTGCTGTTTAACGTACCCGGTACAAACACTAGTTGTGTACGGGAGTGATAGTTGATCGCTCCCCACACCAGGAGACCAGGTGTAGGCCCTGTGTGTCGCTGGCGGATGCAAAAAGGGTGGAGACGCTCCCCTGTGCGTCTGAGAACACGCATACGGCCATCGGAGGCTCCCAAGCAGAATCTGTTTTCATCACTGAACACGACAGATCGCCATTGCGTTCTCCAGTGCAGATGTTGGCGACACCACTGCAGCCGTTCCTGACGGTGGGCTGGAGTCAGAGGTACATATGCCAGAGGTACACGTGCACGTAGTCCTGCATCCAGTAGACTGTTGCGAATTGTTCGCACAGTCACCTCGGGTGCAACGGTAGCTCGGATTTGCGTCGCAGTGGATGTTCTGCTTGACAACGCCGCTCTTCTTATGCGTCGATCGGTCCGCTCATCAGTCTGTCTGTGACTCCCGGTTCCACGTCTTCTCGTGTGGGAATGTTCCTCGGACCATCTACGCCACCATCGTACCACCACCGATACTTCCCGTCCAATTCGCTCCGCAATACGACGATACGACCACCCGGCCTCGCGGAGTCCGACTGGACGACCTCGCTCAAAGTCCGATAACTGCTGAAATCGTACACGTCTTCCATGTCCAAGCATTGCAGCTTCTTCAGGGTCTTCGCACGTGTCCGTACGCCGACGACTGATTACATTCACTTCGCCGTACTCCTTAAATACCACCGACGATAATTTGCATATTGTGCCGTGCTGTGGCGTAAGCGCTCACCGGTTGGTCGCGAAATTAACATCACACCTACGTAAACTCGACCACATTAACATATGCAAATTTCATGATCGTCCGCCAATTCCTTCTTGGTGTTCTTTTTTCACTTTCCGCCAGTGTATTTCCAACTTATCCTCAGCTGTATTATTTTAAATCCATGCTTCGAAAACCTCTTACCTTCCCTCTGCTGATTATCCTTTCGTTCACGCTTCTTATGCATACTAAGTGGAGAAAATATGCTGTTCTAGTTGAAAATTTTCTGTTAAACAGGTTATACATGTTTGAGAAGGTAATGCTAGCGATATGGGGTCTTATTTCCTATTACAGCACTGCAATGACTTTGTTAAACTTTCCAGATACACAAACTTGTCCTTTCTGGATTTTTTGCACGTCTTTTGTAAAAAAAATATCGTGCTTCGGTTATCGGTTAGACCGTCCCGTCCGTCCGTCTGTGGACACAATATCCCTGTAACTATTAGTCTGATTTGAAAAATTCTTTTTTCATTGGAAAGCTTGAAAGGGACGAATGATGATCCTTCATTTCGCTTTTTTTTACGATGCACAATTTCGCCGCTAGAGGGCGTAAATGCAGATATCGAATTCAAAATACATTTTATTCCATATATGCTTCTAAACATCCGATTGAAAACATTCTTTTATCTTTCGATTCCATTTACGTCAAATAATATTTTAGCTATAGTCACTTTTTCAAGTTACGCATGGATTTTCCGCTAGGGGGCGTAAAACTAAATTGCGTTTTCCCCGATATCTCTACTTTTAAAACTCCTATTTCAAAAATGTTTTCTTCAGCGGATACAGCTCCTGATGGGAAATGTTTTGCGTGTAATTTCTAATTTTTGGTAAAGAATGGTTTGGCCACCAGGGGGCGTAAATGTTAATTTCTGCTTCTGATGTATTTGCCACAAAAACTGAGCTTCTAAAATCTCGAATGAAAAAATTCGTTCGTGGACCGATTCCACTCACGTCGATGAACCTTTAGGGAATATTTTCTTCTTAAAAGAATGCATGGTTTCTCCGCCAGGGTGCGTAGATGTATATCTTATTTTTGTCAATATCTCTGCTTCTAATGGCCCTATTTGAAAAATTTCTTCTTTACTGGTTAGTCTTCAGTGCGACATGTTCTTCAAAAAATTTCAATTAATTCATGGACATTCCGCTAGGGGGCGTTATGGTAAATCGCGTTTCCCCCGATATCTCCGCTTCTAAAACTTCGATTTGAAAAATTCTTTCTGCGCCGAATACAGCTCCTGTTGAGAAATCTTTTGCAAATAATTTCTAATTTTTGTTAAAAATGATTTGGCCACCAGGGGGCGTTGATATATATCTTATTTTTGTCAATATCGTTACTTTTAAAACTCTGATTTGAAAAATTCTTCCTGTATCGCATACAGCTCCTAAAGGTAAGAAATGTTTTTCGTATAATTCATAATATTTGGTAAAGAATTATTTGGTCACCAGGGGGCATAATGTTTATTTCTGCTTTTGATGTATTTGCAGCAAAATCTGTGCTTCTGAAAAAATTCTTCCCTTGACCGATACCGCTCACATGGAAAAATATTTTGAGAATACTTTCTTCTTAAATTAATGCATGGTTTTTCCCCGCCAGAGGGCGTAGATGTATGTCTTATATTTATCGATATCTCTGCTAAGATTCCGATTTGAAAAGTTCTTTCTTTGTTGGAGAGAGTTTCCGCTGCGAAATGTTTCTCATAATTTCAAATTTTTCTTAACGCACAAGTCTGTGCAACCAGAGGGTGCAAGTTCACGATTCCGTTCGCAGTAGTATCTGCGCGATTAAGAACCCGATTGGAAAAAGTTTCTTCGGTCAGATACTGTTTTCTACACCGGTTACAGTGACTTTGAATAGCTTTGATAAATTTAATTCGTGTCAGAACGGATTCAAAAGACGTGCCCATTACACCCAAAAATTCAGTGTCATCTTTCTTGTTTCTAGTTGTTTGAAAAATTGCACGTGCACACACAACAAAATGGAACATGAGTAAGTGTGGATTTAAAGAACCCAGAAAAATAAAAATAAAGCACTTGCATGAAGGAGAATTACTTCGAAGATTCAAGAGCTCTTTGCATTACACATATATGCTATTGAAAAGCAAGTCAGCGCCGTTTCCGGTTCCCGAGCGGTCAAAGGTTTGTTTCTGGCTGGTCTTTGAAGCTGAGCCCTGGTTAGAGTTCCGGATGAGTCATTTGTGTTGCTTTTTTCTTATGACTCTGGCAATTTACTTTCTCTGAAAACAGAATCCCTAAATTACGAACTAGCGACGGGTTATACAGCAGTCCTTAAACCTCGATTCAAACAATGAATTGGAAAACTGAGTCGTGAAAGATACTGCCCTAATAGCCCGAAGGTCAGAGGCACGAGCTTCTGGGTAATCGTCCGGGTTGGAGCTCCGGATGAAGTTTGTCCTCTGGCATTGATTCTGTCTTTTAATGGCTTTAAAATAAGGGCAGGACACTACTTATAATCTTAAATATTCGGGAAGGGTGGGGGGGGGGGGGTCGTTAAAACTAAAAAAAAAAAATTGTAAGTATGTTCTCTCCGGCGGTAGATAATGATCGGTGTGCGCGTGTCATTTTGTATGTGTACACGGAGAGTCTGATACTGTTTTTCAATCCTTGTATGTTCGTCTAAAACCATTTTCAGCTCATTGCTACATGTTTGTCTTTCTACATATCTGATTATTTCTGTAACCCTTCCACATAGTTTCCTTTCTGTTATGTCTCCAGTTCTTCTTGGTCATTCCGAGTTTTATCCTTTACATGTCTGTGAGGTGTATTCTCATGTCTCCTGTGTCCAGGCATGTGATCAATAAATAAGAACTGATTGGCAGAGCACATTTAAGGAGACAAGGGGGCCCCGGTGCTGGACAATAATTTGGGGCCCCAGTATTAGTGGCACATGTAGTATTTCATTATGGGTGGATGAATAAAAATGCCCAGGAGAAAACATTTAAAAAATATGACTAAGCCATAAAAATATCCCCGCCGTGTTGAAGTGTGTATCCCATGATTCATGGACGGACGCCGCCCCAGTGGCGCAGTGGTCTAAGACGCTGGCCTCTGAGCATTCGTCCGTAAGGGGTCCGGGTTCGAATCCCGATCAGGCATGGATGTTGTGTTTGTCTTACGGCACTGGTTCTCTCCCTTCCCTTTAACCAGTGACCCTAAATTAGGGACGGGAGACTGCTTATAGCCCATTCAGTTGCTCACGGTGGTCGTTAAACCTCTAATCAAAAAAAAAAAAAAAAAAAGAAAAAGATTCATGGACGAATCAGTAGTAGCAAGAAAATGTAAAAATGCAAGGTTGAAAAATTGATGCCAGTTAAGTTCTGCTTTAAGTTCTCCTGTTAAGTTCCCTTCCCCGAGGCTTGGGTTCAGCTTGTTGAAATTATATCGAAATAGTGGGCAAATCAGTATATCATGATTCAAACGAATTCTTAATGTATGAAAATTTTCCCAATTACAGATGTGTACAAGAAAAAAACTTCAATAATGCTTTTGAAAGATTTGAGGATGAACTGAGGGCTATTATATTGTTTGCAGACTTCTAAAAAAGCGGAAAGAAATAGAATTTTTTTGTCACAAGGCAGTCTCTTATCGTTTTTGCTGGGCTATGTGTAAAAAAAAAAAAAAAAAAAGGCTGTGGAACTCTGTCAATTCTTCAAGCATCCTGCATAATTGTGGGCCCTCTTGAAAATGTGATGCCCAGGGCTGCAGCCCGCCTAGTCCCCTCCCCTCTTAAATGGGCTCTGCTGATGGGCATGCTGATTAAATGCTTTCCTTTTCAAACAGGACTGAATATACTCTTATAATTATTTTTTCTAGAAAAAATTATTTCTGGCATAATAGTAATTTTCTCTTGAATGTCACATTTGTTCCAAAGATACTTCCCTCTCCTATTATTCAACATAATTATAATTTGCTACTAAATATTCTCAGTATCTCCTGAAGTCCACCCCAACGTTCGTACATCTATTAGTCTTACCCTATGCAATTGTCAAAAGATTTCCTATTGCTTAGGAACACAATCGCTCGTAATTCTTTTGTAGTGAAGATGTTAAACACGAGTTCTCTCTTCTGCAAATCTAACTTTAATTTCACGTCTCTGCTTCTTTCTGCAAGATTTAGATTACGACTTGCAATTCTCCTATTGCAAAAATAGCAATGTCATCGTCACAGATGAAAGTGGTACTTCTGAAATGATATGAAAATCTTTTTAAGTAAGCGTGACAGAAAAGGTCCACGTTCTTCAGAAATTATGTGCGTATTGTACCACGCACTAGTTTTTGATCGAATGACATGAAATAAGGAAAAGTTGGCATGTAATAATCCTTATTGTGACGTAGAAAAATCAAATAATAAAAGTATTTTAAACTGCAGTAAGTTAAACTCAAGTATTTATCTCTGAGCGGATTAAATTTTCAAGTTAGGCTAAATTAAATACTCATTTATATAAACTCCATTTTTTCAAAAGAATGAATAGTTTCCATCAGCATCATAGACACGTGGGTGTTCAGGGCTCAAGTACGCATTGAAAAAATTCAAGGAAAGAACACTTAATAAAAAAAAAAAAACATTAATTCATGAGTTTTGGATTTTTTTTAAGATTAGGAAAAAATCTCCCTATTTCAGGCTTTTAACAGAAGCACCCCAATCATTACGAAAGCGCCGACTAATATACACACAGGCGCGCGCGCATACATGGGTGCTCCGGGGCTTAAGTACCCGTTAATTCATTGATAACAAAAGTTCGCGCCTATGAAAAAGAAACTGCTAAAGTGCGTCACTGTAAAATGCTCATAAGAAAAATTCGGTGTATGAAACTATATATCCGTTTGCCATTTCAAAAACTTATCCCTGATTAAATCGTATGAAAAATTGGCGTTTAATCAAGGTTTCACTGTAGATTTAAGTGTGCGCTTGTGAGTTTGTAAAGACCTCTGACACCTAACTTCCCTTTCCGAACTCTGACACCCATTGGATTTCTCGAAAGTCGGCGCCTTTGATCAGTGGTGAGGTTTTTACACTGAGTTTACAAATAGCTTAAGCAGAGACGATTTTTAAATTTAGCAATCTATATATTTTGAAGTACGAACAAATTACTTATTAAATTTATAAATTTGGAGGTTTTCAAGTAAATAGACAAAAATCATCGCTCTTTCCACGTTTTTCTTTAACACACAGAAACCGAAAAATTGTATTTCGACACCGCTGGGATCGAACCCCAGATCTCTCGATAACTAGCAGAGTGCGTTCGCCTTACGCTACGGTGGCCACCAATCCAAGGCGCTATGTGTGTTTATCTGTCAGCATCTGACTTCACAAATCCGTAGGGATGGGCTCAGCAACTGAGAAGTCTCTGACGTTACCATACGCTACGGTGCCAACAATCCACGGCGCTATGTGTGTTTCAGCATCTGACTTCACAAATCCGTAGGGTTGGGCTCAGCAACTGAGACGTCTCCATCTGGTGAGGCTTAACGGCACAAGCTATTTAATTATAGCTAATAATTATCCAGGCCGCCCCCGTGGCGCAGTGGTCTAAGCGATGGCCTCTGGTCATTCGTTCGAAAGGGGTCAGGGTTCGAATCCCGTTGAGGCATGGATGTTGTGTTTGTCTTACGGCACTGATTTTCTACCTTCCCTGGAACCAGTGACCCTAAATTAGGGACGGGCGACTGCTTATAGCCTATTTTGCTCATGGTGGTCGCTAAAGCTCCAATCGAAGAAAAAAAAATCCAGAGTGCGAAAGAAATAGTTAAAATCTTCCAAATACGTGGAGACAATGTAAGTGGACAAAGTCATCGCTCTTTCCACGTTTTTCTTTAATACACTGCAACCGAAAAACACACACATAGCGCAGTGGATGGTTGGCACCGTAGCGTAAGACGAATGCACTCGGCTTATTATCGAGATATCTGGGGTTCGATCCCAGCGGTGTCGAAATGCAATTTTTCGGTTGCTGTGTGTTAAAGAAAAACATGAAAAGAGCGATGGCTTTGTCTATGTACATTGTCTCTACATATTTGGAACATTTTAACTATTCAGGTTTTCAAGTGGGTAAAAAATCATTAAATCAGACTGCATTTTTGCATTTTTAAGGTTTTAAAGTAAGATTTGTCATTAATTCAGTTTTGGATGAGGTATGGAGAACGTTCACGCATTACAACACTTTTGTTTCCTTCCTATTAATTATTCTGCTGTTCATTTTTTCTCTTAAATATCGTTTATTTTCATGCTAATCACTGGAAACTTTCTGCTGCTTTACTGTGAGTTCGCCGTCGATTTGTCAAAAATATGTAAATTTATTTATCCTGTCTGTCTGATTTAACATCAGTAACAAATGAAGGATTTGTCTATTTTCTTCGTTGCATTCTTCCTGCATGTGTTATATAATAAAGTTATGGGTGCTTTCTCTCTTAGCCGACTTAGAGACGATATCATTTTTCTGTTACTTTGGGATACTGCAGTTTCATTACTTTGCATATAAAATTTAATCGGAAGTTGTGAGCGACTTCCTGAGCAGACAGCGTTCACAAATTCATACCGCGTGAAAGCTTGAGAAGTTACAAATGCTATGTCTGCTGTCAGCGGAAATGAGTTTATCCATGGCTTCCCACTCATTCAACCGATTGCTTATTTCCCTTTCCTATCTTGATAAAGTTTAGTAGCTCAGAAAGAGTAATTGGATTAACTTTCAAAGCTCCGTGGTATTTGGGTAATTAGTTAAGTCAGGTTCTGAATTCTTGATGCCAGACTAAGATAGTTGGATAACTTAAACCCCTTGTCCATAGGGACAGCAGGAGAGCAGTTCTTAATTTATGAAATTTTAAAAATGATTTCTGGAGAAATGCATACTTGATTAATTTTAATTGTGAATATTTGTTCCAGAACAAATTAGCTCTGCTTTTCTTAGGGAAAGTCTTTTTTTTTTAATCCATGGCTCTACATTTGTTTACATTTGTTGTTTCATATGAGTTTATTCTTTTCAAAAAACAAAACAAAAAAACTGTCTATTCCGACAGGTGATCTCCATTTCATAGTACTATCTTCTCCCTGTTGTAAATTCTGCAGATCCTGAACTAAACTGCATAAACTTTTGTTACATTGAATGGAATACAGGATTACACCATACAATGCAAATTTTGAAGATGACAATCCGTTTTTTTTTTTTTTTTTTTTTTTTTTTTTTTTGTGCAAATATGACTAGTATGGTAAGTCAGATAATATCTGAAAACTTGAAAAATTCGTCGTCCTGGAGCGGGAATCGAACCCGCGTCTCCCAGATAGCGCCCGGGTATGCTAACCACTAAACCACCCAGAACGACCAAGTTTCAAGTTTGCGATTAATTTGAATATAACCATCACAGGATTCACTAAATAAACGGATTGTCATCTTCAAAATTTGCTTTGTTGCATTGTTCCACTAAAACTTGTTCCTCTAATATTCCCTCACTTTTTTAGGAAAACATCGCTGAAAGCAAATGTTATTTTTTTTCAGTGTCTACGGGTAGCAGACGTATCTATATATTAATTCTATAAGTTTTTTACTGTGAGTCCTATTTTTAGAGAACGGCTGAACGTAAAGATATGGGTGAGGTATCAAAATAAAGGTCTTACCATGTAGATGTGCCAGTCAAAAAGAAAAATGAGATTGGGGCAACAGTTCGGGTGTTTTGGGGCGGCAAAGTTCCCATGTAAAGTCTATGGGAGAAGCGTGCAGTTGACATTAGATCGCCTCCGAAGTCTTATCTTTTTTGAACGAACAGTTACGCAAAGCATTGCTAGCAGGATTGGTATCAAAGTTCTTCTCATCGGAATAGCGAACACTCTCGAAGACCTGATTGCGTTATGCCGTTGGACTGTGTGATGTATATATACAATTTAATATTCATTCGATCCAGTTTATTCACGTAGGTAAGACGTTTCCCATTATGTAAAAATGTAAGTAAACATTCCGTTGACCATTGTTATTTGGTCGTTAAATCTTCAGTAAAAAAAAAAATCACGAACCTGGACTATTGTCTTTAAGTGGTTGGATGAATTTTCCAATCAAATAAAGTTTACATTTGTTGTTTCATATGAGTTTATTCTTTTCAAAAAACAAAACAAAAAAACTGTCTATTCCGACAGGTGATTCGCAACGCGAATCTCATTCCAACAACATTTACAAACACAGTTGTGACTGAAGATGAGTGACAGTGCGCTATCCAGTTGAATTTTTGCTCACGATCGAAATGAGTGGACTTCCGCCTCACATTTTGCAACTGAAGAAAGGGTGCAGTCGTGATGCTCATCACGAATCTGGCCACCCCGGTGGCGCAGTAGTCTAAGCGCTGGCTTATGATTCGTTCGAAAGGGGTCCGGGTTCGAATACCGGTCAGGCATGGATGGATGTTTGTTTGTCTTACGGCACTGGCTGTCTCCCTTCCCTGGAGTCAGTGGCCCTAAGTTAGGGACAGGCGACTACTTATAGCCCATTGAGTTGCTCACGGTGGTCGTTCAAAGTTCAATCAAATAAAAAAAAAATCACGAACCTGGACTACTGTCTTTACTGAAGTGGTTCAGTGAATTTGTCAATCAAATAAAGTTTACATTTGTTGCTTCATATGAGTTTATTTTCAAAAAAAAAAAAAAAAAAAAAAAAAACGTTGATTCCGATGGGTTTCGTCTAGTTGAACTGATTCTGCTACAGTTTGTTCAGACTTTTTCTTGTGTCAGTGCGATCGATGATTTGATTTGGTGTGTGAGCAGGTGCGAGGTATGGGTTGGAAAGAAAGTAATGTCCGATGACGAGGTACCAGAAGTAGAAGCCCCTGCCACAACGCGCACATATTGGCCACTGAGATTGCGTTGCACACCGGCATGACATCAGCAGGTAGACGGCTTTAAAAGTCAGTGGATGTTAGCCGTCAGAAGGAGTCAACCAACATGGAAGTGGACAAGGAGCACATCTGCCATTGCATGCTGTACGAGTTTCGTTGCGGTAGCACCTCCGCAATCGCTGTAAGGAACATTACCAGTGTATGTACCCCAATGCCATATCATATCGTCTGTGTTGTCGTTGGTTCGAGAGGGAAATTTTGACCTGTCAGACCGACCCAAAGCCAGAAGACCCGCAACAGTGGATATGGACATGCTTTTGAAGACCTTGGTAGAGACCGACCGACGCGTGACCGCTTGTGAATTGGCCGAACAGCTGGGCACTACTACCCATACGAGTATTATCACGTACCTGCATCAACTCGAGAAGGTGCAGAAAAGAGGAGTTTAGGTACCCCATCAGCTCACAGTTCAGCAGAAAGCGAATCGTATGCGTTTCCCTGCTTGCACGTGACCAAGTTGAACCGTTCTTGGACCGCATTGTGACAAGTGACGAGAATTGGGTCCTGTATGACAATGTCTGCGCCCGGAAATAAGTGGCTGGACCCCAAAAAAGATCATACCGACCCCTAAAGCCGTCTTACACCCGCATACGGTCCTGCTGTTTTTTTGGTAGGGTATGCGGGGTGTAGTGTTCTTGTGTCTGGGCTGCCGGACAACACCACTATCACCGCCGATGTGTACTGCCGTCAGCTCTACGATCTGAACGCATCGCTCACGTCGAAACGACCAGCACTACTGAACCGCATGGGCGTCCTTCTACAGCAGGATGGAGCGAGGTCTCACACAGCACGTGTGACCTTGGCTGGGAGCTGCTGCCGCACCTTGTCTATTTCCCGGACATTACCCCTCAAGCGACTACTACCTTCTCTCGTCGTTGCAGCATTTCGTGGACGGAAAGCGGTTCACCAACCAGGACGATGTCGAACGCGCACTTACTCACCGTTTTTGCGTCAAAGCTGCCACAATTCTACAGGAACGGTATCCAACAGCTACCCTGGCAATGAGAGCAGGTCGTGGCAAGCGAGTGTGTTTACATTTTGGACTGATTTGTGTTTGTATGGAAACGGTAGTTAGCACGTTTCTGTTGCCTGGCAATTGCAGACATTACTCCATTTCCAACGCAATATTACAGCTATTGTATGAAAACCGCATTCTAGGTATGATGAAAAAGTATCGAATATTGAGCTTCTGGGGAAACTGATTTTTGCCTTTGATGTGATCGCCATTTGCACGGTTTGTAGGCTCAGGAGTTAAACCCAAAGTTATTTGCTTTCGAAACGTAATAGTGGTTTTTACGGACTCTTTAGTTCTGCTTGGAGTGGATGCTGATTACTGGAAATTTTATTCAGTTGACCAGAACTTTAGGATGATTTACATGAAAGTACACCTTACTTAAGTACCTACTGAAAAAATCGCCTTGTCACAGCATGGGAATTTATTGGACTTATTTTTGTGTAAACGGGCACTCTCTTGGCTTGGTTTGTTTGGAAATTGCTTCATGCAAATTTTTCTAACTTTGGTTGACAATATATATTGAAGTTATACGATGGAGCCCTCTAGAAAACTTTAAAGCTGTTTCCGCTGAAGTTTCTTTGGTTGACCATTTACAGTCTCTGATGGCCTTTTGAAGATGTGAGGGAGAATATTCCTGTGCCGGAGTTCTCATTTCTGAAGTATGGGATTCGTGTAGTGAAGCTACACATAAAGAAAGGAATGAAAAACTTTTTGTGTGGTCGGAGGTTTTCAAACAAGGACTACGTACAACGCAGTTATGAAAGTCCGAAAAAATTGTGACAAACCGGACGCGATTCGCTCAGCTACCCTGGGCCATCATCCAAGGTATTTTAAGATAATGCAGATGGAAGTCAGACACTAAAAATGCCTCCACAAAGCACTAGAAGTGGAGGAACTGGTTCCTGTATCTAACCAACATAAAGTACTGTATGCATCGGAGGTGTTGGAGGCATTTTCAGTGTCGTACTTTTTGTAAAGGCTGGTGTACACCTGCGTAAGACGATGATGAAGTACTTTTAGAACCTGAGTACTGAGCAAATTCTGGAACCATTTGCCAGAAAGGTAATAAGTAGTTCACAGGAGAATAGTGAGAAAATTGAGTACTGTCTTAGAGGTTGACACTTGCTGTCTAAAGAGCAACGTAAATATCTAGAATTAATAGCTAATTGTGAAGCGTTTTTGAAGTGCTATATAGTAGTATATGGTTTATGAAAATTTCATGTAAACTTTGCTATAACGAAGCCACCACAGGGGTCAACTGGTGTTTTCGTTAAGTTCTTACAGCAATCTCAAGTCTGGAGACTACCTATGTAGTTTTTGTCTGCACTGAGCTCTATAGCTAAATTTCTCTTGCACCATTAAAATCAAAATAACCCATTAATGCTGACTCAAATCAAGCTGTTTTTTCCATGTAACATAACCACAGAAATTAGGAAATTTTATCGTCCTGGAACGGGAATCGAACCCACATCTCCCGATTTGCGCTCCAGCGCAATCCAGGACGATAACATTTACTAATTTATGTGGTTATGTTACATGGAAAGAACAGCTTGATGTAAGTCAGTATTCATTATTCCATGTGTTTCAACTTCATATAATAACCCATTCATATTGGCTCAAGAATTAATGGCAAATGCGTTCGACATTTGCTTTGCCTGAGGTTGTGTTGCAGTCGCAAAGCTTCAGTTCTCTTTAAAATTGCTGGATTAATTTTATCTCGCTGAATAAAAAAGATAGCCATGGCTTACACGAAAATAAACTGCAACATGGAAACTGATGCAACATTTTGACAGTAAAATGAACTTGTTTGCGTAATTGTTTAATCGTTCGTAAAAAGTGCGTCTTCTTGAGCTCTTTTTTTTTTGCTCCGGTACTCATATGATCCTTGTTTTGATAATTTGTTTCAGTGCGTGGATACTTTATTCTCATGTTCAGTAGCTTTACAGAAATTTTTTTCAAAGGCAACTAACTGAAATTATGCCTCCCCGGTCGGCGGTGGTGGCGTTAGAGACGCATGCTTCTTCCGTCCTAGTTTGCCTTGGGTCGGAGTCCTGGATGAGGTGTTTGTGGTGTGGCGCTGGTTCTATTGTATCACTTACTGGAACTAGTGACTCTGATTAAAAAACAGACTCCTCATAGCATTAGATGCTCACAATGGGATGTTCAACCTTGAAATTAAAAAAAAAATGTTGCCGAGAATATGTTAACAAAAATAGTGAAGTTCTCTATGCTTGTGGTTTATTTTGATCATACAAAAACTGAGTTAGCTATTACGTTGCAAAAAATACTGGTAGGTCCAGTTCTGATTGAGCCGTCAGTTAGGAACGTAGGACTACCACTTGCAGATCGGAGAGTTCAAATGAGCTAGTAGAGTATGGCTTCAAAGCGTTTAATTTGTTATAGCAACACAGGTCTATGATATGAAAAGTAGCTTCCATAATTATCACAAATAATGCTGGATACATTGCAAACACAAAGCACATCGATACACGAATCACCCAACGTGGTGCTCTGTCTTTTCGGGCTTCTTGCATTCCTCATCAGTTGCTCTTGCCTTTCGTTTTGATTTTCTCCACTTTTGCTTGCTTTCATTCTGCGAATTCCGCGGCATTGTCGAAAATGTTAACCCGTTCACACGAAAATAGTTTTTAAAAATTTTAGTTTAAACCACTGCGATATGTTCTTTATATATTTAAATAATCTCGTCGAGAGCTTTAAAACGATACCACGTACAGTCTTTTTGCACTCACCGTTTTCCAGATAAACCGCGGTATTGTCAAGTGTTCACCGGTTCACAAGAAAAAATTTTTAAATGTTCAGTTCAAACTACTGCGAAATGTCCTTCGTATATTTGAATAGATCTCGTCGAGAGCTTTAAAACGATACCACGCACAGTCTCGTCGCGCCCACGGTTGCCGAGATAGACTGAGTCAAACGCGGAGGCACACCCAAAAATATTACATCATCTCTCCAGCGCACAGGGAGTGTTGCGCGCACGATGTATTGCGCAGTACGCGGATTGGACTCCATGCTGTTTACGAATATGCTAACACGATTGATGTGCGGCACATATTTTTAACGCTATAATGATTTCAATTGGGGCCTATTTTTGTCACAGAAGGTCAGCCGTAAGTCACCCCATACTACCCGCGGAGTTAGACGTAATCCTACATCAAAAAGTGCGGTTCTGCTGAACATGTTGGCATATGCTATTTGCAGGAATGGTGAACATGGCAAATAAAAAGCTCCCAGACACCCCGATAAGAAAAGTGAAGTCAGTTTATTGCTGTCCCTGAGACGGCTGATAAATATCCGTTCTGCTAGGTAGTGTGAGGAGGGAGAAAACGTGGAATTCCTGTAGCGACGAGATAAAGACTCCATTCACACTAATGCTTTTGAACTGCGTGACTCTAGAGGTAGTGGGTCTATTTGCAAATAAGTTTATTCTGTTCTTTCCTTGAGAGCTGTTAATCCATCCCGGATGTTTCTGTAAGGACGTATCGCTATGTTGTTTCAGGTACTTCTCGTACGGAAGTTTTTTTTTTCTCTTTTTTTTTCAGTAAGAATAGCTTGCAAATTTACCATTTTTGGCTGTCTGAGCTCTGGCTTCTGATCTTTTCGTCCGGGACACAACCGGGCTTGAATTCTGGTGTGGTGTTTGTCCTTCGGTACTGTGTCTCTAAATTAGGGATGAATTACTGCCTATAGACTGTTGAATTGCTCACAGTGGTCATTATGTTCCTGTGAATGTGCAGAAGTTGTGTGTGCGACAGCAATAAAACTATTTCTGATCGTGATAATGTCTGAAAGTGCCAGTTTCCAACCTTCAGTTTAAATTAAAGGATGGAAACTCCTGGCAGCTGGTGTATTAGAGAGTTACTCTGGGTTATTATGAAATCAGTTTGGATAACTCTATTAGAAAGACATTTCTGTGTTTTTCCCGTGCATTGTTAGTGGAGTTCTTGCTGAAATATTTAACTTTTGCGTAATATCAAACGGTTTGTCTTTTATTTACCTAGATAGCATTGTTGTATAGGAATAAAAAAATCAATGTTTAGTCGCAATGAATTTTTATATTCTTGTCAACAGCAGTTTTGCTGTACTTGTGGCCCAGATCCATCAGGACTCAATGGGGTTCAGTCGTTTCGTCTTCATGAAGCTAGGCTACATAGCATAGCAAAATACGATCAAGAAGAAAATAAAAATTCATTGTGAATAACCTATTTCTTTTATGTCTTATACAACTTCACAATGTTTGTAGTCTACGATTTTGTGGAATTTTCAATCACATTTTATGATTGCTTAAGGCTTTTGAGCCATTAAACTGCAAGAGTCAGTCGCAGATCCAGCTAAACATAAACTGGGCTCTGATAATGTTATTAGAATTTGAAGCAGTTGCTTGTATAATGCCTCAGCCAGACAAATTTAGTTCGCAAGCATGGCGCGTAAAATGTACATCTGTTGACTTCACTGGATTACTTAGTTTCACCGCTTTTTTTTTTTTTTTTCGACAGTCTGTCCGGTAATTCAAACTGGAGCGAGATACGGTTACGAAGCAATTAGTGCATGGAACCGAGACACCACAGGTAAGAGCTCATTTCAGTTTGTGCTTCGTGTTAGGGATTACGAATAAGGGTAATTACATACCTGCCGTGGAGATAGTGAAATACATTTAATAATATCGACGTCTAGAATACCGGTATTGAATAAGGAGCTTTAAGTAATTCAAGGATCAAAATGAATGTTATAAACATACACTGTTAAAAATAAGTTTGAATTCAGGGAAAATTCCTGAAAATAACCTGCAGCAAAGTTGCCGGTAGCTTCCGTCTTTTAACGAAATTTCCGTTTTTAAAAGTGCTCTTTTTTTTTTTTTTTTTTTAGTTTCCCTATTTTTAGGGATTTTCCGTAGTCAGTAATTCCATTTATTTCAGAAAGTCCGTTTCAGGATTTTACGTATTTATACAAAAATTTCAGAGTCGAAGGCTCTTAATTTTTATTTTTCAGCCCTTAGCCACAGAATGCTTTTGCGCCGGTGGGACTTGAGCCGAAATCGTTTGGGTTGGCTCAGCAGAAACCCAGCGTCTGAGCCAGAAACACTCCATCACACTCATGTTCAAAGTAAAAGTCCTTTTGCGCGATGAAATGCTCTTTGTCATTAATACGAGTGAATTAATCATTTTATTTTCTGTTGGAGCTTATTTTTTTTTTTTTTTTTGGAAAGATTTGTAATTTCATTTTTCTGTAGGAAGACGTCACAAATTATTTTTTTTTATCTAGATTTTTCGAAACAACGGAATGCTTTAGAACCTGAGATATTTTTAAACTGTCAATGACTTTCAATTATCTTTCAGAAAAGGTGAAAATGTACTGTTTTATAGTATTTCACAAAACTGAAATATAAAATTTACTCTTGATAGCTCTAATAGAGCTTTTGGACTCTAGAGACTAATACATAGACATCGTACACAATTGAAATACCCTATTTCTGATTATAAAACAATATATAATAGCTAGTGCACAAAATGAGAGAGGAAAAGAAATATCCTGTACCACAATGACCTAAATTCATGCGATATGCTATCCACAATATCAGATCTCGCTACAGAACTTCAAAATCAGTTCCTTTGACAGACGATTGAAATTTGTTTATCAAACCTCAAGTATTCCCGCGAATCGCGCCTATTACGAGAAATTTTTTGTCATATGGATACGGTAAAAGTGAGAATGGAGTTTTTCCGTTTATGTACGAGCGGAATTGCCGGAAGGTTTCTGAAAATTCAGAATTTTCCTGGCGTAAGAAATATCAGCGAAATTCAGCTTTCTGTCACTTCACGGAAGAGGTTGTATCAGAAATATGCTTCGTAAATTCACTAAAGGAATTGCTCAAAATGGCTCGTGAATTTCAGAATTTTTTTTTTTTTTTTTTTACAGTTCATCGTATGCTATGGCATTAGATGATTGCTTCATTTCGTTTTAAGAACACGACTTCTCAGTCTAATATACTTATAGTGTTTTAATCTCTTAGTAGTTTTAAATGGCTAACTAATTGGCTAATGTTCTTAAAAAAAATCGACTTTTTTTACAAATCGACTTGCACAAATATTTTTTTTGAAAAATAACCAAATGGCCAGATACAAAAACCGCTTACACTAGTCTCCTAATTTATTCCTTTAAACATTTGTTCTTCAGGACATCGACATAATCTTGTATGTTGATATCCTGAAGTACATACAATATATCCGTTCGTCGAGCACATATATCTCAGTATATTTTATATCGGCGTGCAACAATCTACCCTCCAACAACTCTTTTCTCTCTACCAACGTATTGATGGCCCTTGTCTCTTGTTTGCTGATGATCTGGAGCTTTATCGCAATGTACAGACTCCTGATGACTGTGTTTGTCTTCAAACTGACGTCAATGACCTGCTTCAGTGGTGCACATTAAACCACCTCAACATATCCAAGTGTCATATCGTTTCCTTTCGCGGAAAAAGAAACCCGATTCTTTTTACTACAAAGCTGGCAACTATACTCTTAGCCGAACAAACGAAGTCACATTTGATTTGAACTTTAAAAGTCATATCAAAAGAATTGTGCGTACAGAAATGTTGGATTTATTATGCGACATTCCAAGTAATTCTCGAATACTCAAACACTTATTCGCATTTTTGGGACTACGGTAAGATCCTTACTGGAATATGCGGCGATTATTTGGAGCCCTAGTCTCGTAACTCTAGTAAATGAAATCAAGAAACTTCAAAAAAAATTTCTTAGACACTTTTTTTACAAATCGATTGGTGTTTATACCGCGGACATTCTTCAAGATGGCCTCTCTGCAATCGAGAAGGAAGGCTCTCCAACTCAAGTTCCTGTACGGCATTATCAGTGGAGAGGTTGATGATATTCAAATTGTAAACCAATTAAGCTTCTGTGTCCCACGTGTACCGAGGACAAAAAGTGAACTATTTGAAGTGCCATTTTGCAGAACTGATGCTGGCAAAAAATTCTCAGTTATGTAAAATATAGACCATAACTCGAAGAATGTCCGGATTTTTTTAATGTAAGTAATTATTTTTTTCATAAAGCATGTTTTGCAAGACTGTATATACCACTTGGTAATTATCACTGTAAATATAACTATAGCAATTCCTGTAACTAGATATACCATCTGTAGGGATGCGCTTACAAATAAATAAACAAATACGTGTACATAAATCTCAGCATATCCACTCTTTCTCCTCTATACATTCAACGTAGTCACTTTGTTGCTCTGACTCACTGTTAGTGTTGCCAAAATGTAACACCTGTTCTGGGAAGAAATGTACCATTCAGTGAGAAAACATTTAACTAAGAAGCAACAAAATTTACATAAGAAAAGAGGAACTCAAAAGAAAAGTAATATAGAGGTGTACATCACACGGCGATGAAAGTACTTTAAACATGTTTTAGAGTGGTTTTTTATCTTCGACGATGAAGGTGAAAATTGCTCGATACATAAGCGAGGGAGTCATCATATGTTAGGAAAAGAAAAAATGCAGTCTCCCCGGTGGCGCAGTGGTCTAAGCACTGGCTTCTGACCATTCGTTCGTGAAGTGTCCGGGTTCGAATCCCGGTGAGTTGTGGATGTTGTGTTTGTCTTACGGTACTGGCTCTTTCCCTTCCCTGGAACCAGAGGCCTTAAATTACTGACGGGCGACTGCTTACAGCCATTGAGTTGCTCACGGTGGTCTTTATTACCTTCAATAAAAAAAAAAAAGATTTTCTGACACATTGCTGCTTTCCAGGGCTAAAACAGAAGCTGGACTTTTCCGAAGCTGAAATCTTACTGTTTTCATCGGATCCAGGAGTATTTACGGAAAGTTTAGTGTTGGATAAAGTGGGTTGCGCAAGTAAGTAAAGTGTTCCTTAGTACTAACGTTTCCTTGCTTTTTTCCTGAATGCAATCAATGTATGGCTGCAAAATTGTGGGAGCCATCCTTTCCTGAAATCATGAATAAAAGTATAATGACTTTCTTAGTTCCTCATTCTACGTCATTTTGTCAGCTTGGATCCATCCATCATTTAATATGTTACACTGTTAAAAATTATGTAGTAGGCTATACCGAAAAGTGGTGCTATACCAGCTGTACGCTTTTGGAAAAAAGGTAAACCGTTGGGTGACGCATTAAACATACGTAATTATGGTGCAATGAGTGCAACTTCGCACCATGCAGGCTGGATGCCGTACCATGGTTCATAATTCGTTTTTGTGTGTTTCATGCATAACACAGAACAGTTTACTTTTTCTCCAAAAGCGGTTCAGCACCACTTTTTGGTGAAATCTACTACAAACTTTTTAAGTGTTGTAATGCCTGCAAACGGGTCATCTACTTAAAAAATCGTGGTTTCTGAGTTTGTCTCGATTGTAATGTGTTTGACTGTTAAAGTTAAGCCAGAAAACCCTGTACATGATACGGATTATTTGAACACGTTTGTTTCATGTACTGTTGGTACACTGGCGAACGCACTAGATGAAAACCACTTCGATATCTCTGTCCCCGTGAATATTGTAAGGCTAGTTCCTCAGTTCATTAAAGCATATGGTGTGAATAAGCACAATATCACAATTTTCTGTGACGACTCCCTAGAACGAATTAAGTCGTTTGGGATGTTCTTGCACTTCATATGAGGAAACACGTTTGTATAATTTCGAGTAGCAATATTTCTGCGAAGGATAATTCGCTCGTCTTGCAGAAAATGATAGTGCTGGTCTTGAAGCTGTTTTCCCAATGCTTCGGAATCGTAATTTTACCAGTCATGATTCCTGGAATCCGGATGAAAGTTTCCTCGGGAAATGGTAGAGTATTATCAGAAATTGATGATATCCATAAGTTGAGGATATGCTTAGTTTGTAAAGAGTATGAATAAAATAATCGGTGCTTAGAGATTTTTTTATGTGTGTGAGAACTTTGTCACAGAAGCGTTCCGGGCTACTTGTTTGTAGCGAAACAGCTCGTTATCATATTTGAACATCTTCTCTTGCAAATCAATTTTGTGATTGGCACTATGAACTTTGAAAGCTGAACATCTTCTCTTGCAAATCAATTTTGTGTTGTGCTTGAACCCTAGTGGCCGATCAACCACTCCTCATTTTGACTCTTTCAGAACTGAGCGGGTCTCCCTTTTTTTAATTTCCTAAAAAAATCTGTGTTAAGCCAAAGTGAATTATTTAATACAATATCCCCATTATTGTTTATCCTTGAACTTTGAAAGACCAAGAAAAGATGGACCCCACATTAAAACTTCTTTAGCAGTTCCAAAATGAATATCGCGAAATATAGGGTTCTCCCAACACGGACGAACAAAAAACACTATTAGCGAGTGTTGATTACCCAAAAGGCTTTAAAATTGAAATTCTCTAATCCATCATTTATATGCGGTTGGTGTCATCAAAGGTGTATGGTAAATTTAAAGCACTATTCGTTGAATATTTGAATGGATGGTTGAAATTTTAAGGGTATTATAGGCTTACCCTTAAAATAACTGTGCAGGCAAACGTTATTTTATGCTTTTGAAATTCAGTCAACTCTCTCGGAAATTTTTCTGAAGTCGATGTTTTAGCTTTGTTGAAATAATAGTCGCTTAAACAACTAAATGCTTGACACTTGGACGACCACTATAGGCCACAGGGATCTGTATAGGAAGAAATGGAACTTACAAAGAGCTTGTTTGTTCAGTTTCCTGGTTGTCTTACAGTTTGTAAAACACTTACACAATTTCTTTTTGAACAACTAAAAGAGCTTCTTTGAAGATCAAACAATACCTCATCTTAAGTTAGTACCACAACACCACATTTTACATTCGGCGAGCATCTCATTTACCTTCTACTCATTGTCAATCATTGCTAGAAAGTATAAGAAAATTCAGCGAAGTTGACACTACCGTTCAGAAAGAAATATAACTGAGAAGTAACAATTTCCATGTGAACAAACTCAAGATAGATTAAAGATATGTCACAAGTGCTGTCAGAAATGGGAAATCGGAGTATGCTGACAAGTTTCGTTGTAAATACAGCAGATTTTAAACGTTGTGCCTACCTTTCCATATACTTCGAAATTTCGCGACTGTTGTTTCGTTTTAAAACAGTTGTCAGAAGAATGTAAGTTTCTGAAGTTTCGAATTCCACTCCCCTTAGAACACACATCAACTGCTATCAGTGTAGGAAATAAAATAATACAAAAATCTTCCTCTAGTTCCTTTTTATAAAAGAAAAATCATAGATCTTACTTGACTGTGAAATTTCTAGCATTAGTAATGTACTTTTTAATGAATAAGAAACTATATCTCTGACGCAGTCTGTACGAAGTGTATGTAAGATGTACTGTATATGCAGTGATGTAGTTCTAATTAAAAAAGCGCCTTAGCGGTGAAATGATTAGGTAAATCAAAGTTTTTCAAAGCATTGTGAATTCAGAAAATTTGCTGTTTTTATTGTTCAGTGTATTCTATAAAAAAATTTATTGCCATTTTTATTTAAATCGCAACTTTTAATAAAGGAATAAAGTTAGTCACATCCTAAAAATATGGAGTTTTCTTAAGTAGCGCTCTGTCATTTTACATGATTACAAATGTTTAGTGTGATTGTTACTTAGCACTGAAGAGATGTAACTAATATAGTCACATTGAATAAATGTAATTAATATACTCGCATCTATTCATTGCAGTGTGACTAATACGCCCTTTTCCTAAGATTCTAGGAGATCTGTTGTGTTATTCTTAAGGAATAAGAGAAATGGTAGCCTATAATAAAAATACTCTCCGCACACATAAAATTTCTGTCACTTAGCCTTAATTGCTGCACAGTTACTCTGTCGTTTCTTCTCTGAACAATGAAATAATTTTGAAGACTACTGTGTGGAAAAAAAAATTTGAGGTAGGTTGCTCCATTTTATTGGAGCAACCTACCTCAAATTTTTTAAAGGTATATTTGTTTTCTCATAAGTGAATTTAATAATTTTGGACATAAAAGCATATGTTTGGCCATTAAAGCGGCATTCTATGACTTTATGATCTTCATTGTTTTACATTTGATTTGCGAAAATGCTCATTTTTAGCTTTTCTTGCATGTTAATAAATGTTTTAGTTTTTCTGTGTGATTATTTTATTTGAAGCGTTTTCTACGTTTTGCTGTATTGTTTAACAACAATAAAGTATTTCTCCAGACGCATATGAATAAGATTATATCTGTGCAGTTTTAATGTCAAATGTATCATTTGTACAAAATTTCCGTATAATACGGCGCTTTGAGGTGTTCCGTATATTATTTTTTGCTTGTGTAATATAGAAGTTCAGTAAACTGAGCTGTTAGATGGCAAGAACGTTTATCAGTCTTTCTTTAAGAATGATTAAAGATTGATTTCATATAATTCCGAAAATACCGCAGCATAACAGAGGTGACATTACAGTATGTTGATGTACGAGGATGTACTGATTGAGAAGCTCTGGTTCACGGCACGGACTTTTAGTGCTGCTATGTTTGAGTTTGAATCCCCGACCCCTCCCCTGTGGCAGAGTAATCAGAGGCGTAGGTTGCCAACTAGTTGTTCCAGCGACCCAGTTTCGAATCACAGATGAGGTATGGGTGGTATTTGTCTTAAGGTGCTAACTCTCTCTCTTCTCTGAAACCAGTGGCCCTAAATCAAATCAGATCATATGTAGAGGATTTTAGGGAGGGAGTGTCTGATCCCAGGCCTTCGACAACGCTTAGAAATAGGAAGCTAGGAGATTTGGGCTGGAGTGCCCGATGGGAAAGTCACACGGTAGCGAAGTAGAAAGCGGGAAGAAGACGCTCTTATTTATTACCGGGGGCCAGTACCCGGG
Organism: Macrothele yani; assembly: GCA_039090855.1. Classification (NCBI taxonomy): domain Eukaryota; kingdom Metazoa; phylum Arthropoda; class Arachnida; order Araneae; family Macrothelidae; genus Macrothele; species Macrothele yani. The sequence continues at coordinate 145,907,518 of CM077028.1, forward strand.
GTTCGATGGCTTAACGTGCCCATCCGACGCACGGCGGATATTTAGTGGTTCACGGCACGGACTTTTGGTGCTGCTGTGCGACTTTCGTACCTGCTGGGATCGAACTTGAGGTTATCTCCGTGGCAGTCTCGAGCGTTGACCACTACGCCACCCGCGGCCCGGACCTAAACCAGGTATAGGCATCTGCTTATTTATAGCCCTACGAGTTCCCATGGTAGTCGTTGAACCACGAAACAACAATAAGAGAACATCCTGCAAAGTCCTTGTCCCTCCCCGGAATTCAGTGGCTCTAAATTAGAGGTGGGGGATCCATAGGCCTTAAATGCTCATGGGGGTAGTTGAATCCACAGGGAATTTTTTTTTCCAAATTTGTCAACTTAGTACATGCATATTTTGCAGTAAAGTACATGGTGAACGACACCCCTCCGCCGTTATTCATTCTTCCAGAATCTGTGATTTTGTAGGTTTTCGCGAATTCTGTCAGCTTCTAAGAATTAAAAACTCTTTAGTTAGTTTTATAACTACTGAAGAGTAGATGTACATTTGGCAGTTTGTGCTCAGTTTAGTCAAACAACTTAAGAATTTTTTCTCTTTTCTCTTTATTTGGAGTCAAGATGTAAATCATGAATCACGCAGCTTTGTAATACCAGTGTGTGTGTCATACTGAGGTCTTTTGTTTCCTCGGCACGTTCCGATGCCTTTTTTCCCACGTCATTGTTTCGGTCGTTGCCCATTTTCCTTCTGTATTTCAATTAGTTCTTGTTCATCACTAATCCCAATTCTTCTAATCTTAGATGACATCATTTTTTCTCATGCCTGTTACGGTGCTCATCAGTCAACTTAAAATCGCTCCTTAATACGAACTCTGACCTCTTTATCAATTCTGGAAAATCTGAATTTCTTTTCATTGATTTATTGCGTAAAAAACAGGAAAAAAACAAGTAGGGTTCAGCATCCGCCGTATTTAGATACCAGATGAGCTTTTACAGCGTACTGTGTTAATTATTGCCGTGCGTACATTCATCAGAGCTCCAAACAAGTCTTTTCGGCCACTGTAAACCGCTAAATTGTTCTTCCTGTGCTCATGTTTAGTCGTTTTGAAAGGTTACTTTCTGCCAGGTATCGATCGTTCTTAGACTAAGAGCAGATAGCGGTTCTCACTGGGAGTGGTTTTTGGTGGACGACCACCACCGGTCTCTCGCACAGCTGTACCTGTAATCCTGAAGGCCAATCGTGCACGCGATACGATGCTATGAGCGACACCTAACTCTTGGCAACACTCATCACAGTTCTACTCTCCTCGAGCCTCCCAATTATCCGACCAGGAGTAAAATCAAGATGCTCTCGACGGGCCACCTCATCGTATCTAGCACACAACACAATCGAACGTGTAACACTTATGCACACTATCCGGTAACTTCTGTTTAACTGCTGCTATTGGACTGCGTGAGCACATTTTGTTCACACGTCATGCTCTATTATTACGCATGCGCTGTTGCTCCTGTTCCCAGACATTGTCCTGGGTTGCTTTGGGTGCTACTGCTGTTTACGGCTCCAGTGCGCACGCGTGTGTTTATTTAATGGTGCAATTTTTAAGAGCAATATGCCATTATGTCTTAAAAGAAAAATGTTTAATCAATGCATCCTTCCAGTACTTACGTGCGGAGCAGAAATGTGGACCTTAACTAAAAAAGACAAGGCGCCGTGGTCTAAGCAATGGCTTCTGATCATTCGTTCGAAAAGGGTCTGGGTTCGAATCCCGGTGAGGCATGGATGTTGTTTTTGTCTTACGGTACTGGTTCTCTCCCTTCCCTGGAACCAGTGACCCTAAATTAAGGACGCGCGACTGCTTATAGCCCATTGAGTTGCTCACGGTGGTCGTTAGGCCTCCAATAAAAAGAAAAAAAAAAAGGCATACAAAGACTGCAGACAACTGAAAGAAGCCTGGAGGGACGTGTATGCTTGGTGTAACCAGGAGAGATAAGAACAGGAACTCGTGGATCAGGAAAATGACAAGAGTGTAAGACAATCATGATCAGAGTAAAATCGCTGAAATGGCAATGGGCTGGACATATTGCCAGAAAGACAGACCATCGATGGACAACAGAAATTTTAGACTGGATTCCAAGGGACAGGAAAGGACTCAAATGACTATATGGGAGATGGGTGGATGAGATTCGAATGCATGTAGGTGTGACATGGAGGAAACTGGCACAAGGCAGACGTTGTGGAAGAAACTTGAAGACCTTCATCCAGCAGTGGATTGATAATTGTTAACAATGATGATGCTTATTATATATATATATATAGGGATGTAAGGTCAGGTTATGCGTAACATCACAACCTCTCCTTGACAAATGTCAACCCCGCCTTCTCGTGGTGCATCCTGTTCCCACTAAAGGGGCTCTGACGACCGCAAATAGCGGTATGACTATACCATCGGGATCAGAGGAAATGCTATCCCACACTCACCAACCCGCTTGGCCAGCGTGGTGAGTTATGGCCAAACACCTCCAAAATGACTCTACAACTTAAATCTTGGCCCTCAGTCTCCGGCAGCTGGAATGTACCTGGCCAAGGCAGCGGCCAGTGCGACATGAAGGCAGAGGGTGCTAAGAATCCCCGGAGGACCGGACTAGGCTGCCATTTGATGCTGACCTTGGCTACCTACAACGGACGCTCCCTATCCTCTGATTCAAGGCTTCTTGAATTGGAAGAGGAACTACAAAGGATCAAGTGGGACATCGTGGGGCTAAGTGAGGTAAGGAGAAAAGGAGAAGATCTCATTGAACTGAAAAGTGGACATCTCTTCTATTATCGTGGGACAGATACTGGCAGAACTAGTGGTGTTGGATTTATAATAAACAAGAAACTGAAGGATAAAGTGGTAGAAGTTGAAAGTTCCTCTGACAGAGCTGCACGACTCGTTATCCAACTATCGAGAAGATACCAGGCTCAGATTATTCAAACGTATGCACCCACCACAAGTCATCCTGAAGAAGAAATTGAAGAATTTTATGAGGAAATTCGTCATCTAAATAATAAAGGTAAGCAGCACTTGAAGATAATTATGGGAGATTTCAATGCAAAAATAGGGCACCGGCAACAGAATGAAACTTCAGTAGGTAAATTCGGTCACGGCAACAGAAACCAGCGTGGAAATACTCTCGTTGAGTTTGCAGAGGCAGAAGGATTTTTCATCTTGAATTCCTTTTTCAAGAAAAAGCCACACAGGAAATGGACATGGAGACATCCAATTGGGACGACAAGTGAAATTGATTTTATTATGTGTAACAAAAAATTCGTCATCGAAGACTGCAGTGTGCTAAACAAGTTCAACACAGGTAGTGACCATAGATTGGTGAGATGTAAGATGCACCTCAACACTAAACTGGAACGTGGCAAGCTCATAAGACAAACAAAATGTATTGACATAACCAACCTTAAAAAACACCATAATACTTTCAAGTTGGAACTGAAGAACAGATTCTCTGCTTTAGAAGGCCTAACAGCGGAAGAAGTGGATATTTCGGAAGTTAACAGAAAAGTAACCAAAGCTCTTATGGAAACAGCAACAAAATTAGCTGGGTCTAAGAACAAGTTGCATGTAAACAAATTATCAGGAAAAACCAAAATGTTGATGCAAAAAAGAAGAGAGGTGAGGACAACTAAAGAAGATGTGACTTCCAAAGTGGAATATATAGAGCTATGCAAGACAGTACGAAAAAGTATCACTGAAGACGTAAGAAAATTCAACTGTGAACTAGTGAGGAAAGCAATTGAAAACAACCAAAGCCTAAAGATAGCAAAGGGACATCTCAGTAAGGGAAGAAAACAGATTATGGCTCTGAGAAAAGAAGATGGTTCTATAACAAGAAATAGAGGCGAAATTTTGACAAGAGTGAAAGATTTCTACTCCAAATTATATGAAAGGGATGATACATGTACTCCAGACATCATGAAAGGTACCAGAGTTCTTCCAGTCCTCCCAGCAGAAGTTGCACATGCAATCAAGAACATGAAGCGGGGGAAAGCTCCAGGAGAAGATGGAATTACTATAGACATCATACAAGAAGCAAGTGGAGAAATTGAAACAGTACTCGCCCAAATTTTCACTCGATGCCTTAATGAAGGGAAGATTCCTGAGGATTGGAACAATGCTACAATGATCCTGCTACATAAAAAAGGTGACATTGAGGATCTCAGGAACTACAGACCTATCAGCCTCCTATCAGTGGTTTATAAAATCTTCACTAAAGTTCTTTCACACCGCTTGAAGGTAACACTGGACATGGCTCAACCGAGAGAACAAGCTGGATTCAGGAGTGGCTACAGCACAATAGATCATATCCATGTGCTGAGAGAACTAATTGAAAGAGCGAGGGAATATGAACTTCCATTGTGCATGGCTTTTATCGATTATGAAAAAGACTTTGATTCGGTGAAACCATCAGCAGTTACCACGGCTCTGAAATCCTGCGGTATTGAAGATGCATACATTAATATTATTAATAACATCTATGAAAATGCAAGTGCAAAGATTCGGCTGTTTGAAAATACAACACACATAAAAATTGGAAAGGGAGTGAGACAAGGTGACACCATATCTCCGAAGCTCTTTAATGCCACATTGGAAAATGTTTTTCAATCACTGAACTGGGAAAACAAAGGGATAAAGATTAATGGAGATTATCTAACCCACCTTCGTTTTGCTGATGACGTAGTCATTTTTGCAACTGCCCCATCAGAGCTGCAGAGTATGATCCAGGAACTTGCTGACAAGAGTAAAGAAGTGGGATTAAAAATGAACTTTCAGAAGACAAAAGTGATGTTCAATGCTTTTACAAGAAATGAAGATTTATCGATTGATGGAGAAAAACTGGAGATAACAGATACGTATGTTTATCTTGGACAGCAGATATCAAGTGAGGGTCACATTGATGAAGAAATTAATCGGCGTACAAAACTTGCCTGGAGAGCTTTTGGAAGAAACAGCATAATTTTCAAGAGCAATATGCCATTATGTCTTAAAAGAAAAGTGTTTGATCAATGCATCCTTCCAGTGCTTACGTATGGTGCAGAGACGTGGACCTTAACTAAAAGAGACATACAAAGGCTGCAGACAACTCAAAGCAGCATGGAGAGGTGCATGCTTGGTATAACCAGGAGAGATAAGAAGAGGAACTCGTGGATCCGAAAAATGACGAGAGTGGAAGACATCATGATCAGAGTTAAATTCCTGAAATGGCAATGGGCTGGACATACTGCCAGAAGGACAGACCATAGATGGACAGCCGAAATTTTAGATTGGATTCCAAGGGACAGGAAAAGACCCAGAAAAAGACCACATGGGAGATGGGGGAATGAAATTCGTAAATATGCGGGAGTGACATGGAGGAGACTGGCACAAGACAGACCGTTGTGGAGGAAACTTGGGGAGACCTTCGTCCAGCAGTGGATTGATAATGGTTGACAATGATGATGATATATATATATATATATATATATATGGGATGTAAGGTCAGGTGATGCGTAACATCACAGCCTCTCCTTGACAAATGTCAACCCCGCCTTCTCGTGGTGCATCCTGTTCCCACTAAAGGGGCTCTGACGACCGCCAATAGCGGTATAACTATACCATCGGGATCAGAGGAAATGCTATCCCACACTCACCAACCCGCTTGGCCAGCGTGGTGAGTTATGGCCAAACACCTCCAAAATGACTCTACAACTTAAATCTTGGCCCTCAGTCTCCGGCAGCTGGAATGTACCTGGCCAAGGCAGCGGCCAGTGCGACATGAAGGCAGAGGGTGCTAAGAATCCCCGGAGGACCGGACTAGGCTGCCATTTGATGCTGACCTTGGCTACCTATAACGGACGCTCCCTATCTTCTGATTCAAGGCTTCTTGAATTGGAAGAGGAACTACAAAGGATCAAGTGGGACATCGTTGGGCTAAGTGAGGTAAGGAGAAAAGGAGAAGATCTCATTGAACTGAAAAGTGGACATCTCTTCTATTATCGTGGGACAGATACTGGCAGAACTAGTGGTGTTGGATTTATAATAAACAAGAAACTGAAGGATAAAGTGATAGAAGTTGAAAGTTCCTCTGACAGAGCTGCACGACTCGTTATCCAACTATCGAGAAGATACCAGGCTCAGATTATTCAAACTTATGCACCCACCACAAGTCATCCTGAAGAAGAAATTGAAGAATTTTATGAGGAAATTCGTCATCTAAATAATAAAGGTAAGCAGCACTTGAAGATAATTATGGGAGATTTCAATGCAAAAATAGGGCAACGACAACAGAATGAAACTTCAGTAGGTAAATTCGGTCACGGCAACAGAAACCAGCGTGGAAATACTCTCGTTGAGTTTGCAGAGGCAGAAGGATTTTTCATCTTGAACTCCTTTTTCAAGAAAAAGCCACACAGGAAATGGACATGGAGACATCCAATTGGGACGACAAGTGAAATTGATTTTATTATGTGTAACAAAAAATTCGTCATCGAAGACTGCAGTGTGCTGAACAAGTTCAACACAGGTAGTGACCATAGATTGGTGAGATGTAAGATGCACCTCAACACTAAACTGGAACGTGGCAAGCTCATAAGACAAACAAAATGTATTGACATAACCAACCTTAAAAAACACCATAATACTTTCAAGTTGGAACTGAAGAACAGATTCTCTGCTTTAGAAGGCCTAACATCGGAAGAAGTGGATATTTCGGAAGTTAACAGAAAAGTAACCAAAGCTCTTATGGAAACAGCAACAAAATTAGCTGGGTCTAAGAACAAGTTGCATGTGAACAAATTATCAGGAAAAACCAAAATGTTGATGCAAAAAAGAAGAGAGATGAGGACAACTAAAGAAGATGTGACTTCCAAAGTGGAATATATAGAGCTATGCAAGACAACACGAAAAAGTATCACTGAAGACGTAAGGAAATTCAACTGTGAGCTAGTGAGGAAAGCAATTGAAAACAACCAAAGCCTTAAGATAGCAAAGGGACATCTCAGTAAGGGAAGAAAACAGATTATGGCTCTGAGAAAAGAAGATGGTTCTATAACAAGAAATAGAGGCGAAATTTTGACAAGAGTGAAAGATTTCTACTCCAAATTATATGAAAGGGATGATACATGTACTCCAGACATCATGAAAGGTACCAGAGTTCTTCCAGTCCTCCCAGCAGAAGTTGCTCATGCAATCAAGAACATGAAGCGGGGGAAAGCTCCAGGAGAAGATGGAATTACTATAGACATCATACAAGAAGCAAGTGGAGAAATTGAAACAGTACTCGCCCAAATTTTCACTCGATGCCTTAATGAAGGGAAGATTCCTGAGGATTGGAACAATGCTACAATGATCCTGCTACATAAAAAAGGTGACATTGAGGATCTCAGGAACTACAGACCTATCAGCCTCCTATCAGTGGTTTATAAAATCTTCACTAAAGTTCTTTCACACCGCTTGAAGGTAACACTGGACATGGCTCAACCGAGAGAACAAGCTGGATTCAGGAGTGGCTACAGCACAATAGATCATATCCACGTACTGAGAGAACTAATTGAAAGAGCGAGGGAATATGAACTTCCATTGTGCATGGCTTTTATCGATTATGAAAAAGCCTTTGATTCGGTGAAACCATCAGCAGTTACCACGGCTCTGAAATCCTGCGGTATTGAAGATGCATACATTAATATTATTAATAACATCTATGAAAATGCAAGTGCAAAGATTCGGCTGTTTGAAAATACAACACACATAAAAATTGGAAAGGGAGTGAGACAAGGTGACACCATATCTCCGAAGCTCTCTCTCTATATATATATATATATCATGATCATCATCATTGTCAACCATTATCAATCCACTGCTGGACGATCATGATATATATATATATATATATATATATATATATATATATATATATATATATATATATCATGATCATCATCATTGTCAACCATTATCAATCCACTGCTGGACGAAGGTCTCCCCAAGTTTCCTCCACAACGGTCTGTCTTGTGCCAGTCTCCTCCATGTCACCCCTGCATACTTTCGAATTTCATCCACCCATCTCCCATGTGGTCTTCTTCTGGGTCTTTTCCTGTCCCTTGGAATCCAATCTAAAATTTCGGCTGTCCATCGATGGTCTGTTCTTGTGGCAGTATGTCCAGCCCATTGCCATTTCAGGGATTTAACTCTGATCATGATGTCTTCCACTCTTGTCATTTTTCGGATCCACGAGTTCCTCTTCTTATCTCTCCTGGTTACACCAAGTATGCACCTCTCCATGCTACTTTGAGTTGTCTGCAGCCTTTGTATGTCTCTTTTAGTTAAGGTCCACGTCTCTGCACCATACGTAAGCACTGGAAGAATGCATTGATCAAACACTTTTCTTTTAAGACATAATGGCATATTGCTCTTGAAAATTATGCTGTTTCTTCCAAAAGCTCTCCAGGCAAGTTTTGTACGCCGATTAATTTCTTCATCAATGTGACCCTCACTTGATATCTGCTGTCAAAGATAAACGTACGTGTCTGTTATCTCCAGCTTTTCTCCATCAATCGATAAATCTTCATTTCTTGTAAAAGCATTGAACATCACTTTTGTCTTCTGAAAGTTCATTTTTAATCCCACTTCATTACTCTTGTCAGCAAGTTCTTGGATCATACTCTGCAGCTCTGATGGGGTAGTTGCAAAAATGACTACGTCATCAGCAAAACGAAGGTGGGTTAGATAATCTCCATTAATCTTTATCCCCTTGTTTTCCCAGCTCAGCGACTGAAAAACACCCTCCAATGTGGCATTAAAGAGCTTCGGAGATATGGTGTCACCTTGTCTCACTCCCTTTCCAATTTTTACGTGTGTTGTATTTTCAAACAGCCGAATCTTTGCACTTGCATTTTCATAGATGTTATTAATAATATTAATGTATGCATCTTCAATACCGCAGGTTTTCAGAGCCATTGTAACTGCTGATGGTTTCACCGAATCAAAGGCTTTTTCATAATCGATAAAAGCCATGCACAATGGAAGTTCATATTCCCTCGCTCTTTCAATTAGTTCTCTCAGTACGTGGATATGATCTATTATGCTGTAGCCACTCCTGAATCCAGCTTGTTCTCTCGGTTGAGCCATGTCCAGTGTTACCTTCAAGCGGTGTGAAAGAACTTTAGTGAAGATTTTATAAACTACTGATAGGAGGCTGATAGGTCTGTAGTTTCAGAGATCCTCAATGTCACCTTTCTTATGTAGCAGGATCATTGTAGCGGTGTTCCAATCCTCAGGAATCTTTCCTTCATTAAGGCATTGAGTGAAAATTTGGGCGAGTACTGTTTCGATTTCTCCACTTGCTTCTTGTATGATGTCTACAGTAATTCCATCTTCTCCTGGAGCTTTTCCCCGCTTCATGTTCTTGATTGCATGTGCAACTTCTGCTGGAAGGACTGGAAGAACTCTGGTACTGGTATCTTTCATGATGTCTGGAGTGCATGTATCATCCCTTTCATATAATTTGGAGTAGAAATCTTTCACTCTTGTCAAAATTTCGCCTCTATTTCTTGTTACAGAACCATCTTCTTTTCTCAGTGCCATAATCTGTTTTCTTCCTTTACTGAGATGTCCCTTTGCTATCTTTAGGCTTTGGTTGTTTTCAATTGCTTTCCTTACTAGTTCACAGTTGAATTTTCTTACGTCTTCAGTGATACTTTTTCTTACTGTCTTGCATAGCTCTATATATTCCACTTTGGAAGTCACATCTTCTTTAGTTGTCCTCACCTCTCTTCTTTTTTGCATCAACATTTTCGTTTTTCCTGATAATTTGTTTACATGCAACTTGTTCTTAGACCCAGCTAATTTTGTTGCTGTTTCCATAAGAGCTTTGGTTACTTTTCTGTTAACTTCAGAGATGTCCACTTCTTCCGATGTTAGGCCTTCTAAAGCAGAGAACCTGTTCTTCAGTTCCAACTTGAAGGTATTATGGTGTTTTTTAAGGTTGGTTATATATATATCGTGTCTGTATGTACACACACAGTAAAGTATATAAAATATAATAATCTGTATGAGATATCATGAGCGAGAGAGAGATATATACTTTGACCCCCTTTCCCTGAAATCAGGTCCTGGCTACGTCACTACTCGTTCTCAGTTTGATACTGGAAGAAAAGGATCTGCTGAAAATCTCTGCTAACATTTATTTAGAAGCAGGACTTAACCGACACAGAGCTGTTAACCAGCTGTGAAAGATAAGATTAGATTGCCCACAATTTCAGACCTCCTCTACACCATAGCACTTTGAGATAATCAATAGGTTTCATTTCCCTCGATTCATTTTTGATGCTCTTTCCTTGTTGATACCAACAGCGTGACTCGTAAAATTTCATTTTAGAACTTTAAAAAAAAAAAAAAAACTTGAGAGAAGCTTACTTTTGTTAACTCTTTCAAGCTGTGGCACTAATTGGAATAACCTCAGTGACCTATTAAACGAAATCTGTGTAAGTACGGACAGCAGAACAATAAAGACAATAATCACTACTAAATTATTAAGCAGTAACATGATTTTTTTTTTCGCTAAACAGTCACGGAACGTCAAGTCTGCACATAAACAAGTTAACAATGCATTGAAAACATTCTCTCTGTGAGTATGCTTGGACTATCGTTTTTTTTTTGTTTTTTTTAGCTGAAGGATTTTTCTTTAAACTGACTTGTAACTACAAAATCTCTTCGGATCTACACTGCGTTCCCGTTTTCATTCAGGCACTTATAACGTAACCCTTTTTACGCTATGTAAGATTTCCGGCTGAATAGATGTTAAACTAAGGGTAAATGCGATGCAACTAATGTGCCGGACATCTCACGTAAGGCTTTTACAAAGGCCAGACGAAACATATACAGAAGTCCAAATTACGTCAACTGTTTATTGGTCCAGCAACATTAGACGAAATCCAAAACACACCACTTCACATACCTTAGTCAAGAGGTTTACAATCAAAACTCAGTAAAGATCTAACATCTCCACACACATAGTCTTTTTATCTAACGTTCTTATCACATACATACGTCACTCATGTTCCGACCTCAGTGTGTTGCCAACATTATTCTCGTTTGAGGGAAAATACATAACCTTACGTTTGAAAATGTGTAAGAGAACGAACTCAAATTTACATAGAAAAAGAAACTCAAAAGGAAAGTTCAAATAGAATATACGTTACACTATATGATATATAAAAAAATTCGCGTTCTTATATCCATATTTTTTAAGCTGCAATAATGTCTACATTATAACGTAATTTCCTTTTTCGTGTAGAGATATTGGTTCTTACGTTATGTCTAAACCATCAGATAAGAATACGATGCAATTATTCCCAATTGAATTATTACGGCCAGACGAATCATAAAACAGAAGTCAATTTACAGGAATTTCCTTTATTCCAGCACCAACTCAGTATTTTCCCACAATAAGACAGCTGATATCAGATTACATACTTTTAAATCAGCATCTACACCCACACATCTACCACACACGAGCAACTGTTATCTCGTCCTTTTATCTATCGTTCTTATCTCATACATTCATACGTCACATTCACTCTGACCTCAAATGTGTTGCCAACAGTATTCTCGTTTGAGGGAAAAGATGTCACATTAAGTTTGGAAGTATAAGCAGAACAAACACAAATTTACATAGGAAAAGAAACTAAAAATGAAAGTTAATTTAGAATATACGTCACAACATATTTTTTATCCATTTTGTCGATCTATGTCAGGTTTTTGTTAGTCTTCTTTGAGTTTGTTTAAATGATCGTTTCCAATTGTATCTGGTGAGGCATGGATGTTGTGTTTGTCTTACGGCACTGGCTCTCTCCCGTCCCTGGAACCAGTGACCCTAAATTAGGGACGGGTGACTGCTTTATAGCCCATCGAGTTGCTCACTGTGGTCGTTAAACCTCCAATCAAAAAAATTGTATCTGATATATTTAATAAATAACCGTACATGTTTATATGTATTAATGCCTCCAAAAATTGTTTTGGAAGACTAACGTCGTCGTACTAAAACCAATTTCTTTTCTCTTTTAGCAACCTGAGCAGCATTACTGCAAGTCTCAGGACTTAGTGATGTTTTGGAAGATCTCACCTTCAAAGGATAGGGTATGTAAAATATTCATTCAAAAAATTTGTTTTAAAACCGTAGATGATATAGCGTGGTGTTTCAATTTGCATTAGGTGGTTTATGGTATCACATGGTAATGGAGGATCGGCATCGTTTTTTAGAGATCTAAGCGAATCAAATTTGAAAAAACCCTGGCCATTCACCGTTAGTCAGAAGAAAAAGCTAAAGTCGTAGCACTATGTGGTATTGAAGATCTAATTTCAGTTATGTTCATGAACAAAATAAAGACCAATTAATATGCTAATATTTACTTTATGATTTTCATGTAGCATACACCGAAGAGCCAAAATATTATGACCACCTGCGTAGTATGATGTTGGTCATATATTCATTCAGGAAATCTGTTAAAAAAACAATAGATGATATAACGTGGTGTTTCAATTCATAACAGCTCTTAACCGGCGAGGTATGGACGCTACAAGATTTCTAAAGGTGTCTTGTGGTATCTGGCACCAACATGTTACCAGCAGATCCTTTAACTCTTGTAAGTTACTTGTTCAACTCTTGTAAGTTACTTGTTGAATCGCCGTAGATCAAATTTGCTGTTCCAACACAAACTACAGGTGCTCGATTGGATTGATGTCTGGGGAAATTGGAGGCAAGGACAATAACTGGAAGTGCTCCTGTTCCGAGAACCATTCTCGAACAGTCCGAGTAGTGTGGCATCGGGCATTATCATGCTGAAAGGAGCACAACTAGAGGAGAATTCCGTTGCCATGAAAGGATGTACCCGGTTTGCAATGATGTTTAGGTAGGTGGTAGACGTCAAAATTTCCTACGCATGGTTGACTGAGCCCAAGGTTTTCCAGCTGAGCATTGCCCATCGCATTAAACTCCTTTCACCGGCTTGTTTTCGTCCCACCGTGCGTCTTGGTGCCAACACTTCCCCAGATAAACGGCGCACACGTATCCGGCCTCCACCTGGTGCAACAGGAAACGAGATTCATCGGACCAAACGACCTTGTTCCAATCATTAAATGTCCAGTTTTGATATTCTCTTGCCCATTTTAAGCGTTCTTAATGAACTGAGGGTCAGCATGGGCATTAGGAGCGGCCTGCGGCTACGCACCGAGTTGGAAACGGGTCAAAACATTTTGGACCCCGAGAAATTTGCTTTGTATTATTAATTCGAAACTGAATTTAAAATCGCACATAATCATGTACGTTTTGCAAATGTTTTGAAACACATCTGCGAGGGCCAAAAAGTCCCTCCACAGGAATATTAAGGCTGTTCCACGATTGCTGCAGTCAAAATGTGTGAATTAGGTAACTTGTTGTATGTTTAATTTCAGTTTTTGCTGTTTTCTTGATAACATATCAAGTTCAGAATATGTTTCACAGCAACACCGATTCTCATCAGCTTCTGACGAGTTGAAAATTTCCAATATGTGGATGTTGATTTCATCATTGCCCTCAGAAGGAAGGAGCACTCATGAAATAAACATTCACATTTTGGAAAACTATCACAAGCTTGTGAAACATATTCTGGCTTCTTAATGAGACGAAACAACTTCCAGCATTGTCTTCCCATTTTTGTTTTCAACAAGAACGTATTTTCTGGCCACGCCTTTTTCAGTCTCTTTAATATTAAATCCATCCATATTGACAAATAAGGCATTATTAATTCCGACACGACATACAATGAAACGGGATGTTAGTACGTCAAACGGAAACCTCTGAATGCTCAATGCAAAAGATGCGATGTGAAAAGTAACTGTCTTACAATGTGACACGCGGGGCGTGAGAGAGTGAATCTCCAGAGAAGCCAGCTACAGACGTTTGTTTGTCTTTTGCTACGGACAATCCCACTGAAAACAAACGCAAAGGAAGTTTCGTTTTACGATATTTTATCGTCGATCAGTGGAAATATTCTGTGCTTTAAGAAAGAAACGGCAATATTTTTGTATGACAAGTCATTTTCTACTCCGCTGGCACCAGCATAGAGCACAAAATTCCACAGTACGCATTTTTCTTTGAAATATTTTTATTTTTCAAAAATAAAACAGAATATCGGGTCAGGAACACCTTGACCCGACCCGGTTCACCCTCAAGGAATTGTTGACCTGTGACCCGTTTCCATTTCTGGCTACGCAGCCCCATTTTCAGCAGGGTTCGATGTACTGTGTGCTGTGACACAACACTCCCTCCCCAACATTCAAATTACCTGCGAGTTTCACCACAGTATCCCTTCTGTTAGCTTATATTTTAACATACGGGAGAGCCTTCGCTCAACTCTAGCATCGATGAGTTGGGCTCGGCCCGCACTGTTCTGTAGAAGTTCGTTGATTTCCCTCCTCGGACCACCTTTCTGAAGGTCCTAACTACTTCTGACCCCGAGCACCCCAGAAGCCTTGCCTTCTTGGAAATGCTCTGACCCAGTCGTCTGGCAGTTACAATTTGACCTTTGTCAAACTCGCATAAGTCCGCTGCCTTTCCCATACGAAGAACTAGAATATCCCTAATTCACAGAGCACAATATCAGGTGTTATGCTTACCATAATGCGCTGTTGTTTACCTGCAGCTGCTTCGACGTTCTGGTCATAATGTTTCGGCGGCTGCTTTCAGGCGTTCTCGATGCTATCCAGTTCGTTGTGCTGCAGTCTTCTTGGGCTTCTTACATTCCTCATCACTTGCCTCTCGTTTTGATTTTCTCCACTTTTGCTTGCTTTCATTCTGCGAATTCCGCGGCATTGTCGAAAATGTTAACCCGTTCACACGAAGACAGTTTTTTTTTTAATTTTAGTTTAAACCACTGCGATATGTTTTGTATATATTTGGATAGATCTCGTCGAGAGCTTTAAAACGATACCACGCACAGTCGTTTTGCACTCACGGTTGTCCAGATAAACCACGATATTGTGAAAAGGTTCACAAGAAAACAATTTATAAAATGTTCAGCTCAAACCACTGCAAAATGTTCATCATATACAGTATATGAATAGATCTCGTTGAGAGCTTTAAAACGACACCACGCACAGTAATTTTGTGTTTACGGTTGCCGAGATAAACTGAATCAAACGCGGAGGCACACCCAGAAATATTACATCATCATCTCCGCACATGGAGTGAGAGAAGCTTCGCGCTCACGATGTGTTGCGTAGTACCCGAAGTGGACTCCATGCTGTTTACGAATATGCTAACACGATTAGTGTGCGGAACGTATTTTTAACGCTGTAACAATTTCAATTGGGACCTATTTTTGTCACAGGCAGTGAGCCGTAAGTCGCCCCATACTATCCGCGGAGTTAGACGTCGTCTTACGTCAAAATACACGGTACTAGACAGCAGATTCAAGTGGAAATGATGAGCATCCTGGGAACGGCCTCACTTGAAGGTACGCGCGGTGATTAGGTTTCTCTAGGCACGGAAAACGCTTGATGTGCTGATTCACCGAGACCTGCAAAAAGTTTATTTTCCTCAATGAGCTTTCGGAGAGCCTCAGAATAGTGTTCAAAACATTTTTTTATTCGTTAGCGAATGATAAACTCAGTATCAGGCCTTCGACAACAAACAGCGACGTGAAGTGTTTGAAGCCTCTGGTACCAGAAGACAGACGGTTGACTTTGAGTCGGATCGCTGCAATTGTTTCTTTCGGTACCGCGCGTCGCACTCTGATGATGGACCATTCGTGACCTATTCGATCCGAACGAATGACTTCACCGTGAATGGTTTGCTCTCACCTTTGTGAATGATCTTTCGATTCCTTACTGCAACGCACACAGAAGTCGCAACCCGTTTAATTTTTCTTCCACTCGCGTGAGATCGGAAAGGAATTCCGATTAAGGAAACTAATGTCGAGAATTAGTAAGTGTCAATCGTTATGAGGAATAAGCAGTCAACTACACCGATGAACAATTGCATTATGACCACCCTCAGCCTAAAGAAATGAGAGCGCGTGGAGACCGAACGGTGGCGCAGGTGAAGTTCATAGAGCAATATATATACAACCGGAGGATCTGCTTTCGGTTAGTAGAGTGTTCGGAGTCAGAATGGGAAAATCTGTCGATTTATCGGAGTTTGATAAAAGACAAATTGTGATGACAGGGCGCCTGGGAACTACGATCTCGGAAGCGGGCGCGACTTCGTTCACGTGCCGCTCTAGTGAGTACGTATCAAAAGTGGTGCACATATGGTCAAACGAAGAACCGTCGTTCAGCTGTGTGTTGTCCGCAGCTCACTGATGCCAGAGTGTAGCGGAGACTGTAGCGCACAGTTCGACAAATCACCCGCAGCTACAACAGTGGTGATCTGGGCAATGTGTCACAGCACAAAGCTCATCGCAGCCTTCTGCGCCTGCGTAGCCGAAGACCCAGTTGAGTCCCCATGCTCACTGCACGTCGTCGCCAACAACGCATGAAATGGGTCCAAGATCGAGATTGCGCCGTGGATGATTGGAAGAAAGTGGCCTGGTCTGACGGATGAAGATTCCTGGTGCATCACATAGACGGCCGAGCGCTTTTGACGTGACGCACCAGGAATCATCATGCAGACTCAGATTACCAACGGAGGCTATGTTACTTGGATGCATTGTTGGGCGGAAACAGGACGCCAGCGGCTGCCGGTTTCCTCCCAACAATGCTGTGGGTGATGTTCTCTTGGGACACTTTAGGCCCCATCATCCCAATAGCACAATCCCTAACAGCTGTTAGGTATCTGAACATCGTTGCAGACCAAGTTCACCCATTCATGGCAACTGTGTTCCCTGCTGGTGATAGCCATTACCAACAGAGTAATGCGTCATGCCACACTGTTAGAATAGTCAAGGACTGGTTCGAGGAACATGCTGGTGATTTTATGTTAATGCCTTGGCCTTCAAATTCACCTAACATGAACCCAATCGAACATTTGTGGTTCGACATGGAAAAACGGGTTAGCGATAAATCCCCACCACCCCGAAATGTACTTGAACTGGAGGACCTGCTATTGGCATCATGGTACCAGATACCCCTGGCCACCTCATCGAATCGTTGCCTCGCCGAGTGGCAGCTGTTTTGCGAGCTAAATGGGGTCCAACAGATTTAGGTGGTCATAATGTAATGTCTCATCGTTGTAAGAAATAATGGTGAAACCTAGGGATGTGGGAATGATATAAGAAGGCCATTTATGGCAAATCATTAATCGTGAATGGTAATACTGAAGAGCTCGCGTTCTTCTGGGCGGTTTGCCAAAACGAGCTGTGGCTTTGAAAGCGTATTGATTGTAAATACGAGATCCTTGCAACGAATGACGTACTCAGTGAGCGTAGTGACAACCTAGAAATTGAATAGTTACTCGTTTGAATGATCATTCATGAATGACTCTTTTGCTTGTATGATGGATAAACTTCTAAGAAGGAAGGATTTATGCCCTCACTACTGATCACTGCGCGTACCTCTGAGTGAGATTCTTCTATTTTTCGTTAACTTTTATTCCCAACGGGTCATGTTAACTTGAATCTTGTTGACCCGTCATGTTAACTTGAATCTGGTCATGAATCATCTTAACTTGAAACCCGTCGTGTTAACTTGAATCAGGTTACGGTACGGGTCATGTTAATTTGAATATGTTGACCCATAAATAATGACCCGTTTATTTCCAAACGGGTCATGTTAACTTGAATCTGTAATCCAGCATGTTGCGTTTTTATTCAGATTCCTGTGCTAAATAACGTCCTCTTGTCAGGGTGTAGCGATGTCAGTATACACCGATTTAGATATTCCTAATCTTCCACTAAAGGTCATCGAAAGTTATTTATTGATATTAGCTCTCGTATCAAAAGAAAGAACAGAGATCGATACGTTCAACTGCGTAGCTTATTTTGGTACGGAAGCTTTTGATTATTCATTTTCAAAATAAGTTTGAATCCAAATTTCATATTTGGAACACTAGCAACACATTAATAACATTGACTGAATTCCAACATGCGCGATTTCTGATTTCGGTGGAATTTCTTGTATTATCTTTGAAATCGATTTTATTTGCCCACTGAAAGTTATCTAGAACCTTCTCTTTCTTCCTTACGTACACTTTGTCGCCAAAACCAAATTGTAAAGAAAGTGGGAGAAGGAATATTATACTATTGCAAATTGATACTTAAGGTAGTACTAAACGTCGATTGCAAAGGAATTTTCAAATAAAATACGGACTTTAATATTTCATTTGACGAGAAGTACAGAGAAAATTCTACAATATAGGTGAAAGTCTACAAAGGGAGGGCTATAAAGGTTTTCTTATTCAAACTAGTCTTCATTTCAGGAATCTTAAGAAAGTAAATGTAGACAGATGCCTCCTGTAGAGCATAAATTCAGCGAAGGAATTTAATAGTGTCTTTTTTTGGAGATTAAGTTTAGAAGAGGTGGAGAGAATTCTTAACTTAAAAAAAAAAAAAAAAAATGAAGTCCCTGAACAGTCAGCCTGGATGATTAAGGTGGACGGCTAGTGATTTTGCTTCCTATACTTCCAATGGGCAAACTTCTGTACACATTTTCTTTACAATTAATGCGTTCCCAAAGATGAAAATTTAAACATCGATTAAAATAGTAACTTCATGTTATAGCCTAATATAATTAATATTTCGTAAAACTTAACCATAATTATATTAAAAATCAATAACTTTTTCTTTGAAGGTGTTAAGACCAGAAAAAAGATGGCGCTACCTGTACATTGATGTCAGTAGACAAACAAATGTTGGATCGCTTAATTATGGTTATGTGTTAGAAAATATTAAATATACTAGGCTATAATATGAAGCTACTTTAATCGATGTTGAAATTTTCATTCTTGGGAACGCATTAATTGTGAAGAAAATGTGTACAGAAGTTTGCCCATTGAAAGTACAGGAAGCAAAGTCACTAGGTGTCCAACTTTAAGGGCTATCACTTATTTGCAACGTTTCTCATATCACGGCATGTATTTTTGCACAGAGCTGTACATGAAAAATGAATGTCCAAAATTAAAAAGAAATGTGAAAAATCGTTAAGAAAAAAAAATCTTTGCCTGCGAAAACATGGATATTTTCTTCATGTGAAGGATTTGGGGATTTTTCTTGGAACATTTGACGAAACAGTCGCTGTGGTGTGTCTGGATACGTAGTTATTTGTAATCAAGAGTTTCGCTGAGATCGCTTTCATTTAATTCACAGAACCAAGACGTTAATGTTGCCACGAGATCGTTAAATAAGTTGGGAAAACATGTTATTTAAAAAAACAGCAGCAAAAAAAAAAAAAAAAAAAACGGAACACTAATTTCAGAGTAAAGAGAGAGTGTGAGTGCTAAAAATAATTTTACAATTACAGAAAACTTTGGTGAAACGTATTTTTATAAGCTGGCGAAACAAATCCTGGAAATGCATCCTAAAATAGAGCAAATGATAGGGTGTACTCTCACTATAAAAATCTTACTTTAGCATTCTGTATTTATTTTAAAGTAGCACGGGACCCGGCCGGGGTCGCCCGGGTTTAATACACTAATAACAAAGCTTCCGGGCCAGCGTTTTAAGAATTTTTCTGAAATTATAATTAGAATATATTGCACAGAATTATTTTATTGAAATACCTTCCAGTAATCAAAAGGATTTAAACAAGTTAGTAAAATCATGCAATGCATTGATTATGATACGCTTTCCAACATACCAGAAATCATTACTCAAGTTATGAGGATAATGACTGTACAATAAATCTCGTTCCTATGACCTGACCTTTGACCCAATTTCGATTATATTCAACAGAACCGGTAAAGTATACTTCCGGAATAACATGATAAAGTTTTGTCTCAATCGAAGCATTTTTACATAAGTTATAACGCATAAGGACGATGGAATAGATCCCGATCCTATGTCCTGACCTTTGACCACATTTCACCCATTTTCAATAGGGTTCGTCCCCAGGTGGTCCCCTACCGCATACTAAACTTTAATCGAAATCGAACGATATTTACGCAAGTTGTGACGCATAAGGGCAATGGAATGCATCGCGCTCCTATGTCCTGTCCTTTCCTTTCACCCTACCTCACCCATTTTCAATAGGATTCGTCCCCTACCACATACTGAAATTTCATCGAAATCGAACCATATTTACGCAAGTTATGACGCATAAGGGCAATGGGATGGATCCCACTCCTATGTCCTGACCTGTAACCCCATTTCGCCTATTTTCAATAGGATTCGTACCCAGTAGTCCCCTACGACATACTAAAATTTCATCGAAATCGAGCCATTTTTACGCGAGTTATCATGCGGACGGACAGACGGACAAAGCTGTAGCATATACGTTTCTTCAACCAGTACCTGAACACAATTGGCTGAAGCCAAGAGTTTTATTGGTTGTGAATATAGGAAATTTGAAATATTTGAAACATTTTTCTATTGTGTTGTGTCATCAAGTATTGTTTACAGTTCTTCCAAAGTTCGAGTAAGTTTTTCCTTAAAGAACTTCTGTGTCAACGGCGTTTAGTATTCCTCTATTTCGAGATAAAATGAAGTTTTCATTTTTACCAACTCAGAAGGAGCAACCAACATAGAGATGGTCATGGGAAAAGCGTGAGCTTTGCAGGTTGAATCCAGCATTTTTTTTACCGATAAATCCTGTGTGTTTTTTACACTCATGGCGAAATTGAAACGAATAGGAAACTGTAGACGTTTAAACTGAAATGTAAGTTCAGGTGGGAAAATTGGAATACGTAGGATAAAAAAATGGTCTCCTGCAGCATGCCACTCATGATGGTAGGTAGCTTCGATGGCATTTGATATCAGTTTCTTAAGTCAATAGTTGTACCATTGCAGATTGTGAGTGGATCAGAATTACTTCAAGATAAAATAATAAAGATTAAGTGTGAGAATGCGCGAACTGAGGGATGGCAATGAAATACAAGAAAACTCACATTTTTCTCGTATTTCATTTCTTGTATATTCATTTCATTGAAATATTTTTCCTCTCTAAAAGAATCGTAAATATTGTTTTTTTAAATAGTGGAACTATTTATACCGTGCAGTAACACACGGAGAGCCGTGGTATAAAACATATAGCGACCTGCCTGCAACTGCGGAGAAAAAATACACGTAACGCTTCGGAAGTGCAGTCAATTGACAAAACATTAGAGATAGGGTGATGGGCAGTTGACATGGGCATTCCCCGCGCCGAGTGGGACAGGCCCAAACCGAACGTACGCGGTACATAGGTGGACATCAGGGCTTACCAAAAGTGTATCGCAATCGATGAAAATGGGTAAACGTGGTGATCCGAGCGACTTTGATCGTTGATGCATTGTCGGCGCAAGACGAATGAGTTATTCTACTGCCCAAGTGGTAGGAACCCTAGGGTGTCCGAGGGCAACCACATTAATAGTGTACCGCGAGTATACTATTTACGGGCGTACCAGCGCCCAGAGAGCAAGTGGTGGCGGGCAACTACGCGTCGTTTTATGACTGTGTCGACGTAGACTATCCAGACACGTACAGACCGACCGCGAATCACATCCAGGTTGAATGTCGGAGGCCCAAGCAGCGTCAGAGAGCAAACGCTATGACGCACGCTGCACATTCTGGGCTTTCAGAAACCGACGCCCTACTTTTGTGTCACTGTTGACTGCTCGTCGTCGGATATTACGTCTTGTCTGGTGCTGGGAACATCAAAACTGGACCTCCATAGAGTGACGCCGCTTCGTGTGGTCTGATGAATCCCGTTTTCAGTTGTATCGAGCTTACGGGAGGGTGTGGCTTCGACAGAATGAGGAGCCATGGCCCCGTCGTGCCAGATTATTTGTTCAAGGCGGTGGTGGCTCTATGTTGATTTGGGGGGTCTTTTTGTGGGACACATTAGGTCCCTTAGTATAATTGGGGAGATCCTTAACCGCTGCGCGCTTACAAATATGTGCTGGCTGATCACCTACAGGCTTTCATGGCTTTGACGCATCCTGCGGCCGATGGTATGTTTCAGCATGAGAATGCGCAGACCCACTGGCCCTCAACCATCCAGGCATGGCTCAAGGAACACTGATTTGAGTTTGGAACTTTCCAGTGGCCCTGAGGAACACTGATTTGAGTTTGGAACCATCCAGTGGCCCCGAAGAACACTGATTTGAGTTTGGAACCATCCAGTGGCTCGAGGAACGCTGATTTGAGTTTGGAACCATCCAGTGGCTCGAGGAACACTGATTTGAGTTTGGAACCATCCAGTGGCCCTGAGGAACACTGATTTGAGTTTGGAACCATCCAGTGGCTCGAGGAACACTGATTTGAGTTTGGAACCATCCAGTGGCCCTGAGGAACACTGATTTGAGTTTGGAACCATCCAGTGGCCCCGAGCAACACTGATTTGAATTTGGAACCATCCAGTGGCCCCGAGGAACACTGATTTGAGTTTGGAACCATCCAGTGGCTCGAGGAACACTGATTTGAGTTTGGAACCATCCAGTGGCCCTGAGGAACACTGATTTGAGTTTGGAACCATCCAGTGGCCCCGAGCAACACTGATTTGAATTTGGAACCATCCAGTGGCCCCGAGGAACACTGATTTGAGTTTGGAACCATCCAGTGGCTCGAGGAACACTGATTTGAGTTTGGAACCATCCAGTGTCCCCGAGCAACACTGATTTGAATTTTCAACCATCCAGTGGCCCCGAAGAACACTGATTTGAATTTGGAACCATCCAGTGGCCCCGAGGAACACTGATTTGAGTTTGGAACCATCCATTGGCCCCGAAAGTCCCTGGATTTAAGCACTGTGAGAGCTCTCAGAGTTGCCGTAGAGCGGAACATCAGATCCATGGATCCTGGATCTACGTCTCGGGCAGATGAACAGTGCTGCAAATAGGCATGAGTAGCATTACATCCGGAAACACTCCGGCATCTGGTGAAGTCGATGCATCGGTGTCTGTTATTATTTGTACTATTAGGTAGGCAGGTGTCTGTAACGTTTTGTCCATTTAGTGTGCATCCCCCGAATTTTGGCGCAGCCTATTAACATTGTCGCTTTTATTTTCCCGTTAGTGTTCTCACGCATAGGTTTGGGTTATCAGTCTATTTCGATAAGGCCCCCTTCAACAATGAACATACGAGAGGGGTATGTAAGTTTGTGATAGGCTGGGACGCATAAGTTGCTACACCAAAAAATAAAATGGGTTTTCGCAACAGCTTCTATCGCGTTTGACATGAGGTTCTCGTATTTCACTCAACAGTGCAATTAAGTATCGTTGCGTGAACTTCAGTATTTTATTAAAAAAATTAAAAATACTTGAAAGTATTTTCATGCAAAGTTTAAAGAAATATTGTGCAAGAATGTAATAAAATATTGCACAGTATTGAGATGCGCTATTGTGTAAGCTTTTGGCACAGCACACCGCAAGGTCAAATTTCTACAATGTTTGAAGGCTTTAAAAACTAAATTAAAAATACGCAAATTTGAAATTCAAAAAGAGATCCGAGTTGCACGCCCTCATGATCCTCTGCAGATTTCTGCCACATTTCAAACCTACACGTTCCGTTGTATCTTCTGTAGACAACTGACACGGTAATTTTATTAAATATAAATCACTTTCCATATTTCCTTTTTTTTTTTTAAGTTACAGAAATAGCTTTAATTATTTTCTATTATTACTACTATAACATAAAATTTTGTCCGCGCCGGGCATCCATCCGGGTCCCCTCACTCCGGAGTAAGTCGCTCTCCCAACTGAGCTACGCGGACATGTGCTCTCACTGCTGTCTGCCTTTATCTCATGTGCGTCCTGCGGTGCAGGCAGGCCACACTATTTTTTTATTAATTTAGATCCTATGCCAAACAGATACATATAACAACACAAACCTGTTCCAGTTTTAATCTGCTTATTACCAAGTAATATCGATAGAACTGATTCATTTTCATATCATCATCATCATCGTCAACCATTATCAATCCACTGCTGGACGAAGGTCTCCCCAAGTTTCCTCCACAACGGTCTGTCTTGTGCCAGTCTCCTCCTTGTCACCCCTGCATACTTTCGAATTTCATCCACCCATCTCCCATGTGGTCTTCTTCTGGGTCTTTTCCTGTCCCTTGGAATCCAATCTAAAATTTCGGCTGTCCATCGATGATCTGTCCTTCTGGCAGTATGTCCAGCCCATTGCCATTTCAGGGATTTAACTCTGATCATGATGTCTTCCACTCTTGTCATTTTTCGGATCCACGAGTTCCTCTTCTTATCTCTCCTGGTTACACCAAGCATGCACCTCTCCATACTGCTTTGAGTTGTCTGCAGCCTTTGTATGTCTCTTTTAGCTAAGGTCCACGTCTCTGCACCATACGTAAGCACTGGAAGGATGCATTGATCAAACACTTTTCTTTTAAGACATAATGGCATATTGCTCTTGAAAATTATGCTGTTTCTTCCAAAAGCTCTCCAGGCAAGTTTTGTACGCCGATTAATTTCTTCATCAATGTGACCCTCACTTGATATATCACACACAATATCACCTCATTTTCATATATCACACACAATATCTACAAGTTTAGTCGTTTTCGCTAGTGATGGATGGGTCCAGGTTCAAATCCCGTGTGGCATGTATGTTATCTTTGTCTTACGGCACTGGTTCCCTCCTTTCCCTGGAGCCAGTGGCCCTGAATTAGGGACGGGCGACTGCTCATAGCCCATTGAGTTGCTCACGGTGAACGTTAAACCTTCAATCAAAAGAAGAAAAAAAGAATTCAGGTCATCTAATAGTAATTTTTTGCGGAGGTAAATCAGGTTGAGGAAAGTTAGCTTCTTTCCTTTCACTTTGATACGTGCATGTATCAACTGCCGCAGTTTTCCATCGTTTCTTCTGCTCAGGATCGCTCGGTTAAAACGGCTCTTGTGACACTCAAGTGCCAGGTCACAACACGACGAAAACTGTGGCTCTGAATCTTCGAACAGAGGAAACCAGATTTTTTGCCGCAACAGAAAGGAATTAGTCTATCGCAGATATGTTCGGTTCATCGACATCATTTATGATTTCTACTTGTACGGCTTCCTCACAGGAGAACACTGAAAACTCACTGTCAGTCAGGAACACTGCTGTTGAACTGTTGATCGATGCAATGCAATCTTTCCCAGGTGCATGCAGAAAAATCGCGCAGTCGTAGTGTTCCTTCAATCACGTGATTTCTCGGAGGTTTTCAACTGCCCTCATGTGGGCTCCCGGACGTTGAAGTAGAATACATACGCTTTAGGTGGTAACATAAATTCCGATATGGCGGAGTGACTTGGTTAAATCAAGATAATAGCAGTCTTTGGTTTTTTCCCCTACCTCGAAAAGCATTTCAGGAATTAGTCTTCTATCTAGAACAGATATTTGTTTGATTACGTTGATTAAGAACGCAACGTATTTTTTGTGCTTATCTGCTTGCTTGCTTATTACCTTTCAGAATTTCGTCCTATATCGTGATGCAGTTGCACAACGAAAAAAGTATCGGGGTGCAATCATCGCTCTGACTGCTCTAGAGCACTGTCCCGTCATCTCGTTTCTCACACGACGTTCAAATATATGAATGGATGTATTTTGTATGTAGAGATAATGCACTTTCAGAATAAAAAGATTAAATTCTGGTACGAACAATGTAGGTAAGTTTGGTATACAGAATCCTGGTCCGGAAGCGAATACTCCAAAAAGAATATTACAGATTGGTGTTTGTACCATACCTGAACCAAAAGTATTAACAATCCTTCGTGATAACTTACACTTGTAAAGTCACTGAGTTCTGTGTTTGAGAAATCCCACTTTCTTGTAGGAGGACATAGTTCAATTTTGGGGACACGATCAAACAAGATACCACGATGTGGACGTCCACTGCCATAAGCAATATGCTCCGCAGTAGCCGAGCAATTTCTTGTAACAATGAGAACAGTCTGTGCTCACCTCGGGAATCAATTATTCGTTTACGACCACATTTCTTCCATTGGTTGGAAGTTTTGCCTTTACCCATGATTACTTTTTCGTGACTGATTTCCAGTGTGTAGAGACCTGATTTATTTACACTGAAGTGCCCAAAAAACTGGCATACCTTTGTAATACTGCGTTGGTCATCCTCGCGATCGGATAACGGCTGCAACGCGATGGGGATTGGACTCCACTAGCTCTCTGTAGTACTATGGAGACAGTGTACACCGTGCTTCCTGAAGTGTGTCTCAGAATTCCGTAATATTCGCTGGTGGAGGATTCCTGGCATTGACGGCACGTTGAACATCATCCCAAATGTGTTTGATGGCGTTTAAATCCGGATACCGAGGGGGCCGATTCACGATGCCAGACTCTGTGGAAAGATTTTGGACGCGTGCGGTGACGCATTGTGTTGATAGAGGTCGCACTCATCGGAGTGGTTGTATGACATGAAGGGGATCAAATGGTCTCCAAGGATGGTGACGTAGCCTCCACAGGTCAGAGCTGTCTGTAGATTTATGAGGGTCTTAATACGTGTCAGCTGAAAACACCCCACACCATAAAAGAGCCATCGCTGGCCTGCACTGTCTCTTGCAGGCATGCAGGATCCATTGCCTCGTGAGGGCTTTGGCCATGTGCCCGAAACAGTTGGTACCGCAATTCGTCGAACTAGGTTACACAAATCCAGCCATTTGCGTCCAATGGGGGTGTTCCGGAGCCCAGGCGAGGCACACAGCAGAGTGTGTCGTTGGGACAGCAATGTCACCCGGGTGGGGCGTGGGTTCCGGAACCTCATAGAACACAGGAAACGTTACACTGTCTGAACGCTGATGCAACTACTGGTCCCAACATTGAATTGCGCTGTGATTTGCAGCAATGTTGCACGCCAGACGGATGCTACGATGCGTGCCTGACGTCGCCATCCGCGATCGTCCAGGGTTTTTCTACGGCCACACCGGCCTCGCACTCCAGATTTCTCCCTTGAGTTTATGCATTCCAGCTACATACACCCTTGAAATTGTTGACTGTGTAAATCCAAATTTCGTGGTAATTTCCGAGATGGAATGACTCATCTCCCGGGCGCCAACGACCATACTATGTTCGAAATCGCGTAAATCCTGATATACTATCACCTGGACGGCGATTGCTACTACTTGAGCTTGCTGGGAAATCTGCCTCTCTGTATACGTCGTTTGCGGACGATACCATATACCGCATAGGTGTGTGCTGGCATGTAATATAAATGGTAGCGCCCTTCCTAGTTTCTTTGGCAATTCAGTGTATAGTCATTGCCTGTTTCTGCGTCCCACGTGACTGATGCGTTTTATAATCTGGTGTATATGATTTGTCCATTCAGTGTATATTAGCGAGAGAGGGAGAGAGATTTTTCGTCTAGGATTTTAGGAAGCGAGTGTCTGATCCCAGGTCTACAACCCTAGACCTGGGGTAAGACATCCCCTTCCTAAAATCCTCAGGAGATTTATAGGCTAGAGTGCCTGACAGGAAAGTCGCACAGAAGTGAGGTAGAAAAGGGGAGGAAGACGCCCTTATTGTAACAGGGGGAGTGTAGGCAGTACCCGGGGTCCGACGGCTTAACGTGCCCATCCTACGCACGGCGGATATTTAGTTGTTCGAGCGTTCGTACCTGCCTGGGATCGAACCTGAGAATTTTCCGTAGCAGTCATGAACGTTGACTACTTGGCCATCTGCGGCGGTGTATTAATATGTTTTCGAAGCATGTAATGAAGAGTTTTTTACGTGACAAAAGTGTTAAGTAGAATGCACTATTTCAGATTAGCTCATTTTGACTAGCGTTCTCCCTTACCGGAGCTTATTGAAGATAAAAACATTGCAGTTTGCTGACTGTTTAACAACCGTATTCCCTTTCTTTTTAAAGCTGTAAAACAGGTGCTGGAAATGAGCAAACAGCATTCCCATGTTAGTGGGATGAAAGGAGCGTTAGATTTTAGTCGGAGCGAGTTCAAGGGTTGTGTTTGCTTTGTTTTCTTTGGAATCACGGTGTGCAACAGTTTCAGTGCCGTTCGCTTTCGTCCGATAAAAGCACCTTACAGGAACTGATAAGTGTGGTTGTAAAAAGCTGATTATTACCCCTCGTGATTATGGAAGATAAACAAGCACACAATGCGCAGAAAGGTACGCTGTAATCATCCGTCATTAAATTAGTAAGACTCTGTTTAGTTGCTATACTACTGTGTATTCGCCTTCATATGTGCATCGAATTTTCAGTGGATTTCATACCATTAATGATGTCTGACTGCATCTTAGAAGGTGGATGTTGAACCGTACTTGAAAATATATGTGTACTTCCCAACAGGTGGGTACTTTATTTCATTTACTACTTTGCTGTAGCTTCTACGAGAGGCGGCTTTACACAGAGGCACGATTTTTGTCTGGAACATGTCTTTCTCTGTGTGCAGGGTGGACTTGGTGTTCATTCAGGGTTATACAACATTCTTACTTTTGAAAGCTTTTTTGGTTCATTAGAAAAGCACCATTGTTTCTAAAGCTCAATTATTTATGGGTGAGCAGCATGGGCGTACAGGTAGCCCCCCCAACCCCGCAGTGCAGGGGGACATCACAACTAAGAAGGCTTCTAGCCACAGCACAAGGTTTTTCATAATTTTTGCGAAAACTTCATATGAAACTGGTTAAAGAAATGGCCAGGAACTTTTTATGGCAACTTTGAATGAAGTTTTAAAAAGAAAAGCAATTTTTTTACGCTTTCCAACCATAGATTGAAGAAGCGTGTATGCTCCAGCTTTGTCCGTCCGTCCGCGCTATAACTCGCGTAAAAATGGTTTGATTTCGATGAAATTTTAGTATGTGGTAGGGGACCTCCTGGGGAAGAACCTTATTAAAAATGTGGTCAAAGGTCAGAACATAAGAGCGGGATCCATTCCATTGCTCTTATGTATCATAACTTGCGTAAAAATATATCGATTGCGACAAAACTTTATCACGTTGTTTCGGAGGTATATTGAACCGGTCCTGTTGAATATCGTCGAAATGGGGTCAAAGGTCGGGACAGAGGAGCGAGAATTATTCCACAGCCATTATCCTCGTAACTTGAGTAATGATTTCTGGTATGTTGGAAAGCGTATCATAATCAATGCATTGCATGATTTTACTAACTTGCTTAGTAAATAAGTAAAATCTTCAAGAAATAATTTTTGCTTTAGTTTATAAAAACTGGGTGACGAGAAAGCTGCTATTCCAGAGGACTTGGAGGCCTTTTTCACAGCGCTAGCAATAGTTCCCATATACGTGTACATTAACAAGAGAATGTGAATAAAATATCAGTTTAATAAATGAAATTTTTATGTCAATGAGAATAAAGCGTTGTATATTACACTGGTCTGGACATGACTACGCATCCTTCAGAATATAATAAGCTAGAAGGTGTTCTTCGCAGGAATGAAAAAACATAGACCTGTGTCAATTTTTTAAGAAAAATTTACTATATTCAAAACATTGTAAAGTTACATTAAGTGTTTTATTTTAATATTCAAGAGTAAATAATTTAAGTAATTTTACTGTTTTTGTGCCACAATTGTTAATGGTTATTTTTTAATTTGCTTACTTTTGTTCTTTACTTTCGTATAAATCGGGAAATATCATTAGACACTTGCACACGGCCATTACATGTTTTGTGTTTGTGTGATCGTGAGGCGTTTCAAAGAGGCTGGTTAGTTTTTCAGTGCCATTTTGTGGAATATAAAAAAAAAAAAAGAATAAAATTTGCATGATATGATTAAATTTGGCGCAAGTGTTTTGTAATACTTTGTATTCGTAAAAAAACTCGTGCAATCATTTTAATTACAACGTGTACATTTGTGTTACACGCAATTAAGTGTAACAATATTGTGTTTGCGAAAAATACCAATAGGTCCAAAAGAACAAGAATTACAGAACGCCCGTAAAACCTAGTGGAATATGGAATTTAAAAATATCAGTAATTGAAAGCATATATATTTTCGCGAAGGGGGAGCCTCGAACATATTTTTTCTTGGAGAGCCCAGAGTTTTTCCGGCACGCCACTGGACAGCGGCGTTTGGTGGTAAGGGTTAGATATTAGACCTTCTGTGTTCCGGAACCCTTAAATCAGCACTCTAAAAAATTGCCGTTAATAGTCGGTGTTTCACCCGTATTACGACTGTTTAATGATCGTAAGCACGCCACCTGGCGGTGAACAATAAATTTTCGGTAGATAAACTACATGTTCGTGTTTGAACTGTTACTGTATTTTAACCTTGACAATCTGGCAACGTTCTTCTTAAAGTGGTTATAATCTGTTTTTTCACGTGCAATCAGTCGACTGGCAACACCTCTGTCGGCAACACGTTTTTATTTCTCGGTCATCAGACTGTTAATGAACATAACGGTATAGTACTGTAAAATTACTGTTTATTGACTGGCCACTCAGCTGCCGGTGTATCTACCGTAATTTGACCCTGCAATTTTTTACAGTGAGCGTTAGGCAGCACACTTTGTGGCGCATGCTTACTAAATCTTCCTCCTAAGGCAAAGGTGGTTTGTATATGGCACTGATACATTGACCCTATCGTGTAACTAGGCTCCGATATTCCTTAGTCATTGATTTCCTCAACAATTTCTTCTTTTACTCTTATTCAGTTGATACTTAAACGCTGTTCGATCTGACCTCCCCCATTCGACTCTCAAATGGAGAATCAGTGTTCAATCTCTACTGGTGCAGGACGACATTTTTTTTTCGAAAATCTGAAGGTTTGTTTTTGATAAGTCAGTGATTGTTTGGCGTGATTCGTGTTGTGACAGTACTAGTCAGCGCCAGATGTTAAGTGAAACTTCCCACACAGAAATGGCGAAGAAGTGAGAGGGTACCCTTGGAATTTTTAAAAGCGTGCTTCTCTTACAGCGGGAATGCTCTCATAACGCTGCATTTGATTCATGTCAGCTAGCGTTTTCTACGTACCGATTACATTGCGTATTTTTAATGCTTCGTTACCGTTAGAATGACCGACCCACCGCTCGCGATTCGGGTAACGGTGAATTGCACATTTTCAGCTGAATGATGACATGTCAGGTTTGATTCAGTATCACGTTTTAGCTTCCAGTCATGTCGTGGTTTTTTCATTGTTTCCGAATGTACGAATAAGACCATGTGTTTGCGTAGTTTTGCTGTTGATGCACTTTTTCGGTTTCCTAATTTCATGTAGATGTAGGTTTTGCCTCCGCGAAGACAGCAGACATGTTTACCTCCTCCACATTTCTTTCTTTTACGTAGGACGACGTCTAACTCCGCGTATAGTATGGGACGACTTACGGCTAGGCTTCTGTGACAAAAATAGGTCCCAATCGAAATCATTATAGCGTTAAAAATACGTATAGCACATCAATCGTGTTAGCATATTCATAAACAGCATGGATTCCAATTCGCGTACTGCGCATTATATCGTGCACGCGACGCCCCCTCGCTCCCTGTGCGCGGGGGAGATGATGCAATATTTCTGGGGGTGCCTCCGCGTTTAACTCAGTTTATCTCGGCAACCGTAAGCTCAACACGACTACGCGTGGTATCGTTTTAAAGCTCTCGATGAGATCTATTCAAATATACGAAGAACATTTCGCAGTGGTTTTAACTGAACACTTTAAAAATTGTTTTTTTGTGAACCGGTGAACACTTTTGACAACATCGCGGTTTATCTGGACAACCGTGAGTGCAAAAAGACTGTGCGTGGTATCGTTTTAAAACTCTCAACTAGATCTATTCAAATATATAAAAAACATATATCAGTGGTTTAAATTAAAAAATTTTAAAATTATTTTCATTTGAACGGGTTAACGTGTTTTCGACAATGCCGCGGAATTCGCAGAATGAACGCAAGCAAAAGTGGAGAAAATCAAAGCTAGAGGCAAAAGCAAGTGATGAGGAATGTAAAAAGCCCAAGAAGACAGAGTACCACGTTGGGGAATTCGTGTATTGATCTGCTTTGTGTTCGCAATGTATCCAACATTATTTGTAAAAATCATGTAAGCTACTTTTCATATCGTAGACCTGTGTTGACTATTACAAATTAAATAAACTCTTTGAAACCCTACTCGACTAGCTCATTTCAACTCTCTGATCCGTAAGTGGTAGTCCTACGTTCCAAACTGAGAGCTCAATCAGAACTGAGCCTGCCTGCATTTTTTTTGTTATTAGGGTATTAAAAGGGTATACCAAAGCAAAATCTAATCTCAGGCTCTTCAACGTGGTTGATTGCTTATAGTGTGTACCCTCCTACACTGCAGACTTCTATTTTCTTTCTTTTCTTTAATTGCTGCTCTTTGAGACTCACATTTTAAAATTCTGATAAGCTGCAAGATATCTTCGAGTGTATACTGAAGCGCCAAAAAAAAAAAAAAAGAAAAGGACTGATACCTCTCAAATACCGCGTTGGTCCTCCTCCAGATTATATAACGACAGCAACGCGACGGGGCATGGACTCCACAAGTTCTCTGTAGTACTGTGGAGACAGTGCAGACCATGCTTCCTGAAGAGCGTTCCACAATTCCATAACATTCGCCGGTGGAGGATTCTTTGCATTCACGGCAGTTTGAACGTACGTTGAACAGCATCCCAAATGTGTTCGGCGGCGTTTAAATCAGGCGAACGTGGGGGCCAAGTCAAGATGGCAAACTCCGTGCAATGATCGTCCACTCATAATCGGGATACTGTAGACTTGTGCGGGGGTGCATTGTCGTGTCGAAAGAGGTAATGACTTTCCAGCACACGAGATAAAGGCAGATAGCAGCGAGAGCACATGTCCGCGCTGCTCAGTTGGGAGAGCGATTTACTCCCGAGTGAGGGGACTCGGATTCGATGCCCGGCGTGGACAAACATGTGTTTTCACAAGGTCGCACCAGTCGCAGTGGTTTCATGACATGAACGGGTGCAAATCATCCGACGCTCCACGCCGCCCCGGTGGCGCAGTGGTCTAAGCGATGGATATTGATCTTTCGTCCGAAAGGGGTCCGGGTTCGAATCTCGATGAGGCATGGATTTTGTGTTTGTCTTACGGCACTGGCTCTCTCCCTTCCCTGGAACCAGTGACCCTAAATTAGGGACGGGCGACTGCTTATAGCCCATTGACTTGCTCCTCGTTAAACCTCCAATCAAATAAAAAAAAAAAAAACGCTCCACACCATAACAGAGCTACCACTGGCATGCGGGATCCATTGCCTCGTGGGTTTGTCGTCCCACCCGGAGTCGGTCATCTGCCCGAAACAATTCGTCTGACATGAATGCACGTTCTCAGTAATCTTTCATCCAATGGCGGTGTGCCCGACGTTAGGTGATGGGCACAGCCTTTTGTCGTCTGGTCAGCAGTGACACCCTGGTGGACCGTCGGCTCCAAAACCTCATAGAACACAGGAAACGATGCACACTGTCCGGACGCTGATGCTACTGCCCCCAGCATTGAATTGCTCTGTGATTTGCGGCAATGTTGCACACCGAGCGGATGTTTTACGATGCATGCTAGACGCCGCTGTCCACGATCATCCAAGCCTTTTCTACGGCCACACCGGTCCGCACTCTGGATTGTCCCCCTGACTTTGTGTAGTCTAGGTGCACCCTTGTAATGGTTAACTGCGTAAATCCAAATTTTGTAGTTTCCGAAAAAGAAAACAAAACAAAACGAAAACACTGAAAATAGCTTTAAAATGGGCAAGTATAGAAGATATTGCAATTATTGAAGAGCCACCAGGTTGACACTTCTTTGAGTTGCAGATAGGGATTTACAAAAAAAATGTGCCAAACATTTTTTTTTTTTTTCGTTTATACGTCTCCAGGGATTTTTTTCGTTGATCCATCTCCGGAAGCTGTCATCTGAACTGCAAATGCTACTACTTGAGCTCGCGGAGATGTCTGCCTCTACACTGAAGAGCAATTGAATTAGAGATACATGTCTAGTAACGTGTAGCACCACCTTTCGCCCTAATGACTGCGGCGATTCGTCTCGGCATAGACTCTACAAGACACCGGAAGCGTTGGGAAGCCATACGGATCCACTACCCTTGAACAAGCACCTTCAGTTCACGAAGATTTGGCGGAGGGGGGTCAGAGTCTCGAACATCTCTCTCGATGGCATCCCAGATGTGCTCGATGGGATTGAGGTCAGGTGACCTAGCTGGCCAAGGAAGCGAGGCCACGTCGGTGGAGTGCTCATCCAACCATTCGGATACAGTTCGGGAGCTATGGCACGGTGCATTGTCTTGTTGCAGGATGAGGTTCCCAGTGGGATGTTGAAGACACACATACGGGAGCAAATGGTCGTCCAGGATATCCCGGTAACGTTGACCTGTGAGGGACGATGTCACACGTACCAGGAGTCCCATTTCAGTCCACGTAAACAGTCCCCAGACGAGAATGCCACTCCCACCAGCTTGAAGAGTACCCTGCTGGCAAGAAGGATCCATCGCTTCATGTGGTTTGAGCCGTACTCTTATCCTGCCTTCCGCATGTTCCAACGTGAATCTCGACTCATCAGTCCAGGCAACATTTTCCCACATGTCTAGGGGCGATGTTTCCGCGCCCGTGCTAATCTTTGCACCCTGTGATGTGCGGTCAGCAGCGGTACCCTCGTGGGACGATGGCTTCTTTACCCCATAGCGAGGAGATGGTTCTGGATGGTGTGGCTGCTTACGTTTTTTTGGACCAGCGTTAAATTGCAGTGATTTGTTGCACTGTGGCCCATCCATCCGCTGTTACAATGCGAGCTAGCCGACGGTGACCCCGCTCATTCACACGCTGTTGTCCACGGCAGTTGGGCCTTGCAGGGATGGTTTTACCGGATTCAATGGATGTATTCACGGTGCACCCGTGACACAGTGGCGCGTGAAAATCCCAGTGCCTGCACGACTTCCGAGGTGGAGTGATCTATCCGTCGGGCCCCGACAATTTGCCCACGATCAAATGCGCTTAGATTCTTCGTCTTACCCATACTGCGTCCGACTCTTACTGATTCCCGTCGCATCACTCCTTATATTGTCGGATCGCTGCATACGTCATGTGGTTACCGTTTACAGGGCCGCCCACAGCGCCACATTTGCACAGCGCTATCTGTCTCTAATTCAATTGCTCTTCAGTGTATATGTACGCCGTTTGAGGACTATACCATTTACCGCATAGGTATGGTGGCATGTAGTGGAAATGATAGTGCACTTCCCAGTTTTTTGGGACCTCACTGTGTGCCCTGTTGAATTGTGCCCTGTTGAATTTCTCCTTTTTTCTGTCATTGGTGGCGATTCTTTTTCTATGCCCGTTGTAAAGCAATGTGTCAGTGTTTTTGAATGGTTCATAATATTTATAAGGCTTTATAAAAAGGTGATTTTTACCAGAAGTCTGTTGTTTACAAATGAAGTTCATTTCGTCGATGCCGTTCCTGTGGCACAGTGGTCTAAGCGCTGGCTTCTGACCATTCGTCAGCGATGGGTCCCAGATCGAATCCCGTTGAGGCATGGATGATGGATGTGTTTGTCTTGCAACACTGGCTCTCTTCCCTGGAATCAGTGACCCTAAATTAGAGACGGGCGAATGCTTATAGCTCATGGAGTTGGTCACGGTGGTCATAAACTCCCACAACACCACCAAAAAAACAAATGTGTCATGCCTTTTTTTTTTTTTTTTTTTTTTCGACGTGGATAAGGGTACCATGGGGGTACCCTTTGGGAAAACTTGACCGCCCCCCCCCTCCCAGGTGGCAGAGTGATCTTAGCGATGGCTTCTGATCATTCGTCCGAGATGGGTCCAGGTTCGAATCCTGGTGAGGCATGGATGTTGTGTTTGTCTTACGGCACTGGCTCTCTCCCTTCCCTGGAACCAGTGGCCCTAAATTAGGGACGGGAGACTGCTTATAGCCCACTGAGTTGCTCACGGTGGTCGTTAAACATCCAATGAAAAAAAAAAAAAAAAAAAAAAAAACTGGACCGACGTAATTTCTTACGATTGATCAAATGCTTATAATTCCTAAATTATAGTAAATAGTTAAAATCTAATAATTGACATAAAAAGAGTAATAACCAATATTCTAAAAATCTCAACTTCAAGAACATGCGCTGGGAGAGGAGAGGGCGTCCGCCATTTTGGGGTCGAACACGCTGAGTCAAGCGCCTTGAAATCAGTATAACTCGAGATCGCGTAGAGGTAGGATCGTGATATTGGTCTCAAACGATTTTTCTGGGTGAGATCTATATTAAAACCAATAATTCATAAACATTTAATAAGTATTTTATAAATTATAAGTGATAAACGAAAAAATATTTGTGAGAAAATCTAAAAGTCTAAATATTTGAAGCAAAGGTCCAACTCAAAATACTACAAACGTATATCAGAAGAAACAAGAACTCAAAAGGAATCGAATGACCCCAAAACGACTAATGCAGAACGATGTAGGGCTTATAGACAGAAGAAGAAAGCCGAAGCGGCGGCGCAACGCGAGGAGCCACAACCAAGCACTTCTACAGTTAGTACATGTGAATCAATGGACTACTTGGCCGTGAGTGAGACTTGGATGAATGACTCTAGTCCCATACATTTGCCCGGTTTCGAATTGAAGGCGAAAAAAGAGGGCAATAGCCCAACACAAACCATCCAAACTGCTGGGGAAGGGGGGGGGAGGTTGCCATTTGCAGAAACATCAATAGTCTGGTAGACACATTGCCTTGAAAAAGCCTCCCAGTGGAGTGCGAAAGCTTGGCGAATCTTTGTACTGACTGACAACAACACAAAAATAAACGGATTTAATCCGCTATATGCGTTTCATTATTATTCGGCTCTGGTGTATTTAAAATAAAGTACTTTACATTTTGTCTTAATATACATTGCCTATCTCCCACGTATTTTGTTGTTCAAATATATACAGGGTGATTCATAAAAAAATATACAGTTTCAACGCACTATAAAACAAGAACAATATAAGATATTTTATGTTACCTGTCACAGAATTGTAGGGGATGTTTAAAGTTTTTTTTAGAGACAGTCACAGATGTTCTGTGTGTGCACCCTTAGTCATACGATACACATTGAGCCGGACCGCCCCGGTGGCGCAGTGGTCTAAGGCGCTGGCCAATGATCATTCGTCCGTAAGGGGTCCGGGTTCGAATCCCGGTGAGGCATGGATGTTGTATTTGTCTTACGGCACTGGCTCTCTCCCTTCCCTGGAACCAGTGACCCTAAATTAGGGACGGGCGACTGCCCATTGAGTTGCTCACGGTGGTCGTTAAACCTCCAATCAAAAAAAAAAAAAAACATTGAGCCGGTCATCCATTTCCGCCCAAACGCGAGGTAAGATATCTGAATCAACTGCAGGTTGTGATGCGCTGTTTCAGCTCCGCTAGATCAACAGGAAGTGGAGGGACGAATGCCTTGTCCTTCACGTACCCCCACAGGAAAAGTCACAAGGTGTTAAGTCAGGACTTGTGGGTGGTCATTGGGCCAGTGGCATGTTGTAGTCCGCGGCTCGTCCAACCCATCGGTGAGGAAGATATTCATCGATATAATCTCGCACGTCGCCTAACCAGTGCGGTGGTGCACCATCCAATTGGAGAATAAAGTTGTCACTGTCGTCCTACAACTGTGGCATCAACCAAAGACTTAACATATCCAGAAAGGAGCCTCCCGTGACAGTTTTTTCGTCAAGAAAAAAAAAGAAAAAAAAAACTTGGACACAACACAGAACACACTTACCTTAAGAGTCCTCCATACAACGTGCAAGATAGTAATTCGGCACGGCCGGCTGGAATCAGCTCCTCTGGTGGACACCCCCTAACCGAGCTGTCAAGTTTCTTTCCTCCTGGAAGGGAGAACTGTAAATCTGGGTTTCTCCGCTAAAGGACAAGGTATTCGCCCCTCCCCTTCCTGTTGATCTAGCGGAGCTGAAACAGTGTATCACAGCCACTATCACTGCACTTGATTCAGATATCTTTTCTCGCGTTTGGGCAGAAATGGATTACCGGCTCGATGTGTATCGTGTGACTAATGGTGCACTTGTAGAACATCTGTGACTATCTCTGAAAAAAACTTGAAACATTCCCCTACAATTCTGTACAGGTAACATAAAATATCTCACTTGTTCTTGTTTTATAGTGCGTTGAAACTGTATACTTCTTTAAGAATCACCCTGTATATGTGTATAGATTGAACTTCTACTTAAAAGTCATTTATGATGTTTAAATTTTCACAAACAGTGTATAAGGGTAAGGAGAAAGTTGTATTAAGCCATTCCTTTTTGCATGTGTTCTTTGTGATATACGATGCATCTCTCTACCGAATTTCATCGAAGTTTAGCCAGTCGTTATGTTGATATATCAAATTTTGTCTGTAACTTAACTAACTTTTGTCAACCGTGTGTTCTCGCAAAATATAATAGATCTGGTAACGTGCACTTTATCCATTGTCGCGATCCCATGAGAAAATGCACGAATTTAGTGCGGGCTGGGAGAATATGTTTCAATGCTTGTTGGAGATATAAAAATATTATAACTTGATGTAAACCGAAACAATATTTGCATAAATACCTGTTTTACGGAAAATGTATCTGAGGAAAGCGAAAATTTGAAGACCTGTATTTCGCCAGATACTTCTGCATGGTTTCATTTGGTATGCGGAAAACAAAATAAGCTGATGTTTCCGTTATAAATAAAAAAAAAATAGGCCTTTGTTTCTGCAGACTTTAACCACCATCAAAGAATAACTCTAGGAAAGTGTAATTCAAACTGATGATTATGTATGAGCGGGGGATGGAAAGATGATCACGTTTTCTGCCTCTGAAAGATTACGTCAGCTACAAACAATCGCTAGGCAGATGTTCATTCAATTTCGTTTTCCTTGAATAATTATTGTCTCGGAATTCTTTAGCGAACCAGTGAGATGGAAGTACGTACGAGTGGCCGGATTATCGAAGGTGGGGTGGGATATTGTTTGCCTGGGGGGGGGGAGAGGAAGCCGGACCTCCGCTACTAAGAATCCCTACTACTGAAGATCCATCGCGCGCATCTGCGTCCCAGTTAAATGACCAGATGCAGTTATAGGTCGTAAAATCTTGCCGAGTGTTTTCTCGACATCTGCTGACATATATAGGGCGTTGGTTGGGCTTCGTAAGCGGCAGACGATGAAGTAACTTTCGCATGAAAGCCTAGTTTTATTTTTTTGCGCTACAAGCAAGGGCCGCCATGAAACAGTCGTGTTCTCGTTATTCCTACTATACGTACATTGTCGTTGCCAAGGAATCTGGCTCTGTGCCAAAATCACTGTGTGTTCCTTTTAGTGGGATGTTATCCACCGAGCATGCATTAATGTTTTAATCAGATGTAACAGCATAATAGCGCATGCGTACTAGAGCAAATATGAGAGCGTTCAGCTTCCTTTCCCGAACACTGCAGATTAACAGAAGTCTCTGCATATCAAGCATTGCTATTTAATTGCATACTGTTTCAAAAAGTCCAGTGAAGTTGGTTATAACCTTTCGATTTGTCTGCTGTTTCGCGTCATTTTAATTAGTTGACGGATTACTAATATTGTAGTTCAAATCTGTTGTGAAGGATTACTTTTTTACGTCGCAGCTGATGAGATTTTCATCATGGCAATTTGGCGGCGCTGTTTTCATTCTAATATATGTATAAGCTTTTGAACAATGATAAGTAGGAGAGAAGCTTCTGTGGCTTGCAGAGCTTTTAAAGTTAGATGCCGTTACTATTGATAAATGTTCGTAGCTAACTCTATACTTGTTGAAGATATGTTACACTTTTGCAAAAACTAAGTGAATCATAATGGACATGGTAAAAGAATCAGCACTTGCATGTAACAACTTGTCCTTTTATAGTTCCAGTTACTGAAAGTTAAGATAATCCACATAATAGTCACGTTGTACCAACATACATCTCGATTGCATAACAACAATGCGTATTCGTTGATTCACATAGTTATATAATAAGCTTAAGTCTCTTTCACTTAAATCAACTCTACAGAATCTACACGCAATCTCTCTACACTAATCCACACCCTTCGCCTACTACTGTATTCACATCCAACGCTGTCACTTACTTTGCTCTGACACACTGTCAGCGTTGCCAAAAAGTAATGTACCGTTCAGCAAGAAAATGTTTAACCACGAAGTAACAATACGCATAAGAAAAATAACTCAAAAAGAAGGTTAAATAGAGGTCACAAGCTTGTGTCAAAAGTGCAAAGCCTTTTTTAGCATGAACTGGAGTTCGTGTCCTGCTTTGTGTATGAGCAGATTTGGATTCCGTCTTCAACCAGTTGGGTATTTATCGTCGGAATTCCGTTCTGAACTTTTCCGTTGATCAGACCCCCTTGCAAATAAATCTCAAGTTCCATGTCTACAAAATTACTTAAATTAAACTCCAAGCAATTAAATGACCATAATTTGCATTTTAATAAGTGTTCATACCTATTAATAACTTCGAAGAATATTAATGCAAAATTGTCATTCAGAATATACATCAAATTATAAGTGTAGACAATGCCGATTTTTGTAATCGTGTTGGGAAAACATTTTGGGCATGCTAAAACTGCGAACAAGCGTTCATCGTAAGAAGGGCTGTTCAGGCGGAGCAGTTGTCGAACATAAAGTGCAATTTTTACCTTCCTTATCCAATTTACTGTCTCATGTATGATGATAGTCTTCAGATATAAAATCTGTCATCCATGAATTGATGGTGTTGACACACTCAACACGTAGATTTTTATTTTTAAAATACCGAGGTTATTTACTGTTGCGTGTCGACAAAGGCTTTTACTTTATTATTCGTGTCA
Organism: Macrothele yani; assembly: GCA_039090855.1. Lineage (NCBI taxonomy): Eukaryota > Metazoa > Arthropoda > Arachnida > Araneae > Macrothelidae > Macrothele > Macrothele yani. The sequence goes on from CM077028.1 coordinate 145,948,382, forward strand.
TGTTGCAGATTCACGGACTGTGTCATATTGTCTTTTATCTTCCTCCCTGAAGAGGCGAATGCAGTTCTAAAAAAACCACAACAATCCAAAAACACTATATGGATAATAAATACTGTAAAACATCAGTTATAACTTTTTCCAGCCGCCCCGGTCACGCAGTGGTCTAAGCGATGGCTTTTTGTTTTTTTATCATTCGTCTGAGTTGGGTCCGGGTTCGAATCCGGGCGATGCATGGACGTTGTTTTACGGCACTGGATCTCTCCCTTCCCTGGAGCCAGTGACCCTAAATTAGGGAGGGGCGACTGTTTATAGCCCATTGAGTTGCTCATGGTGGTCGTCAACCCCCTCTCCCAACCCCCAAAAAAGCTTTTTCCAGAAACCAAACTAAAAAACATATAGCATTGAAAAACGCATAAGTGAAACTTAAAATTTTAGTGATATTACTATACAAAATAAGAACCTCTATATTTCAAAAATACAGTATTTAACGTAGAAAGCAAATGTTAAATGCACTACCACTAATGAAACATTATTCCTTAATTTAATCGACTTTCATTTTCTTACAAACACTTTCTGGAACAGATCTATGCTGTATGGTATTTTTATCGATACGTAGTTGAACTCGGATTAACAGTAGGACCTTGGCATTATTTTTCAATTACAATTTCTAACAAGTTAGTAAAATTATGCAATGCATTGATTGTGATACGCTTTCCAACATACCAGAAATCCATTACTCAAGGTATGAGGATAATTGCTGTGAAAAAATCTCGTTCCTGTGCCCTGACCTTTGACCCCATTTCGATGATATTAAACAGGATGGGTTCAGTATACCTCCGGAACAACATACTAACGTTTTGTCGCAGAAGAAGCAGTTTTACGTAAGTTACGATGCATAAAGGGATTGGATCCCGCTCTTATGTCCTGATCTTTGACCCCATTTCGCCCAGTTTCAATAGGGTTCGTCCCCAGGTTGCCCCTTACCACATACTAAAATTTTATTGAAATCGGACAATTTTTACGGGAATTATCGTGCGGACAGGCAGACAGACGGACAAAGCTGGAGCATTTAGACTGAGATGAATTTTTTTAAGACTTCTTTTTCAGAAAATGTATTCAGTGTGAAACTGATTTTTTTCTTAAAGTTATTAAAACCTTTGTGTGTTTGAACAATTACACCAAAGTTTTAACTGATTGCAAAGTGAATTTTTCGGATAAAAGAAAGGAAAATTAAGAAAAGTAATAAAAAAACAATTAAGTATTATTGATAATAATAATAATAATGGAAACTCAAAAATCCCCTTTGATTCTTGAAGCAACATCCTTTGAAACAAAAGTCAGAACATTTGACACAAAGGAATATTTGTTGCGGTCATATACCAAAGAAAACGTGCCATCCGAATTTTCGGAAACATATGTTAAACTTCTAAAATAAGTTTTTAAGAGGTATATTTTAATTGTGTTATACATTTTAAAATAAAAAGAGTATTGAGTTGCTTTAAGTAATAAAGTAATCACTGAGTTAGCTTTGATTAGGAACGCCTATCTAATAACTCGTTGGTTTACCTTTCTGTGCAGTCACTGCTCACAGACGCCTAGGAACAGATTCTACAAGGTGTCAAACATCCTGCATGCGTAACTTGATCCATGTCCGCTGCAGCAGCTCCGTCAGTTCACACTCGTTCCATGGAGGAGGAATGTTGCAGGAGTTCTCAAACCCCGTTCTAGTATATCCCACAAATGTTCAGTTGGGTTACAGTCAGAGAAGTTTGGGGGGGGGGGTGTCAAGCCAGTGTGGCGAGTTCGTTATGTTCCTCCAACCACTCAGTAGTTATACGAGCTCGATGACACGGTGCGTTGTCCTGTTGAAAGATGACACTGCGGTCTGGAGATATAGATGACCATCTCCTGCAGAATGGATGGAGATGGTCGGCCAACAGGTCCCCGTAGCGTCCACCATTCAGTGTTTGTGGTTCGATAACCAACGGACTAAGAGCTTTCTAGGAAAAATCTCCCCAGACCAGAATACCACCTCTACCGGCCTGGTTGAACCCCAACTGCGCAACCAGGGGATTGGACTTCATCCTGTTTACGCCATATGCGAACACGGCCACCATCATGGTGCAGCAGGAAATGGAACTCACCACTTCAGACGACCTTCCATCTGTCGAGGGTCTCTTGGCCTATGCGAAGCGTTGTTTGCGATGACTGGGCGTCCTCATGGGTACTCTCGTTGGACCTTGGCTGTGGAACCCCAGAAGATGCAAAGTACGACGCATGGTGCATGTGTAAATAGGTCTCACTGCACCGCTGTTTACTGGTGGGTGACCTGGGTAACTGTTGCAAGTCGTTGCTAAGATACCAGTTGTGACATACGATGCTCATCTTTTGGATCAAAAGATGAGCATCGTATGTCTGTTGGATGTCTGTGCATGGTTAATCCAACTGTGGTACACCCTTGATATAGTAGTCTGTTTTCGAAATACTGACACCTGCCCTTCCGGCCCCAGCTCTCTTGCCACGGTCAAATTGGCTTACGTCACCTCGTTTCCCCATTACTGGCAAAGTTTGCTGATTGCGTACTGAGGATAGTTGTGCACAAGTTATAGTAACCGCACGTGACGTTGATATCACGTGGTACTTGGTTATCATTCAGAATACGTAATACTGGAGTGTTTCTAATAGCAAAGCTAACTCAGTGTATATATGTATTTTTGAATTTAACGTAAATATCTCCTTCATAACGTTTAGTTCTCGTGTTTCATTGTGGCTAGAGTTAAGAGATTCTTTGCTTCTCGAACACAATTTTAGTCATGTAAAACTTGCAGTCATGTAGAATTTTTGACACATTATAGGTTTCACTAGATGAAAGCTCATCAATAATGACGTGGGAAAATAAAATTTATGATACAGAAGTTTTTAAGTTAAAATTTATGATATTGAGCTTTTGAGTTCCACGTCAATAGAAAGCGACGTTGGCTCTCAGCTTTATGAAAATTTCCCGAGCAGTCGGTTATAGAATTTGATACGGCGGGCTGTCTGTTATGTGTTTTGTTAAAACTTTAGTCCCTATTTCGTCAACACTTTCTTGTACGCATTTTTCGTATACACTGTGAACCCTGTATCAATTTCCCCTTTTCTTTTCCGTGAACTATTTTTACCTTGACGTCGTCAGATGGTCGTACTCTTGACGTTGCCACATACAAATGGCTTAACACCGGTTCAGGTAGTGAACCAAAATTCCTGATGTAAAGTTTTCGTATCTTTAAAGAGTTGACCGTGTGACGTAACGCATCTCTGACGTCATGTGAGAATGATTTGGATCTGATGACGTCACAACAGCAGCTGTGTTCTTCGTTGCTATGACAACAGAACAAAGTGATATACGCGTGGACTGTGCGTGTGTAGGTGATGACGACACCTACACGAAAAGCTAAGCGATGGGGTCACAAACATTTGTTTCTCGGTTGTTGCTACGACTTAAAAAGTGGCACGGAGGAGGACTCTAGCAAATTATATATTAGGATGTGCTAATTTAAAAATTCTATATTTAATGCAGACTAAAGCAATCTTCGGAAAGCCAGCTGCGTTCTGTAGTTAGCTCACAAAAAGCTGTTCTGGCCTTCATTATCTCGTTGGCCGTTGTTGAAGTAGCGGTGATTGATGTTTGTGAATTAAGAATGAAGTAGGACTTTTTTTTAGTGAATTTCGGGCCATAAATTGCTCAATTCACTGTGGCTCATCTGAAAATGGCCGGATCATTCGTATCTCGAGGTAACTCCCCAGTGACGGAGGTCGTTGAGGTGAACAGCGTGATCCCTTTTTTCATACCCTGGATTGCGAATACCTCTTTTCATTTACATATGGGAACCGCGTAGTCCTGTGTACCCCAAAACATTAGGGTACCATCACTGAACTGAGGACTTGTGCAATAACGTTTTCTTTAATATTCGTCATCATGTGTTCTGCGCCTGAAGGTGTTTAATTTCGCGTGGCAGCACATTTTTTAGATTTTCCGTACCTTTGATGTTCTGGCCGCTAATAGATCAGGTTTTATTTTTAAAAAATACTGATTTGCTTGTCTGATTTCGCCTGAAACGCAAGAGTCGTGACGACATTTTGAAGGTTCATATTTCTGTGGGATTTCTTTTTACTGTACCGCATCTGTCATACTTATCAGCAATTCACGAGACTTGATCAGAAGAGGAAATTACTTGTGCTCACGGTTCCACAGCGGTGGAGGTTTTCACTGTCACTTCTCCACGCTCCATGAAACTTTTTTTTTTATTTCATCGACGACTCCATCACACCTTCCTTCTTATTTGTTTTTGCAGTCTTGGCTTCATACCTGAATTCTATCAGTGGATAAATTATGCGCGCGAAATGTTGCACACGCTCTTCCTTCGACGTGTTTTGACTTTCATCTTAAGGTCTAGTTGTGAGGTTATTCGTATTTATGTAGTTGGATGCTTCGCAACGTATATTTCCACCGGCTCGAATCATTTTTATAACCAATTAGCTGTAAATTGTTGAGTATATGTTCTGCTTTGTCCTTCTGTTCGCGGATAGTTAATACGAAAATCACTCACATTGTGGTAATATATGTTACTAAATATTCCAGGGGAAAGTTTGCTGAACATGAGTGACCTTGTTATTTATTCCATATAATGAAAAGACAACAACAAAACAAAAACCTGCATCGAAATTCAAAATGTCCCCCAGTTGGTCAAATGTTGCAGTGTCGGATTCTGGCTCATCATACTGCTCGGTTTAAACAAGGTCGCCTAGAAAGTACAAGGCCATCATATTAGAGATTAGTTCCCTCCGTTTGTGACGTGGCATGATACGTCGGTCTCGTGTTTGACGTTATACACGACAGCTTTTGAAACCAATCGAAAGCCTTGGTTTCCGAGTGACATCACTAAAATACACAACTGATCTCTCTAAGTCATGACCTTGAGTCTTCTAGACGGCCTTGGTTTTAGTCACAATCTGCCGCCCCGGTGGCGCAGTGGTCTAAGCGATGGCCTCTGATCATTCGTCCGAACGGGGTCCGGGTTCGAATCCCGGTGAGGCATGGATGTTGTGTTTGTCTTACGGCACTGATTCTCTCCCTTCCCTGGAACCAGTGACCCTAAATTAGGGACGGGCGACTGCTTATAGCCCATTGAGTTGCTCACGGTGGTCGTTAAACCTCCAATAAAAAAAAAAAAAAAAAAAAAAAAAAAAGATAGTCACAATCTGGGGATTCCGATACATTTACTACTCGCGAGAAGTGTAACATTTTCAACCGAAAAATTCAAACCTGGGGTTAAATGGTCAGACCGACACCTAATGAGGTGGTAAGTCTTCTGAAATAGCAAAAGGTAAAATCTTTAAAACCAATTGATTTGAATATTTTAACTTCCATAGCCAGTGCTTGATATTGCAGAATTGATTTATAGAAAAAAATTCGTATTAACAGCCGTTTTCGATAACAAAACTGATTTCGCAAAATTTAGAATATTTTATCTGCTGTTAATTTCCTTAAACATTTTGCATCACTCTTTCTAGAGTATTGTATATTAGTAACACATATATGAAGCGTAATTTTCACTAATGCAGTAATACTTGACAGTTCTTAATTTCTATAATCATCTCTGCATTCACTGAACACTGAAACAAAATATGCTCAATTCAGAAATCGTTTAAAAGGCTAAGTAAGCTCTGTTGGAATCAGATATTTGAACAACTCCTGTATATCCATATTTATTTCCCCATGATTATTAGTATCTCATTTAGTGGAAGATTGAGTTTTCCTCCAACGGGCGCTCGGCTGAACAGTGATGCTACATATGACAACAACAGTGCCCTCAATTTTTCAGTACATAGAGTTCGGGGTGCTTAACAGTCCTGTGTCAGTTTAGAGAAAGGACTACGAAGCACTGGAATTTGTTCCAGAATCATTGTGTGGAATGACCAGCTGGAACCATCACCTGTTGGCTAATCACCCATACTGATGTAATTCTGATTTTTTAAACCCCAAGACAAAAATGGACTGAAATTTGGCATATGACGAGTTTACCGTACTCACTAGTTTACCGTACTCGGAAACAACCTGGCTATGATAAGTGGCGCATGAGGAATGAATCTCATCAGAATAAATGTAAGATTGGTGTATGGAATATGTCAACGTAAGACGATGCACTGCTTGAAATAAGTACTCATGTTATCTTCATTGTACGCGAGAGTCAAAGCTTATCTGTACGCTGAACAAGTGCAGTTGCGTGTTAAATGATTTTTATTGATGTTATCGTGGAGCTTTAGTTCGACAAGTGGCGAGGGGAAAAAGATTGCTTGAGTTGCTAAGTAAGCTGTTTTCAATCAAACGAACTCTGCCCATTCTCTTATTTAAGTACTAATGTTAAATGACTGGCTTTTAGCAAACAATCTGCAAAAACGCATCTGAGAGAAACCCACCTTAAAACATAAATAATAGAGTGGAATAAGTGGAAAGATGAATGCGATGCTTGAAGAAATGAATACGTATGGATTGGATGTGTGTGCTCTGTGTCAGTAAAACTAAAAAGAAAGGCCTTGTAGTAGAAGTGAATGGATTGATGTGTGTTCCGGAATTATACGGTGACAGAAAGCGAACTCTTGTTGGTGTAGTTCAGTGAAAATATAAACAAAGATTCACTATAATTGTACAAGTAAGAGAATTGTTTGGTTTAATTTGAAAGGGAAACTTCAGAAAACAGTAATTATAGGAGTGTCAGCATAATTTTCAAGAGCAATATGCCATTATGTCTTAAAAGAAAAGTGTTTGATCAATGCATCCTTCCAGTGCTTACGTATGGTGCAGAGACGTGGACCTTAACTAAAAGAGACATACAAAGGCTGCAGACAACTCAAAGAAGCATGGAGAGGTGCATGCTTGGTATAACCAGGAGAGATAAGAAGAGGAACTCGTGGATCCGAAAAATGACGAGAGTGGAAGACATCATGATCAGAGTTAAATCCCTGAAATGGCAATGGGCTGGACATACTGCCAGAAGGACAGACCATCGATGGACAGCTGAAATTTTAGATTGGATTCCAAGGGACAGGAAAAGACCCAGAAAAAGACCACATGGGAGATGGGTGAATGAAATTCGTAAATATGCGGGAGTGACATGGAGGAGACGGGCACAAGACAGACCGTTGTGGAGGAAACTTGGGGAGACCTTCGTCCAGCAGTGGATTGATAATGGTTGACAATGATGATGATGATGATGCACCTTGCAATTTTGAACCTTCTGATGAGAAGAAGCATGAGTTAAGAATTGTTTTACGCTGGAATCGCAGATTCGCTTCCGCGAGGCGTCGGAAAATAGTTCGTGGGCACACAGGAGCTGCAACATTTGCCTGTATAGGGAACCGGGTCCCCGTGGGATCCGTCGATCCTCTCTACCGGTGGCCCTCTTGGTCCGTCCGGAATCGCTCCGTCGTGTGGCAGTGCCATCACGTGTCAACTGCTCCCAACACAGTCGGACGGTATGGTCTACAGGCAAAGTTTATCTTAGAAGAGGACTGAAATGTTAGTAGGCTTCTGATCATTTGTCCAAGATGGGACCGGGTTCGAATCCCGATGAGGCATGGATTTTGTTCTTCTCTTACGGCTCTGGCTCTCTCCCTTCCCTGGAACCAGTGGTCCTAAATTAGGGACGGGCGACTGCTTATAGCCCATTGAGTTGCTTACGGTGGTCGTTAAACCTACAGCCAAAAAAAAAAACAAAAAAAAAATCTTAGTAGAGGTGTTCAAAATGAAAAATCTGAGAATGTTCTGGGTAAGTTTAATGATCTCAGTGTGAATAATAAACGTCAGAGATTAATAGAAGCTCGCATTGTGAATGGGTTATGTATGTTACACGCTTTTCAACCACTGTAGATCCACGCATGTAGGGGCTCATGGGAGAATCGTTCTTTCGAGCAGGAAAGTATGACAGATTTCGTAGTTTATGATCAGCGCCTGAAATATTTAGTTGACACTCGTGTGACGAGAGATGCTGATGTTTCGTCTGATCATTACCTATTAACATCACGAGTGAGTTTTAACGTGCAACGTTGATTATAGAGGAGGAACAGAAATATGTCTGTAATGAAAAGAATAAAAGTGGAAAGGCTTCCAGAAGAACATCAACACTCAGAATTGCTGAGTGAACGACTGAATCAGTTGAATGGGAATGACACTGATCTGGAAAACAAGCGGATCATTTTTAGTACATCTTTTGTAAAAAAAGATCGTGCTTATGTTATCGGTTTGTCCGTCCGTCCGTCCGTCTGTCTGTACCCACGATATCTCTGCAACTATTAGTCCGATTTGAAAAATTCTTTTTGCATTGGAATATGTGAATGATTTTTTATTTTTTTTATTTAGTTTTTTTTTTTTTTACGATGTGCAATTTCGCCGCTAGAGGGCGTAAATGCAGATCATGTCGAATTCGAAAATAAGTTTTATTCCACATATTTGCTTCTAAACATCAGATTGAAAAAAATATTTTATCTTTCGATTCCATTTATGGCGAAGAGTATTTTAGATATAGTTACATTTTCAAATTGCGCATATATTTTCCGCTAGGGAGCGTAAAAGTAAATTACATTTTTCCCGATAATTCTTCTAAAGCTCTGATTTGAAAAAAAAAATTTCAACGGATACACCTCCTGATGGAAAATCTTTTGCGTATAATTTCTAATTTTTGGTAAGGAATACTTTAGCCACCAGGGGGCGTAAGTGTTAATTTTTGCTTCTGATGTATTTGCCATAAAATCTGAGCTTCTAAAATATCGACTGAAAACATTATTTTGTGGACTGATGCCCCTCACGTCGATAAACCTTCCGGAATATTTTCTTCTTAAAATATTCCACAGTTTCTTGGCCAGGGGGCATAGATGTATATCTTATTTTTGTCAATATCTCTACTTCTAAGAGTCCGATTTGAAAAATTCCTTCTTTGTTGGAAAGTGTTTTTAGTGTGACATGTTTTTCCTATAAATTCAAAATATTCAAGTAAATCATAGACTTTCCGCTAGGGGGCGTAAAGGTAAATTGCTTTCCCCCTATATCTCTGTTTCTTAATCTCAGAGTTAAAAAATTCTTACTGCACCGGATATAGCTCCTGATGGGAAATCCTTTGCACATAATTTCTAATTTTTGTAAAAAGGGTTTGGCCACCAGGTGGCGTAAGTCTTAATTTCCGCTTCTGATGTATTTTCAGCAAAATATGAGCTTCTAAAATCTGGATTGGAAAAAAACAGTCGTTTGTTGACAGATACTACTCATGTCGACAAACATTTTAGGAACATTTTCTTCTTGAAATAATCCATGGTTTCTACGCCAGGGGGCGTAGATGTACATTTTATTTTTGTCTATATCTCTACTTAGAGTCCGATTTGAAAAATTGCTTCTTTGTTGGATAGTGTTTCCGATGCGAAATGTTTTTCCTATAAGTTCAAATTTTTTAAGTAAATCATAGACTTTCGGCTAGGGGGCACAAAGGTAAATTGCGTTTTCTGCGTTACTTCTGCTCCTAAAACTCCGATTTGAAAAATTCTTCCTGTATCGCATACAAGACCTGATGGAAAATATTTTTCACACAACTTCTAATATTTGGTAAAGAATGGTTTGGCCACCAGAGGGCATTAGTGTTAATTTCTGATTCTGATGTATTTGTAGCAAAATCTGGGCTCCTGAAAACTCGACAAAAAAAAAAAAAAATTTCTTGGACCGATACCGCTCATATGGAAAAACCTTTTGAGAATACTTTCTTCCTAAAATAATGCATGGTTTTCCCACCAGGGCACGTAAAGACTCATCTTATTTTTTTCGATATCTCTGTTTCTAAGAGTCCGATTTGAAAAATTCTTTCTATGTTGGAGAGCGTTTCCGGTGAGAAATGTTTGTCATATAAATTCATGTTTTTCTTAACACACAAGTCTGCAACCAAAGGGCGTAAGCTCACGATTCCGTTTACAGAAATATCTGAGGGATTAAAAACCCGATTGAAGAACTTCTTTCTTCCGTCGGATACTATTGTTTTCCATACCGGTTCCATTGACTTTGAATAGCTTTGATAAATTTGCGTCAGAACGGATTCAAAAGACGTGCTTATTACACCCGAAAATTCGGTGTCATCTTTCTTGTTTAAGAACTGTGATGTCACCGTTGCTGAAGAGATATGTGGTACTGCAACAGTGAGTAGCATTAAAAGGTGAGATTACGGGGGTCCTAACAAAAGTTCTGCACACTCCATTTTTGAGAAAAAATTGGAATAACGGAGAAAACGTACCTTATTGCCGTTCAATGTACTCCCCTCCGCTGCTAATGACAGCTTGCCAGCGGTGAGATAAGTCCTGAATGCCCCGTAATACGCCATCTTTGTTCAGCTGTCGTATTACTCGGGTCACGTCCAATGACTGTTCGTCCAGCGATTCGTAACGGATGCCACGGAGCCGATATTTTAACTTTGGGGAAGATCAAAGTTTGGTGGGCTGAGATCAGGGATGTATGGTGGGTGGGATAAAGTTTCCCAGCCATATTTCTACAAACGTCCTCGTACCGACGCTGCACCATGACACGATGCGTTGTCATGCAGAAAGATCGCTCCCGCTTCCCACAGGTTGGGGCGATTTTGATGAATTTTCCGTCTCCACTTTGCCCTCAGAAAGAAATTGTGCTTCGATCAAGAGTTTTTCCCCCACAAACTTCTTGCAAGGCAGTGTGGATCTGTGTTGGTGGCACCCCCCCCCCGCGCATAGTTCCTGTTTTCACGTACGAGCCCTGGTCTAACGCCGTTACTGGACCTGAGGAGCTGCACGCTTCCATTTTCAAACCTTCCCACGTCCACATAGCAAATGATAGCGCATCGTTCTGACACCACTGCGTTGCTGAGAGTCTGACCTTGACATGACGCAATCATTTTCCCGATTGCATCATCCGCTTCCGATTTAGATTAACGTGTGCAGAACTTTTGTTAGGACCCTCGTAAATATGCTGTAAGGAAGGAAGCATATCCTGGGAATTGGAAGGGAAAATAACTGAAGACGAAATTGATATACGCCGTTCGTCAAAGTAAGTCAAATATAGGAATGTTGGGGAGGACAGAAAAGATAGATTTATTTGGAAGACAGAAAAATTTCCTCGAAGTACACGGGACAAACAGAAACTCAAGAGAGATTTGTGTAGAGCTATAAAATCTATTTAGAATGGTTGGCCTCAGAGAGGTCGATGGCATAACAGCCGGAGAGGTTGAAGTATATTGGTGTCAGCGTTATTGAATCGCTCGCTGAATTTGCAAGTTGTTTCTCAAGCCTGAAAGGATGCTGTCATTGTTTCTATGTGTAAGAGGAAAATCAATCAGATAAGGTAGAAACTGTCTTCTGACTGCACCATATTAAAAAAAATCGGAAAGGTCGTTATTGCACTCACGGACAATGAAATTTGCGCACCAAGAAGGAAGCATCGGATTGAACTCAAATTTTATGGACGTAATGATACAGATGAATGATACACATGATGGCAAAAACAGAGCTATAGGACAATTACAGAGAGATCTGTGGCACCCAGCCCGGTCATCTTCAACAGCTCATCGCACCGCCTCGTTCGGCAATACATGCTGCAATACGGTCCGGCATGGAGGCGAACAGACGCCTGATGTTGTCTGCGGCAGACTGTCTCGTGTTGGACGTTGTGCTCCAAATCCCAGATAGTGCGGCTCGGCGGCAGCTGGCATTTCAACTGGTCCTATACACATGTTCGAAAGGGGGCATGTTCGGGGAGCTGCAATCCATGGAAGTGTCCGGACATGACGTAGGTAGTCCTGGGCAACTCAAGCCGTGCGCGTGCGGGCATTATCCTGCTGGTATAGCGCACCTGGAATCCCGGCTGGGAATGGGGGAGCACATGGGGCCGTAGGATCTCATCCACATACAGCTGGCCCGTCAATGATCCACTAGAGCTGATCGGCAATCGTAGGCAATTGCTCCCCAGACCATAATGCCTGCAGTGGGAGAGGTGTGGCGCTCGATGGCGAGGTTGGGATTGTGCCGTTAATCCGGGGACTCCCACACGATGATCATCTGTCCCTAAAACGAAGCGGCACTCATCACTAAACACCACACGTCGCTCTGGCTTGGCACCATTGCACACGGAGCCAGCGATATTCCGGTGTTGATAGCAGCACACGTAAGGGGGCGCTGGAATCGCAGATTCGCTTCCGCGAGGCGTTGGAAAATAGTTCGTGGGCATACAGGAGCCGCAACATTTGCCTGTATAGAAACCGGGTCCCCGTGGGATCCGTTCGTGCCTGCCTCACGATCCGTCGATCCTCTCTACCGGTGGCCCTCCTGGTCCGTCCGGAACCGCTCCGTCGTGTGGCAGTGCCATCACGTGTCCACTGCTCCCAACACAGTCGGACGGTATGGTCAGAACGATCCACGTGGCGGGCTTTAGGTAGCGCCGACCACCCTGCGGTTTTCAGCCTGATGATCAGGTCTCTCTCAAAGTCCGTAAGTTCGGTAAATCGATGTCTCTGGCGTCTACCCGGCATTCCTGTCACTCTGTACTTTTACTTGCGTTGGCCGGTGCTTTTCGCTTTCATGGGACATCGACTACACGCCGGTTGATAAAGCTTCCGGTTCGTGCTTGCAGCACCACCACAGGATGTGAGGTCATGCACAATCGCACCAAACGTGGATCATTTGCATACCAGCACGCACTCTAGCTGTTTGCAAAGTTTTGCGGTTGTACCATGTTTTGTTCTAGGTGCGCAAATTTCATTGTCTGTGGTAATAAGGTACGAGGTATTACATCAGAAAAGATGGGATGTACAGAGGGGTTTTATGCCCGGTAGGTGCTGCAGAAACCAGCTTTTTGCATTACCTATGATGATTCAAAAGTATCTATCGGTTAGGAAGTTGTTGCTGCCTTTTACAGATTTGGAGAAGTAAATAGGCTGCTTCTGTATGGTGGCCTTGAACACGTGTGGTATAGTTAAGAATTTATCTGAGCGTGTGTGAAAGTTATGTATATCGGCCTACATGCATGTAAACTATGTTTTTGCCAAGTTCGATTTCCATTGCTGTAAGAATACAAACTTCGTGCAGTTGCTACTCAAGAAGCAAATAATTCCGTCTTATGCACGATTTTTAATAACTTGAAATTACCATATATTATAAAATACAGTAAATATAGATAAAAACACATTAGCACTTTCGGATTCACTAGTCCTTCACCAGATGTATGTTAAAAGCGAATGGCACTGAAAGAAACCTGTAAGTCACATGTTCTTTATACACAGCTGACGCAATGCGTCTATCAGTGCTTGAATTTTAATGTTCAACCAGTCACCTTAGGTGGGAGGGGTGGGGGTGATAATGATGAAGAACTGTTAATTTTCCGAATTTGTTTCCACTGAGGAGGTATTTACACACGGATAATCATCATTGCAACATTCTTGTTTAAATTGATAAATTAAGACTTTCTGTTAATAATAAGTGGGACTTAGTGGTGCAAAGAATTTTAGTGTTTTCCCACTGGTGCCTATACGACCCGTCTCGACATAATCGTGCTAATGCCATTGATGTTGATGCAGTCCTAAGGCTATATTTGTGTTCTGCCAGTCTGCATTTTAAAGTTCTAGAAGTTGAGCCCACGTACACTCGGTCCGGTTCTTCCTCGTCTTCCGCTTTCAGTAGGATTAAGTATACTCCAAATTTATTATCACTGTTGACCTCGTCTCGGTCATTCTTAATTTTCGATAAAATATTAATGGCTTTTGTCCCAAAGTTCACATTATTCTTCGTATATATTGTTCTTAAGGAATTATTTATCTTTTGCAAGCACGGAAGAGAACCTACAAATCTTCTTTGTCTTTTTCCCCGTTTAAATGTTGTTACATTATTCCTTTGAATTCGGCCATGGAGCTTTTTTGCTGTGTGACGTACCTGCCAGCAGGACGCACACGACATAAAGGCAGATAGGAATCAGAACAAATGTCTGCGTAGCTCAGTTGGTAGAGCGACTTGTTCCGGAATAAGTGGCCTCGGGTTCGAATCCCGGCGTAGACCAAAAATGACGGAGAAATTTACTTCGTTATAATGGCGCCCGAACTATCCGGATGACCCGACCGTTCAAAATCTCGCATTGGTGTGATGTTACTTCCACACCGCGAGACAGGAAAAATCAGAGAATTCCTTCTCCAGCGCTTCGAAAAATAAAAATGTGTGATGTTGCATTCCACACAACAGATTGACTGGGAGTTCTCAAGTGCACGTTCTACAGTGGATGGCTGCCTGCAACGATTCATGGTCACGGCTGACCCGTGGGCCATGCCCCCGGCCCTCTTTCGAAGGGGGAGATGTGACGTACCTGCCAGCAGGACGCACACGACATAAAGGCAGATAGGAATCGGAAAAAATGTCTGCGTAGCTCAGTTGGTAGAGCGACTTGTTCCGGAATAAGCGGCCTCGGGTTCGAATCCCGGCGTAGACCAAAAATGACGGAGAAATTGACTTCGTTATAGCTGTAGTTGCAGGATAACTATCTGCCAGATTAACAATGTATGAGAATTCCTTTTTCCGGGCCAAATGGTCCGAGAAATGGATATATGCTCTTTGTAGCAAAAATCGCAGTGAGGTATGTTTATGGTTTTGAGGGTGGGTGGAAGCACACCCTCAAACCATAAACGCTCCAAGAAAACCATAAAAAAAACGATATGTAGATGATATACTGCTTTTTTGGACATCAACTCCCGACTCTTTGGATAAATTTGTCAAGCAACTTTCCTCCAAATATTCTACCCATAAGTGTCACCTGCGAATTGGAGAGAGACCATATCTTACCATTCTTGGACATCCTTCTTCATCGGAACCCAAACACTAAGCAGCTTTCATTTTCTGTGTAATAGAAAACGTAACTCAAACACCACTATTATCCTTTATGCTTCCACGCACCCTCAAAACCATAAACATGCCTCACTGCGATTTTTGCTACAAGGAGCATATACTCATTCCTCGGACCATTTGACCCGTAAGAAGGAATTATCATACATTGCTATTCTGGCAGATGGTTATCGTGCAACTACAGTAAAAAAGCTCCATGGCCGAATTCAAAGGAGTAATGTAACAACCGTTCAACGGGGGAAAAAGACAAATAAGATTTGTAAGTTCTCTTCCGTGCTTGCCAAAGATAAATAACTCCTTAAGAACAATATGTACGAAGAATGTGAACTTTGGGACAAAAGCCATTAATATTTTATCGAAAATTAAGAATGACAGAGACGAGACGAGGCGAGGTCAGCAGTGATAATAAATTTGGAATGTACTTAATCCCACTGAAAGAGGAAGACGAGGAAGAACCGGACCAAATGTATGTGGGCTCAACTTCTAGAACTTTAAAATGCAGACTTGACAGACCACAAATATAGCCTTAGGGCTACAGCAATGGCATTAGCACGATTATGTCGAGACGGGGTCGTATAGGCACCAGTGGGAAAACATTAAAATTCTTTGTACCCCTAAGTCCCACTTATTATTAACTAGAAAGTCTGTTTTTAATAAAAAACGATACCCCTTCAGTGGAAACAAATTCTGAAAATTATTAATTCTTCATCATTGCCCCCCCCCTTTCACCCACACACCTAAGGTGACTGGTTGAACATTAAAATGCAAGCACTAATAGACGCATGGCGTCAGCTGTATGTAAATAACATGTATATACAGCTGGCTGTATATAATATGTGTATACAGGTTTCTTTCAGTGCCATTCGCTTTTAACATACATCTGACGAAGGATTCTAGTGAATCCTAAAGTGCTAATGTGTTTTTAACTATATATACTGTATTTTATAATATATGGTAATTTTAAGTTATTAAAAATCGTGCATAGACGGAATTATTCGCTTCTTGATTCGCTTTCCACTGCTTAAGGAGGCAGGCGACGTGCAAAATCTTCATTGTTGTTCAATATTTTTATGAATGCATGCGTGTTGACAAAGTTGACGGTATTGGTTTATATTCTGGAAATTCCATTCTGTGCAGGTTGCGGTATGATGATGACATAGTCCTGTTGGCGAAGAGAAAGTTAGTTGCATAGTATGTTGTCCAAAATGAACGAAAGGTGCATGAAATTCAAACTGAGTGTAAATAAGGGAAAACCAAAGTTATCGTTTTCGATCCAAGGACTGTTTGTACTGAATGCAAAATCTGTCTAAATGGTATAGGCTTAGACCAGGTGAATAAGTTTGTTCATTGAAGAAGTATGTTTTAGGCAGAACAAATTAAGCGGTGAAATTAGTTTGCTAGTGAATTATGATTTGAAAGTGGGAGCTTCTGTAGGACGATTTCATTGTACTGATAGGTTCTCAAAACGGGCCGAATGATTATGTATGAAGTGTTGCAATTCCTACTCTGATGTACCAGAAGAGAAAAGAGTAATTTCTGTATTGAAGAAGCGGGCGTTTAATAATGGGAGATTTGTGGTAAGACTTGTTCTGATCATGTGCATAACGAAGATTTATTTCGGTGCTTAATGTGAAGCGAAACATTTTTAGTAGAGTGGAGTCAGGTATTTTCAGATAATTTGGCCATGTTGAAAAAATGAATCATGAGATTATAATTAAGAGAATTTAATCAGTCCAAGTGGTACGAAAGAAAGGTAGGTGATGGTCAAGGATGACTTGGTAGAACCAGATTCAGGTTTGCCTAAAAGGGAAAGAAATACTCAGTATGAAGTGCAAAAGGTAATGTGTTAAGGCGTGTGACTGGTGTACATGATGAAGCTGAAATGTGTGAGGCGTGTGACTGATGAAGCTGAAATTGTGGACCAAAATCGTGGTAATCACTTGCAGTAAGTTTGATACATCATCAGCAACTTTAATTTGACGGTGATTTTGCTTTCAGGAGGTTGCCTGCCAATCGTAGAGAACTGCTTAATGTGTGTGTGCGTACATGTATGTATGTATGTATGTATTAGGTGCACAAATAATTTTTAAAATGTTTTTTGCGTAACTTATACAGCTTCCTGGAGAGCTTTTGGAAGAAACAGCATAATTTTCAAGAGCAATATGCCATTATGTCTTAAAAGAAAAGTGTTTGATCAATGCATCCTTCCAGTGCTTACGTATGGTGCAGAGACGTGGACCTTAACTAAAAGAGACATACAAAGGCTGCAGACAACTCAAAGAAGCATGGAGAGGTGCATGCTTGGTATAACCAGGAGAGATAAGAAGAGGAACTCGTGGATCCGAAAAATGACGAGAGTGGAAGACATCATGATCAGAGTTAAATCCCTGAAATGGCAATGGGCTGGACATACTGCCAGAAGGACAGACCACAGATGGACAGCCGAAATTTTAGATTGGATTCCAAGGGACAGGAAAAGACCCAGAAAAAGACCACATGGGAGATGGGTGGATGAAATTCGTAAGTATGCGGGAGTGACATGGAGGAGACTGGCACAAGACAGACCGTTGTGGAGGAAACTTGGGGAGACCTTTGTCCAGCAGTGGATTGATAATGGTTGACAGTGATGATGATGATGATGATACAGCTAATATACATATCCTAAATTTCCCCGCGTTGTTGTCATGTGACCGTGTAACTTACCCAGAGTATAAAATGTGACACAGAAGTTTGCCCAACAGTCAAACTCACTTGCACATCGGTAGGTGAAGGTGGCAAGCCATACTGCATTTATTCGACACTGCATTCGTTACGAATTTCATCAAGGAAAAAGTGCTGCAAAAGCATGTGCATCGATCTGTTCTGGGGAGAATACTGTATCGAAAAGCACGTGCGAGTTTTCGTTTAGACGGTTTAAAGCAGGTGATTTTGATGTTAGCGAGCGAGAACGTAGCGGCGACCCGCAGAAGGTTGCAGATGAGGAACTGTGCAAGCATTGCTGGATGAAGATTCGTCTTAAACGCAAAAAGAACTAGCTGAACAACTGGAAGTGACTAAACAAACCATTTCCAATCGTTTACACGCAATGGAAAAGATTCAGGAGGAAGGAAAATGGGTGCCAGATGGCCTGAGCAAAAAGAACAAGGATGAGCGTGTCATCAAGTGTTTGAATCTGTTGAATAAACGACACAGAAAGTCTTTCCTGTGGAAAGTCGTTACGGGTGATGAAAAGTGAATATGGTACGACAATCCCAAACGCAAAACACACTGAGTAGAACCCTGTGAAGCAACGACTTCGACACCGAAACGCAATATTCACTCCAGGAAAGTTCTGCTGAGCATCTGGTGGGATATGAAGGGTGTGCTCAATTATGAACAATTAGAACAGGGTCAAACTTTTACTACTGATCGCTACGAGCAACAGTTGCTGCGATTGAACCAGGAAATCTGTCGGAAACTTCCATTCACAGGCAAAGGATTGCGTCCCGTGAAATTGCTGCATGACAACGCTAGGCCGCATGTAGCGAAAGCGGTCAAGGGAACGTTATTGACGCTTGGCTGGGAAGTTTTGGAGCACCCGGCGTATAGTCCCGACATAGCCCCTTCAGAATATTATTTGTTCCGATCGATGCAACATGGTTTGTGTGCTGCACGGTTCCGGACATGTGACGAAGTGCAAAAATAGGTTGACTACTTCATCGCGTCACACGCCGAAGTATTCTTCATGGCTGGAATCCGTCAGCTGCCCGACCGATGGCGGAAAGGTGATAGGTAATGGCGGCGCATATTTTGATTCGTAAAGGTATTGTTGTTTTTTCTCAAATTACGTGTTGCGTTGTCTTAAAACGCTTTAAAACTTATTTGTACACCTACTGTGTGTGTATGTATGTATGTAATCTTGCAGTGGGTTTTTTTAAAATGCAGATTTTCTAAATTGTATATGAAACATTTTTTAATTTCACTACTGAAATCTGTGAGCGATTATCGGTTTCAGATATAATTCTTTTTTCATACGCTGGATGCGTAT
The DNA here is from genome assembly GCA_039090855.1 of Macrothele yani. Taxonomy (NCBI): domain Eukaryota; kingdom Metazoa; phylum Arthropoda; class Arachnida; order Araneae; family Macrothelidae; genus Macrothele; species Macrothele yani. The sequence continues at coordinate 145,967,328 of CM077028.1, forward strand.
AATTTTAAATAGTTTTTGTTGGTTCTATACTTTACAGGAATGAAAACACTACCATCTTATGCCTAGAGAAAGTGTGAAAAGGTTTCATTTTTTTTTTTTTTTTTTGTATGAATTGGCTACACAAACTAAAAATTAGGTCTAAATTTCTACTCTTTACTGTGCAAGCTCATGAGATTAGTCGGAAGTTCTGCCATTTCCACTTCGGCTGGTAGAGGATGCAGAGACTTGGCTTAGTGCACGTCTTTACACTCTCTTGGAACCAATGGTTCTAAATTAAAGGACAACGCTTCCTTGACTTGAACGATTGTGGGGTTGTTAAAAGTAACCAAAATGAAGCACTATCGAATTGTTTTTTCTGTTGTTTGTATTCTAAGATTGCTAAAAATTTCATTAAATTTGGAATCCAAGTAAATTTCCTGACGCAGAAGTTTGTACTGCTGCAGCGTTTTTCAATTCAGGGATCAAGAACTGGTCACTGATATCTGCAATAATAAAAGAGGAATGTATTATATGTGGCTGCCACCAATAGATCATTCGAAGATCGTGGTATACACATTAAAATTTTCAAAATTCGAAATTGTGTTTCATTGTTATACAAGTTGCAGTGAACACTTTAAAGTTGAAATTCTTAAAAGGGGGCTTACTAAAAGCAAACATTTTTACTATGCTATTTCTGCGGGAACTAGAGAGATAGCTGAGAACGCGAATGTGACATTTAGCGCGCGTGTGTGTGTGTGTGGTGTGCTGCAATTGGCGCTTAAAAATTCTATGTCATGTGTGCATCGAAAAGCAAAACAACCTCCCTTATTTCGGCATTGTTATTCTATCGATGGTCGTAAATTTTCTTTCCGACGAACGTACATCGATGCTTGCAGTGCTGTGCTAGCAGTCTCAAATTGGGTATTTTTTTTTATTTACGGTTTAGTATAGTATTACACTCGGCGTGTTTGTCAACCTCATTTTTGTTACATTTCTTCTGAAAGAGGAAATTCATGGCTACAGCTATGGAAGCTAATTTTTTGGAGAGAAACACATTCTGGTCCAAAGACGATTAATGCAGTTTTTAATGAGGCATTAATTTATAACAGATTTTTTACCGAATTCGTGCTTTCCAAAAATGTTATTACCTATACTGTTAACAAAATTTACACACACACACACTCTGCATTAAAGAAGAAAAAAAAGTTATTTTTCTTGGTTAAACATCATAATAAACAGATTGCATCTTAAATGTTACTAGTCCGTAACCGTGGAATGCACGGTTGAAAAAAGCTGTGACTGAAATTTTTTATTGCCATATAACACGAATCGTAATAAAATGCATAACTATAATAAACGGTTGAATTATTAATGGCAGTCTTATAAGATTGGTCACCATCAACAATATTTTTGTAATATTCCCATTCATTTTTCACGCTTTCCAACCGTAGGTTGAAGAAGCGTATATGCTCCAGCTTTGTCCGTCCGTCCGCACGATAACTCACGTAAAAATCATTCGATTTCTATGAAATTTTAGTATGTGGTAGGGAAACACCTGGGGACGAACCCTATTGAAAATGAGGTTAATGGGGTCAAAGGTCACGACATAGGAACGGGATTCATTCCATTGCCCTTATGCGTAATTACTTGCGTAAATATGGTTCGATTTCAGTGAAATTTTAGTATGTGGTAAGGGACCACATAAGGACGAACCCTATTGAAAATGGGGTTAATGGAGTCAAAGGTCACGTCGTAGGAACGGGATTCATTCCATTGCCCTTATGCGTCATTACTTGCGTAAATATGGTTCGATTTCAGTGAAATTTTGGTATGTGGTAAAGGACCACATAAGGACGAACCCTATTGAAAATGGGCGAACTGGGGTCAAAGCTAACGACATAGGAGCGGGATCCATTCCATTGCTCTTATGCGTCATAACTTGCGTAAATATGGTTCGATTTCGGTGAAATTTTAGTATAAGATAGGGGATTGCATGGGAACGAACCCTGTTGAAAATAGGTGAAACACGGTCAAAAGTAAGGACATCGGAGCGGGATCCATTCCGTTGCCCTTGTGCGCCATAACTTGTCAAAATGGTTCGATTTCGATGAAATTTCAGTATATGATAGGGGATCACCTGGGGACGAACCCTATTGAAAATGGGTGAAATAGGGTCAAAGGTCAGGACATCGGAGCGGGCTCCATTCCGTTGCCCTTATGCGACATAACTTGTAAAAATGGTTCGATTTCGATGAAATTTCAGTTAATGATAGGGGATCACCTGGGGACGAACCCTTTTGAAAATGGGTGAAATAGGGTCAAAGGTCGTTCAGGACAGCGGAGCGGGATCCATTCCATTGCCCTGCGCCATAACTTGAGAAAAAATGCTTCGATTGCGATGAAATGTCAGTATATGATAGGGGATCACTGGGAACGAACCCTATTGAAAATGGGTGAAATGGGGTTAAAGGTCAGGACATCGGAGCTGGATCCATTCCGTTGCCCTTATGCGCCATAACTTGTAAAAATGGTTCAAATTTCGATGAAATTTCAGTATATTGTAGGGAATCACCTGGGAACGAACACTATTGAAAATGGGTGAAATAGGGTGAAAGGTCAGGACATTGGAGCGGGATCCATTCCGTTGCCCTTATGCGACATAACTTGTAAAAATGGTTCGATTTCGATAAAATTTCAGTTTATGATAAAGGATCACCTGGGGACGAACCCTTTTGAAAATGGGTGAAATAGGGTCAAAGGTCGTTCAGGACAGCGGAGCGGGATCCATTCCATTGCCCTGCGCCATAACTTGAGAAAAAATGATTCGATTGCGATGAAATGTCAGTATATGATTGGGGATCAACTGGGGACGAACCCAATTGGAAATGGGGTCAAAGGTCAGGGCATCGGAGCTGGATCCATTCCAATGCCCTTATGCGTCACAACTCGAGTAAAAATGTTTCGATTTCGATGAAATGTCAGTATATGATAGGGGATCAACTGGGGACGAACCCTATAGAAAATGAGTGAAATGGGGTTAAAGGTCAGGACATTGGACAGGGATCCATTCCGTTTCCCTTATGCGTAATAACTTTAATAAAAAAGGGTTCGATTTCGATGAAATTTTAGTATGTGCTAGGGGACCTCCCGGGGACGAGTCCTACTGAAAATGGGTGAACTGGGGTCAAAGGTCTGGACATAGGAGTGGGATTCATTCCATTGTCCTTGTGCGTCATAACTTACGTAAAGATGCTTCGATTACGACAAAACGTTTTCGTGTTGTTTCGGAGGTATACTGAACCAATTCTGTTTAATATCATCGAAATGGGGTCAAAGCTCAGGGCACAGGAGCGAGATTTATTCCACAGCCATTATCCTCATAACTTGAGTAATGATTTCTGGTATGTTGGAAAGCGTATCATAATCAATGCATTGCATGATTTTACTAACTTGTTAACTTTTCCTACTACTTGTATACGAATTTAACAGTAACGTTCCTCATTATTGTATAAACATGTGCTTACCCGTCGTTGACGAGCTTGCATTGGAGTCTTGAGGTATTCTTTCAGTGACCCGAAATGATATCGTGTCTAGATAACTACACATTAGGATTAAAAATGTGTTTTATTTCGCCAGTTTGGTTTAAATTATTTTTTTTTTGGTATCATTATATGATCTATACTAATATATAAAGACAAACTTTGTATGTTTGAGGTAATCTCGAAAACTACTGAACCGATTTGGATAATTCTTTCACATTTGGGAAGCTTATTTCTTTCCGGTGGACATAGGCTATTTCGTTTATTACTTATTATTTTTCATTATTTTTGGCTGTACTACCGAATCAGATGACTTTCAAATAGTTCCAGATTTCGCGTGTATTGTTCCTCCTTGTGTACATACAGCCTGATCACACCCAACGTGAAAGAAAGTAGTTCACGATAATATACGGAATTCTTTTTTTTATTAATCTCGAAAACTACTGAACCCATTCGGACAATTATAACTATTTAGTTGATAGCGAAGGGCTTAGTTCTAAGTCCGACCACCGCGGAAAGGCTGATGGCGCTGCAAGTACTAAAGCGAGAACAAACGCCAGAATAACGAACGGTTGATTGCACAAAGAAAATGCCATGGGGACATAAAAGAAATTACTTATCACAATAAATATTAGCGATGACAGACCTGTGGATGAGTTGCTTTCATTAAAAAAAAATCATGAAAATCGCTCTAGTAGGTGATGCTGTCGGATTGTGGAAACAAACTGCCTTGTGTTTTAAATATATTTTAAATATTTAGATACCCGGAGAGCGGCAGGTACAAGTTAAACTAGTATTTAATAATATGAAATGAACGACTGATCGTGAACTTAACTTAGCCCCTAAAAGAACTTTAGAAACGCAGTGAGAGTATACTTTTGCGCAAAAGAGATCTAATCGAAAACCATCAACGTGCGACGTAAATCTTTAATTTAGGTTTCCTTTTGAATTCCTGTTATGCAAATTTTGTTGCTTCTCCGCTTGATCTTCGTTCTGAACGGCACTGCACTTCCCCGAATTTATACATTTTGGCAACACTGACGGTGGGTCAAAGGAAAACAAACTACGTTGAGAATGAAAGTTGTGTGGCAAGAGTTGTTGTACGATCGTGAGATGATTATCTAATACAGATTTATTTTTAATTTGATACTGTGAGAGTTCATGGATTTTTAAGTGCTGTGGCATGTTATTGATGTTCTAATGAAGCTTCCACAATCTGTTACTTCCACAAGTGGAAGGAATAAAACTTATTTAAAATTTATGTAAGTTTCTCTCATTTATACAAACCCTGGCCCTACTTTATTTGTTAAGGTTAAAGTGACAGTGTTATTTCTATATACATCTACAAAATCGCCACACTGAAATTTTATAAGTGGAATAAAAGGAAATGTTAAATCTATAGGCAGAAACCGCATTCCATTCCTTGGTGCTACCCCTGCAAGTACAGGTGTTTGTCTTGTTATATCGGATCATGAGTTGAGTCATGCGAATGTAAAGGCACTTAAAACCCGAAAGGTTTTTCTTTTAACTGCTCCACAATGCCGGAAAAGAGCGTGATTTCGTATGACGATTCTGTTGGAAGCGCTGTTTTTTTTTTTTTTTTTTTTGTTACCCGGGTTGATGTTTTCATACACGTACTTCGCTGAGTGGCTAACACAATTAGTGATTGAGAATCTTATTGCTTCATTTCAAGGAAACTTCTTATTAATTTTGTAGCTTCGTAGGTGATACATGATAATAAAATGATCCGTCACGTTTTCTGCTCCTTTGGGATGTTGAGAAACAGTTAAGATATCACGAAAACTGACTGTCTAATGTATCTGCTCGAATTTTTCTTATCTGGAAAATGGTATTGGTGAACAATGTTTTTACGCAAACAGTTTTTTTTACGCAAAATTTTCGTACAATACCAGAGTATATCTATATGTAACCACACACACACACACACACACACGAGCTCAGCTCAGGTCTGGGCGCGGCCCGGGCTCGGACGGGCTGAGAATTCATTAACTACCGAAAAAGCTGGGCCCGGGCTCGGAATTTACATGTCTTTAATTTCATTACTGTAATTAATTCAACACGTGTAATTCCGAGCCCAGTTGAATTACACGTGTTGAATTTCATTGTGGATTTGTTACCATGGTGGAAGGATTTTCAATTACCTTAGCTAGCTGCCATTGCAAGACAAATTTTGCTTAGCAAGACTTGCATTATGCATTGTCCAAAGCTATGGCCCAAGCAAGGATTAGTTTAAGGAGGCCTGGTATCGAAAAACTGGGAAAAAATCGCATTCCCATTTTTTGTATTTGTATTTTATAAAAAATCAAGAATCTTATCTTTAATATGATGTATAAATTTCCAAAATTGTGCAGTTAAGAAGTATTGTTATTTGTTTTTTAAAATTTCCTCACTTCCGCGATTTTTGGGGTGACGTTGGTTTTTTGTGCAGCAGGTCGAGTTTTAGGGAAAAGATCAAGTTGAGCGCTGAGGCATTAGATGCAATTCTCTCTCTTTTTACATGATGAACTTGATCTGGAAACTGCCCACACACATAATATTGTGATTATTATACTATTAAGCGCAAAGCTTTGTTAATGTTACAAAATGCAGGATAATCTGGTCTGGAATGCTTTCACGTTCTTTTTTTTTTTTTTATTATTATTATTATTTTGGAAATTTTCCTACATGCTTTTTTTTACATTCTACTACATCACTCTAAACTACCTTTACCAATTAGCATATATGTAAATTATATTGCAAAGATTAGTTTTCTAGAGTCAAAATTTCAAACACTTGCAACTGTCTGTACGGCGTTGTACGTTTTATAACGCAATTTATTCAAAATAAAAGTAAATTTAGAAATCAAAAAGAAGTAACGAATGGAATTTTTTTTGTTTCTAAACGATTTTCTTTTCTTCAGCTTTTACCAAAAGTACTGATTCCCCTGATACGGTCGAAGGGCACGTTGATTATTTATTTATTTTCAAATCCGCATTTTAGAACATTTGGCTTTATGCCTAGTATTTCTAAAAACATATTAATATTGTAAAGTGGATTAACTGAACTAAACTTTTTAAACTAATGATTTTTAAACTAATCCTTGCTTGGGCCATATCTTTGGCCGGTGTATAATGCAAAAATGCAAGCCTTAATAAGCAAAATTTTCCAAAAATCCGGGCACGGGCTCAGCAAACACATGTAATAAAAGAAAGTGGGCTGGGCTCCTAAAATTGAGCCCGAACTCATCTGTAACACACACACACACACACACACACACACAAAACATTCAAGATAGTGAGCAGTTGACATGGGCATACCCCGCGCAGAGTGGAACAGACCTGAACCAAACGTAGGTGATAAAAAGACCGACAGTAGGGCCAACCAACAGTATCACAATCGAAGAACATAGGTAAACGTGGTGATCTGAGCACCTTTGATCATGGACGCATTATCGGCACAAGACAGATGGGTCATTCTATTGTCCGAGTGATAAGAACCCTAAGGTTTTCGAGGGCAACAATATCAAGGGTGTACCGCGAGTATACATCGATGGACGTACCAGCGCCCGGAGAGCGACCGGTGGGTGACTATACCCCATTGATGACCGGCGTCCACGTAGACTACCCAGGCTCGTACAGACTAACCGCTTGGCAAAGGCGGCACAAATCAGGTTAAATGTGGGAGGCACAAGCAACGTCAGTGCGCAAACGGTACGACGTACGGTATATACCCTGGGCTACAGTAGCCGACGCTCTACTCGTGTGCCATTGCTGACTGCTCGTCGTCGAACATTGCGCCTTGTCATGTGCCGGGAATATAAAAATTGGACCTCTTTACAGTGGTGCTGCGTCGTGTGGTCAGATGAGTCCCGTTTCCAGCTGTACCGAGCTGACGGGAGGGTGTGGCGTCGGCGGCATGAAGCAGTTGCCCCCGTCGTGCCAGGTCGGTTTTTTACAAGGTATTGGGGGCTCTCTGATGGTTTGGGGAGCCTTCTTATGTGACACATTAGTCCCTTTGTGTGTCTGAAGAGGTGTTTAACCGCTGCGCACTACCAGTCAGGCCGCAACCACCCAGGCATGGATCGAGGAATACTCACCTCAGTTTGAACCATTTAGTGGCCCCAAAGGTTCCCGGATTTAAACCCTGTGGAAGCTCCCTGGAATGCCGTGGAACGGAACGTGTGATCCATGGATCCTGGACCGACTTCTCGTTGCAACAGGCATGGCTGGTATTACCTCCAGAAACCGTCCAGCATCTGCTGCAGTCGATGCCACGGCGTGTACAGGTTGTTATTTGCGCTAGAGGAGAACCAGTACGCTATTAGGTGGGCATTTCTAATGTTTTGCCCATTGAGTATATGTAAATATATAATGTATAAAAGAAGCTTAAAAATAAGAGATCAACACAGCACGAAGAAATTTATTTTAATACATGTTTAATAAAATCAATTTTCAGGTCCTTTCTCTTGTTACCTAAAAGTATCAACGACTTTTTTATCATTTGTAATAAATTATTCAATAATATTTATCTGAATTCGTTATCTGTTTCTGTGCTGTAAAATGATGAGCTAGTACAATGAGCAAAACTTAATTTCCTAAAGGTGTAATTGATTGGTGCAAAGTTGTTAGAAAACTCATTTTTTATGGAACGTGATTAATATAACACAGGAACATAAAAGCTAAATCTATTTCATTACAGCCCATAATCCCGGAAATTGAAGCAAACAAGCTCTTTATTTGAATTTTTCAAAAATGCTTTTATAATTTTCAAGATTTTAAATGATGACGCGACTTTGGCGATTATTGTAGTTTAAGCATATATTTACAGTAAATTTAAAAGGTCCATACCGCAAAATTGTATAGTTGGAAATTATAGTAAATGCTATAATATGTTAATTAATAACAAAGAACAATACACCAACTCTACTTAAATAGTATAACTATACTAGTGATCCGAATTTCTTGGCGTAGAATAGAAATAAAAGTTTCTAAGCTTTCGCACATCAACCATGCAGATGGCTTTCTCAAAGAAGCCATCTGGTTAATCTGTTCCTATTCTACACCAAGAAATTTCGGATCACAAGTATAGTTATACTATTTGAGTTATATGTTATTTATACTCTAATTTAGCCGTAGTGTAACACGGTAACATAAAAAGAGGAGGGGGATGTATTAATTGATTGCATAAACGAGAGAAATTTCGCAAAAGGAAAGGAGTGTAGGTCACGGGGAAGTTACATATGGAAGGCAGGTACGAAATGTCACCATGAAAATCTTTTGATTGTGAAATTGTTTTGCTTGTGTTGAAAGCAATACCAAACTGAAAATGTGAGTAATGGAGATTGACTGGAATGAGATGATAGGGATGAACAAATGCTTCCCGATAACAGCGCAATGGAGCTTGTAAAAATGATTTTGAAGACGATAACATCAAAATAAAAACAACTGACTGATTGCGTCATCGCACATGCAGTGCATGCAACCAGTGCTTGCAAAATTAAGAACCCTATTTTTGTCTGACATTTTGTATTCGAGGCTCATTGTCCTTTTTTATTTGAGGTAGTACACTGACGCTAACGGAAGTAGAATACAGTGACCCGTCGAGTGTACATCTTCCCAGGAACCAAAATTCAAACACGTATATCGGTAAGAAAGCGTGTAAGAGAACTTAAGTTTGTGCTAAATCATATATCCTTCCCAAGTTTAAAAACCAACACTATAAAAAATAAGTGTGAATTCACGGAAAATTCCTGAAAATAACGTGCGGCAAAGTTACCGGTAGGTGTCAGTCTTTTTACGAAATTTCCGTTTTCATGAGTGCCCATTTTTTTTTTTTTTATATATAACATCCGTATTTTCAGACATTTTCCGTAGTCGGTAATTCCGTACATTTCGGAAAAGTCCGCTTCAGGTTTTTCGGTATTTATACAGAAATTTCGCAAAATCGAAGACGTTGAATTCTTCAGCCCTTGCGCAAGATTCCTTTCCGTGACCGGATTCGAACCGAGGTCTTTTGGGTTGGCTCAACAGCCGCACGTGTTACCCACTGAGCCAGAAAGACTCAGAAGTCACAGCCACGTTCAAGGTAAAATTCTAATTACGCCATGTTGAAATTTGTTTTGTCGTTAATGTGCGCGAATTAGTAATTTTTCTTTCTGTTACAGCTTATTTTTTGAATAGGTAATTATTTTTTCTGTAGGAGGACTTATCACAAATTAAGTGTTTTTTCATCATGATTTTTTCGAAGCAACAGTTGCTTTGGAATTTAACCTTTTTAAACTGTCAATGACCTTTAAGAAAAGATGAAATGTACTGTTTTATAGAATTATTTCACAAAACTCCGAATTATAAAATTTACTTAAAGTCGCATAGTTAGTTGTACTAGGAATCCAAATTTCTTGGTGTAGAATAGAAATAAGTTTCCAAGCTTTCGCACATCAACCGGATGGCTTAAAATACAGTGACACACCGAATATACCTTCTTAAGGGAAACATCGATAAGCCCCCACTTTCCAAAGAAGCAGGTGTTTATGCCATCCCTCTACAACATCCGGTCGGCTGCAAGAGTTACTGCATTGGAATGACCAAACGTTCATTTAGAATTAGGGTCAACAAACATAAGAGACATAAAGCACGGTAAAGTAACCACGGCCATCCAGAGATGTCAAGTCCCCTGCTGCTATGTGGGATGACGTAAAGAAATTAGCTTCCTACTCCACCCGCAAATCTACTGCCATTAGCGAAACTTCGGGCATCATACCCAACAGCGAGCCACGCAATGATAGCGTCTAGCTGGAGTTGCCACGTGTTTGTTTGGAACCAGTTCAAATTGTGAATGCTTTTTGTTTTCCTTCCATGATTTCGCGTACTAAACGAACATGACTCCTCGTTTCTTCGAATGAATAATTATATTGGCATATGTTCACTTATTGTCAAGTCAAAGCACCGCGTTCATTTTGTTCAAACGTTCTATTATTCAGTTTGCTGTCTATCTTCCGTGAAAAAGCCATCTCGTTGATGTGCTAAAGCTTGGAAACTTTCATTTCTATTCTTCCCCAAGAAATTCGGATTACTAGTATTGTTATACACTCACAGACAATGAAATTTGCGCACCAAGAAGAAAGTATCGGATTGAACTGAAACTTTATGGAGATAATGATAGAGTTGAGTGATACACATGATGGCAAAAACAGAGCTGCATGGCAATTACAGAGGGATCTATGGCACGCAGTCCGGTCATCTTCAATAGTGCGTTGCAACGCCTCGTGCGGCGATACATGCTGCAAATACGGTCCGGCATGGAGGCGAACAGATGCCTGTTGTTGTCCTGCGGTAGACTGGCCCACACGTGTTGGACGGTGTGTTTCAAATCACGTATAGTGAGGCACGGCTGCAGCTGGCGTTTCAACCTGGTCCCACACATGCTCGATAGAGGACATGTCCGGGGAGCGGGCTGGCCATGAAAATGCCTGGACATGATGTAGGCAGGCCTGGGCAACCCGAGCCGTTTTGCGGGCGGGCATTATTCTGCTGGTATAGCGTTCCTGGAATCCGGGCCAGGAATGGGAATATATGGGGCCGTAGAATCTCATCCACATACCGCTGGCCCGTCAATGATCTACGTATTACTACTACAGCTGATCAGCTATCGTAGGCTATGGCTCCCCAGACCACAATGCCTGCAGTGGGGAAGGTGTGGTGCCCGATAGCGAAGTTGGGATTGTGCTGTTGACCCGGGGACCTCCACACCCGGACACGATCATATGTCCCCAAAACGAAGCGGCATTCATCGCTAAACACCACACGTCGCCAGTCTGTGGCGTTCCACGTCGCTATGGCCTGGCACCACTGCACAGGGAGCCGGCGATGTTCCGGTGTTAATGGCAGCACACGTAAGGGGCGCTGGCATCGTAGATTCGCTTCCGCGAGGCGTCGGCAAATGTTTCGTGGGCACACAGGAGCCGCTGCATCTGCTTGTATAGTGGACCTGGTCCCCGTGGGATACGCTCGTGCCTTGCGCACGATCCGTCGATCCTCTCTTTACCCATGGTCCTCGTGGTCCGTCCGGAGCCGCTCCGCCGTGTGGCAGTACCGTCACGTGTCCACTGCTCCCAACACAGTTGGACGCTATGGTCAGAACGACCCACGAGGCGGGCTATACGGCGCACCGACCACCCTGCGGTTTTCAGTCCAATGAGCAGGTCTGTCTCAAAGTCCGTAAGTTGCGTAAATCGAAGTCTCTGGCGTCTACCCGGCATTCTTGCACTCTGTGCTCTTGCTTGCGTTGGCAGGTGCTTTTCGCTTTCATGGGGCATCGACTACACGCCGGTTTATAAGGCTGCCGGTTCGTGCTTGCAGCGCCCTCAAAGGGTGTGCGGTCATGCGCAAGCGCACCAAACGTGGATTATTTGCATACCAGCACGCACTTTAGCTATCTGCAAAGTTTCGCGGTTGTAGCATGTTTTCTTCTAGGTGCGCAATTAGACCGACTATTTAGCAACTGCGGCGCAAATGACATCCGGGTTAAATGTCGGAGGCCCAAGAAATGTCAGCGAGCGAACGATATGGAGCACGCAGCATACCCTAGGGTACGGGAGCTGATGCCCCTACACGTCTGCCACTGCTGACTGCTCGACATCGGACAATTACGCCTTGCCTGGTATATCAAAACTGGGCCTCTGCCGATGGCGCCACGTCGTGTGGTCAGATGAATCCCGTTTTCAGTTGTTCCTAACGGACAGGAGGGTGTGCGGGTGTGGCTTCGACAGCATGAGGCCATTGCCCCGTCGTGTCAGGTCGGCTCTGTTCAACCTATGATGCTTTGGGGAGCATTCTCGTGGGACGCATTAAGTCTTTTATTGAGTCTGGAGAAGTCCTTACCCGCTTGGCGCTACCATCCTGTGGCCGATGATCTATTTCAGCAAACAATGTGCCGCCCCACCGGGCAGCAGCCACCCAGGCATGGCTCGAGGAACGCTCTTCTGAGTTTGGAACCATCTAGTAGCCCTCAAGGTTCCCTCATGTAAACCCTGTGGAAGCTCTGTGGGATGCCCTGGAGTGAAACATCAGATTCATGGATCCTGGACCGACGTCTCGGACGGAGTTGTTGAGAATGCTGCAACCGGCGTGGGCTGCCTCGGTGGCGCAGTGGTTTAAGCGATGGCTTCTGATCATTCTTCCGAGATGCGTCGGGGTTCGAATCTCGGTGATTCATGGATGTTGTGTTCGTTTTACGGCACTGGCTGTCTCCCTTCCCTGGAACCAGTGCCCCTAAGTTAGGGACGGGTGACTGCTTATAGCCCACTGAGTTGCTCAAGGTAGTCGTTAAACCTCCAATAAAAAAAAATTAAAAAAAAAACCCGGCATGGTTGGCCTTACCTCCGGAAATCCTCCATCTGGTGGAGTCGATGCCTCGGCGAGTACAGGCTATTGTGTGTACGCTATTAGGTTGGTATCTGTTATGTTTTGTCCATTAAGTGTACACATTTTTGACGTCTGGGTAATTTCTTTTACAATTTTTTTTTCTAGAATATTTTTCCTCCCATGTACCAGGTTTACCGGTAATCATTTAAGAAGTATCGTCTAATTATTTCATGTGTGTCGTTATGATAACACAAATTTATTTCGTAAAATTGACTTCTTTTTTTGCGTACATTATTTTTCGTCATTTTCTTCTCTCAGTTTTTAATCTACTTAGTAGTACTATATTATCAGAGTACAAGAATCATTTCCAGAAATGAATTCCTATTTCATATAAAATTATTTACGCATATGAGCTGCGCAAATTTTAAAGTAGCTGAGAGTGCAGATGTTTAATGCGTGAAGAGGGCCTCATTTAAATGCCGGTCATTAGGTCAAGCTGTTGATCACGTGATGTCTGTTCATCGGTTGGGTTTGAATCAGTGAGTGGCCAAGTTACCCGCCGTCTGAGCGGAACCGTAACCGATTGAAGATTTTTGGAGCAACAACCGCGTACAGATTTCTTGTGTTTGTACTGCTTCGTGTCTTGACCGGTTTCACTCTTGGATGCGTTCAGTTGGCATTTCCACTCTCCCTTTAGAGTTTTCCTGTTCTTTTGACTTTCGTGTTAAAAAGAGCGTTTCATTTTTCTGCTCTGTGTGACGACCTTCGTGATAACATCTTCCTGTAGTCGCTGAACGATAAAAATTGATTTTCGTGAGGAAAAAGTTTCGTAATATTTTGTATAAAACAGCTTCACCGTATCTTTTCTCCAAATGAGACCAAAGCCAGCGTCACATTTTACATTTTGGTCCTTCCAGTTTTTAGCGTTCGTTTTAAATTAAATAATTTAATATTTTTATTGAAAAAACTTTTAGAAAACGATCGTTCACTCATGTAAATACATTTTCCGGAACAGTAGCGTAGGTTAACTAATAATGCAACACATTTTTTAAGATATTTATTTTGAAATATGAATTCAGTTATTTAAACGTTTTTTAGTACTTTTGTTCATATGAATTTATGCATTCAGTTTTCGATCAGGAATGCATAAATTACTCGGTGTGTGGGGAAGGGTCTGGATCAGTCAGACGAAAAATTTATCCACCAACAATTATCCGTAAGCTTAGCCATCTGTATATTTGTAATAGGAAAAAAGTTTTAACCGGATTTTGTGTAGTTTTACGACTGCTATGATACGCGTAGTTTTGAAGAAATAATCTAAAATTTTGCTACACCATGAACATCTGTTTCCAAGAAAATATAGTTGTAAAACGGACAGAAAAGAAATTGAAATCTTAGATCAGATTGCGCAAATTTGTCAGTGCTGCAGTCTTTGTTTTTCGCAAAGATGTATATAAAAAAATATCTACTCGGAATTTCTACCCTAGCAGCAAACCTTAAAAGTTCAATGTTTATCCGAGATTCCCGAAGATGTTTGTTGATAAAAACTTAATAGTTTTTGATTTGGTAGATGTGAATTAGTAAAAATATTACAGATTTCAGTTTATTCGTCTTACACACCGCGCGTCCTTATTAAATTTAAAATCGACGTACTCACCTTTAAAATCTGAGGAATATAAATCTTACTTAGAAGGGTACGAAGCACATGATGGCAATGCAGAAGTACATTTATTTGAGAATAGTTTTTCACAGATCAGTTTTTCTTCGTATCGATGTTAATACAGTTTTTCAATAAGTTTTATTTAGCATTTCTGCGTTTTTAACAGCCTCAAAGATATGCACATTCTTTGAACAAACGACTAAATCCTTCAATTTATGATTTATCACATGGAAATAAGTCTGTTATTTACACTCCTACTTTTAAGTAACATCAGTTCAATTGTAAATATCAATAAATCTTACTGAAGTCTGTTTTCGATTATATACCCGAACTCCTCTAAAAAAATTAATTTTTCCAGTTTAGATTAATAAGTGAGTTGATTTATCTTGCATGAGCGAGTCAGTAAATGCATACGAATAAGGTCGAAAATTGTTTTTAAGAATTACAGAAGGAACTCCCTTATAACTAACCCGGATTTAGCAAGATTTCTAATTTAACGAGTAAAACAAGTTTTGTTTGGTATATAATGTTAATTCAAAGCTAACACTAGAAGATCCCTGCTGCTTATGGAAAGTCTCTTTATTTACGAATATGATAAAAAGTGTTGCAACGAGGACCAACCCATCACGATCCCGACTCCATGGACAACATTATTTCGGCGAAGTCAAACCCAATAATAATACTCGCTAAGACTTTCTTTTGACTTGTTAATGTACGAGCCAATAACACTTGCAGTTGTATGATACTCAGTAACAACTCACGCGCTATTGACATCACGCGAATGTTTATAAAATACGTTACCCATTTTTTGAACTACTGTAATATAAACATAAAGTTTCTAATCTTTGTTGATCAGCTAATACCTGAAGATGAAACGCGGTGCCGCCCCGGTGGCGCAGTGGTCTAAGGCGCTGGCCTCTGATCATTCGTCCGTAAGGGGTCCGGGTTCGAATCCCAGTCTGGCATGGATGTTGTGTTTGTCTTACGGCACTGGCTCTCTCCCTTCCCTGGAACCAGTGACCCTAGATTAGGGACGGACGACTGCTTATAGCCCATTGAGTTGCTCACGGTGGTCGTTAAACCTCCAATAAAAAAATGAAACGCTTGGCGTTTTGAAAGATCTAGTAGTGTGTGAATGATCAAATAAAGATATTTATCTGGTTGCAGGTGGTTTTAAGATCTTTTTCGGATTTGAATATTTAGATTCAAAATCTTCATCGTGTATAGACGGTAAAATAAATATAACTAGGATCTCTGATGCACGAAATTAATTACTGTTGAATTATGCCGCTGACTTTTATATATCCTGCCTGATTGGTCGTTGTCACATACCATCAACAAACAATGGAACGGATAACTAAGCAGTTCTTTAAATGGAAACGTAAACTGATTACTGAGAACATACATTTGGCATTCCTCATAAACTACAGGGATGTGGACGTAATACCGAAGTTCCTTCAACTGCGTTGTCATCCTATATCAAAGAGGAACTCTGGGATTTTGAGGAAAGCAGAAACCAAAAGGCTCTGCACACAAATACGCAGTAAACGCTGTTTTATCAATTACCTGCAGCAAAGGACTTACGCAGCATACTTGGAGCTTGCTGACCAGGCACACCCTATAATTTTGGACCGAACGCTCATCACCTACGAGTCCACAATGAACATCCTTGCTGAGCGTATAACAGCCAGACATATTGAAAAACTAAGAATGCTGGTGGCAAATAAAATAGATTCAAAAGCTTATGACACAACGACGGTAAAAACCACAATTGATGATTTACCTTTCGTCAATTATAGTAATGTAATATTAAATGATACACAACAGAAAGCGCTAAAACGTGGACCAAAATTTGCTTACCCAACCCAATCCATCAATAAATTCCGAAACATTCCACAAATTGAAAATATCATCGTCCAGCTCCCAGAGGATGAACGTAACTACGTTCGGCATAATATAGCTAGGGCCATCAAAGATCTTGACACGCGGCATCTTTCTTCAGAGCAACAACATTACAGGAATGAAATTCCTGAACTGAAATTACTACATGATAATAAAGCCTTAGCTATTACTACAGCAGACAAAGCTCAAAAAATAGTCATCATGAACAAAAACGATTACGTAGGAAAAATGCTTAAAGCGATTCATAAAATCCCGCACACTATTCTAAATTCAGATCCAACAGCAGCTACCTTATCTGCAGTAGCTCAATTAAAGAATCATAGCTCTCTACCAAGTTCAATAAAGAATGCCATGTATACAGTCACTGGACCAAGAATACCTGAGTTATTTGGCAAGCTTAAAATACATAAAGATGGACACCCTCTCCGACCACTCGTTTCTGCGCACTCCAACCCAACGACACATCTAGAGAAGGCGTTAACGCAATTCCTATCCCCTCTAATCAGAGGTTCACAGTACTCAATCTCCAGTACTAACCAAGCCTTGGACTACATCAAATCATACAGATCTGGCAACCTACCTTTTCTAATGGTGTCATTAGACGTCATCTCATTATACCAGAACGTTCCAGTCACAGTGGTGCACTCTATTATTGAATCACGACTCAAAAATATGACAAACATTTCGGCACAAGAAACCAAATCAGTGCTCAATGCCCTTATACTGATCCAAAAGTGCACGTATTTCCGACACGAAGATATCACATATCGCCAAACAGAAGGAGCTCCAATGGGTTCCCCTTTATCATGTATCCTAGCCGAAATACTGATGCAAGAGCTGGAAAATGTTGTCTTGCTATTGGCACCACACAAACCAAACTTATATATTAGGTACATCGATGATATTTTAATTTTCTGGACACATGGACGAGATCTGTTAACACAGTTTGTTGATGCTTTTTCTTCACAATATCCATCCATCAGATTCACTACTGAGTATGAACAGGACCATAAGCTGCCGTATCTAGATTTTATGTTACAAAGTAATCAAGATACTCATAACATAACGTACTCTGTGTACCGAAAACCAACCTCCCAAACGATTATCATCCCAAGTAATTCAGCTCACCCCATGAACCATACTGTCCAGTTTTCAATTTTTGGTTAAAAGGGCGTTCTCACATTCATCAAGCATAGATACATGCAATAAAGAACTGGATCACATATTAAATATAGCCGAAAGAAATGGATACCCTAAAGAAACCATTTACCGTATAGTCAACAAACTACAACACTCCTCCAGCACAACTTTAAATCAGAACCACATTACCAAACAGGTTTGTCGGTACAATGGACTATATACCCGGCATAACAACAAGGCTTCTCAATGCTTGTAAAAGGAACCACATAAAATTTGGTGAACGCACCAAAAACATCTTTTCAATAGTCAAAAATGATAGACCCCATTGCAATACAACATCGACATGGCGTTTACCTTTATACCAATGAAGCCGAATGATGAGCATGAAGAAACAGCATATATAGGATCTACACTGCGAACCTTGCATACAAGACTCTCTGAACATAAGTATGCCGTTAAAATTCACTCTGAAGAATCTGCGTTATCTAGAACAGTAAACAAAGGAACGCACACCCCGGTATGGAATGAATCTAAAATATTGGCAACAACTAACACTAGAAGATCCCTGCTCCTTATGGAAAGTCTCTTTATTTACGAATATGATAAAAAGTGTTGCAACGAGGACCAACCCATCACGATCCCGACTCCATGGACAACATTATTTCGGCGAAGTCAAACCCAATAATAATACTCGTTAAGACTTTCTTTTGACTTGTTAATGTACGAGCCAGTAACATTTGCAGTTGTATGATACTCAGTAACAACTCACGCGCTATTGACATCACGCGAATGTTTATAAAATACGTTACCCATTTTTTGAACTACTGTAATATAAACATAAAGTTTCTAATCTTTGTTGATCAGCTAATACCTGAAGATGAAACGCTTGGTGTTTTGAAAGATCTAGCAGTGTGTGAATGATCAAATAAAGATATTTATCTGGTTGCAGGTGGTTTTAAGATCTTTTTCGGATTTGAATATTTAGATTCAAAATCTTCATCGTGTATAGACGGTAAAATAAATATAACTAAGAATTTGATCGTTTTTAACGAACAAAATTTAATGAAGTTGAAATTTTATTTAGCAAGGGAGAGAAAAGCTAAGATGGCCCATTCTTACAAACACAGTAATAAAATTTAACGAAAATTCCATATTTAACGATCCAGAGAAAATCTGCTCTCAACTGTCCTGGAATGGAGGAATAAAAATGGTGGCATACAGGACGAAATTGCAACAACGCAGGGGAACATTTGTGTGTTAGTGGAATAATGTTGATAGAAAAGCAATGGGAAGGCAGTGCCTCAAATTCTCTACAGTAGAGTTTTGCAAGAGATTCTATCGGCTTCTTAATTCAAAAATCCTTGGGAGTATGGCGTCAGCAGAGTTGAAAAAAGGCGACCTACTTCTAGGTTAAAAAACGATGAGTGGTGTTCACGCAAATGTAAACGGGTTTCTAGGCGACAATTGCAGAGAGAATCAGGGGGAGTAATGGAATGGGAGATGTTCCCAGAGGGGAAACGGGAGACACAAATTCCTGGAACTGTGTCCGTCGCTCCTTTCACCCTCCAAGTGAATGTTGCATTGGGAAGATCGGTACTGCTTTTGTTTCATGTTCACTGACCGGAAAATAAAGGAAAGGGTTAATTTGATAGATTAAATTACGTCACGAGTGTAGGTTAGCTCAAAATCAGATTTTTTGGGGATCGATGATCCTTTTTCTTCCAGGACTTTGTATGTAATATTTGTTCTCTTTTCTAGAACCAAGTTGCCTCTTAATCTTGTCAATCTTGTGCCAACAACTGCGGTTATACAGGAAGACCATTTAATTATTGTTTTTTACTCTTTCTATTTTTTTGTAGATGTAAAACAGTGAAATCATTATATCTTTGACAAAACCTTCTTCAAAACCTTAATACGCTGATTCTTCTTGTCCTCTGTGAAAGTGTGAGACACCCATGACCCCAATTTCTGGACCTTTCCCATACGTTCCAGGCGTCGCATTGCGGTGGCCTGATATTTGGACAACAATTCATGTGTGTTTGACCCGGGTCCTAGTGGACGAGATGGTTCAAACGATCCTCATAAAATGCGATGGACGACCTGAGCATGAGAGTCGTTGAGGTCACAATTGCCACCTCGGAACCGCTCAAACCATTCGCGGGCTGTCCTCTGAGCACTTGCATCCTCCCCATCCACAGCACAAATTTGTCGAAGTAGCCTCGGCGGCTGAGGATCCCTTGTTAAGCTCGTAGAGGAGCAGAAGTCTGAAATGTTCATCCCTCTCTCTACTTGACACTCCATACTTCCGGACCAAAAAACCATTAGCCACAATCACACAACGCAATATGATTTAGATACACGATATTACTGGCTACATTTTGATATACAACTGGCCATTTGCACTGTCACTACTGTGACCTGGGGAAACACTCGTGAAATAAAACGGCATGAACTTATACATCAACCCAATATATTGCGATAGAAGAATTAATATTCGCGCTTGTCATTTTGTTAAACGTTCGAAAATGAATTTGAGATAACAAATATATATTGAAATTTGTTAGATTTACTCCCATGATCTGTTAGGGAACAATTACTGTTCCTGAAGAACAAATAGCTTCTTATCAAAAATGAAATGAGGCCGTTGTACTGTCTGCCAGGTAGTTAAACAGATAGCTTCTCCTACCAAGGCACCCTGCCGAGCTTAATACCGTGCGGATCCTCAGCTCTGGATGATACCTTTGTTTTACGGTTCATTTCCTTTCATGGAGCTTATTAGCTGTAATTGGACTAGTGCTTTTCCTCAGTTTCCAAAACTGAGATCAGTGGAGCAGCCTCTCAGAAAGCGTTTGTGACTGATTTAAGTGTCGACACCACCGTAATATTTTTATTTATTTATCTACGATCCTGTGATTGACATTCATTAGCCCAAAACAAGATAACTAACATAAGGGAAGCCACGAAAATAAACAGTTCAGTTTTCATTGAATCCCTTCTGTGCCGTAAAACTGTGTACTCACTATTTCGCATGTTCCTTGCGCCCTTCAGTGATCACACAAGTCAGAAAACAAAGGAAAGGAAAGTGGCCTTTTAAAGCTGCTCTTTTAGTGATATGGTGCTCGTAACACAGAAGAGACCTGAACAAACTGCACAGAAGTTGCAAATGCTGATTTTTTTCCATTCGCCTCTTCAGCTAAAATTTCGGTAAAAGCATTTGGAACAATTTAATTGTACAGCGGTGGCTGCCTCTCAATTTTAAAGGATGTAAAGTCCAGGCAGGCTTGTAGGTTTACCAACAAATGAAGATTTTATGACTCTTAGTACTCTCCCAGTTGTGTGCGTAGTGATTTTACATATTCTTTTGTTTATTTCTTAATTGTACCTTTAAAATTGTCTCTGCTTCGAAACCTTTCGCGCATTTCTTTTAAATGTGTCATTACCATTCCTTCCAACTCTATCAGTGTGACATCTCTTCTGTTTTATCATTTCTTCGTGTTACTGGTGTTTTACGTTTTGTGTAGTGTGTTGTTGATTTACAACTTTTATCCTATTCTCGTTCTGTTTTATGTCATTGTTCACTTTTTAACCATGTTATACCATAGTCACCATATTTCGTTATTGTGTTAATCGTTGTACCGGTGCTTTTTGTTTTTGTTTTTTAATGTCCCATCGGCCTTTTACACCGTTTCTTGTTACCATTTTATACCTTTTTTGTTATGTTTCGATTTGTTGTTTATTTCTATTTTATTACTCTGACGTGACGCTCTTTGGCCCTTTCACGCCCTTGCGCTATTACAATCACACCAACCAACCTTCCAACTCTGCCCACTTCCACGGCTGAGAGCACTGTTACTTTTGTTCATACAAAGTACTCAGCTCTTAAGATCCTTTGATCCACAGTTTTCCCTCCCCTTGATTAGGTGTATAAACAAGTTCGGATTGACTAACTTTCGGAATTGCGTGAATCTTTGAACTGCCCGATTACTGAGAACTTGTTCACTTTTCGAGTAACCGTTGTCGGTAAATTACGATAAAGGACGCATAGCGACTGAAAAATTGTATTCCGGCACTGCTGAGATCGAACCCCAGAACTGTCGATAACTAGTCGGACACTCGACTAGTTATCGAGAGTTCTGGGGTTCGATCCCAGCGGTGCCGGAATACAATTTTTCAGTCGCTATGCGTTGTTTAAAAAATAACGTGGAAAGAGCGATGACATCGTCCATTTACATTATCTCCACGTATTTGATATATATTAACCATTTCTATCGCCCTTTGAATTTATCAGCTACAATTAAATAGCTGTTGTGTTAAATGCCACCAGATGACGCCATCTCAGTTGCTGAGACCATCAATACGTATTCGTGTAGTCAGATGCTGTCTGATATACCACGCATGGCGCTGAGAATTGTTGGCGCTGTAGCGTGAATTCGAACGCACTCGACTAGTTATCGAGAGTTCTGGGGTTCGATCCCAGCGGTGCCGGAATACAATTTTTCAGTCGCTATGCGTTGTTTAAAAAATAACGTGGAAAGAGCGATGACATCGTCCCTTTACAATTATCTCCACGTATTTGATATATATTACGATAAAGGATTTATTAGTGATCTCCCGAATATGTAGTGATTAAATTAAATCTCATCTGTTTGTGAAGCTAATACGAGATTTAAGTATCTCGTGGGATTGTTGTTAAACAGATTCACCCCAGAACTAATAATATGAAAATATAACACTCAGCTCCTGTCACTTTTCACCACCTCTATTAAATTTACCTCACCTTTCCAGAGTTTTGAATAAATTAGCAAAGGTATCCTGCCTATTGTGCAAATCCGTAACCGGTAATGTGTGCTTAAAAGTTTGCAGCGCATCAGCGTATTGTTTAGTTTTATTTCAAAGATCGCAGAATTCAACTGAAGAGCATGGATGTTGTGTTTGTCTTAACAGCCTTGGCTTTCTCCATTACCTGGAACCAGTGGCCCTAAATTAGTGATAGACAACTGCTTATAGCCCGTTGAGTTGCTCATGGTGGTTGATAAAATCTCAAGAATATCTGTACTTCTGAAAACTAGTTTATGTTGGCTTCTCACCGCACACGCGTTCGCCTGTGCGGTGAGAAACCAACATACACTGAAATAATGGTTCATAACAGTTTTGACGACAACTGTCAAGTTGTGCGCGTTGGCTGATACTTCTGGCTTTTCGTCAGAAATGGGTTCAGGTCTCTGATAAGACATAGATTGTGTGTTTTGTCCTGCAGCGCCGACTTTTTTCCATTTTCCGGAACCAGTGACCCAAATTTTGGGACGGGCGATTGCTTTATATAACTCCTAGATGCTCACAGAGAGAGTAATTAAACTTTGAAAAGAACACGGATGCTGTGGAAGTGACTACCATGGGGTTTGTTTCATTTTTAGATTTTCAGACATGGAAAAATATTTGGTGAGATTCCGGGAGGGAGCTAAATATATTTTGACTTGGCCTTTTTTTTTTTTTTTAAGAGTTTTCCATCATGGGTTTATTGTGAAGTAATTACACACATAAAATAAATCTTTGTTTCTTGTAGGGCGAAGTTCATAATTTGACATATTAAATACGCTTTCAAATTGTTTAAAAGTTAAGTCTGTCACCTCTGTAATCTCCCAAAGAAATTGTGTGATTGATAAGCATCAGAACATTTTTTTTCGTTTCTGAGTTTATGGCCCCAGTGAACAATCTAAGGTATAAGTAATCGTCAATCTCCCATTTACAGCCCCTGATTCTACGGAAAGACAAGAACTAGCCCCTTAAGGGCAAGAGCACCACATTCATGACTTGCTCCGGAATTCGAATCCAATTCCGGCGATACAAAAATGCCTTAGTCTACACCACTCTTACCATTGGATAACCGCAGACTTCCTACGCCGTTGTTCTTTTTACACGTAAGGAAGACACTTATTTTTATGGCATGTACACGACATGTGCGCCACTTCTGTGCTACGTCTAATATACCCCCCTTTCCGGAGAAAGGGATGGGACGGAATCATAGGTTTCCCGGTCACCCGGCAAACCTCGCTTGAAGTAGCTCACTGTAGAAGAAGGAATTATGGCTAATTTCTAACGATGTGTGGAAGGAACATCACATTTTTCGAAGCGAGGGAAGGATTCTCATTAATTCCAGACGATGAACATCACACAGTTTTCGAAAAACCTAACTGCCAGCAGATCCATTTTTTACGTTCGGGCGCCAATGTGAAAACATAAATTTGCCGGTGGTGAGACTAGAACCCAAATCCTTTTGTTCTGGAGCCGAATACTTTCCCAATTAAGCCACGCTGGCAAGGGCCTACCATTGCTATTTGCCGTCTTGGCATGTACGGCACCTCTATAATACGTCACGCTTGTTAGATATGAAATTTCATTTAATTTGGTACTTTGCTTTGTTAAAAGTGAAAATTTTCGCTTCTTTTCCTTGTTAAATCCGTAAATGTCATTACATTTTATTCGTTCAAAATAATAAAATTACTGATGTAGTGAAAATCCTCCAAATACGTGGCTTCAGTAAATATATAAATACATCGCTCTTTCTACGTTCCAGGTGCTAGGTGTTACTGTGTGTTTCTGGAACGTGGAAAAGAGCGATGTATTTATTTATTTATTTACTGATGTAGTTCTAGCTAATTATTATACTGTATTGACCGCATACTTTAATACGTGGACTAACTACATTGTATTTTTTGATCATATACTATAAAAACAATCATCATATAGTTCTGTTTCACACATTATATTGTCATAGTTAACGACGGAGGCCTGTAGCTGCTTAGCTTATTTTTAGGTATCACATGGTTCTACACTGCTGGCCACCCAAAATGCAACACCAAGAAGGACACGAGATATCAAAGCCAGATTTACTGGACACATAACAACACATACAAAGATGAAACGATTGAGCTTACAGGCCCGTGCGACTTGCGGAACACGCAGACATCAATAGTTCGTGTGGCCCCCATGACTGGCAATAACGGCCGCTACACACCGCGGCATCTAACGAAAGAGGCTTTGGATGTGGGCTTGGGGTATGTCGGACCAGGCTGCTTCCACACGTTGCCATAGTTCATCAGGCGTAACCGCGGGTGGTGTTTGCTGAGCCACTTGGTTGCCGATCAGCGACCACACGTATTCGATGGGCGACATATCTGGAGAACAGGCAAGCCCGTGACACCTGGTGGGCCGTGAAGAATTGTTGCACGATGTGTACCACGTGCGGGCGCGCATTGTCTTGTTGAAACGTGGCCGCTAGCAGGTCCTGCAGGTAAGGGAGGATTACAAGTTCCAAAACGTCGGAGATGTAGCGGCGGCTGTTGAGTGTGCCGGCGACGCGTACCAGAGGGGTGCGGGTGTCATATCCAATTGCGCCCCAAACCATAACGCCAGGCGACGGACCGATATGGCGATGCATAATGCAGGCGTCATACAGTCTCTCGCCGTGGTGCCTCCACATGCGGATCCGACCATCGTGGTGTTGTAGGCAGAAGCGGGATTCGTCGGAGAAGACAATGTCGTGCCATTCCGTAGCCCAAGTGCGGCGTTCAACGGCCCACTGTCGCCGCACTCGCTGGTGGTGTAACGTCAATGGTAATCGGAGCAATGAGCGACATGCAACAAGTCCCCATTCCTGCAGACGACGTCGAACGGTACGTGCTGACACAGATTGTTGCGCAACATACCTTAGTTCCTGCGCTAACGTTCGTCATGTGGCGGTGCGAGCCGTCAACGCCCGCCGCACAATATGCTGGTTCTCTCGTTCGGTGGTGTGCCGCGGCTGCGGCAATCGCTCACGTCGGTCCGTCCGTCCGTCCCTCCTGCACCCACCGAATCCATACTCGCCTCAATGTGGCTGTATGTCGTCTCGGTACGATAAACCGCTGTCGCGATAAGCCACTATTCTTCCTCTGTCGAACTCCGAAAAATGCCGCCCCGGTGGCGCAGTGGTCTAAGGCGTTGGCCTCTGATCATTCGTCGGAAGGGGTCCGGGTTCGAATCCCGGTGAGGCATGGATGTTGTGTTTGTCTTACGGCACTGGCTCTCTCCCTTCCCTGGAACCAGTGACTCTAAATTAGGGACGGGCGACTGCTTATAGCCCATTGAGTTGCTCACGGTGGTCGTTAAATCTCAAAAAAAAAAAAAAAACTCCGAAACGTGCTGGAATGACTGCCGTATTCTGCGACGAGGCATCAGGAAGCTTCCCACGCACAGGTCCGTCAGCACAAAACACTTCCACTACTTACACCCCGCCTTCTGTTCACCATTTTTTATAGTACTTCTCGGTGGCGGGCCGGGCGCACATAATTTGCATATGCCCTGCAACGCTAATCGTTTGCATGTCCTCTCGCGGGCGACGCATGCTGCGAATTTCAGGCCAATCGGATGCTTCCTTCTTGGTGTTGCGTTTTGGGTGGCCAGCAGTGTATTTAGTAAATCGAAGCTTTTAATTTATTTTATGGCTATGTGATGCCAAAAAAAATAAATAAATAAATAAGCCAAGCAGCTACAAGCCTCCGTCGTTAATTATGACAATATGACGTGTGAAACAGAAATATGATTGTTTTTATAACATGTCATCAAAAAATGCAATGATAAAATTAGGTTTGGATTAACAGTACAGCAAACAAACGTTTGTTTTGCTCGTTGAATCCGAAATCTTGCTAAATACGGGCTCGTTATAAGCGGGTTCTACTGTATTTCTACTTGGAGAGCACAAAAAATTTTGGATACTATTTGGTTCAGGTACGTGTGTCGCTTTAAAGAGTTAAACCCCATTATCATTTCTGAAAATTCCCATGCCAATATTTTCGTTTAGAAATTTTATGATAGATTAAGTTCCGGATTGTCATGAGATCGTTCTTCTTTTAAGGAGGAGGAAGAGGAGCATTGATTTACCAATGTAACTGTTTAGTTCCGCAAGAACCGCTTCGGTGGCGCAGTGGTCTAAGCGATGGCTTCTGATCATTCGTCCGCGATGGGGTCCGGGTTCGAATCTCGGTGAGGCATGGGTGTTGTTTGTCTTACGTCACTGGCCCTAAATTAATAACGTGCGACTACTTAGAGCCCATCGAGTTGCTCACGGTGGTCGTTAAACCTCCAACCAAAGAAAAAAAAAAAGTTCCGTAAGTCGGCTAATCAAACGTTACCTTTGCCACTACATCTCAGGCGCTGTGCGCTAGCAATTGCAATCCTTCCGTAGCAACTTCCAGTTGAATGATCATAAAGTGGTTACAGTTTGTCATCTGGAACGCAGATTTCGAGCTTTAGGGTGTTTTCTATCATACAAGAGAGGAAGCGTGTGGGTGTTTAGTATAGTTCAGTAACAAAATCAAACGCTTATTATGAAAAATATTTTTTTTTTACTTTTCCACATTGTGAGGCAATGAGACATTGCAGCCCTACTCGTGCATGAATTCTTGTTTGCTTTCTGCAAAGCTTAAAGGGCCAAGAAGATCACTCTAAAGTTAATTCGTGGTTGAAGTATATAGGAATAAATTGCCGCGTCTTTTGAAATAAAAGTACGTATATAAAAAAAAAGTAAGTATATTTAAGTATATAGAAATAAATGGCATCGTCTTTCGAAATACAGGTAAGTGCTTATGTTTTAGCTATGTCAGTACTTCCTTCTGTCTGTAGTCACCATATGTCTGCACGTTACGATCCGATTGGAAAAAATCTTTTTGCACTGGAAAGCTTTAACTGCAAGAACGAACTGTACATTTTGGACCTTTTAAAATGCATGTATTTGCCTGTAGCAGGCGCAATCCAAATGCCAGTGAATTCAAAATAATTTTGTTATGCATTTACTTTTAAAAGCATAACAAAATAATTTTGTTATGCTTCTAAAAGTCCATTTGGAAATGCTTCTTCTTTAGAGTCCTTTTACCATGACTGTTTTTCTTTTTTCTTTTTCAAGTAACGCACAGTTTTTTACTTAGGAGCATTAATGCAAATTATATTTTTTTCCGATCCGAAAAATTCCTTTTGCGTCAGATAGGCATTACAATGAAGAATATTTGGCATGTAATTTAAATTTTCCATAATGTCGAATATTTCTGATAGGCAGCATCAGATAATTTTAGTTCGCAATATAATTATATTACCATCGTATCTACACTTTAAAATACCAGATAGTAAAAAAATATTTTTTTCTGGTCATATGCCACACTCTTCTAGAAACAATTTAAGCGTACTTCCTTCTCAGAATGGTAAACAGTTTTCCAACAAATGAAAGCGTTTATGCGTATTTTAGTTTTCTCCATCTAAACATCCGATTTTAAAAATTCCTCTTGCTTCTTATTGAATATTTCCCGTATATTTACTGAGTTCCGTAATTCAGTTTCTCCTCTAGGAAGCTTAAGTGCACATCTGTTTTCAGCATATTTGCAGGATTATCTCAGTCTACAAATCCGATTAGAAATGTTTTGATCAGTTACCGCTTATTATTAGGCGTACAAACAAGTTTTAAAACGTTTTTTGTGTGACGTATACCACTAATTTACATATCCGATATTCGCCCGCGTCGTCATGTGACCGAACTAGTCCAGAGTATAAAATGTGACACAGCGTTTGCCCAACAGTCAAACGCACTTGCACATCGGTAGGTGAAAGATGGTGAGCGATGCTGCATTTTTTCGATACTGCATTTTTTCGACACTGCATTCGTCACGAATTTCATCAAGCAAAGGTGCTGCAAAAGCATGTGCATCGATCTGTTCTGGGGGAGAATATTGTATCGAAAAGCGCTTGTGAGTTTTGGTTAGAAGGTTTAAAGCAGGCGATTTTGATGTTAGTGATCGAGAACGTACCGGCGCCCCGCTGAAGGTTACACATGAGGAACTGCAAGTATTGCTGGATGAAGATTCGTCTCAAACACAAAACGAACTAGCTGAACAACTGGGGGTAACTCAACAAACCATTTCCAATCATTTACGCGCAATGGGAAAAATTCAGAAGGAAAGAAAATGGGTACCACATGACCTGAGCCAGAGTAACAAAAATGAGCGTGTCATGAAGTGTTTGAAACTGTTGAATAAACAACACAAACTCTTTCATGTGGAAAATCGTTACGGGCGATAAAAAGTGGATATGGTACGGCAATCCCAAATGCAAAAAAAAAAAACACTAGGTAGACCCCAGTGAAGAAACGACTTCGACACCGAAACGCAATTTTCACTCCAAGAAAGTTCTGCTGTGCATCTGGTGGGATGTGAAGGGTGTGCTCTATTATGAACTATTGGAACAAGGTAAAACTGTTACTGCTGATCTCTACAAGCAAAAATTGATGCGATTGAACCAGGAAATCTGTAGGAAACGTCCATTCACATGCAAAGAATTGCGTCCCTGAAATTACTGCATGACAAGGCTAAGCCGCATGTAGCGAAATCGGTCAAGGAAACGTTATTGACACTTGACTGGGACGTTTTGGAGCACCCGGAGTATAGTCCCGACGTAGCCTCTTCAGATTATCATTTGTTCCGATCGATACAACATGGTTTGTCTGCTGTACCGTTCCGGACATGTGACGAAGTACAAAAATGGGTTGACGACTGCATCGCGTCACACGACGAAGTATTCTTCATGGTTGGAATCCTTCAGCTGCCCGACCGATGGCGGAAGGTGGTAGATAATGACGGCGCATTTTTGATTCGTAAAGGTATTGTTTTTTTGTTTTTTTCTCTCTCAAATTACATGTTGCGTTATCTTAAAACGCTTTAAAACTTATTTTTATACCTATTACATAAAACCTTGCTATGCATATTTCCTGGCTTAATATAAAAGTTTCCCACTAGAAACATGAATGTACATCCCCGCCCCCTCCCCCATATCCCTTCTAGAAGTCCGATTCAAAGGTTTTCTTAGTATACCATTCACTGGGGGAAACAGCCGTACATTTTTTATATATAATGCGTAGTTCAGGCACTAGGTGGAGTGAGCGTCTTTCTGCAAGCAACTGTATGACTGCTTTTAAAAACCCGACTGAGACAATTTTCTTACTATGGCATTCACCATAATGAAGATTGCGAAAATTATTCATTTATACCTGTGCTCGTTCTGAAAGTCGGTATTTTAAAAAAAAAATTCCCATAGCTTAGCTCCCACTATGAAGAATATCTTGTATAGTTTTATGCTTTCCTATGATGCACAGTTCTGCCACTAGGAGTGTCAATGTATATTCCTATTTCCAAGATTATCTCTACTTATAAAATGGCGATTGAAGAAAAAAATGCTTTCGTGGTTGGATTCTCTTCTCTGTGAAACATTTTGCGCTCATTTTCTTCAAAGAACGCAGTTTCCTCACTAGGACACGAAAAGTTACATTAATTTTACTTTCATATCTCTGTAAATCTTAGCTCTCAATTTTTTATTTTTTTTTTTATTTAGATTTTGTCCTCGATGTGGAACATTTTGCTTACAGTTTGGGCTTCTTCATATATCAAATTTCTGCTGCTATAGTGTCTGGACAAAACATTAGCCACCCCTGTCAGAACATACCTAATAACGGGTGACGGCCTCTTGCCTTGATAACAGCATGAATCCGTTGTTTTAGAGACTCCACGAGGTTGTGGATGTATTGAACATCGATTTGCAGCCACTCGTGCGTTAACTGGTCCCGAAGTTCCGCCAGAGTACGTGGAAGTCTTATTACAGCGTTTTACCTTCTGTTCCAAATGATCCCACAGATTTTCAGTAGGATTTAAATTTGGGGATTTGGCGGGCCAGTCGAGGTGTGTTGCTGATTGTTCGTCGTGGCACTCAGACACATTTTAGACCTGTGCATACGGCAATTGTCGTCTGGGAAGACAGGAGTGGCAATATGATGCTGCTCCTGGAGATGTAGGGCAAAGGGCAACACTTCGTCATTCAGAACCCGGAGGTTCGCATGCTGGTTCAAATTCATCGTCACTGCAACGAAAAGGCCCATTTCGTGGTACGAAAAATATCCCCAAAACATGACAGAACCCCCTCAGGCTTGAAGATCTTCGACACAATCAAGATTAAAGGCTTCATTGGGCCTGTGATGCACTCGTCGCCTCCCATCATTGGAGTTCAAACAAAAACGAGATTCGTCAGACCAAATAATTCGTTTCTAATCCTCCACAGTAAAGTTTTGGTGCCTCTGAGACAGTTGATAACGTGAGACTTTGTGACTGGCTGTTGAAAAGAGGCTTCTTCCGTGGTACTCTGCTCCAGATGTCCATCGCATGAAGTTCTCGTCGCAATGTCCTTTCGGAAATTGGTTGGAGTGGACTTTCATTGACTGTTTGGAGCAACTGTTGCTTGGTTTGAAACCGATTTGCAGTTACTAAGCGTGAAACATGGCGGCGGTCCCTGTTGGTGAGAATTGTTTTCCGGCCATAGTTATGCCGCCGATTTTCAGTTGACTGCGAACTACACCACTGTTTGTAGACCCACTGGACAGTACGCTTCGACACACCAACAAATTATGCGACTTCGTGGAGCCACCGTGTTTGTGCACGGCCAAACACGATGGCTCCTTTTTGCCACTCAGTAACTTCTGTCTCAAGACGCATATTGCAGCCTAAATACCAAGATTCTTTAACACACAAGGTTATGCCCGTAAGGAGGAATGATGACGTCACCGTCTTACAAAGACCCCGGACGTGATGTGGCCTTCGAGCAGATGTCGAAGCATTCGCAAATGTCATTTGACTCTTGTTCAAAGCGCGCTGTGTTTTCTTGTTTCTTGAATAATTTAGTGTACATGTACCATAAATAGAATAGTTTGGTTTGTTTGCAAATAGTTTGTTTTTTCGTGATGCCTTCAAGTTCCTGCGCTGTTGCAGATTGCAAAAATAACTACAGAAATACTAAAGGATCGCCGATCACATACCATAGGTTTCCGAAAGTGACTGAGCTCTGCAAGTTATGGAAATCGCGCTGCAAACGAAGTGATGCTTTTATAATCCAGAATGCTACTGTTTGCTCCAAACATTTTGCGGAAGAAGACTATGAAAGGGTTATGCAAAATGAATTATTGGGGTTGCCGCAGAAAAAGAAATTGCGCAAAGATGCTGTTCCAACTTGTTTATTTACAGCATTCTGCATAAGAAATCTTTTTATTTTTTTCTGAGACCATGCTGATACTTAGTGATAATCAAATTCTAAGACAAATTATAAATTCATTTATTACAGAGCTAAATTTATGAAGTGTTTACGCTAACGCATTGCTTCTAGCAACAAACTGCCTGCGTGTCAGCAGGCAGCGCACAGCTCTCGTGTTTTTTTGTTTTTTATTGAAGGTTTAACGACCACCGTGAGCAACTCAATGGGCTATAAGCAGTCGCCCGTCCCTAATTGAGGGTCACTGGTTCCAGGGAAGGGAGAGAGAGCCAGTGCCGTAAGACAAACACAACATCCATGCCTCACGTTATTCGAACCCGCACCCCTTTCGGACGAATGATCAGAGGCCATCGCTTAGACTACTGCAGCATCGGGGTGGCCTCTCGTGTTCGCTTGTAAGACCGGTGACGTCAGACGGAATGCTCTGCAGGAAAGCTCTTCCCGTACTCCCGTATGAGCAAACCTAATAGTCTACTAACCTTGCCTAAATACAACCCACACATTGCTCTTCACCACTGCACAAGACAGAAATTATCAGTGCTATTTATCTCTTGCCAATGCTATCACCGCGACCTCTGTGCAACCAGTAACTTCCTCCTGTCATTTCTGTTAGGGGTGACTAATATTTTGTCCCGTGTGCTTAGATTCAAAGCGTTTTTTTTTTTTTTTTTTGAAGAATACTGCTCACAATGTATTTTAAATAATGCATAA
The DNA here is from genome assembly GCA_039090855.1 of Macrothele yani. Taxonomy (NCBI): domain Eukaryota; kingdom Metazoa; phylum Arthropoda; class Arachnida; order Araneae; family Macrothelidae; genus Macrothele; species Macrothele yani. The sequence goes on from CM077028.1 coordinate 145,999,730, forward strand.
AGTCGGTCGAGTTGGTTCCGGGTTCGAATCCCGGAGGAAGCATGGTTGGTGTGTTTGTCCTATGGCTCTGGCTTTGTCTTTTTCCTGGAACCAGTTGCCGCAAATTAGGGACGGGCGACTGCTTATAGCCCAAGAGCTTTTCAGGTGATCGTTAAACCACAAATAAAGCACCGTTCTTCGGATATAGGAAAGATAATACATTTCCCTTTTTTCTAATTTCGCCATTTTCCAAATACACTGACGGAAAAAAAATCCCAACACCACGAAAAAAATAGTTGTAGAGGAATGAAATGGCGGCAGTACATTTGTATAGGTAACATATTTAATCGATTCAGGTTTCAAGATCACAGCTTATTGTAAGCGCGAGAAGAGCCATTTTAAATGTGAAATGCTGGTACATTAATAACCGGTGTAACCGCCACAATGTTGAATGCAAGCACGCAAACGTTCATGCATTGTGTCGTACAGGTGCTGGATGTCAGTTTGTGGGATGGAGTTCCATGCCTGTTGCACTTGGTCGGTCAATACAGGGACGGTTAATGATGGTTGGGGGTGACGCTGGAGTTGTTGTCCAATGATGTCCCATACGTGCTCGATTGGAGAAAGATCTGGTGATCTAGCAGGCCACGGCAACATGTCTACACTCTGTAGAGCATGTTGGGTCACAACAGCGGTATGCGGGCGAGCGTTATCCTTTTGGAAAACACTCCCTGGAATGCCGTTCATGAATGGCAGCACAACAGGTTGAATCACCAGACCGACGTACAACTGTGCCGTCAGGGTGCGTGGGATAACCACGAGAGTGCTCCTACTGTCATAGAAAATTGCTCCCTAGACCATAACTCCAGGTGTAGGTCCAGTGTGTCTCGGCCGCAGACAGGTTGATTGCAGGCGCTCACCTGGCCTCCTTCTAACCAACACACGGCCATCACTGGCACCCAGGCAGAACCGGCTTTCATCAGAAAACACAACAGATCTCCACTCCGTCCTCCAATGAGCTCTAGCTTGACACCACTGACGTCGCAAACGGCAGTGGTTTGGAGTAAGTGGAATGCACGCTACAGGGCGTCTGGCTCGGAGCTGTCCTTCAAGTAACCGATTTGTAACAGTTCGTTGTGTCACTGTGGTGGCAACTGCAGCTCGCATTGTTGCCGCAGACGTGGTACGATGCGCCACGGCCATACGCCGTACACGGCGGTTTTCCCTCTCAGTAGTGCCACGTGGCCGGCCGGACCTTCCCTTGACCACCGCTGCTAACAATCGTACACAGTGGCTACATTCCTGCCAAGTCGTTCTGCAATATTGCGGAAAGAAAATCCACCTTGTCGTAGCCCTATTACACGACCTCGTTCAAACTCCGTGAGCTGTTGATAATGGCTTCTTCGTCTTCTTTAAGGCATTCTTGACTAACATCAACACCCTACGTCGAATCTCAACGATAACTAACGCTCGCGAACGTTACAGCGCGTATTTACAGCAAACCTGCTTTGCATGTTCCGAGGGGCGCTACCAGCGCCACACGTATGCTCCGAGCGCGAAATTTGCATAGACGTCATCTTACAGATGTACTCTCACCGCCTACCAACTGTCGTTTATCTAACACAACCCCTTCTTGGTGTTGGGATTTTTTTTAGTCAGTGTATTTGACTTAAAAAATCATTTTGTCTCAAGAAGGTTCAAGAGACACTCATTAGACCCGAAATTCGGTGACATCGTTTTGTCTGCGAGTGTGATGGAATTTCAGTTTCCTATCATACGTACTTTTACAGACAGTTGAAGTTGTGTAATATTGATGTAGCCGTGTAACACCACCACAGGAGAAACGAACTTCCGATGATGTAATGATTACATTAAGGATAAATGCCTAGGCTGAATCTTAATTACATCCTCATAGCGTCTGATGTCATCCTGTTCGGGCGATTGTGATTAGGATATTGGGTTTACTGGTATTAAGATGTACAATGGCAAGATATAAATCCCTTGTGGGTAATGTGATGCGGTTTTCATCGGGAATGCAGTCGAATCAGCTATTCCTTTAAAGTATCATGCGGAAATACATCTGCATCGGAAAATTATGGAAATACATATGAATTTAAGGACGCCTGTAGCAGTTGCTCTTATAAAACTTAATGTGTCATTCGTTTGTATTCTATCCAGAGTCAGTACTGAGAAAGTTACATACGCAAATGAATTTTCTGCTTAATGCGATGTGTTCACAATCTCGCAGAACCATTTTTAGCACGTCTTTTGTAAAAACAGATCGTGCTTATGTTATCGGTTTGTCCGTCAGTCCGTCTGTCTGTACCCACGATATCTCTGGAACTATTGGTCCGATTTGAAAAATTCTTTTTGCATTGGAAAGCTTGAAATATGCGAATGATGATCCTTTATTTCATTTTTTTTACGATGTACAATTTCGCCGCTAGGGGGCGTAAATGCAGATGTCGAATTCAAAAATACGTTTTATTCCACATATTTGCTTCTAAACATCCGATCGAAAAAATTATTCTATCTTTCGATTCCATTTATGTCGAAGAGTATTTTAGATATAGTTACTTTTTTAAAATTACGCATAGATTTTTCGCTAGGGGGCGTAAATGCAGATGTCGAATTCAAAAATACGTTTTATTCCACATATTTGCTTCTAAACATCCGATTGAAAAAATTATTTTATCTTTCGATTCCATTTATGTCGAAGAGTATTTTAGTTATAGTTACTTCTTCAAATTACGCATAGATTTTCCGCTAAGAAGCGTGAAAGTAAATTACATTTTTCCCGATAACTCTGCTTCTAAAACTCCGATTTGAAAAAAAAATTCTTCAGCGGATACACCTCCTGATGGAAAATCTTTTGCATATAATTTAAAATTTTTGATGAAGAATACTTTAGCCACCAGGGGGCGTAAGTGTTAATTTTTGCTTCTAATGTATTTGCCATAAAATCTGAGCTTCTAAAATATCGATTGAAAAAAAATTCTTTCGTCGACTGACCCCACTCACATCGATAAACATTTTCGGAATATTTTCGCCTTAAATATTCCACAGTTTCTCCGCCAGGGGGCGTAGATGTATATCTTGTTTTTGTCAATATCTACTTCTAGGAGTCCGATTTGAAAAATTCCTTCTTTGTTGGATAGTATTTCCAGTGTGATATGTTTTTCATATAATTTCAAAATTTTCAAGTAATTCTTAATTTCCGCTTCTGATCTACTTGCAGCAAAATATGAGCTTCTAAATTCTCGATTGAAAAAATTCGTCGTTTGTAGACCTTTTAGTACTCATGTCGACAAACCTTTAGAAACATTTTCTTAAAATAATGCATGGTTTCTACGCCAGGGGGCGTAGATGTATATCTTATTTTTGTCAATCTGTACTTCTAGGTGTCCGATTTGAAAAATTCCTTCTGTTAAAAAGTGATTCCAGTGTGACATGTTATAATTTCAAAATTTTCAATTAATTCATAGACTTTCCGCTTGGGGGCGTAAAAGTAAATTGCTTTCCCCCTATATCTCCGATTTGAAAAAAAAAATTCTGCCCCGGATACAGCTCCTGAGGAGAAATCCTTTGCACATAATTTCTAATTTTTTTAAATGGTTTGGCCACCAGGTGGCGAAAGTTTTAATTTCCGCTTCTGATGTATTTGCAGCAAAATATGAGCTTCTAAAATCTCGATTGAAAAAAAAATAGTTTGTTGACCGATACTACTCATGTCGATAAACCTTTTAAGAACATTTTCTTTTTGAAATAATGCATGGTTTCTACGCCAGGGTTCGTAGATGTATATCTTATTTTTGTCAATATCTCTACTTCTAAAAGTCCGATTTGAAAAATTCCTTCTTTGTTGGATAGTGTTTCTGATGCGAAATGTTTTTTTTTCCTATAAATTCAAAATTTTCAAGTAAATCATAGACTTTTCGCTAGGGGGCACAAAGGTAAATTGCGTTTTCTGCTTCTAAAACTCCGATTTGAAAAATTCTTCCTGTATCGCATACAAGACCGGATGGAAAATATTTTTCACATAATTTCTAATGTTTGGTAAAGAATAGTTTGGCCACCAGGGGCATAAGTGTTAATTTCTGCTTCTGATGTATTTATAGCAAAATCTGGGCTCCTGAAAACTCGACTAAATTTTTTTTTTCTTGGACCGGTAGTGCTCATGTGGAAAAACCTTTTCAAAATACTTTCTTCCTAAAATAATTCATGGTTTTCCCACCAGGCGACGCTACGTCACATCTTTGTTTCTAAGAGTCCGATTTGAAAAATTCTTTCTATGTTGGAGAGCGTTTCCGGTGCGAAATGTTTCTCATATAAATGCATGTTTTTCTTAAAGCACAAATCTGCAACCAGAGGGCGTAAGCTCACGATTCCGTTTACAGCAATATCTGAGGGATTAGAAACCCGATTGAATAACTTCTTTCTTCCGTCAGATACTATTGTTTTCCATACCGGTTCCATTGACTTTGAATAGCTTTGATAAATTTCATTTGCGTCAGAACGGATTCAAAAGACGTGCTTATTACACCCGAAAATTCAGTGTCATCTTTCTTGTTTTTCTTATAATGGATGTTTTGCGAATCTGCTGAACGATTTTGAGCGTAAGTAAAGTGTGTTCACTTTTGTTCATGTAATTACGGCTTCAGCCACTTTCGCATAACAATCTCAAGTGTTTTCCCCGTAAACCGTTGACTGTAAACTTTGATTTCCTGCTTGTGTTGTTGATTAAAGAATGAGGTAGTCCCCAGGGGTCCGCCCCGGTGGCCGAATGGTCCCTTACGCGGGCTTCTGGCTGATCGTCAGAGTTCATCCCAATTTCGAGAATAGCTAAGAGAGGCATGAGTGGGGTGTGTTTGTTCAACGGCGTTGGTTCGTCTCTTTCCTTGTGCCATTGACCTTAGATTAGGAATGAGCTGCTCAGTATAACCTTAGATTAGGAATGGGCGGCTCAATACAACTTCAGATTAACGGGGGGCTCAGTATAACCTTAGATGTTATCTCCATAGCAGGGCGAAATTAGATTCCCGTTTTCATTTCTCTCCATTGGCAACCACTTTAAACTAGATATGAGTGGCCTCTCCTGGTCTGACTCGAAGGAAATAACATATTTCTGTTGAAAATTTTATATTTGAGTTCTTAAAGAAATCCTAACCACTTACCTGCACTTTTAAGTTAATTGTTATGGATATCTTCTTAACTTCTACTGAATTGAGGGACCAATGTTACCGTCTGAACCCTCGGTGGAAAAGCGGTTAGGAATATAATTTGGCGTGTGAAAGTCGGTTCGGACAACTCTGGCCACCAAACAACTGGCTACACTGACATTTGAACACATGTAATTTCGAAGCCATGAAATTTTTCTCCATTAAAAAAAATAAATAGTTTTCCTAGATTTCCCCCTATTGAGTAATTATTGTGTACAAAATATTTTTCTTCATATCTTAGTGTCCTTAAGAAATTAAGACATTTTTGATTTTCTGTCTAAAAGACAAGGAAGCGGACACAAAAGTGTTACGGGGGCGCATAAAAATTACGATCTTGATTATTTCGTGTCCACTTCAGTGTAGGCTGATCAAAAAGCCGTTATGGGGTCGTACAAAGAAACGTACATTTGATTTCACCGTGTCCACCTTCCCCGTTGGTTGCCTGAAAATTTACAATTTTATTGCGGGCGCCTTACTGTGCTCGTGCCGTGCTGGTTAAAGGAAATGTAAATTATTTGTATGGAGATATAGCTTGTGATTTTGTATTTCTACTCAGGTATTTAATAATATGGGCTTCGGGTTGGGCCATTTCAGCAACTTTTAACTTAGAGTATTCATGTTAAAAGGTTTATATAGCATATTAAAATGTCACACTTTTACGCAGGCACAAAACATTAATTTACAAGGGCCTAGACCTTTTTAAATCCGCCGTGCTCATAATCACAAGGTGTACACACACACACATACATGTCAAGTTAAGGTTGCGCTTATTAAAATTTTTCAAAAAAGTCCTAGAGACTAATGTTTTGTGCCTAAGTAAAAGCGCTACATTATTAACTTGGTCTATTATGTAAATCATGTGAACACATCCATGGCTGATTCAATATTCTTGAAAAGGCTGACCACGTGTAAGGCCTTGTAATTAATGCTTTGTGCCTGTGTGAAACTTCACTACTCCGAGCAGTGGTCGAAGTGGCACAGAGCTACTGCCGGTATGGTGTCGATAGATCCACATAGTATAAATAGGAGGTTTCGAAAGAAATACATACCATTGAACATATTTTTTGCTTTCTTTTTTTGGTATTAAAAAAATTTTTGTGTATAATATTTAAAAAAATGTAATTAAAACAAACCCTTCATTGAAGGGTTTGTGGTCTCTTTCAGTCCCAGCTGTTAATGATTTGTCAATGTTACCCCTTAAAAATGTCATTTGTGCTTTCATCCTAATTTCTTTACGTAGTTTGTGACGCGGTTTATAATTGATTACATACCAAGATGCTAAATGTTTTTTTAACTGCTGGTATGCTCACTTCCATTTTTTTAACTACCGGTATGCCATAACGGCCCACTTCGATCACTGCTCCAAAGGCTGCTATTCTTAGCAGGAGTGACGTCACGTGCGTGTTGCCAAAGCAAATATTTAACACTGACAAATTCTGCTATTTCGCCCGTCCGAAACAAGAAAAAAGAAATAATCCCACCTTATCACCATTTTCAAGATATAGCATGACATTCTATAGTTCAGCTATTTCACCGAATACCGTAGCTTTAAAAATGTACAAAGTCAGAGATTTGTTTCCCCAAATGAAAGTACACTTTTCTAATGCAATTCAACAAAACATGTTTTCCACTGGTGTGTGAGAGTAACTTTTATTTCGATGGTATTTCAGAATCAAATCTCGTTTTATAAGTGACAGTATTTGTTGCTCACATCAGATTTACACGAAAAATATTTTTGTTATATGCGTGAAATGGCCAAGAAAGTGAAAATTTTTATACAACCCCCTTAAAGTGTGTGTTGCCACTTGTCCGATGCTCAGTTTTCCGTTTAAAAACTCAGGCAAAAAAGACTGGTTTTCCGATTTTAGTTTCGACTTGTGTTCTTTCTATGGTTATGGTCCCTCACATTCCCTGGAATCAAGATCCTTATATTTAAGAGGGGTGTCTCCTTTGTTCCCAGACTATCGCAGGGATTGAAAAAATAATGAATTCTACACAAAAGTAACTGAAAATTTAAAACCCGCAGAATGCAGCGTATTCATTTCTTTATCCTGAAGAGACTAAATGCTGTTTGACGCGAAGGTCATTGGTAGGTTGTCAACCTTCATGTGGTTTCTCAGTGTACGGAAATCTGGTGTCATAGACCGCAGCATTCGTAAACATGATCAGCAGCACGTGATAAGGTGATTAATATTTTACCTGAGCGTGTACAACAGTTTAATGTGAAATTTACTGCTAAGCGTGATTACTAGAACATTTCGGTGAAAACTATCGAGCGCAATTTCTACTTTCTCCCCCAATCTGGAAAGTAGTTACGTTTTAAGTTCTGACCGTCGCTTGCTTAAATAAATGCCTGTGTGTTCTTGAGTGTTCCTTGAACGGCCATGTTTTGCAATTTTCACTGAAGCATTTAACGGACTCGTAAGCAACCGGCTGAATAGAACAAGGCACCTGACTATTCATTCATCTTGAGGTCAAAAGAAAGCTTCATTTCATCACCGTCCTTGAAGTGTAAGTAGACCCACTAAGCAAACTCCGTTACGCTAGAAGCGTGGTTGCTTTTTAGATGCATATGATGATATAAAGCCTGCTATTGTTCCTGTAGAAATAAGCTATTTAGCGAGATGAAAAATGTACATAGTCTGAGTCACTTTGCCATTACGTTTTTTTCTTTCATAAATAAGACAAACGTTCACTACGATCTGCCCGTTTTACCTGTTTGCTGCTAGGTTCATTATGAAACTGATACGAACAACTTTAAGGAAACATAATTCTATCATGGTTCAGAGTGTATTATCATGTCTCCTTTTTAAGTTAGTGATTCGCATTGTAGTACTTGAAGATAAGTGCGTTTTTACCCGGGGTAATTTAGGAAGAACTCTCTACACATTGGTTATTTGCGAAACAATCGGTTTAAGTGGTCAAAATAGAAAAAGTGACTTCTCGTAAACTGGTTGCTGAGTTAAAAATTACCTGTCTTCACGACAATTGTTTATTTAGACATAATAAATTAAAAATAAACTATGGGCATGTTTCAAGAGAACTGAAGTTCATTATTCTTTGGCGTTAGATCTCAACTTATTCACAATATCAAAAATCTTGGGTAGTGACTAAATCAAAAGGAATCTAAAATAGAAATTTGTCAGACGCCAGTTGAAATAACTGAACATTTGTTTCACATTGTAATAGATCCACAGCAAATATGAAACAAACAAAACAAAGGAAGGTTATTTCGTTTGATTTACTAGAACTTTTATTGTTCCTTTCGAAGCTGACTGTTAATTGTGATCCCTGAAGCTAATTTATCCAAATCATGTGTTTAATCATGGGCACACTTATTACACAAATAAATGTGCAAATAAGTATAAATTCAGCTGTAAACGGAAAACACGGAATTAAAATTATCAACAGATGTCAAATGGCAAAATTTCTAAGGAAACATTTATTATTGTTCATCGAGGAGTGCTAATAAGCAGGGTTACCACTGGAAACAGTTTTAAATTAATAAAAATAATTTATTCAAAGAGGAAATAGTAACGAGATGCAAATTATCTATGAAGTCGTTTATTCTGTACCGGCTGTGGGAATTATCGGTCGGCGTTGTGAGTTAGCAGACTAATTGAAAAGATCAGGCGTGTGAGTTTCCACTTTCGATAGTGGTTACGAAACAGTGCAAGTTCCGTCGACTTCGCTTGCGCGCGAAGAAAAAAGAGTGTATGCATGCATTGCTCGGTAGAAATACATCTAACCCACAGAGTTTTGTTGTCATCTTTCCAGGACTTTGTTACACGGCGCCTTTTAGGTTGAGTCATTTCACCCCCTTTTGATTTCAGTGCTTTTCTAGTGTTTGTTTTACAAGCTATTATTATTTTTTATCTTCCAGCTGCGTTTCGAACAGCCAGAATGAACGGGAGTGTTACTGTTGCATCTAAGTTCAGCACTTCGAATAATAATGTCGTGAGTGATAGTGCTTATGTCGTTGTATTCTTTACCTTTCTAGAAACAAAGTTTTTGAAGATAAAAATGTGACGATTTATACTTAAAGGACAAAATTAAAAAAAAACACACACAGCGAGAGAATTAACAAATTCTGCAGACGATAGGAACTCTGCTTTAGTGATTACGAACTTGATAAAGTATAAATTTAATAGCATTTCATTACCTATTACATTCCTATTGTAGAAATTTGGTCACACTATCCTTTCCATTGGTTTATCGAAACAAACATTATCAGAAAAAGTAATTCACAGAATACATTTATATCCGCACATGCAGTGGCGTACCGGAACAAATCGGGGCTCACCCGCGGAAAATATTTGTACATACATATACATTTATTTACGTACAACATATTACATTTATTCGCGTCACTCACGAACACACCGGGTACATGCTGAGTGGAATTAAATCAGAACAAAAAAATAAGGCTTATTAATTTCTGACATTGAGCGGAACTTAGGTAGGTGGATTAATGAACATTTATTGTCCTAAAACCAATGAAAGAAGATATGCGAGTCATAAAAGTAAATATTTACTAAACTATGGCGGGGTCAATTGTATTTCCACTGTTTAATTTCTCCAAAACATTTTTTATTACATATTCAGATTTAGACGCACGTAAGGAACGAAACGATCTTGACACAGATGAAATGTGATCTAACAACGAAAGTCCATCTGCGCGTGCGCAAGCTAAAATCTGATTTCAAGATAAAAGAAAATCTCAAGAATATGCTGAATCACACGTGTGTTAGTGATTGGGGATTGGTAACTTTCGGTCTAGGATATGTACAGGTGACACCCCATGATGTTATACATCATTTTAAAGCTCCGGTCAACAGCAAGTAACAGAGAGGAAGCCAAATTTCGCTGCTACACGTACTTTACTGCTGTCGGGGGAAATGTGTAGCATTAAAATACATTTTTGTAATGGCTTTTACCACATTTAGCATCATGTTCTCGTAATTTACGCAGATTGTAATGAAATATTGTTACGTTTATGTAAAACGTAATGAAATAATGTTCGGCGATAATTTAGTAAAATATATCGTTACAATGTAATTAACTACTGTTGCGTCACTTCATGGAACAGTATTCAAAAATCAGATTTGAGCTCTTCCGTTACGTCTGAAATTTTCGCTTGGGATTTCCTTTACTGCTGTCGCGAAAAAATCATAGCGTCAACAATGCTTTCTATGGTATGCGGATGCTTACACTGGGTATGTGACTTTTCATTTTCACTCTTGTTTCATGTAGCGGAGATTTTCCCCGTGGCGTGTTACGTCGATGCCTGTTCATTTTTTTCTTGGCGTAGGTGTGCACGTTTTCACTTTAACCTTTTGCCACACGCAGGCCCTCCGTGTTAGTCTAATACGTAACTGTGTCGCGTGGCAGAATAGTTTTCTTGTCGAATGCCGTAGTTTTTCTTGATCCTTCTGCTGCTATTACGGCTGTTCCACAACTTCGGCTGGCAAGATTGGGCGGATTACACAAATTGCATCTTCGGAAGCCTGCGGTCAGAAGTTTTGCTTAACTGCTGCCATTTCAAAAATCGTTTAACAAAAGCTAGAGTTGCTTCAGACGGAATTCAAACGTAACTGTGAAACTTCAATTTCTGATACATGCCAAAATTTATTTTCAGCACAAAAAAGTATATAAATTGATGAGTTCTCTTTACTGTGCATTTACCAAAAAACGTGGTATTTTATTTAGGAAACAAATAAGTGTACCATAGGAGTGAGGCCATGGACAAAGAGCGCAATCATGTTTTGGAAGATTACTGGCAGGAGTTCAGTAGCTTCGACGAGAATCCAACAGAAGACGACGACGAAGATGCTTCAAAAACTCCGGATGGTAAGTACCTTGTACGCGCTTTTTTAAAAGCAACTTAGCCTATTATTTAATTCTTATTTCATCAATGGTTTAGGTAGTTTCCGAAAATTGCACTCAAGTAAAATATCTATAAATTCGATAGGGTAATATAAAAAGCATAAAAAAGTGCTTTACTCTACAAAAAGTGATACTTTTTGGCTTATTGAATCTTTTGTGCGCATGTACACTGAAGAACCAAAACATTGAGTACATGCCTAATATGATGTTGGTCCTCCACGCGCTTCCAAAACAGCTCTTCCTCGGCGAGGTTTGTGCGCTACAAGATTTCTAAAGGTGTCTTGTGCTATCCGGTTCCCGGCAGATCCTTTTCTGATCCTTTGAAAGAGTATAATTTTACTAGTGATCCAAATTTCTTAGCGTAGAATAGAAATCAAAGTTTCCAAGCTTTCGCACATCAACTAGATGGTTTTTTCAAGGAGATGCTTTTCTTGAAAAGCCATCTGGTTGATGTGCGAAGGCTTTGAAACTTTGAATTCTGTATCTGTCTTCTATCTTTTCAAGGAAGGTAGACTGTTTGCTGTCTTCCTTCCTTGAAAAAGCCATCTCGTTCTTGAAAAAGCCATCTCGTTGATGTGCGAAAGCTTGGAAACTTTGGTTTCTATTCTACGCCAAGAAATTCGGATCACTAATATAGTCATGCTATTTTGAGTATAGTTAATGTACAGTTCCTGTTTATTAATTTCTTTAACTCTTGCAAATTACGTGGTTGAGCCACCGCTGATCGGATTTGCTGCTCCTAGACAAACTACAGATGCACGATTGGATGGATGCCTGGGGAATTTGGAGGCCAGGGCAGTACCTGGAAGTCCTAAAGTTTTGCGAAGCATTCTAAAAATCCCAGTAGCTTGGCATGGCGCATTATCCACCTGAAAGAAGGCACTGCTACTGAGGAGTACCGTTGCCACGAAATGATGTACCTGGTCTGCAATGGTGGTTAGGTACGTAGTAGACTTCATAGTTTCCTGCACATGAATGACTTGACCCAGGGTTTTCCAGGCAGAATACTTTCCAAAGCATTGCGCATCTTTCAACGGCTTCCTTTTTTTTTTTCTCCCTCTCCTTGGTGCCAATACGTCCCCAGCTGAACGACGCACACATACCCGGCTGTCCACACGGTGGAACAGGAAACGAAATTCATTGAACAAGATGATCTTCTTTCAATCACTCAAAAGCCAGTTTTGCTAATCGCGTGCCTATTGTAGGCGCTGTGGACGGTGAAACGAGGTCAGCATGAGCACTCGTTCCGTACTGCGGCTACGCAACCCCACTTTTAGCAGGCTTCGTTGTATTGTGTTGTGACGCATTACTCTCGTCACCAGCATTCAAATTACCGGCGAGTTGCGCCACGGTATGCCTTCTGTTGGCTCGTACCATACGGGATAGAGTTCGCTCACCTCTAGCATAAATCGGCCACGGTCGGCCCACACCTTGCCACAGTATTCCTTCTGTTGGCTCGTACCATACAGGACAGCCTTCGCTCACCTCTAGCATCGATGAGCTGTGGTTGGCCCACACCTTGCCACAGTATTCCTCCTTCTGTTGGCTCGTACCATACGGGATAGCCTTCGCTCACCTCTAGCATCGATGAACTGTGGTCGGCCCACACCTTGCCAGAGTATTCCTTCTGTTGGCTCGTACCATACGCGATAGCCTTCGCTCAGCTGTAGCATCACTTTCTTAACGAGTTCAGACGTGCACGCTGAAATCGAGCGTCTGGGCCTTTCGTCCTTTTCCAAATCTTCCTGCCCAACCTTGAAACTTTCATATCATTGTAATATTTATGCACGAAATAGGCAATTAGCCACATACACATCCCGCAACAATTCAACTGCCTGAGATAGTTTTACTGATTTTCAAACAATCAGATATTTGCTCTCTGCTCCATGGCAGAGCTGTGGCAATGTTCTTCCACCGAATGACGTCATACACAGCGTAAATAATCATCTGCGCAATTCTCACGCAAACGCTGTTGCCACCGTTGAGCCGATAAATGACTTATCAAAAAATGACTTCCCGATCCGTGTGTCTAATTTTTTTTTTTTTTATATGTCTCATTACTTAATTACCGTACTGTGTGTGGCAGAAGTTCCTCTGTGTTGTGTTGTGTTGTGCTTCTTAAAGTAAAAAACTGGATTTGTATAACATGACCAGAGTATTTTTATTTTTATTTTTTTTGCTACAGTTTAGTATCGAATGTTTCAGTAATCCACTCAAAATATTTTCATTTCAGAGGGCGAGGCAGAAGAGGATTGGCTTCGTGAAGCTGGATTTCAGACTTTAGTTGATACAGGTAACTTTCGATGTTCAAGTCTTGGCGTAGGTTCCTTATATGTAGTTCGATAATTTCTCTAATTGTCATAAACTCGTTAAAAGAATCGAAGTCTGATAATAAAAAAAAAAGATCTGCGTATACATTGCAAAGAGTATTTGAACACCGCATTAAAGCATAAAATTTAAGCTGAAAACTAGATTCCTGTGAAATTGATTACCTATCTGTGCACCATGGTTTCACGGTTTATTCATCTTAATACGTTAATGAGCCGTAACATTATCGCTCCCTTACGTAACAGCGTGTTGGACCGGTTTTTCGCAGTGATGATCGATTGCCTTGACGTGGTATCGATCCCCCACCTCCAAGACCGCGGAAGATTCCCTCAATTATTTTGTACCAGCTCGACAGATTGACGTTTCAGTGTTCCACGAAGGAGAGAAGCACTGGCGTGTACCGGAAAATTTTGCGTGCAACTGGATTAAAGTCTGGGAAAGTTGACTGCCAAGAGAGCTCACGAAATGTTTGGATATGCTCCTCGGACCATTTCTGCAGAATGCGAGCTTTGTGACACATTGTCTTAATTGAAGAGTCCAGTGTCATCCGGATGCTTGGTCATCATATAGGACAACACTTGAACGGAAACAGTGTCTATGTGGGCTCTGGTCGTGACTATATGTTTAGAGGGAATGAGAGAACCCAGTGATGTTCGTGAAAACAATCGCCTTACCATGATTTCATGCCCAAACCGTACAGCCTGATTGCAACTGCATGTTGGAGCTGAAACCTAGACTCATCGGACCGGGCAACTATTTTTTCAGGAGTGCGATGACCAGTCACGGTGATCCCGTGCCCCTTGCAGGAGGAATTGGCGACGACAGTCAGTCAGTATGGGTATATGAACTGGTCGCAGACTCTTTAGCCACACCCGTAAGAACGTCCGCTGCATTGTAAGCCAGGAAGCGTTTAGCTGTGTGCTATGAATGTAGCCTGCCGTTAATTGTGGGAGTGGGAGCCGTCTTTTCCTGACAGCACCTGCCGGCCGGCATTCAGTTTACTGTCTACCATTGGTGGTCTCCCATTTCTGACCCGTTGAGTGGATGTGTGACCCTTTCGGACTGTTCCCTCCACACCTTCACTACGACATCCCTCGAACTGCCAACATTGTCTGCAGTTGATACGATGCTCACTTCCGCCTTCCATTCGCCAATAATTATCCCCTATTTAATCTCCCACGGGGTTCTTTCCTTATTGCAGAATCTTCTTGCTGTCGTGTCCTTCTCGTCCCGATTATATTCCGCGCCTGTAGGTGACTTCAGTCTTCAGTGTTACGTGACTTAGATCGCGTCCACTCGTGGAGACATGGGGGGGGGGGTCATAATGATCTGGTCCATGAGCGTATGTCCTAGAGGCCTTTCTTGAAAGGTCTATAAATGCTTCCGGTTGTTTTGATCATCGTAGAAGTTTCTTTTCAATTGTAGCTTTTCATTTAGGTTTTACTTTTGCCGTCTTATAACATAATCTTTTTTCAGGTGGTTTTGAACCATCGTCTTTTCTACTCCGGAGCGGCTGTTCTCCCAACTGAATTACGCCGGCTGGCTTACGGCTGCTCCATTGTTGATTGGACTCGTGCGTCTCCTCAGTTTTACGTCATGTCATGCGGTACATTAAAGTCAGTGACGTGTACCACTGAGGTGAAGCAAGAGTCAAAACGGCAAGTTGTAGCGATAAGTCGAGATCGTTGTAGTTCACTCAGGGGAATAACTACGTAGTTAGGAGACATGGATTTGAATCCCACCACCAGCAGCAGGGTTTATTTTCACAAATATTCACATATGTTTTAGCGGATATTTCATTATGGCCATTCTCGCTTGCTACTCTGATTTTGTACTTGGCGTCTAATGCGAAACATGTAGCAGTGACACCATCCGAATTAGCTTCTCAATCTTCTCACTTCGTCATGTGTACCTTCGATAAAGCAACCTTAGTTCTAATGATAAAATCTAATGCTAAGTGTTTCGCTAATCTTCATCCACTTTACCCCATCTACTATGACATTCGCATGAAAAAGCAACTTGTGATGTCCTGCTGTTCCTCACGGTATACTTAAATTACATTTGAACAGTTACGCAACCTAATATTATTTGAACCATTATTTTCTCATACAACCTATAATAATACACCAGTATCTTCTTGTTATCGCTAACGAGCAGCACAGAGTTATCGACTAAATAATCTGCCAGGTTTACTCACAAGAGTGCAAAATAACATATCGCAAAGTAAACAGCCCGATAATGAACCGTGCTATATGTTGTGTTATCGTTTTGTGTTCCGATAAGATTTTAGATATCGTTTATTCTACTTACAGATAATCGTCGAGGTTGAATAATTTTCTGCTCTTGTATACTTCAGAAATGAGCTCTCTTGGCAACGATTTTGTCCCTGAATTAATTTTCTCTGTATTATACTGTTGGTGCGAAGTCAACATGTTCTTCAACTTAAAGAGAATGTTCCTCTCACAGCAGTGAATATTTTTCTTTATTGTTGTTCATATTCAACCCTGAATTTGTGACCATTTTTCTAAACATGATGAAAATTTTGATTTGCAGAAATTTACGCTTCGGCCAGAAGAGAATCAGAAAAAATTTTCTGATTCTCATTGGGCCGAACACATGAAACTCATAATTAAAATTTTTGTTTTTACATAAAGATATAACTTTCCTTTCAGTTTCAAGTCTGTTAGGAATAAAGTAAAACATCGACTATCCGAAAAAAAAACAAGCTAAAGAATTTCGAAAAATAAATTTTTCGGATAAGCGATAAAATTACGAATAAGGAAGAGATTTGTAGGTGAAAAATATAACGCTTAAATCAATATCATAAACATAATTGGGCACCTAAGGATTTAGCCTATTTTGATGTACAGTACATCAAAATGCAGTATACATATAAAAGCCCGAGAAATGTTCACTGTACATATTAAAAAAAAATCCGGAATTTCGCTATCTAAATTTTGAGAATCGTTTTCGCGTAATCGAAGCTGCACAGTATTTGAAATGCCGTTTGTTAGTTCTGTCTTGAGAGCCAAACTTGTGTGAGCGCTGCCATGAAGTTCATAACGGGAATTAGTTCTTTTTCTGTTTAGGCAATTCATGCAGTGTACAGAGTATAGGCGCCGATTGTATTATGTGTGTGATGAAGGGTTACAACGAAGTAAATTTCTCCGTCATTTTTATCCGCGCCAGGATTCGAACCCGGGTCCCCTCATTCCGGAATAAGTTGCTCTACCAATTGAGCTACGCGGACGTTTTATTCTGATTCCTATCTGCCTTTATGTCGTGTGCGTCCTTCGGGCAGGTACGTCACATCTCCTGGTACGTTACAGGGTGACTATTACTTTTCTGAAACATATGCACGAGGTGCAACCAAAAAATATTCAGATTGGATTTATTAAAAAAATACAAGACTTAAAGATTTAAAACTTAATCACTTTTGAAGTAGGCCCCTTCCTAAGCCACACAATTATTCCAGCGCTGTTTTCATTGCTGGGAGCATTTTTTGAAGTCATCTTCTGAAATTGTTAACACCTACTTCGTCACATTCTGTTGTACATAGTGTCCCACTCGCTACCGAACCAGGCATTTCTTTAATAAAATTAACACCAATGAAGATATTGCAACAAAATTTGAAGTGGACTTACCTCATTTCGTGCGAAATGTGATGACAGCGCAACATGTGCTGGAAGTGGCCACTATTTGCGTCCAGACAGCATTGAACCCGGCTCACCATATTGTGAAAAGTTCTTGCCAGTACGTCCGCCGTCAGTGCCTGAATTTCTTCGGTGATGTTTGCTTTCAAGGCATCTATGGTTCGCAGTTTCTTTTGATAAACTCTCCCTTTTAGATACCCCCATAAAAAGTAATCAGAAGACGTCAGATCCGGAGAGCGCGGTGGCTATAGACCCTTCAAAATGACGCGGTCGCCGAAAAAGGACTGCATTTTTGCCATACTGGTGTGTGATGTCGCTCCATCATGCTGGTAATATCCAATGGAGAGTTCTTCGTCGTCCAATTGATTTACAAAAATGTTGAAGATTTCCATATATGCAGCTGTTATGATGGTTGTATCGAAGAAGATGGGGCCAATTATGCGACACCGGGTCATCCCACACCAAACACCAATTTTCTGTGAATGAACGGGTACTTCATGTATCTCGTTGGGATTTTCACTGGCACAAATACGGGAATTTTGAGAATTGACGTATCTGGGCGGGTGAAACCTGTACGAATGAAGCTTCGTTTTTTTTTTTCACAGCACGTTGACAAATGCTTTTGGACAACCCTGTTTCCTGTGACAGTCTGCGAAGTGACTTTCTGAGAGACGTAAGTAGTCGGCCCTTTACATTCTGGATTGTTTTCTCGGACATTTGTGGACGGGTCGTCTAATAAAGTCTCCTTTGTTTCCAATTTCTTCGACAATGCCCAAATGGTGGACTTGCTCAGCGGATGTCTGCCTGCAAACCTTTCCAATTGCTGTTGACAAGACTTTATCTATTCTGTTTTCCAATAAGTGCGAGCAATAGGCACTCGCTCCTTCAGAGTACACCGATACATTTTCACACGTACGCGAACAGCCACTAGCACTCACTATCAGCAACCGTATTCTGTAGACACGCTCAGCGAAACGGCATAACAAAGCAGCAGAGGCGCGTCCGGCTGTTTGGTGGACTGCTCCTCAGTGGCGCCACACTTAAGAATGTGTCTGCCACTAAGGAGCACTCCGGCTGGCTGGCGGACAGCGCCGGGTTCATTGCTGTCTGGACTCAAATGGTGGCCACTTCCAGCACGTTTTGTGATGTCATCGCATTTCGCACGAAATGAGGTAAGCCCACTTCAAATTTCGTTGCAATATCTTCATTGGTGTAAATATTATTAAAGAAATGCCGGGTTCGGTAGAAAGTAGGATACCCTGTATTCCCTCAGTATCATTTTTTTTTACAAACGGTATTAGATTTTTTTGGGAAGAGAAAAAAGTCGCAGCGGACGAAATCTGGTGAATAGGGTGGATGTCGGACTTATGCAATGCGGTGCTTAGCAAGAAACTGCTGCACATGTTGCAATACGTTTGCAGGCGACTTATTATGGTGGAGTTGTCACTCTCATATAATGCCGGCTTGTTGGTTGTCGGGCCTGTTGAAGCTTATTCATGATGCACAATTCCCTCATGATTGAAAAAATACAGTCAGCATCGTCTTGACATTGTTGCGGCCGTGTCTGCCTTTTTTTTTGGGGGGGGGGTCTGATAGAGTTTTGGGGTCATAACATGTACCCACGATTCATCACCTGTTCTGATAGTTTTTAATTTTTAAAAAGTTTTCGTTGATTTCAATGCACTCAAGCAGTTCACTAGCAATTGAAACACACGCCTGTTTTCCCTCAGCTGAGTGTAATTTCAGCACAAATTTGGCTGAGATGCGTCTCATACCCAAATCGTCTGTAAGAATTGACTGAACTGAAACTAATGTGAAGGTCTTCCGATAACTCACGAATAGTTATTCGGTGATTTTCCCACACAGCTGTGCGCACAAGTTCGACATTGTTTTTCCTTTTGCTGGTTGCGGGCCCCCCATACCGTTCATCATTCTCAACACTTTGACGACCATCGTTGAAACGTTTATGCCACTCGTACAATCCTCCCTATAGACTTTATGTAACTTTATGTGTCGTTGCAAGTTTCGCCAAGTTTTCGACACAATCCGACGCAAATTCTTTGATCGGTTTTTTCCGACATGGCAAATGCGACGGACAACTTCACATACGTAAGAACAAAGCACTACTGTAAAAAAATCCGGACGAACAGGGGAGACGCGACTCGTGGCACATGAGTAGTAGGTTCAGAGGTCAACATGTATCAAACCTTCCTGCTGTGTCGCGCGATTCCGAACTTATACAAACAGTCTGGATACTCTTTTTTTTTATCACATCTCGTATACCTACATGCATGCGAATGGAGACGCTCATAAATGCAATACAGAGACACTTCTATTACACGTCTTTCTACAGTTTCGCGAATATATGTTTTAAAAGATTACACGCCTTTTAAAACATATACTCATATAACTGTAAAAAGTGCATAAGGAAACATTTAGTGTGCTTTATCTGTCCCAGTATTAACCTATCACCGATTAAATCGTGTTCTCAACTTTCATGTAATCGACGTTCCACTGTAAATGTGTATACGTGCGTGCTAATTTAAAGAGCTCACACCCATTGGAAATCTCGTCCAAACCTCCAGCACACACTGGAAATCTCGTCCGAATCTCGAGCACCCATTGGAAATCTCGTCCGAATCTCGAGCACCCATTGGAAATCTCGTCCGTAATCTCGAGCACCCATTGGAAATCTCGTCCGAATCTCGAGCACCCATTGGAAATCTCGTCCGAATCTTACGAGCACCCATTGGAAATCTCGTCCGAATCTCGAGCACCCATTGGAAATCTCGTCCGAATCTCGAGCATCCATTAGGAAATCTCGTCCGAATGCTCGAGCACCCATTGGAAATCTCGTCCGAATCTCGAGCCGCCAGTTGGAAATCTCGTCCAAATCTCGAGCTGCCATTGGAAATATCGACCGAATCTCGAGCCGCCATTGGAAATATCGTCCGAATCTCGAGCCGCCATTGGAAATATCGTCCGAATCTCGAGCCGCCATTGGAAATCTCGTCCAAACCTCGAGCACCCATTGGAAATATCGTCCGAATCTCGAGCACCCATTGGAAATATCGTCCGAATCTCGAGCACCCATTGGAAATATCGTCCGAATCTCGAGCCGCCATTGGAAATATCGTCCGAATCTCGAGCCGCCATTGGAAATCTCGTCCGAATCTCGAGCCGCCATTGGAAATATCGTCCGAATCTCGAGCACCCATTGGAAATATCGTCCGAATCTCGAGCCGCCATTGGAAATATCGTCCGAATCTCGAGCACCCATTGGAAATATCGTCCGAATCTCGAGCACCCATTGGAAAATCTCGTCCGAATCTCGAGCACCCATTGGAAATCTCGTCCGAATCTCGAGCACCCATTGGAAATCTCGTCCGAATCTCGAGCACCCATTGGAAATCTCGTCCGAATCTCGAGCACCCATTGGAAATCTCGTCCGAATCTCGAGCACCCATTGGAAATCTCGTCCGAATCTCGAGCACCCATTGGAAATCTCGTCCGAATCTCGAGCACCCATTGGAAATCTCGTCCGAATCTCGAGCACCCATTGGAAAATATCGTCCGAATCTCGAGCACCCATTGAAAATCTCGTCCGAATCTCGAGCACCCATTGGAAATCTCGTCCGAATCTCGAGCACCCATTGGAAATCTCGTTAAAATCTTCAGTACCCATTGGATTTCTGAAACGTCGGTGCCTATGATGCAGAGCTAGCATTTGAGTGCGTAAGCGATGTATGAGATCATCTACAGGAAGCCATAGTTGTGTACAAGTGATGCTTATTGTTGCATTTATTTTTGTAGAACTGAATGAAGATGAGCAGGTGGACCAATGTGAAGACATGTTAGCTACGTTGACTCCTAGACAAATCGCTGTCGTGAAGAAACGACTGGAGACTGTCCAGAGGTCGAAGAAGCGGAGACATCCTGTAAAACAAAGAGCCCACGTACGCGACCTCTTCAGCAACGCAGCTGCTCCCACATCAACACAGGTACGTTAATTTCCAATCCTTGTCACTCGTACACATAACGAAAACTAACCAGTTAATTTTATCAAAACACATGTCGTCTGTCTGAAGACAATGTTCATTATTATATATAGTCCTTCCGGTATGTAATGATGCTAACGAAAAATCGCTGATTAGAATATCATTAAAGTGTGTGCAATCGAATGTAGGGTAAGTCTTCCACATCCTTTCTGGAAAATAATTTCTCATGCATGCAGAATGTGGATCTTCGGATGCATCTCTTGGGTTTTCTTTACGTAGCATCAGGAATCAGAACACAGCTGGAGAACCATGTTATTGTAAGGATTTCTGTTTTTCAAACATTGAGAAATTCCCTTTAGTAGCTAATGTCAAATCTTTTTAAATTACTTTCTTCTTAATCTCTAAGTAAAAGCATGTGACGAAAACACTTTTCGGTGAAAACTGATATCCATACTGCAATTCCTATTATGCGCACAGGTAACCAGAAAGCAATAAATAAAGCAGATAAAAATGAACAGTCGCTTAGTCTTGGGTTCATAAACATGGCCAGTTTATAATCCTCTATAAGAACTGATGACAGTTCTACTAGAACTGATGACAGTAATCCTCTTTAAGAACTTCTACAGTTCTAGTTTTATAAATAAAACGCAGGAAAGATTTTCTTATAGAGATATGCAGGATGCATAGTATATTCGCGCACTAGTTGCTTCACAGGAATACGGAGGCTCATAACGATGTGGAAACAACGGGAATGGTGTAAAAGCCAATGGGTCACCACATCGTGACCTCGACGTCAGCGCTCCTAGCAGCAAATTGGCGAGCATACTTCACCGAACTGCAAACATATGATAGAGCAAAAATGTTAATTTCAAAGTTGGCGAGCATTATTGGTTTGATACAAATCTGTTGTAAAGAGTGGTGTCAACGGGTTAGAACTTAAACTGTACTCTGTACAGGCAAAAGTATCGAAGGACATTTCTAAGCGGTGAAATAGCATTTGATTGTTATCTAGAGTTGAAAGAACTTCTAAACGGAAGAGGAAATACATGCAGACACCGGAATCAAGCAAAGCAACCCGAGCAATTCCATACGTTAACGGGGAAGAATTCCAATGTCACCATGTATCCTATCCTCCGTTTAGGAGTACTTTGATCTCTATACATTAATCTAGTGATAGATGAACCTAATTTCGCACGTTCATCCTCATTTTTTTTTATGACCGATTCGTAGCAAACAAAAGATGCTCTACAACTTCGTAATTGATGTTTTTGCTTTGTGATGCTTTCGGAGTTCGGTGAGCTAGGCTCGCGAATTCGCCGCTAAGAGTGTCGAAATAGAGATGATAGGATCGGCCCTCTGGTACTTAAATGAATCCCATTGATCCCACATGATTACAATCACCACTTGCAAGTCACTTACTTACCACCAACTGGAAGAGCAACTGTAGAAGTTGTAGACGTTCAGCCTTTCGGCTACCCAAAAAGTAAAGTGCCTTCAGTCATCCGACATAAAAATCGAGTAAACATCGATATGAGCTTACAGAAGTCACCTGAAACAGCATCGCTGCAAAAGAAATTATCAGAGGTCTTCCGAAAAGAATTGGACAAAATCTTCCATAACCTCATCTAGTTCCCTTTTACCATTCTCTTTTCTCCGTCCCGTCTCCTAGGCGTCTTCGGCCTCCCCACCGCACATACATCCCATCTCTCGGAAATTTGTCATTAAGGGAGTTCCCCTACAAATTTTCAGTAGGATTTCTGATGCTCTCTCTCAGAGAACCTTCTGGCTCCAGTATTCTAAGACAGGTCTTTCTTGCCAAATGGTTATTTTTCACACAGTTATTTTATTTTAAAATCTCTGAATTCTGAAATGCTTCAAGAAATTGTAGTCCTCTTTAAAGCGACGAATAATAATTCCTATTTTGTGTTAAGTTGGTGAAAACGTAATAGGTATCTCATCCTATCATTTTTTTTCAGGTGTTGTGCGGCACCGATGATCATGATAATAGAATTGATGATCAACACAAGATCATGGCTGCCCCTGCTGTCAAGAGCGTTGATGAAGACGTTCCTCCCAATGCGTTCCGTCCAATTTTCAAATCGGCTGCGCCGTCGGCAGAGCGAACGGACTGGTCATCTTCATCGACGCGAGTTGTTCGACCCCTGCCTTTCCTCAGAACAGGCCATAGTGGAGGCTTCAAGCTTAAGGATCACACAGGGGCAATCGACTCGGAAAGTCCTACAAGTTAGTACAGTTAGTTGATGCTATTAAATAACGTTAAAACGTTACTTGTTCTCACTCTATTTAAAATATCTGGCAAATTTTAGCACAAAATAAGGTTTATTTTGCATGTGAAAGTCCGCTTGTCACGTTATGCAACTATAAGATGACAAAAATCGCTGCTTGAAAAAGATGTACTAATTTATTTCACGCTCTCTTACACTGAAATTAAGAAAGAAATGGATTTATGTTAACATTTACTTTTGTGTAAGAAAGGTTTATGTTGATTAATTTGTGTTTTCACAGGCTAGCTTTAGGCTTTGTGAAATTTTATGCTTTTGCGAAACAGCGCGTTCAGAAACTCCTGTAGCAAAATAAGTGACATTTGTAAGTGATAGAGCATTATAAATGTGCGTTCAGAATACCATCCTTCATAGAACCCTTACACGACAATATTAGAAACATTTAATAACATGTTTACGATACACGGAGAGAAACTTGTTAGCTGAGGGGTGTATTTTGATTCTGTAAAAGGTTCATCTTTCCTTTCTCTCACTAACGCTTCGGTTTACACGAATACGCAGTCAAAATCATTCTTGCCATAAAACTCGGTATTTCAGACACCTTTTCGCCCAGTTCTGTATAAGTTTTATATAGTGAAACATAAATAAGGTGCTCAGACTGTCACGTTACGCTCTATATTGGTCTCTCAATTGTATATTGTTGATCACTTTCAAAACACAAAACATGTGCAATTATTAGTCTCGGGAGTATATCTGATGGAAAACGTCAAACCCAGGTAAACTGAAATTCAGCTAGCATCGGTATCAAGCTAAAATATAGCTACTGCCATTAACGAGAAACCACTGGGTTAGGAGGTCTCAGAATTCTCAAAATTTTGGTACGAAAAGCTAGGACTGAGACAACCAATTTGTGGCCATGTCTTGTGATCTCACAACTAGAGTTTATATATGGAAGTAGTTATGAACATACCTAATCTTTTTACAAAGTGAATGCGTGAAAAGAAGCGTGGTCATTCATAGTTAAGGCAAGGAGCGGAATTGCTGCGCCATTCACTTGCTGCTGCTGAATGTCAAACTAAATCACAGCTCCAGAGCAGAATCAGCGAGTAGCTATTTTTCTCAGCACTGGGCAGATTTAGGTATTTTGTACAGTTACCGTTTTTTAATTTGAAGGCGCATCTCTGAACATAAGCGGTCGGGCAATATCTAAATGTATAAGAGTCTTTTGAGAAGTAAGTGGACTTTAGTCATTAGGATTCCAGAAGTGGTTTTTATTTGACATATTCTCCATGGTTGCTGAGACAACGATCCCACAGATACACTAGCCTGTCAATGCCATTTCTGTAGAACTCTACGGACTGGCTGTACAGCCATGAAGAAAATGCAATTTGCACTTCAACGTCCGACGCAAAGCACTTCCCCTTGTGGGCCCTCTTCATTGGGCCGAACACATGAAACTCACAGGGCGCTAAGTCTGGACTTTAGGAAGGGTGGGGTAGCACATCCCAGCCGAAACGTCTGATTGTTGTCAAGGTGGCAGCTGCGGTATGTGGCCTGGCATTGTCCTGCAAAAGGTGTCAGCTGCGTGTGTTCTTTTGCACCTCCGATAAACACTTTAGAACCCATGCTGCAGCAACCTTCTGATATCCCAGTTTCTCTGTGATAATGTTATGAACACGTTCCGTACTTATGCCCGTCGCCTCACTAATGAACAGCGCGTTGCTCGACGATTTCGTAACACAATGTCATTCACTTTTGCACATATTTCGTCATCCGTCACCTGGATCGAACGGCCTGGACGTGGAAGGTCTGCTGCACTGCTTCGTCTCCCTTCTCGGAATTCCTTGCACCAATTAAACACTGCCGTACGCTGCAAAGCTTCATCGCTGTACATCGCATTTAACCGACGAACAATCTCTGCTGGCTGCACACCTTCAGCACACAGGAACTGGATCACACACCGTTTCGCATATCGGGAGAAATCCATAGCTACACTAATTCACGTTTGAGCGTCGAACGTCTACCAGCGAACAAAACAGATGACAAACCATAAGCATGTCACATGCGCGATAGACAAGTGTATCGATAAACACAATAGGTTTTTCCTGTTCTACATATACCGAAATCATAGGACCCAGTCCACTTATTTATCAAACAACCCTTATAATTTTGTTCTGTGAGCAGAAAATGCAGCTGATTATTCAATACATATTTTAGTCTGTTTTGCCATTCTGCCGTATGGCGGCGCGTCGTTCACTTTTCGATCAGCTTCAATAGAGGTGACGATACTTCTCTTACACACTCTTTTTACGCTTGGTTATTTTTCATGACTACGGTAATAAGCCCACGTTTACAAATATGAGTTTTTTTTTTCCTTCTTTAAATAATTTCGTCTGATTCTCAAAATAAATTTTACATAGTTTACCGCTGAATATTCCGACCATTTTTCAGAGTAAGGCTCGCAAACTTTGTGTGTATTAGTTTCTCCGCCAATAGAAAAAATAAAAGCTACGTCCTATTTAGAAAAATATATCTTAATTATAATTTGGTACAAACAGGAGTTGGAGAGTTTACACCCCATGACACCCAAACAAACCACCAATATGTTTGGAAATCGCACAAATTACTCATGTGAAAAATTTATACTGGACTCCTAATTAAAGAGAAATTTCGAGGCACAGATGCTCACGTGTATCACAAACAAATATCACCGTAAATTTCACGCTGGCCACCGCTGTGGCAAAGATTTCTTTTAATACTTAACATCCAATGACGTCAGTTGTTCTTAGAACAAACGCTTTAGCTTGACGTTTTTAGAGGTTGTTGCAGTACGTACTGCAACAACCTCTGAAAAGCTTCAAGCTAAAGCGTTTCTAGAGACCATAAAAAAAAAAAAAAAAAGCGGAGCACTTGCGAAATGTATTGCTAGATGAAGCAGCTGATCGAAATTCTTGCACTCCAGGAGGCGCACTGCGCAAGGTAGTTCACTTGGGAAATAAGAATGGAAACATTTTCTGATACAGGACGCGATAGATGCCGTTCACTAAAGTGTAAAAACTTTACCAATGTAACTTTAGTAGTGAAAAACAACGCACAGTGAATGAAGAGTATAAGGTAATTGTAGAAACAAAGACAAGAATTGCACTATTATGCTTTATCAGTGACAAAAAAGGAGGGACAAATAAATGGAGTCCTGTCACCGGAAACGAGCTACTCACTGTGAATAGCCATTTTAAACCTCGGAAGGTCACCACTTAAGATTTTCTCTAACAATTTTGTAAGTCTTTCCTATTTGGTACTCTAACCCAAATCTCTTAGCTTCCTACAACCCATGAAAAAAATAATTATGGAATCACTGCCACATGAACATGGATGTGCATAGTATGTGGAAACGACACGAGGGAAGTAGGCGAAACGAAAACAAAGTTTAATGAAACCTGCAAATCTAAGCTACAGACAGCAGGGTTCATATAAAGGAACATACAATGTCTGACTGAAATACATAATGACATGTAGCAACACGTGTGGGAAATAACTGTAGACTCACCGACATCAGAGGAAAAATTATGGAATCAGTCCGTATGGGATATGGAATTTATCCATTTTAATACTTTGTAACTACTCCACGAGCTTCGATTACAGCCTAGATTCTTTGAGGCATAAATGCCACTAATGAAAAACAATAGTCATAAACAGTCCGGATCTAACCCCCATTGAGAATATGCGGTGAAAATTAAAGAAACTAATCCTGGTGAAATCTCCATGTTGCGAAGCTGATTTGGTGATGGCTATTCAGGAATGTTGGAAAGAGCTTATCAAGCTCTTTCCAACATTGCTGAATAGCAATCACTTAATCAGCTTTGCAACATGAAGATTGATTTCACCTGGTCAGGAATGTTGGAAACAGCTTGATAGTGCACTGTGAAGCTCTTTCTAACATTCCTAATAGCTATTCAGGAATGTTCCTAATGGCTATTCAGGAATGTTGGAAAGAGCTATCAGCTCTTTCCAACATTGCTGAATAGCAATCACTTAATCAGCTTTGCAACATGAAGATTGATTTCACCTGGTCATGAATGTTGGAAACAGCTTGATAGTGCACTATGAAGCTCTTTCTAACATTCCTAATAGCAATCACCAAATCAGCTTTGCAACATTGGGATTTCACCTGGTCAGGAATGTTGGAAATCAAGCTCTTTCCAATATTCCTGAACAGCAAACACCAAATCAGCTTTGCAACATTGTGATTTCACCTGGTCATGAATGTTGGAAAGAGCTTGATAATGCAAGCTCTTTCCAACATTCCTGAATAGCAAACACCAAATCAGCTTTGCAACATTGTGATTTCACCTGGTCAGGAATGTTGGAAAGAGCTTGATAATGCACTGTGAAGCTCTTTCCAACATTCCTGAATAGCAATCACCAAATCAGCTTTGCAACATGGAGATTTCACCTGGACTAGTTTCTTCAATTTTCACCGCATCATTGGGATTTAGATCCGGACTGTTCTATAAAGCTCTTTCCAACATTCCTGAATAGAAACTAGACAAGCCGCCAACGGTAACCGATAACTCGGGTACAGTTGGCAAATTTTGAGCAAAGCTGTTGCAAACTTCTAAGCTCATTGAAGCATCTATTATAACAAATTCTAAAAAACGCGTAAAATTTATGACTTCCAGAACAAAAGTACGAAGCATTCTAAAAACTAAATGCTTAAAATTTATTTCATGATAATCTTACGAGCAGATATCTGGAAATGGCGTTGTAAACATTTCCAATGGAGGTCTGCCGCGCTAAGTGTTATAAAGAGCGTAGGAACACCAGGTTGGTTAACCATTGCTTTCAAGTTCCTGTTGTCGTTGGTACCAATACGGATTTGATCCACGTATTTTAGAGCCCCAGAACAAAAGCCTTTTTACTAATCTGGGATTAGTGACGACTTCATTTATGAGCTCCTCTACAGTTCCGCTGAAATCACCTTTTTTCGCAAAAATAGATCCTTGTTTAGTCGCATCATGGCGTTGAATTGTTTTAAGAATAAGATATCTGAATCTAGGATCTTGAGCAAATCGCTGGTCTCGGTGACGCATTAAACGATCAGCCCACTGTCGAAATGTTGGGGTGTTTTCTGGTGCTCGAGTTCTATCGATGCGATCAGATTTCTCGTCAGGAAACAGGTGCGGGAAGGCCATCGGAATATATCCATGAAAGGTAAATTCCCTTACTGTGGTGTCGCCTGATGTTGGCCAACTGACAATGTTGCGAACAAGACTTTCCTGTCGTTGGCGCTCATGCAAAGGTAGAAGAGTTTCAGTCACTGTCAAACTCTTCGTTAACGAATCCGCCACTGTGAACGTGATGCAGAGATTCAGAGAAGTCTCCGTCCTCAGGCAATGGCTGCAGCGCATCATTGTTAATGCGTAGATCACGGTAAAAGTAATTTTGTTGCAGAAGCCAGTACTTTTTGACGATGTACCCGGATGTCCTTGTAACCCTGGGCTCCTGGCTTACGCACAAGTACGATGCTGATATTTGACTGAATTCGCGGGAGAGAATCGGTTATGTCCTGAACATTTTGTTTTATGTAAACTACTTTGCCTTGTTACCGATACTGGCAGTTTGAACCACAGGCACGCAATTGGCATACTTTAAGAACAGGTTGAACGCGTGCGATTAGCATTTCTTCTAACACAGTAAGTGCACAAAGTTCAGGAGGTATTGCAGTCTGCATCATTTGTTTCGACCTGTATATTTTGAAGAGTATTTATGGCATTTTTTGCATTTGTCATTTTGAAGAGCGTCAGTGAGGTATAAGCCATAACATGATGCGCATTCAAAAAAGTTATTTCTGTCTAAAACATTCACAAATTCTTCAGCAAAATCTTTATCAGTATCTAAACATTGCCGCGCAAGAACACAATAAGATTGCTCAATGCGTGTCAATGCCATGCGAGCAGCGTCTCTAGCTTGTCTGCCAAGATTAGGCCGAATAGGAGATTGAAAATAATGAACATGACAACACTTTCCACTTGTTCAACCTCCATCTCTGTTGGTACTGTTGTAACAATTGTGGAATTATCGTTGTGTCCAGTCTCTTGCATACTTTTCGCATGAACAGTTCGTCGAGTTAAATTTGCTCCAGAGCTTGACGTGGCATTTATGATTTTGAAAGAAGAAAAAACAACGTGATTTGATCGCGGCCACATTCACACACACTCATCTGACATACAATTCCGAATGCTGAAGATAATTTGAGCAGAATTTAGGCTGACCGGTGCAAATTTTAACGTTTTTGTTGTGTCCACAACGTGTTTCATCTCCTTTTTTTATAAATTAAAACCAAAAGAACTTAAAATTAACGACAATAGAACGAAACAAACTCGAGGAAATTTATTTGTGAAAAATTGCAACTATCGAATGTAAACAAATGTAATGATCAAGACTCACCGAACCCACAAGCGACGTCATTGACGCCATATTGCTGGCCTCGACCGTGACTTCAGCAGTTAGTTAGAAAAGAAGCAAAACAAAGCAAAAAAAGCTTACCGGTGCCAATTCTAACGTTTTTCTTGTGTCCACAATGTGCTCCGCTTCATTTTTAATGTTTGAACCAAAATAATTTCAAATTGACGGCAAAAGAACTAAAAAACTCGAGTAAACTGCGTCGTGAAAAATTGCGACTATCGAATGTAAACAAATGGAATGTTCGCGTATGTTTTTTTAATTGAAAAAATGAATGATTAGTGACATGGGGTTGGTATCATGGTGATTGGTCGTGTCCTATAGGAATAATAATCATTAAAAAAACTGACCAATTTTAATAATTTTAATTGAAATTCCTCAATGACACCGAATTTCGGGAATCGGAAGTCGTAAAATCCTGACCATGGACGATGTCCAGTCGCTTACCAAAAATCACGGTGAACGGATGTGTCATATCGTAGCTATGCCCAAACAATTAATTGTCCCGAGTCTCGTATGGAGAGCGAATGTTTTCAATTATTAAAATTGGTCTGTTTTTTTAATGATCGTTATTTTTTTACATGACCAATCACCATGATGCCAACCCCATGTCACTCACCAATCACCATGTCCTTC
This sequence comes from Macrothele yani, assembly GCA_039090855.1. NCBI lineage: Eukaryota > Metazoa > Arthropoda > Arachnida > Araneae > Macrothelidae > Macrothele > Macrothele yani. Next base: position 146,030,134 of record CM077028.1, read on the forward strand.
CCTTCCTCTGTGGCAAGTGTCACCGCGGTCGGCTGAAGATCTTTAGAGGAAATAGGTAACAAACGACCCCTTTTCAAAACCCGGAAACCCCCTAAGTTTTTGGACGTTTATTCCTCAATGACACGGAATTTAGGGAATAATAAGGCTTCAAAACTTGACGATGGCCAATCACATGCAAAAAATCACGGTTATTGTACATGTCATCTCGTACCTATGCCCGAACAACTAATTGTCTCGAGTCTCGTTAAGAGAGCTCCGCTCGGCCTCGCTTCGCTCAATCACCAAATTAGCTTTGTAACATGGATATTTCGCCTGGACTAGTTTCTTCAATTTTCACCACATATTCTGAATGAGATTTAGATCCGGACTGTTTTCTGGCCATAGCATTGTACTTATATGTCGTTCCTGAAGAAATTGCTGCACACTTTTGGTCCTGTGACATGAGGCAATGTGTTGAAATATGACCTCATCATCGCCATAACTATTTTCAATTGATAAAAGAAGACAGTCCTCTAAAATGGCAATGTGTACCTGCGCATTGACTGTTCCTGTGATGATTATCATCTCACCTGATCCTTCACCTGACATGCAATCTCAAATCATGAGTGACTGGGAAAACACTGCTTTCTTGAAGCAGTTACCTTTTACGTTTCATTGGCGCGTCGTCAGACAAACGTTCTATCATAATATTTCCATGACCACAGCACATCCGTGGTTAATCACTAAATATCACTTTCATCCAGTCTTGTGCAGACTATGGTTGCCTTCCTTTGGCCCACTGCAAATGACTTTTCTTTTGGTTAGTTGTCAAAGCTGGTTTCTTGTTTGCTTTTCTGTAAGAAAATACCGTCTACATCAAACGGTTTCGTAGTGTCTTGTCACAAGCATCAACACCTGTATCCGCCAACTTAGTCTTCATTTGTGATGTTGTATATTTATGGTTTTTAAAACACATTTCCTTTAATTTTTCTGTCCTCACGCTTTGACGTTTTCCTTGGGCGACCGGTATATTTCCCTCTTATAAGCGTCCCGTTCAGTTTATACTTCCACCAAATTTTCGACACCACCGACGGCAACCAACCAACATCTTTTGACACTGCTCTTGTAGATATTCTTTCTTAAAAACTCTTAATAACAATCCTGCCCTTCGTTTTCATTGACAACTCCCTCCTAGGCGCTGCCACGCTCTTACTGCTGCAACAACGCGATACTGCTGCCTCTCAACCACTATTACTCCTTTTTATCGCCACGCTTATTTTTATATTACGAACGCGTGCTATTGCCACATTCCGTTTACGTCCTGTACGTTGATTCCATAATTTTTTCCTCCAATGTCGGTGAGTCTACAATTATTCCCCACTCGTGTCGTTACACATTATTATGTATTTCAGTCAGATATTGTACTTCATTTATGCTGTTTGTAGCTCAGATGTGCAGCTTTCATTAAACTGTTTTCATTTCGCCTACTTCATTTGTGTCGTTTCTACATTCTACTTAATATGCGCCTCCATGTTCATGTGGCGGTGATTCCATAATTTTTGCCAGGGGTTGCATTTCTAATGGTTGTTTAAAACCAGGGGTGAGACATTCCCTTCCTAAAACTCTCTAAAATATCACCATCACAACCTTTACTTCTCATAAAAGTCGCATTGATGGCCGAACGGTTAGAGGCGCGGGCCTCTGGCAAATCGTTTGAAATAGGCTGGGTTTTAGTTCTCAATGTAGTATTTTTCCTGAAGCGCCGGTGCTTTCCTCTTTTTTGTACAAAGTGACCGTTATTAAACACGGGAGAGTAACAATATAGCCTTATCTTAGATACACATGAGTTATCTAACCCAGAGCGGCGTTGCTTCGTCCGTACATGCTGTCTCACGCATGCTGTACGATTTTATTTCGCAGTGCTGGCAAGTCAAGGCCTCCTAAAATGATGGTATCAGATAGCTGTAGTCGTAAGCAATCTTAATGCTCTAACGTTTCGGGCAGAAACCCCAAAACCTGATACGTAGTTACACCTGTCGTACGTAGTTAATCTTAATTGTCTGGCAAACCTCACAAATGTTAATCCGTCCTCAACGCTTCGCAGCTGTCTCGAATATTCAGAAGGAAAACTAAACAGCCTGAAACACTGTCATCAGTTCAGCAACAACAGTAGTTGTTCGGAGAGTTACTCAAGATTTACTTTAACATAGTGTTTAGTGAATCTTGTATGTTATGTCCATTGTACTCCAAGGTTTCAGCGCACCCAATCTTAGTCCCTAATGGTCTTAAAACAACATTAATACATCGTTTCTAGAAAAATATCAATAGTTTTGCACCATCATTGGTCAAATCTAATTGGAACGATAATTTTGAGAAAAGTTTAATTTTTTGTACCATGTAATAACCCTTCTCAGAAACTGCACCCACGTAATTAGCTCCCTCGGATTCCTCATTTTGCTTAGGTCTATTCTGTTTGCTTTATTTTTCTTACGGTATGGTAATTAAATCATCTGGATTACTCAGAATATTCTGTTTGCTTTTTGTTACCTTTACCCTCATTATTAGTGAGGTGACCGAAATTTTCTGTCAGAATGGCCAGTCCTTTTAAATACATTGGAATGTTGATAGTAAAACAGATAGCGTTTTTCGGTCCATATGCTTCGAATGCATTCATGAAAGGAAATATGTAAAAGTATTTCTACTACATAATTCACTTCACTGAGTTAAGTTTGAGCTTCGCAGTTTATTCCGTGAAAATTTGGATTCATAATGATATTCATCTTGCGGGTGAGAAAGTTAGTGTTCGTGAATTATTATACAAGCTATTGAAAAGGACGCATTTTAGTTTGACATTTCCGAAATAATTAACCATATTATCGAATACTTTACACCGTTTATAAACTAAAACACTTCTTTTTAATGGCGTAAAACTCATACCCAATTCAAGCCCAGCTTTCGCGCTCCACCGGAAGGCTTAGTCTGGGTTAAGCTTTCAAAGCCTTCTTAGGGACAGCAACTTACAATGTTGTTACAACTCAAAAATTTGATATTATAGAACCAAGCAGTTGCATTTCGCGTTGAGGTCTGTGTTTAGACATATCACGTGTAGAGTCCGTGTTTTAAAACGTGTCCATTCGGCATGGAGAGGAATTACCTGTCGTTTCCTTTAAGCTTGTTCAGGAGATTTCTCCAGGCATCTGATATCTCATAAGAAAAGTTTTCATTGTATGGGTGGGTCATGATCTCGAGACTTTCACGCGTGGCTGTTCCAACATAGCTTGTATAGGGTGCTATACTTTTTATTATGCTCCAAAGTGGGGTTGCTCCTTTTTGGATGACTTCACTTGCACAAAGCGGTTGCAGTTTTCCTGTCCTTAACGTCTCTTTTATGCTCCTTATGTGGAGTGACCTTTTAGTTAACCCAACGTATGACTTTGTAGTGCCGTCTGGATAGATTACGGGTATGTCATAAACTCCCGCCGTGTTTTCTTTATTTATAGGCGGTTTTCTTGTAGATACCGTGTCGTATCTAAGCTTTCAAAGAAGGCTTTGAAAGCTTAGTCCAGACTCGAAAAAATCGCGAAAGCTCGGATTGATTTGTGTGAGTTTTGAGCCATTAAGAAGTGTTTAGTAATTAACCATATTTTCTAAACCTTAATATTCAAGAATATTTTTCTGGTTATTTGACGAAGTTTCTCTCGGAGACCAACAGAAGGTTCAACGGCTCATCTGCCTTTACTTTGTGGAAGATCCTGAATATGATTCATGATATACACTGAAGAACAATTGAATTAGAGACAGCTGGCGTTATGCAAATGTGGCGCTGTGGGCGGCCCTGTATACGGAAACGACATGACGTATGCAGCGATCCGACAATATAAGGAGTGATGCGACGGGAATCAGTAAGAGTCTGACGCAGTATGGGTAAGACGAAGGATCTAAGCGCATTTGATCGTGGGAAAATTGTCGTGGCCCGGCGAATGGGACACTCCATCTCGGAAGTCGTGCAGGCACTGGGATTTTTGCGAGCCACTGTGTCACGGGTGCACCGTGAGTACATCGAATCCGGTAAAACCATCCCTGCAAGGGCCAACTGCCGTGGATAACAGCGTGTGGATGAGCGGGGTCATCGTCGGCGAGCTCGCATTGTTACAGGGGATAGACGGGCCCCAGTGCAAGAAATCCCTCGGCAATTTAACGCTGGTGCACAAAAACATGTAAGCAGCCACACCATCCAGAACCATCTCCTCGCTATGGGGTACAGAAGCCATCGTCCCACGAGGGTACCGCTGCTGACCATACATCACAGGGTGCAAAGATTAGCATGGGCGCGGGAACATCGCCACTGGACCCCAGACATGTGGGAAAATGTTGCCTGGACTGATGAGTCGAGATTCACGTTGGTACATGCGGATGGCAGGATACGAGTACGGCGCAAACCACATGAAGCGATAGATTCTTCTTGCCAGCAGGGTACTCTTCAACCTGGTGTTCTCGTCTGGGGACTGTTTACGTGAACTGAAATGGGACCCCTGGTACGTGCGACATCGTCCCTCACAGGTCAACGTTACCGGGATATCCTGGACGACCATTTGCTCCCGTTTGTGCGTCTTCAACATCCCACTGGGGACCTCATCCTGCAACATGACAATGCAGCTCACGAATTGTATCCGAATGGTTGGATGAACACTCCACCGACGTGACCTCGCTTCCTTGGCCAGCTAGGTCACCTGACCTCAATCCCATCGAACACCTCTGGGATGACATCGAGTGAGATGTTCGAGTCTCTGACCCCCTCCATCAAATCTTCGTGAACTGTGGGAGCTTGTTCAGGGGTCGTGGATCCGTATGGGTTCCCAACGCTTCCGGTGTCTTGTCGAGTCCATGCCGAGACGAATCTCCGCCTTCATCAGGGCGAAAGGTGGTGCTACACGTTACTAAACAGGTATCTCTAATTTAATTGCTCTTCAGTGTACATTCAATGGAAAAAACATTAGAGATATCTACCTCATAGCGTATTGGTCATCTAGCTCAAATGACAGCCTCTACACGCCGAGGCATCGACTCCACCAGATGCCAGAGGGCTTCCGGAGGTGTTGCTAGCTATACCTTTTGCGGCATTGTCTACAACTCCGCCCACGACGTCGTTCCAGGATCCGTAGACCTGGTGTTCCGCTCCACGACATCCCAGAGGACTTCAATGGGGTTTAAATCCGGGAACCCGGCGGGCCACCAGATGGTTCCAAACTCAGATGAGTGTTCCTGAAGTTATGCCTGGGTGGTTGCAGCAGGTGGGGCGGCAACTGCCACAGGATGCGCGAAGGTCATGAATGTGTGTTATGATCCCTTTGCGCGCATCGGTTAAGGACCTCTCCAGACACACTAAGGAACCTTAATATGTCCCATGAGACGACTGCCTAAACCATCGAAGAGCCACCACCGCCCTTGAATAGAGCCGACCTAGCACGACGGGTGCATAGCCTCATGCTGTCGACACCACACCAGCACCTATCGTCAACTCGGTACAGCTGAAAATGGGATTCGTGTGACGACATGATGCTTCGCTACTATGCAGAAGTCCAGTTTCGATATCCCCAGCACCAGACAAGGCGTAATTTCCGATGACGAGCAGTTAACAGTAGCCCAATATAGGCAGCGTGAGCCGTATCTGGCGCTGTTTGGACCTTCCAACATTTAACCTGGGTGTTGGCAAACGGTCTGTTTGTATGAGCCTGGATAGTTTACGTCGATTCTGGTCATCAGCGGCGTGTAGTCTTCCACAGCTTACTCTCTGGGAACTGGAACATCTGTCGATGGTATACTCGCATTACACCCTTGATACGCTTGCCCTTCGGAATCCTAGGTTTCTTACCACTTGGGTGATAGAATGATCATTGTTTATTGCGCTGACAATGCATCTCTGATCAAAGTCTCTCAGATCACCACGTTTGCCCATGTTCGTCGGTTGTGATACACTGTTGGGAAGCTCTGCTGTCCGCTTATTTATCGCCTGAGTTCAGTTTGGATCTGTTCCACTCTGCGTGGGAGATGCCCATGTCAACTGCCCACCACCCCTATCTCTAATGATTTGTTTCCTGAGTGTATATCGGCCACAATTTTCAGATGATATCCGACAGATATCTGGACACAATAAAAATGTGACTCATACTTCAAATCAGTGGCGTAACTAGTAAGCTTTATTAAGCGATGCTTAATGGTCCGAGATGTTTAAGGGCTCTAAAGAGAATCCTAATATATAATTTGCTAGAGCCCTCCTCCTCCGTGCCACTTTTTAAGTCGTCGTAGTAACAACCGAGAAACAAATGTTTGTGACGTCACGCTTAGCTTTTCGTGTTTTCGTGTAGGTGACGTTATCATCTACACGCACACAGTCCACGCGTATAACTTTTTTTGTCATAATAACAAAGAACATAGCTGCTGGTGTGACGTCATCTAATCCAAATCATTCTCACATGACGTCAGAGATGTTACGTCACACGGCCAACTTTTTAGAGATACGAAAACTTTACATCAGGAATTTTGGTTCACTACCTGAACCGGTGTTTAGCCAACTGTATGTGGCAACGTCAAGATAAAAATAGTTCACGGAAAAGACCAGAGGTAATTGATACTGGGGTTCACAGTCAGTGTATACGATAAATGTTGTGTACAAAGAAGTGTTGACGAAATAGGGACTAAAGGTTTTACAAAACACATAACATACAGCCCGTCGTATCAAATTCCATAACCGACTGCTCCGGAAATTTTCAGAAAACTGTGAGCCAACTTCGCTATCTATTGATTGGAACTCAAAAACACAATAAATAAATGTCAATAATTTCTGTGCCGCCCCGGTGGCGCAGTGGTCTAAGCGATGGCCTCTGATCATTCATCCGAAAAGGGTCCGGGTTTGAATCCCGGTGAAGCATGGATGTTGTGTTTGTCTTAAGGCACTGGCTCTCTCCCTTCCCTGGAACTAGTGACCCTAAATTAGGGACGGGCGACTACTTATAGCCCATTGAGTTGCTCACGGTAGTCGTTAAACCTCAACCAAAAAAAAAATAATTATGTATCATAAATTTTATTTTTCCCCGTCATTATTGACGGGTTTTTCATCTAGTTAAGAAAATAAAACTTTTTACTCAAATCCACCGACAACAGAAGATGAGAGAGAACAAGCGGTAGAAGAGAAATAAGTGCAAACAGAAAGCTAGAAGCAGTGAGAGGATTTTTCTGTTAGCTCATCTGCCATGGTGTCAGCAGTGCAGGGGACGTCGTTGGCATGATGCCAAACATTGATTTTCAGATTTATAAGAGCTGAAGACGCTTTCATAGTAAACAGTATAATTCACTTTCTTTCTTCTCTGACGACCGTCGACGCTGGGACACTTTAGGGGCCCTGTCTGCAAATTGCGTTTGAAGTAGTTCACTAGAAAACACAGCCAGCATTGTTAAGGGACGGCAGAGAAATTGAAATCTGACTTATTACATTGAAAGAAAAGTATCTGCATTCTGCTGTAATGCAATGACGTGATTCCTCCATATCCTCATATATGTACTTTTCTTCTCTTTTCAAGATATGGTATTTCTACTTAGAATTCTGAGATCGCCTTTACTCCTTTTGCTCGCCCTGGTATTATTTTTGGGCTGTTGCCCTGCACTGTATAAAAACTGTCTTACATACACTTATATTTCATTGTCACCGCTTTAACTGGAGTCATAAGTGACATGCTCCCATATTTTTAGCCTGATCCATTTTTTTATGCTAATCAGGAAAATGGATCTTATGCAAATTGCTAAAATGATCCCTGGTACATCCAACTAGTCCTTCTTGTGTGCTACATGTTCCGAGCTTTCTTCTAAGTGCTGTTATGAAGCCTATTTGATAGACTACGTCTGCCCCTAATGCTCTGATGTCTACCAGTACTTGCAGCGCCATCTGCTTTTATCCTGTTGCCAAAATCGGAACTAAGCCTACCTCTATCGCACGATACGTAAGGTCAAGAAGAAATACCGGAAAATAAAATAAAGTTAGTAAGACAAATGCTTCATCTGTGGAAACAGGCACGTGCTCGAACAACTGTCTGCACCGTTTGTTCTGTTGCGTAGGTGTTATGTTGTTTTATTTCATTTTCTTCGTATTGCTGAGTAATTTCCTAAAAAAGAATGAAATTGCAGAGTAAAAAGGTTATTTTATATGATAGCGTTATTTTATATGATAAAAAGGAACAAGTAAAATTGTAAGAAAGTAAGTGGCGTAGTTTTGATTCATTGTGATGGAAATTTAAAAAATTATTGGTTCCGTGGAATTTTTTCTTTGTAGTACAAGATGGAAGAAGATAAAGCTGAAAGAAAACGTCGCTTAAATAGACAACGACGATGGCGTGCAAACCAATCTTCTAATACTTTTTACATTATATTATTTTTAACGTACTGTGACCGTCATATGACGGATTAAAATCTATTAATCTGTATAATAGGCTTCTGTCATGAGAATATTGAATGGTAATATTACGAAAATTTTGTTGTTGATCTATCTTATAGACTTCCCATTAATAATTCAAGCGTTTATTATATTAAGTATATGTATTTTACAATTCGTGTTATAAAAATTTCAGTCACAGCTTTTTCACCCGTGCATGGCATGAGCGGGATATGAGCTAGTTACATTGTAAAAACTTAGGTTCAGAAGTAGCTTAATTTTCACTATTTGCTTCACTATTTTACCTGCTGTAAGGCTAATAACATTAGCCTAGGGCCCTTTCCGATAATGTGTTGCAAACAGCAGTTCTTCTAAGCTTCAATACGAGTTGTATTGGATTTCTGTATCTCCTTTAGTTCCAGATAGCCCATGGTGTCAGTCATTTGCATACACTGAGCCTCTCGTTTTTCCTATTGCACAACTGATTGGAACAATTTCCTTCACTCTACAGCATGTATTTGATGTTACCCGCTACCTTTGGTAATAGTGTATTACACCTTTGTGTGCTATATTTAAATGAGAAATATCGTGTAGGGCACAGTTGCATGGTACCAGCCCGAAACAATACCAGGAAGAAAAAGCAGGAAAAGGTGTAAAGGTGACCCACCCGATTTTAAGTAAAAACACCATATCTTGTTAATAGGGGGATGTGTTAATATGAGAAAAGAAAAGAGAACTACATGTACGAAGGTACGGACGAATCACGTCATCGCACTACAACAGAGTGCAGATGCTTTCTTTCAATATAGAAAGTCAAATTTCAATTTGTATGCTGGCCTTTGACAATAATGGATGTTTCCTAGGTTGTTGTTACAGACGCACTTTGTAGACGGGGGACCCCTAAGTGTCCCGGCATCGATGGTCGTCAGCGAAGAAAACTGCCGACTCATCCGGTGATCTACGCTGAGAGACTTCGTTGCATCTACCCGTGGATTTTAAAGTTGTTTGTATTAGGACGTTAACCAAAAAATATATGATAAAGATGTCAGTAAAAGTTTCTTCATTCAGCTATTGCATGTAGTTTCAAATAGCTTTATAAATGAAAAAAAAAGCAATAAATTCAATGAAAAACCCTCGTAATTTTTTTAAAAATAAAGCATAACAATTTGTCATGTAGTTACCTTGGATGTCTTTATAGCACTTATTTTACATCTAACACTACCTATTGCAGTAGGTTGTGTCCTATTTCTTAAAGGTCATTCAGAAAGGAAAGTTGAAAGTAGTCAAATTATTTGCGAAATACAATGTCTGGAACTAGCTTTCACAGATCACCACTGAAGCCCAAAAAGCAAAACTAAATACCAAAAATTTAGACTTTACCAAAGCAAAAACTAAGAAAAATATTTTTTGTATCAATTATCTATCTATAAAATTATAAAAAAATGCACTCATGGACGATGAAATTTGCGCACCAAGAAAGCAAGCATCGGATTTGAACTGAAATTTTATGGACGTAATGATACAGATGAATAATACACATGATGGCGAAAACAGAGCTGCAGGACAATTACAGCAGGATCTGTGAAACGCAGTCCGGTCACCTTCAATAGCACGTCGCACCGCCTCGTGCTGCCATACATGCTGCAATACGGTCCTGCATGAAGGCGAACAGACGGCTGATGATGTCCTGCGGCAGACTGGCCCACGCGTGTTGGACTGTGTGCTCCAAATCCCGGATAGTGCGACACGGCTGCAGCTGGCGTTTCAACTAGTCCCACACATGCTCGATAGGGGATATGTCCGGGGAGCGGGCATGCCGTGGAAGTGTCTGGACATGATGTAGGCAGTCCTGGACAACCCGAGCCGTGTGCGGGCGGGCATTATCCTGCTGGTATAACGCACCTGAAATCCCGGCCAGGAATGGGAGCACATGGGGCTGTGGGATCTCGTCAGCATACCGCTGGCCCGTCAATGATCCACGCACCACTACTAGAGCTGTTCGGCTATCGTAGACAATGGCTCCCCAGATCATAATGCCTGCACTGGGGGAGGTGTGGCCCTCGATAGCGAGGTCGGGATTGTGCCGTGGACTCGGGGACCTCCACACCCGGACACAATGATCATCTGTCCCCAAAACGAAGCGGCACTCATCGCTAAACACCACACGTCGCTAGTCTGTGCGTTTCACGTCGCTATGTTAGTTGTATTTTTATTGTTAGTTTTGCAATTTGAGCGGGGGAAGCTATTTATAATTTTGCTTAAGGGCTAAAAATTAGTGGTAATGTCACTGCTGCGTGCTTAATTATTGCAGCTTCCGATACAAGATAGCAGTGCATATGAATTAAATCTTTCTTGAAGAGCAATGTATGATAGTGTAAATCTTTTCATCTATATATCAACACGTATGAATAAAATCTCGTCTTCCTCGGCTGACATTTGATGGGTGCAATTGTAAAAGCTAACCTGAAGCTTCTGATTGAAACAATTCACTTTAATCCGAGACAGGAGTTGTGAGTGCTTGTTTATTGTATTGTTACAGCTGCCTGTCTGTCGTTATTTCTGAACGGCAGTTTATCGGATCTTGCTACTGTCATATCTGATAGTGTCTTTAAAAGGTATTTACGCATAGTGTGGTCATTGTGTCTAGGTGAAGATAACTGCCCAGTCGAAACAATGCAGTCTCCGGAAGTGAGGGTCAAGTTATTGTGTTGTGTTCACCAGGCGAATTTAAGCGACGGATCTTGCCAGGCAGTTTATTATTCAGAATCGTTCTGAGAATATTTTATGCTGCGATGAATTTATCGTCATTGCATCACAGCTGATAAATCAAAGTGACAGGAATTATCCCTATAATTTACATCGAAGAAGATTACAGATTGTTTGTGGTATCTTCTTTTAACCGACTAACTTGTGACGCGTGCCACTATGCGGCTGCATTCAACCGCAAGGCAAATTTTGCATTTCGGAAAATTTAATCGATGTGAGGGTTCCTCATCCAACTCACCTTGAATAATGAGTAAAAAAATGCATGTCCATAAAAAAAAAAAAGACAAGGAAATTAATAGACCATGTCAAATAACGTGTAATTAACATTCCCTTTGTTCGTGAATAAGAAGTAGGGTAAGAATTTAAACGAGATATGATTCAAGAATTATGCACGTTATCATCAGTAGCTCTCTCTCCATTTAATATTCTATAAGGAGATTAATAAGATCTTAACGTGTTTTGATTATTCATCTAGGTCGCTCATTTAGCTTAGAGTTCTTTTCATCATTGGTTTTACTTGAAGGACATCACACCTGTATCTTATTAATTTTTTTTCATTATATCAAAAACTTTTGTCGTTATTGCCGAAACTCAGGAGTACTTAATTCTATCAGGAGGTGATGGTCTTTAGAATCTCCCCTGTGATTTAAATTGGCACATATCTTTCATTATCATCTATTAGTCCAGAGAACGGACATACTAAAAACACTTCTCATCTACTTGCTTTAATGCAAGAAGGAACACACTTATGAAAGTCTACTGCCGATCCCCTTTCCGATAGTCTTCCTATCCATGCGACCCTTGTCATTTACACTGCTGGCTACCCAAAATGCAACACCAAGAAGGAAGCATCCGATTGGCCTGAAATTCGCAGCATGCGTCGCCCGCGAGAGGACATGCAAACGATTTGCATTGCAGGGCATATACAAATCATGTGCGCCCGGCACGCCACCGAGAAGCACTATAAGAAGGGTGCACAGAAGGCTGGGTGTAAGTAGTGGAAGTGTGTTATGCTGTCAGACCTGTGCGTGGGAAGCTTCCTGATGCCTCGTCGCAGAATACGGCAGTCATTCCAGCACGTTTCGGAGTTCGACAGAAGAAGATTAGTGGCTTATCGCGACAGCGGTTTATCGTACCGAGACATCGGCGCCCATGTGAGACGTCATACAGCCACATTCAGGCGATTATGGATTCGGTGGGTGCAGGAGGGACGGACGGACCGACGTGAGCGATTGCCGCGGCACACCACCGAACGAGAGAACCAGCATGTTGTGCGGCGGGCGTTGACGGCTCGCACCGCCACATCACGAACGTTAGCGCAGGAATTAAGGTGTGTTGCGCAACAACCTGTGTCACCACGTACCGTACGACGTCGTCTGCAGGAGCGGGGACTTGTCGCACGGCGCTTATTGCTCCGATTACCATTGACGTTACACCACCGGCGAGTGCGGCGGCAGTGGGCCGTTGAACGCTGAATCTGGACTACGGAATGGCACGACATTGTCTTCTCCGACGAATCCCGGTTTTGCCTGCAACACCACGATGGTCGGATCCGCGTGTGGAGGCACTGCGGCGAGAGACTGTATGACGCCTGCATTATGCATCGCCATACCGGTCCGTCGCCTGGCGTTATGGTTTGGGTAGCAATTGAATATGACACGCGAACCTCTTTGGTACGCATCGCCGGTACACTCAACAGCCACCGCTACATCTCCGACGTTTTAGAGCCTGTAGTCCTCGCTTACCTGCAGGACCTGCTAGCGGCCACGTTTCAACAGGACAATGCGCGCCCGCACGTGACACGCATCGTGCAACAATTCTCCACGGCCCACTAGGTGTCACTGCTGCCGTGGCCCGCCTGTTCTCTCGATATGTCGCCCATCGAACACGTCTGGTCGCTGATCGGCAACCGAGTGGCCCGGCAAGCACCACCCGCGGCTACGCCTGATGAACTGTGGCTACGTGTGGAAGCAGCCTGTACCGACATACCCCAAGCCCACATCCAAAGCCTCTTTCGTTCGATGCCGTGGCGTATAGCGGCCGTTATTGCCAGCCATGGGGGGCCACACGAACTATTGATGTATGCGTGTTCCGCAAGTCGCACGTGCCGGTAAGCTCAATCGTTTCATCTTTGTAGCTGTTGTAATGCATCCAGTAAATTTGGCTTTGCTATCTCGTGTCCTTCTTGGTGTTGCAATTTGGGTGGCCAGCAGTGTAGAACAAACCCAAGAAACCTTCTGGAAGTTGTAGGTGATATTGTTATTTAGTGAACACATCTTCCAAACTGTTGTGGACATATACCGAGTGTAAGAATTAAACTAACTGCCCAAAATTTGAAATTTCACCTGTTACGTGTTACATCGGATATGAGATAATTCTTACTTGGTTTGTGCTTATCTTGATAGCTCTTTGAAATGTTTTTCAGCTTCCTACTCTACTCCTAAATCCATTGCCATTCGGGAAACTTCGGAGATCATTACCAACGGTGAGGCCTGCAATGACAGTATCTCGCTAGAGTTACCACAAATTTGGAACCAATTCTTCAAATAGCGAATGCCTGTTGTTTTCCTCCAAATATTGCGCATGCAAAACGAACATGATGCCTCATGTTTTTAATTGTATAATTATATTTGCATCTCTTCGTTCATTGTCAAGTCACCGCGTTTAAATTGTTGAAGCGTTCTATTATCCAGTTTGCCGCCCCGGTGGCGCAGTGGTCTAAGGCGTTGGCCTATGATCATTCGTCCGAAGGGGGTCCGGGTTCGAATCCCGGTGAGGCATGGATGTTGTGTTTGTGTTACGGCACTGGCTCTCTCCCTTCCCTGGAACCAGTGACCCTAAATTAGGGACGGGCGACTGCTTATAGCCTATTGAGTTGCTCACGGTGGTCGTTAAACCTCCAATAAAAAAAAAAAAAAAAAAAAAAAAAAAAAAAAAAATTATCCAGTTTGCAGTCTGCTGTCTACCTTCCTTGAGAAAGCCATCTGGTTGATGTGCGAAAGCTTGGAAACTTTGGTTCCTATTCTATGCCAAGAAATTCGGATCATTAGTATAGTTATACTATTTTGATCACATTATTCATTAATGTGATAATGTATGCAATCCATCACTCAGGTCCCTTGTTATTTTCATGGTTAGTTTAGCATTTTTAATATAATCCACTTTGTTTTTGTAACATTTTTCATGTGTGTGTATGTTCTTCGACTGCTTGTGTAATTGTCTAATTTATTTTTTATCCTATCTGTCGTCCTTCGGGATTAGCGTTCTAAATTGTCACCTGTAACCTGGATTAGAGTCGTAAGCTAGCTTGACGATCCACAATATGTTTCAACTGTAACCTCCTTCGTGGCTGAATGGTCAGAGGTGTTGATTTATGGCTAGTAATTAGAGCTGAGCCTGGGTTCGAGTCCCGGATGAGGCATTGGGTGGTGTGTTTGTTTTACGGCAATAGCTCACTTCTGTCCTGAAGTAATTGGTCTTAAATTTGGAATAGGAGACTGTTTTATAGACCTTAGAGTTGCCCTTGGTCATTATAACAGAAACCAGGAAACTTCAAGACCTATGGGTTCAGTTCAAATCGCTAAATAACTTCTGAAACATTCAAAGAGGCCACTTTTTGGTCGCGCTTTACGGTTAAGAAGCGCCTATTCGTTTAGTTTGAAATTCTTCCAATGACAAACACATTTTGCGTGCTATGATCTGGGTGGTCACACACTTCTAAATTATAGTCGCTAGAGAGCTTATCCACTTTGAATGACACTGTGAGATTAATCGATATCTATATGCATTCAATAAATCCTTTTTCTCTGCTTTGGAAGCAGGAAAATAGTAACGTCGAAATGTTTTCTCAAGTGGAGATTACTTTTTGGTCCTTTCGGTGTTTTTGGATCTGTATATTCAGTTGTGTCGGAAATGTTAGTCGATTTGATCGATTAATATGAAAAACCGAAAATGTTTTCTCCATAAATATCTTGAAAATATTAAAGAATCTCCGTGATAATATTTCTGTTCTTCACGTGTTGTTTCGGTATTAAGACCTTGACGAGTCAAATTATAGTTTTTGCGAAAGTATTTTATAACAACCACAGTCTCGTACAAGAATTTAGAATATAATCTCACCATCTTGTACAGGACTATAGTTTTTATAAAACATTATCTCAAAAGTTCGAATCAGATTCGTTAAGCTTTTAATACAGAAACAACACGTGAAGAGCAGAAACGTCATCATGAAAATACTTTAATATTTTCAAGATATTTATACTATTGCACCACGTAACTAAGTGTACAATTACTGACTATGAATATTCTCAAGATTCGTACAAGACAAAATATATTTTCTGTAGATTTACAGTGGAGTTGTTAAATTCACTTTTGATATTTTTTTCCGCAGGTGTGGAAGTCTTGAGGTACGAATCCATGATTTCTGTAGTCGAAGATAAAGACGCACAGCCTTCTGAATCAATCGAGGAACCCAGGGAGCGCTGCCACTCAGAACCGGCTTCACTGGTATGTATTACCTACACTGACTTTTTAAAGCAGGTTTATTTCTCATTTAAGTGTAGTTAAGATGGAGAAATTAAAAATGTCCTCACATCAGATGGTTACATCGCTGCAGTATTACGTGTCTTCTAAGTCACACAAAACATCTGTCGCTGTAGCACGCAATTATTTTAGCAGAATTGAACATCTTCATGCGCGAAGGTTCTCGCTTTATGTCGTATAATCATTACAGCAAATCACAAACGCGAATCGAAATGAAGCAATGGGAAGTATGTTTTCTCAGTACGATATACTATACGTAAGGGGTGGGGGCATGTACACCGATAAGCCATTACATTGTGACCTCCCCCAGCCTAAAGAATGAGCGCACCTGAAGACCGAACAGTGGCGCAGGTGAAGTTCACAGAGCAGTATATAGACAACCCGAGGACCGGCTTTCGGTTAGTAGAATGTTCGGAGTCAGAATGGAAAAAGCTGTCGATCTATCGGAGTTTGATAAAGGACAAATTGTGTTGGCGCCTCGCTTCGGACCTACAATCTCGGAAAAGGCGGCGCGGCTTGTGGGTTGTTCACGTGTCGCTCTAGTGAGTACGTATCAATCTTATCAAGCAACAAAGTGACCAACTTCTTATAGATGGGATATTATCGAACAAAAAAGTATGCAACCTATTACAAATGAGAAGTTATGAAGCGAGGAAGTGCATAGCTTCTGTAGATGGAATTACATATACCAAAGTTATTCAAAACTGGACCATGGAGCTGGTTCATCAGCTCTACGCCAGAGTGGTGGACATTTTGATAGCCATTAAAGGCAGTGTGTACCAGAAAATGGGTGACCGGCATGAAGGACATAGTGCACATAAGAGTATTGAGCATGTTCCTGTGTCTGACCACAAAAGACAAAGTGTGCCTGAAATGAAAGTATCTGTGTTTATTGAAAGGGGATGAAACCGCAAAGGGTTCCAAAAAAAAGGGGCATCGTAGACCCGATGTCCTTCTGGATACGCCACGTGACGCTGTTGAATTGGATGTAGACTTCCCGTCCTCATAACCTAAGACTTGCATTTCCGAGAGAGTTGCCTACCATCTGCGTAGTAGTGCTTGTGGTTAAATACATTAATCAGCTGGCTTTTCCTGCTGATTTCGTTCGATTTTTGTGACTTTTGTTGAAGTTTGTGTTGGATTTCTGTCCTTTATAGCAAAATATCGCCTTGAACCAAGAATCCCCAATGAGCAATTAACATATTAGGTGTCTTCTTCTAATTCCGTTTCTGCGTATCCTCTAAAAGACGGTAACGTGATACTGCTGTTTTGATGCTAAGGTATTCATGACTAAGCTCTTTCACCCTACAAACTTTATATTATGCAAATTCTGTTTTTGTTTTTTCTCTAGAGACGAAATTGAATTTAAGTGCAGGTTGATGCGTGCTGAATAATTTCATTTAACATGTGTATTTTCTTTCAGGAAACCGGATTTCAAGAAATATCTGCCAGGTTACAAGCAGTTGACGAAACATCGGTAAGACATTCTTTTCACTGTTACCATCGACCGAAAAGATGGCTCATTTTCAATTTTGTAGGGCATCTACTATCAACTCATACTTTCTCTCCTTGCATTCAATTACAAAAAGATGTCTTAAAAAGAAATTTAAGGATAAGGGAATCTTTATGTTGATCATTGATCTCTTGTCATTAAATGGCATATGATCGAACCAGTTTCCTGAATGATAAGCATATTACACGTCATGAACTATATTTTGCTTAATTTGTGTACCACTTTTATGAAAGTAATTTGACTCTGTATAGTTTTTTTTTTTTGTTTGACTGCATATGTTTGGTGCAAATTATTTGAATTGTTTGGCCAAAAGTTTAACAGGGTTTGCACACTGCTTGAAAAATTATAAGTGCTTTCGAAACTGCTTGAAGGTAAGTTTAAATCCATGAAAAGCTCTGAATTTTTTATTTGCTTACATGCAGTCGTGTAGTACGGAGATCTCGTGATCCAAAAATGTTGTACTTCCTCCACACTATTCACTTTTCGTACCGGGAAATTCATCTTAAAAGGTAAAGCTACGTTCCGAACTTTCATGGAAGAGTTATAGAGCTCACTATGATTTGTGTAAAGCATCGAAATTTGAGATATTTACTGAATTGCAAAAATATGAAAAAGCAGTCATTTGGAGCTTGTTTTTTTACATTTAATTTGACTACAACTTAGTCATTTCTTGCGTACGCTTTCACTACTGCCAACATGAAGATATCTATGTTCTGTAAGTCAATAATAAGTAATTTGTAATAACAGTTAAAAAAGAGGTTGTTAATCATGTCTGCATTCCGAATCCTATTTTAAGGGTAGGATACACATTTTATTTAGTTCTATTAACTTCTATCAATGTAAATTTTTGTTTGTTAGTCTTAATAACGAGATCGTCGCTGTTTGATTGCACTTTCGTACTAATGCTTTAGGACTGTTGTTATGCATAAATCTTTACATAATTTATATTGTACACAAAATATGACTGTACAATCTTCGAAAAAGAAAGTATGAAATCCATGAAGAGTGCTTGAATTTTATTTCCCAACGCTATACGAACCCTGTTTAATGCATAGTTCGCGTTGCAGATCGCCATCTTCGCAATTTGCGAAAAAAAAATCGTTTTGCCGATGGAAAAAGGGCTTTGGCAATTACCTTTTTGTACTGTTTTAACACTTTGGCGATAAAAAATTGAATTTGGCGAATTAATTGGCGAAAACTTTAAAAGAGCCAATGCGACCCCTGTAATGTATCCACAAATAGGATTCGGAATGTCGATATTTAATACGATTGAACGCAGACTGTAATTGAAGAGTCAGTAATTACTGTTGAGTGATTATTCCCACTGGAGTATATGTAGAGGGGGATATTTTTCTAACTGTAAATAATATTTGCTGATTGCCACAAATATGGTACCATGCATATATATCGTGTATGTGCGTTTAGGTTGAAAAAAATCACGTTTATGTATATAAATGTTTTTATTTGCAATAAATAATGTTGGAAATGGCTGATTCTATACATTTTAGTTGAAAGTCATATTCGGTGATGTTTGACATTTCTTCCTTTGGCTTACTTTTGGGGATCATCTTAATCTCCTCCTCCTCCCATCATGCCATATCCTCCGCCTCCACCCATCATACCATATCCACCTCCTCCATTCATCATTCCAAAACTTCCACCATAATTTCCACCGCCTCCTCCTCCTCCGCCGCCGCCGCCGCCTCCTCCTCCTCCGCCGCCGCCGCCGCCTCCTCCGAATCCACCTGTACCAAAATTTCCAAAGCCATTACCCGCACCGCTTGGACCGAAATTTCCTCCTCCGTAGCCACCAGCACCTCCGGACATGCTCCATTCATCCATGCCTCCTGCGTTGGCTTTCATGTATACACTAAAAGAAAAAGGAAATTTTGCCAATAATTAACATATGAACCATGTATTAAAACAGTTTAGACATGCATTAAAGAATGTGTTATTAAGACTTCTTTTATATTGGTAAAATTAAGTTTCTTTAAAAGCTCATTTTATTTATTCACACTCTGGCACACACTCAGTAATTCTACGATCTGTAAGTAAATTCTTTAGCATGTATTACTTCCACCTGACTTATGAAGGACCTTCCGAGTTGAAGAATTAACCCTTTAACGCCCAAAACGCCCGTACATACAAACGCCCATAGCCGTCCGAAACGCCTGTCAAAGTGAGTCAGATTTCCTACCTTTAACTGTTTTTAAAATCTGCACGACCTATGAGGGATCAGCAGAAGTCACCTTCAGTTACCATTGTTGTTACTGAACAAAGAAGTGAAACAACAGACATTTTCGGGCTTAATGGTATTTCAAGTGATACTAGATTTTTAGGGTCATGGAAGTTAAAGGGTTAAAGCTGTGATAAATGAGTGGCACGTAATACCATGCAGACCATATAAAGCAAAGAGAAGAGTAGGGAGACCAGAGGGAAGATGGATCGATTATATAAACAAAACTGTAGGAAAGCTGTGGAATAGACAAGCCCAAGGCGGGAACATTTGGAAAGAGATGAGAAAGGCCTCAATTGGCTATAAAAAGGGTTGAAAGAAGGAGAAAGTAATACAGCACTGCTGCCTGAACATGGGTGGAATAATAGTTGCAGCTGAACTGTCACGAACTCCTACACGCTCTGATTCTAAGAACGCTGTCTATATTAAAGAATCGTGTAATCAATAACGCAATAGACGTGTAATTATTGTATTGAGTCTGAAGAACTGGAATCTCCGGGACGCAGAAACTGAACTTCATGAAAGAAGCATTCGGAACGTTGGAACATGTGCGTGGTTAAATAATTTAAAATGAAGTAGGGGGGATGTTCAAATAAATTTTAAGTCTAACATTGTCCTTCTTATACTGATATAGTCTGCTTTAGCTTCAATGTAACTTAGCACGTCGTTATTCCAGCTAAGTCTGTCCTCGGTAATAAGTTTCGTATACTGTAAACTGTACTGTGAACTACTGTACTGTAATTGCGTTTCTAGTCAAGAAATTTGTTTCACGGTTTTGGAGAAGAAGAAGAGCACCAGAATAGCGTAGGGTGTCTGAAAACTTTACAAGCTGCAATGTACATATTTTCGTGAACATCAGCCAGAGCTATTTCTTCTATCATTAATCATTGCATTGCCTCATATTTACGGGTTTCCCCTGCCGTTAATGCTTACTGCAAAGAAACAATCTTCCTGAGCTGATGTTCAGCAGTTGTCTCAACATTGTGCTTAGGCATAGAACTTTCATATATACTCCTTCTCTCTGACAACTTTTTTTTCTTTCACTCCCTCTCTCAAATCTTCAAACGAGAGAGGGAGTGAAAGAAAAAAGTTTTCTACAATAGCTTTAATTTAGATGATTCGCACTGGTTTATTTTTATCATATATATCACTGTATCTAACATAAATTTTCCTTTTGTTTATGCCATTCCGAAGTTCCATAAGAAAACGGTTTCTTTTCGGTTTATAACCAGTGGACGTAACTGCTACAATAGTAAAGCGGGTGTTTGCTTCAAAGGTACTTGTCTGCAGTGCTTCGTAAACTAGACTCTACCTGGATCATCGGGAACAATGACATAATTTTAGAGGCGTTGAACTCTTCAACAAACTGTCTCATCTGTTGAAACCTACGATTTTAAAAACCTATTCACTTCGATTTCATTGAAGGGTTTATGGCAGGTTGCCTTAAATTTACACACGAAGCTTGAGTCCAGGGTTACAGAACAATTTTGGCACTTTTTAGTGGACTTCTGTATTAATAATAATTTCGTTACCGTGGGCGATGGGCTGTACCTCCAAACTCGTTGTATTCCGATGGGCAGTCGCTTCTCAAGTAGCTTAGCCAACCTCTATCTGCACTATTTTGAAGATAGATTTACTGCCGCTTGCCTTTTGCCTGATATCGTTCTGAGGTATGTTGATGATATTACTATCATTAACATGCCGGACTTTTTGTGATGCGGTATCCTGGGAACCTCACCTTAGAAAAAAACCAATGGCTTGTCTACTTACGTTTGTTACCTCGATTTGGAGGTGCAAGTGGACGAGGGGAGAGGAGGGGTGGTGAATCTTTACAATAAAAGAAATGCTTTTGATTTCGATATCATTCACTACATACATTGGTCCTCAAACGTTTCTGAAGAAGTACATCGTAACTTACTTCTTTCTCAATTCCACAGAATAGCAAAAATATGTTCAACACAGGTTTTAATGAAAAAAATTTTTAAAACACTTCTAACTAAATTGCAATTTAACAACTTTCCCATAATATTTTTAAAACATTAATTAAAACATTTAATTTTGAATTTTAATTTGGTTTCAAAGAGTTTCAAATTACACATTGACATGCTTACTAATCCAGGACCTAACAATATTAAGTAAATCAAGCAATACAAAGTGCCACCTGGTAGGTCCCTAGTGGCTGAAGATTTTCATTTACATACAGTTTTGCATCTCGTCATCGCACACATTTCTGTGGCTTGCTAGGATGTTATTTAACCGCGACCACTTTTACGATTTAGTGTATATTTGTGTTCTTGTTGATCGTCGGTCTAGTGTTTAGTCCACATTCGTGGCGTTGACCTTTTTGATCTGCCGGTAAGCCTTTTTTATAATTTTTTTTATCATTGTTTACATTATTGCTTTGAATTCTTAGGTCTGTTTTGTGTTTGATCTGGTGGCCTAGGAAGCATGACCAACCGACATTTTTGGTTCTCGTCATTTCTTGGTACTAGAAAGGCCACTCCCGCAGGTTGATGCTCTCCTGAGGACGGCAGCCTGTTTTTTGTTTTATATTTTTCGGTTTTCAATTCTAAACTTCAGTTTTGAATGTAATTTTGTATTTTCTAATTTTTTTTTAATTTTATTAATTCTTAACAATCCACACACACACACACACACACACATGCATACATATATATATATATATATATATATATATATATATATATATATTTTATATTACACCATCAAATCAAAAAAAGTATTCTCCAATAAATGAAAAAAGTGACATAAAAATCAGCACACGCACAGACGCGCTAATTCAGCAGACTGAAACCGTGTTCTAATATAAGACTTAAAATGAAAATACAAAAATATTTAATGCACTTACCCTATCAAACGAAATATATATGTCAATTCAATAATAAGGTACAGAAAATCCAAAAATTATAAAATATTTGCTGTTAGCATAACACCAAAAATTATAACAATATTTAGCTGTTATGATAACCGCAAAATATTTTATAATTTTTGGGTTTTCTATACTTTCTTATTATTGAATTGACATTTATATTTCGTTTGAGACGGAAAGTGCATTAAATACTTTTGTATTTTCATTTTCAGTCTTATATATTTATGGGATGTAAAGTCAGGTGATGCGCAACATCACAGCCTCTCCTTGACAAATGTTCAACCCCGCCTTCCCGTGGTACATCCTGTTCCCACTAAAGGGGCTCTGACGACCGCCAATGGCGGTATAACTATACCATCAGGATTAGAGGAAATGCTATCCCACACTCACCAACCCGCTTGGCCAGCGTGCTGAGTTATGGCCAAACCATTCCAAAATGACTCCACAACTTACATCTTGGCCCTCAGTCTCCGGCAGCTGGAATTTACCTGGCCAAGGCAGCGGCCAGTGCGACATGAAGGCAGAGGGTGCTAAGAATCACCGGAGAACCGGACTAGGCTGCCATCTGATGCTGACCTTGGCTACGTATAATGGACCCTCCCTATCTTAGGGCTAAGTGAGGTAAGGAGAAAAGGAGAAGATCTCATTGAATTGAAAAGTGAATATATCTTCTACTATCGTGGGACAGATACTGGCAGAACTAGTGGTGTTGGATTTATAATAAACACGAAACTGAAGGATAAAGTTGTAGAAGTTGAACGTTCCTCTAACAGCTGCACGACTCGTTATCCAACTCTCCAGAATATACCAGGCTGAGATTATCCAAACTTATGCACCCACTACAAGTCATCCTGAAGAAGAAATGGAAGAATTTTATGAGGAAATTCGTCGTCTAAATAAACAAGGCAAGCAGCACTTGAAGATAATTATGGGAGATTTCAACGCAAAAATAGGCCAACGGCCGCAGAATGAAACTTCAGTTTGCAAATTCGGTCACGGCAACAGAAACCAGCGTGGAAATACTCTCGTTGAGTTTGCTGCAGGCAGAAGGGTTTTTCATTATGAACCACTTTTTCAAGAAAATGCCGCAAAGCAAATGGACATGGAGACATCCAAATGGGAAGACAAGTGAAATTGATTTTATTATGTGTAACAAGAAATTTGTAATGGAAGACTGCAGTGTGCTAAACAAGTTCAACACAGGTAGTGACCACAGAATGGTAATATGTAAAATGCACCTCACTGCTAAACCTGATAGCGAGGCAAGCTCATAAAACAAACAAAATGTATTAACGTGACCAACCTTAAAAAGCATCATAATACCTTCAAATTAGAACTGAGGAATAGATTCTCTGTTTTAGAAGGTATAACATCAAAAGAAGTTGGCAATCTCTGAAGTTAACAGAAAAGTAACAAAAGCTCTTATGGAAACAGCAACAAAATTAGCTGGGTCTAAGAACAAGTTGCATGGGAAACAAATTATCAGGAAAAAACCAAAATGTTGATGCAAAAAAGAAGAGAGATGAGGACAATTAAAGCAGATGTAACTTCAAAAGTAGAATATATAGAGCTATGCAAGACAGTACGAAAAAGTATCACTGAAGACGTAAGGAAATTCAACTGTGAACTAGTGAGGAAAGCAATTGAAAACAACCAAAGCCTAAAGATAGCAAAGGGACATCTCAGTAAGGGAAGAAAACAGATTATGGCACTGAGAAAAGAAGATGGTTCTGTAACAAGAAGTAGAGGCGAAATTTTGACAAGAGTGAAAGATTTCTACTCAAAATTATATGAAAGGGATGATACATGTACTCCAGACATTACGAAAGGTAACAGTACCAGAGTTCTTCCAGTCCTCCCAGCAGAAGTTGCACATGCAATCAAGAATATGCTCCAGGAGAAGATGAAATTACTGTAGACATCATACAAGAAGCAAGTGAAGAAATTGAAACAGTACTCGCCCAAATTTTCACTCGATGCCTTAATGAAGGAAAGATTTCTGAGGATTGGAACAATGCTACAATGATCCTGATACATAAAAAATGTGACATTGAGGATCACAGGAACTACAGACCTATCAGCCTCCTATCAGTGGTTTATAAATTCTTCACTAAAGTTCTTTCACACCGCTTGAAGGTAACACTGGAGATGGCTCAACCGAGAGAACAAGCTGGATTCAGGAGTGGCTGCAGCACAATAGATCATATCCACGTACTGAGAGAACTAATTGAAAGAGCGAGGGAATATGAACTTCCATTGTGCATGGCTTTTATCGATTATGAAAAAGCCTTTGATTCGGTGAAACCATCGGCAGTTACAATGGCTTTGAAATCCTGCGATATTGAAGATGCATACATTAATATTATTAATAACATCTATGAAAATGCAAGTGCAAAGATTCGACTGTTTGAGAATACAACACACATAAAAGTTGGAAACGGAGTGAGACAAGGTGACACCATATCTCCCAAGCTCTTTAATGCCACATTGGAAAATGCCTTTCAATCACTGAACTGGGAAAACAGAGGGATAAAGATTAATCGAGATAATCTAACTCACCTTCGTTTTGCTGGTAACGTAGTCATGTTTGCAACTACCCCATCAGAGCTGCATAGTATGATCCAGGAACTTGCTGACAAGAGTAAAGAAGTGGGATTAAAAATGAACTTTCAGAAGACAAAAGTGATGTACAATGCTTTTACAAGAAATGAAGATTTATCGATTGATGGAGAAAAGCTGCAGATAACAGATGCTAACGTTTATCTTGGACAGCAGATATCAAGTGAGGGTCACATTGATGAAGAAACTAATCGGCGTAATAAAAATTTCCTGGAGAGCTTCTGGAAGAAACGGCCTAATTTTCAAGAGCAGTATGCCATTATGTCTTAAAAGAAAAGTGTTTGATCAATGCATCCTTCCAGTGCTTACGTATGGTGCAGAGACGTCGACCTTAACTACAAGAGACATACAAAGGCTGCAGACAACTCAAAGAAGCATGTATATTATACACTATCTACCAACAAGTAATTTGACACCCCTTCAATCGACGATATCTGTGGTCCTGACACACGTCACGGCCTCCGCCGTTAAATATCGTGTGAGAAACAACAAAGCAACCAGTCGCATGCAAGTCGCCACGCAGTTCGGAGCTCTCTGATTTCGAGAAAGGTGTAATCGTTGGGTATCACAGAAATGGCCGATCCATGCGTGACATATCCAGCGAATTGAAGTACCCAAAATCGGCAGTGGCCTACGTGATTAGCAAGTGGAATATGAGAGGTGACTGTCTGACTGTGCCCCGACCTGGCAGACCCACAAAATTGGGAGTTACAGACCGACTGGTGCTGGCCAGAGAAATTCGGAAGAACCGCACCCAAATCGATGGGCCACATCCGCGAGGAGTTTAAACAGGCTTCCGGGAGTGTTCTTTCGATGATTACCATCCGTAAGGAAGCCCATCTGCTCAGTTATCATGGGCGTGCTGCCGCCCACAAGCCTTTGATTACAAAGTCCAATAGCGCTGCTCGGCTAACGTGGTGCAAAGAACGTCGACAGTGGACCGTTGAACAGTGGAAACAGGTTCTCTGGAGCGACGAATCAAGGTTCACCCTCTACCGTTCAGACGGCAGGGTCTGGGTTTGGCGTCTGCCTGGAGAACGCCTCCTGCCGGAATGTATTGTGCCAACTGTGAAGTTCGGTGGCGGTGGAATAATGCTATAGGGGTGTTTCTTCTGGTATAGCACGGGACCCTTGGTCGCAATTCCTGGTAGACTCAACACCGAGACCTACTGCGTCATTTTGGATGACCATGCGCTTCCTACGTTGTGGCAGTTTTACGGGGTGGACCCATGTTACTTACAGGATGACAATGCCACCTGTCATGTTGCGAGGTCCACCATGGCTTGGTATGGTGACAATGGGGTTAATCGAATGGACTGGCCTGCGCAGACCCCGGACCTTAACCCTATCGAGCCCCTCCGGGACAAGTTGGAGCGTCGACTTAAGGGGTGCCCCTACCGTCCGAAATCGGTAGAGGAACTGACCTGTCTTCTTCAAGCCGAGTGGAAGAAAATACCGCTAGCCGTCGTACAACGCCTGGTTGAGAGTATGCCCCGGAGTGTCGCATGCTGTAATCGCCGCTCGTGGAGGCTCCACCAACTATTGAAGGTGAATAAACTTCGTTTTCCGTTGCTATCACAGATGTCCAATTACTTGTTGGTAAATAGTGTATATAAAGGTCTCCCCAAGTTTCTTCCACAACGGTCTGTCTTGTGCCAGTCTCTTCCATGATACTCCCGCATACTTTCGAATTTCATGCGCCTATCTCCCATGTGGTCTTCTTCTGGGTCTTTTCCTGTCCCTTGGAATCCAGTCTTAAAATTTCAACTGTCCATCGATGATCTGTTCTTCTGGCAAGTATGTCCAGCCCATTGCCATTTCAGGGATTTTACTCTGTTCATGATGTCTTCCAATCTTTTCATTTTTCTGATCCACGAGTTCCTCTTCTTATCTCTCCTGGTTACACCAAGCATGCACCTCTCCATGCTGCTTTGAGTTGTCTGCAGTCTTTGTATGTCTTTTTTAGTTAAGGTCCACGTCTCTGCACCATATATAAGCATTGGAAGGATGCATTGATCAAACAAGTTTCTTTTAAGACATAATGGCATATTGCTCTTGAAAATTATACCGTTTCTCACGAACGCTCTCCAGGCAAGTTTTATATGCTGATTAATTTCTTCATCAATGTGATCTTCACTTGATATCTGCTGTCCAAGATAAATTGTAGGTATTGGTTATCTTCAGCTTTTCCCCCATCAATCGATTAATCTTCGTTTCTTGTAAAAGCATTGTACATCACTTTTGTCTTCTGAAAGTTCATTTTTAATCTCACTTCTTTACTCTTGTCAGCAAATTCCTGGATCATACTCTGCAGCTCTGATGGGGTAGTTGTAAACATGACTACGTTACCAGCAAAACGAAGGTGAGTTAGATTATCACGATTAATCTTTATCCCTCTGTTTTCCCAGTTCAGTGATTGAAAGACATTTTCCAATGTGGCATTAAAGAGCTTCGGAGATATGGTGTCACCTTGTCTCACTCCCTTTCCAACTTTTATGTGTGCTGTATTCTCAAACAGCCGAATCTTTGCACTTGAATTTTTATAGATGTTATTAATAATATTAATGTATGCATCTTCAATACCGCAGGATTTCAAAGCCATTATAACTGCCGACGGTTTCACCGAATCAGTCTTTTTCATAATCGGTAAAAGCCATGCACAATGGAAGTTCATATTCCCTCGCTCTTTCAAGTTGTTCTCTTAGTACGTGGATATGATCTATAGTGCTGTAGCCACTCCTGAATCCAGCTTGTTCTCTCGGTTGAGCCATCTCCAGTGTTACCTTCAAGCGGTGTGAAAGAACTTTAGTCAATATTTTATAAACCACTGATAGGTCTGTAGTTCCTGAGATCCTCAATGTTACCATTTTTATGTAGCAGGATCATTGAAGCATTGTTCCAATCCTCAGAAATCTTCCCTTTCATTGAGGCATCAAGTGAAAACTTGGGCGAGTACTGTTTCAATTTCTCCACTTGCTTTTTGTATGATGTCTACTGTAATTCCATCTTCTCCTGGAGCTTTTCCCCGCTTCATATTCTTGATTGCATGTGTAACTTCTGCTGGGAGGACTGGAAGAACTCTGGTACTGTTACCTTTCGTAATGTCTGGTATACAAGTATATCATCCCTTTCATATAGCTTTGAGTTGAAATCTTTCACTCTTGTCAAAATTTCACCTCTTTTTCTTGTTACAGAACCATCTTCTTTTCTCAGTGCCATAATCTGTTTTCTTCCCTTACTGAGATGTACCTTTGCTCTCTTTAGGCTTTGGTTGTTTTCAACTGCTTTGCTCACTAGTTCACAGTTGAAATTCCTTACATCTTCAGTAATACTTTTCCGCACCGTCTTGCATAGCTCTATATATTCCACTTTGGAAGTCACATCTCCTTTAGTTGTCCTCATCTCTTTTCTTTTTGCGTCAGAATTTTGGTTTTTCCTGATACTTTGTTCATATGCAACTTTTTCTTAGTACCAGCTATTTTTGTTGCTGTTTCTATAAGAGCCTTGTTTAGTTTTGTTAACTTCAGAGATGGCCGCCCCGGTGGCACAGTGGTCTACGGCGTTGGCCTCTGATCATTCGTCCGAACGGGGTCCGGGTTCGAATCCCGGTCAGGCATGGATGTTGTATTTGTCTTACGGCACTGGCTCTCTCCCTTCCCTGGAACCAGTGACCCTAAATTAGGGACGGGCGACTGCTTATAGCCCATTGAGTTGCTCACGGCGGTCGTTAAACCTCAAAAAAAAAAAAAAAAAAAAAAAAAAAAAAAAACTTTAGAGATGTCCATTTCTTCCGACGTTAGACCTTGTAGAGCATAGAATCTGTTCCGCAGTTCCAATTTGAAGGTATTATGATGTTTTTTAAGGTTGGTCGTGTCAATACACTTTGTTTTTTATATGAGCTTGCAATGCTCGAGTTTAGCGTTGAAGTGCATCTTACCATTCTATGGTCACTTCCTGTGTTGAGCTTGTTTAGTACACTGCAGTCTTCCATGACAAATTTCTTGTTACACAAAATAAAATCAATTTCACTTGTCAATCCATTGGGATGCCGCCATGTCCATTTCCTTTGCGGCCTTTTTCTTGAAAAAGGAGTTCATGATGAAAAACCCTTTTGCTTCTGCAAACTCAACGAGAGTATTTCCACGCTGGTTTCTATTGCCGTGACCGAATTTATTTACTGAAGTTTCATTCTGTTGTCGTTGCCGTATTTTCACATTGAAATCTCCCATAATTGTCTTCAAGTGCTGTTTACCTTTACTATTTAGATGACGAATTTCCTCATAAAATTCTTCAATTTCTTCTTCAGGAGGACTTGTAGTGGGGGCATTAGCTTGAATAATCTGAGACTGGTATCTTCTCGAGAGTTGGATAACGAGTCGTGCAGTTCTGTCAGAGGAACTTTCAACTTCTACAACTTTATCCTTCAGTTTCATGTTTATTATAAATCCGACACCACTAATTCTGCCAGTATCTGTCCCACGATAATATAAGAGATGTCCACTTTTTAGTTCAATGAGATCCTCTCCTTTTCTCCTTACCTCACTTAGCCCGACGATGTCCCACTTGATCCTTTGTAGTTCCTCTTCCAATTCAAGGAGCCTTGAATCAGAAGATAGAGAGCGTCCGTTACACGTAGCCAAGGTCAACATCAGATGGCAGTCTAGTCCGGTCCTCCGGGGATTCTTAGCACCCTCTGCCTTCATGTCGCACTGGCCGCTGCCTTGGCCAGGTGCATTCCAGCTGCCGGAGACTGAGGGCCAAGATTTAAGTTGTGGAGTCATTTTGGAATGGTTTGGTCATAACTCAGCACAGTGGCCAAGTGGGTTGGTGAGTGTGGGATAGCATTTCCTCTAATCCCGATGGTATAGTTATACTGATATTTAGCGGTCGCCAGAGCCCCTTTAGTGGGAACAGGTTGCACCACGAGAAGGCGGGGTTGACATTTTGTCAAGGGTAGGCTTTAGTATATTGCGCATCACCCGACCTTACATCCCACATATATATATATATATATATATATATATATATATATATATATATATATATCACACAGAAGAGCAGTTGAATTAGAGACCGGTGACGTTATGCTAATGTAGCCCTGTGGGCGGCCCTGTAAACAGAAACATGGCGTATGCAGCGGTCCGACTATATAAGGAGTGATGCGATGGGAATCAGTAAGAGTCTGAGACAGTATGGGTAAGACGAAGGATCTAAGCGCATTTGATCGCGGAAAAGTTGTCGGAGCCCGACGAATGGGTGACTCCATCTCGGAAGTCGTGCAGGCACTGGGATTTTCATGAGCCATTGTGTCACGGGTGCACTGTGAGTACATCGAATCCGGTAAAACCATCCCTGCAAGGGCCAACTGCCGTGGACAAACAGCGTGTGGATCAGCGGGGTCATCGTCGGCTAGCTCGCATTGTAACAGCGGATAGACGGGCCACAGTGCAAGATATCACTCGGTAATTTAACGCTGGTGCACAAAAAACGTGTAAGCAGCCACACCATCCAGAACCATCTCCTCGCTATGTGGTACAGAAGCCATCGTCGCATGAGGGGACCGCACATCACAGGGTACAAAGATTAGCATGGGCGCGGGAACATCGCCACTGGACCCTAGACATGTGGGAAAATGTTGCCTGGACTGATGAGTCGAGATTCACCTTGGTACATGCGGATGGCAGGATACGAGTACGGCGCAAACCACATGAAGCGATGGATCCTTCTTGCCAGCAGGGTACTCTTCAAGCTGGTGGGGGTGGCATTCTCGTCTGGGGACTCTTTACGTGGACTGAAATGTGACCCCTGGTACGTGTGACATCGTTCCTCACAGGTCAACGGTTACCAGGATATCCTGGACGACCATTTGCTCCCGTTTGTGCGTCTTCAACATCCTACTGGGGACCTCATTCTGCAACAAGACAATGCACCGTGCCATCACTCCCGAATTGTATCCGAATGACTGGATGAACACTCCACCGACGTGACCACGTTTCTTTGACCAGCTAGGTCACCTGACCTCAATCCCATTGAGCACATCTGGGTTGCCATCGAGAGAGATGTTCGAGGCTCTGACCGCCTTCCATCAAATCTACGTGAACTGTGGAGCTTGTTCAGGGGTCGTGGATCCGTATGGCTTCCCAACGCTTTTGGTGTCTTGTCGAGTCCATGCCAAGACGAATCGCAGCCGTCATCAGGGCGAAAGGTGGTGCTACACGTTACTAGACAGGTATCTGTAATTCAGTTGCTCTTCAGTGTATATACACACACGATCGAGTCACATTATTTTGACTACCAGCTAATATCCAGAGTAACCGCCGTGTGCAACGCGGACAGCAGCTAGACGGACTGGGAGTGACTCAGTAAGTTGCTGGAAAGTGTTCATAGGTATGTGAAGCCTTGCTAACTGCAGTGCATCTGACAGCTGCTGGAGGGTGCGCAGTGGAGGATGCATAGAGCAAACAACACGATCAAGATGGTCCCAGAGATGCTCAGTTGGGTTTGAGTCTGAGGAATTAGGGGGCCAGTAAAGTATTACTTAGAAGTCTTCATCGTGCTCTTCCAACCATTCTCGGACATTTCCAGCTGTGTGACACGTCGCATTGCCGTGCTGAAAGATCCCATCCACCCCATGGAAGACAATCGGCATGTATGGGTGTACGATGTCTGCAAGAATGGAATCATAATGAATTCGGTCAATAGTGCCTTCCACAGGTATGACTGGTCCCAGAGAAAGTCACAAAAACATTCCCCAGATCATAACGCTGTTCTCCATCAGCTTATATATATACAGTATACCCACATAGTTTATACATTAGACAGACAGATATGTATATACGTAGGGTGTCCGAGAAGTTCTCAGCCCGACAATAAAGGAAAAATCGTACATACGAGTATAGAGCCGCAAAGGTAACTAGTAGACTCTATAGTAGACTTTGTTTAATTTGGGACGTACGTGCTTTTAATTTCTTTGGAGCTTCGAGCTACAACTAGTAGACACTATGTAATTTTTGAACATGTAAAATAATCTTTTTGAATGTTTAATTTGTGACGTACGTTCCTCTTAATCCCTTTGGGGAGAATAAGCTCCAAACCCCCCCCCTTCCGGGTGCGCCAATGGTGTCAGTCTTTAATTTTGAACTATTAATCCTCCAAAACGCTCCAGCGGTTTTTCCACCTTTGTAGTGAGCTGTGTTTCAGCATCGATTTCTTGAAAAATGTTGCATGCAAAAACAGTACTTCTGGAAACAGTCGCGACCACCAGTTAATATCCAGAAAAATGTGTATTACGAAGCATAAGCAGTTTTCCAGCAAAGAACAATCTATCTCTGCTGCAAAATACGATTCATCCTTAAACAATGAAGTTTTACATTTGGTAGAACTTTACTGGAATCCATTATTCATTGCACAGGCTGCAACGTATTAGCACTGTACGCTTCTGGAGTAACTGAAGCAGACTATTTTGTGAAGAGTTTATGCACCGGCGAAAAGGAAGGACACAATTTTCGACCTCGGCAACGCTTCACAGCATACGATAATAAGTTGTCAGTAAAAAAAAAAGTTTCTCTTCCTTACTCGTCTAATGTTCCCCATCGCACCATTATTTGTAAGGTTTTTAATATTCTCATCAGGAAATTCTTAATAGTCAGTCTCGAGGTGGGCTCCTGGATGTACATACCAGATGAAGATGTAGCATCGTAATACGTATTTATTTCGAAAGAGGAATTGCCCAGATATTTTTATTAATAAATAAAAGAAACTTTCCTCCGGCATAACTAGTCCATTCACTTCCATGATCTTGGAAATTACGCACACAACTCTTTGGGAAACAGTTTCAGCATCATCAGTTGTACTGATTGTAGTACATGCATCTGAATTCTCTGTAACAATTCAAAATGTTTATTCAGTCATATCATATTTCTAATCGCAACACGTCGAAGAGAAGAAATATATAATTGTAATACATGAATATGATATCTCTCTGTCAGCCAGCTGAGCGCATAAATCAAATTATTATTTCGCCTCGGAGTTATTGTGCTCAGAGGCACAGGTTTGCTGCCATTCGTCTCAGTTGGGCGTGGGCTTGGATTTTGGGTGCAACAAGTGTGATTTTTGTCCTATGGTGGTTGCCTTTCCCTGGAGCCAGTGGCCCTAAGTTGCTGCTTTTTAATGTTGCATGCCACGATGGTCCATGACTTATACATCTAAATAATCTTTCTTTTGAGTTTTTCATATATAAATGTAGCTATTTCTTGGTTAAACGTTTTTCTCACTGAATGGCACATAGCTTCCCCGAATAGTTTTTTTTATTTGGGAACACTGACAGTGAGTCAGCGCAACATAAAAACAAGTTAGTAAAATCATGCAATGCATTGATTATAATACGCTTTCCAACATACCAGAAATCATTACTCAAGTTATCACTCAAGTTATGAGAATTATGGCTGTGGAATAAATCTCGGTCCTGTGCGCTGAACTTTGATCCCATTTCGATGATATTCAACAGAACCGGTTCGGTATACCTCCGAAATAACATGATAAAGTTTTGTCGCAATCGAAGCATTTTTACGTAAGTAATGATGCATAAGGGCTATGGAATAGATCCCGCACCTGTGTCCTAACCTTTGACCCCATTTTGCCCATTTTCAACAGAATTCGTCCTCAGGCAGACCCCTACAACATACTAACATTTTATCCAAATCGAAGCATTTTTACGTAAATTATGACGCATAATGGCGGTGGAAGTGATTCCGCTCCTATGTCGTGACCTTTGACCCCATTTCGCCTATTTTCAATAGGGTTTGTCGCCAGGTGGTCCCCTACCACGTACTAAAATTTCATCGAAATCGATCATTTTTTACGTTAGTTATGGCGCATAACTGCAGTGGAATGGATCCCGCTCCTATGTACTGACCTTTGACCCCATTTCGTTTACTTTAAATAGGGTTCCTTCCCAGGTGATCCCCTACCAGATACTAAAATTTCATTGAAATCGAACGATTGTTACGCGAGTTATCGTGCGGACGGACATACGCACACAACGCGTGACGTAATGAGGCAGATGGGAATCGTGACCATCTGCTCGCCGCAAGAGTGTGACGTCATAAAACTTTAATAGGATCCACACACAACGCGTGACGTAATGAGACAGATGGCGTGACCGCGGGCCAACATTCTCAAACGCGAGATTGTGATGTCATAAGATTTCTAAGCATTGGTAACATTAATGGAACGACGCCATGCCAATAAAAACGTTATAATTCGGGGTGGGTATTTAACCCACTAAACGAATTCTCCTAAAGTCGAGATCAAGCTAAATCGATTTCTAGTACCAGAAAACGGTAGGTTAGCGACTTTCATCAAAATTCTTAGAGCCGTTTTCAAAATAAAATGTACATACATACATACATACAAGAATTGCTACTTTAAGGTGGACGTAAAGTAGTTTTGCTTCCTATACTTCCAATGGAAAAACTTCTGTACACATTTTCTTCACAAACAATGCGTTCCCAAGAATGAAAATTTGAACATCCATTAAGATAGCTTCATTTCATAACTTGGAATACTTAATATTTTCTAAACCGTAACCGTAATTGTGCAATCCAACATTTATTTGTCCACTGACGTCATCGAAGCACAGATCGCGCCATCTTTTTTCTGGTTTCAACACCACCAAAGGAAACGTTGTTTTTTAATATAATTATGCTTATGTTTTACAAAATGTTAAGTATTCCAAGTTATAGTATGAAGTTATTTTAATCGATGTTCAAATTTCCATCCTTGGGAACACACTAATTGTGAAGGAAATGTGTACAAAAGGTTTTCCACTGGAAATATAGGAAGCAAAATTACTTGACGTCAACCTTAGTAGTGTGGGATAAGGGCGATGGAATGGATCCCGATCCTATGTCCTGACCTTTGGTTCCATTTGTCCCATTTTCAATAGGGTTACTCTCCAGGTGGGTCCCCTACCACATACTAAAATTTCATCGAAATCGAACCATTTTTACGCACCTTATACCGCATAAGGGCAATGGAATACATCCCGCTCCTTTGTCCTGACCTTTGACCCCACTTATTTCAATAGGATTCGTCCCCAGGTGGTCCCCTACCACATACTAAAATTTCATTGAAATCGAACCATATTTACGCAAGTTATGATGCATAAGGACAATTGAATGAATTGCGCTCTTATGTCGTGACCGTTGACCCCACTTCACCCATTTTCAATAGGGTTCGTCCCTTGGCGGTCCCCTACCACATACTAAAATTTCATCGAAATCGAACCATTTTTACGTGAGTTATCATGCCGACAGACGGACGGAAAAAGCTGGAGCATATACGCTTCTTCAACCTACGGTTGGAAAGCGTAAATGACTAGATTGAATTTATATGAAGTAGAAAAGTAGAGTTGGGATAGAGAGAGGTGTTAGTGGAGAGCAGATTGTTAAATATTGATATAAAATTTGTTAATATGATCTGGGAACAAATATAATTACTATGAAGTTTGTTAGTTCCCCTCCTTTGCGTTTCTCGTCTCCCATGTACACGCGTCCGTTCGTTTCCGAAGTTCGTTACCAAGGATACTGCGCTGCCAGCTGCAAGAAATTCTGAGACGACCCCCTGGTGTTTTTATGGCTTCGGCGAAAAAACGTTTTAAGTGTTGTTCTAAAAGAATTTCCCTCCTTTTCATGAACGCAACATTCCGGTAACTTACGACCGACAAATTATCAGTACATGGGTCGTCACAATCGTTCCTGCGAGAATACTTTTGACCTTCAGCTTTGTATTTCAATGACAAAACAGTAATTGCGTGAGACTTATTAAAAAAAAATTCATTTCTATGTATCCCTTATAAAATCAGATGTAATGCCAAACGGAATTGTCTCTAAATTTAAAAATGAAAAAAAAATGTTAAATAGACTCTGCTGTTGTTTGTTCCACATAGAATTGCTTTCGGCCCCGTGTTAGCGACTTTAAGAACGTAGACTATCATATTTAGAAAACCGATGCAATTCTTAATGGTATTGCAAAGAGTTAGGCCATAAATATAGTGGAATAGCAAACAAAACAAAATGAAAGAAACGGACGTCCGCCTGACACCGTTGAAATCAGTAGTCGGTGTAAATTTACATATGCTGTTTTAAAAAATAAGCTAAATAGAGTACTTTTTGTTATTATAAGTAGGTTAACAATGCGAAAAAGATTTTCGCTGTCAATGCTGACCTGCTCTGAATTCGATTTGTGTAATTCATAACTAAAGGAGCATCCGTAACATTCTCCGCTCATGGAAACTGTTTAAAAGAAGGAGTGGAATTTTCTTCAAGAGGCTAGTTTGCTTTTTCATAAACATTCATTTTTAAAAATAGGTTTTCTATGCTAGATTTTAAATTTATTAAAATAATTTCTTAAAACAAAAATTTAGCGACATCCAATTGATACCTTAATTCTCAGAAAAATTTGAGTATCAGTATATAATGTTCTAATGTTCAGTAGTGTGAAACATTTATTTCCGGGCGTTATTTTTCCTAAATGCTAACCATTATTTTCTCATCGGGTAGTGTTAATGTTTGAAGTGTAAATTCCAGTTTTGTGAAGTTTAAAGCTAAAACGACACATTCTTCTTGTTGTCACATTTGAACTTTACTTTGTAAATGCTGCAGTTATGTCGCGCGTTTAACTCGCAAATAAGTATGAAGTACAACTGTTTCTAATTTCCCTGTTAAATTTTTTCTAAGAGCAGCGGTAAAATTCCCTTTGATAACAGCTCTGGTCAGGCAATATCAACTGAACTCATTTTCCTCTAAAATTCTACATACTATGAGGGGAAAGGATGAGACTCGGGGTTACTTGAATCTGGACTTGACAAAAATGTCGCAGTGTTCTACACTTTCATCCTATAAATATGTTTTTTTGCGTATAATTTTTAAAACACTGGAATCCAGTTTACCTTAAAAGAACATTATGCATCAAATAAAAAGTACATGTACTTACGGATATGGAACAGGAACGTACTTTTGCATCATCATCATCTTTGAAGATTGTCCGTCTAAAGAGATCGGAAACGGAATGGGTATGATGGCGATGCCTTTCTTCCCACCGATAGCCTTCAGAAGTAGGGCCTTCTTCAATAGTTTCTTAATTTTGACTTTGAGGCCAGCCTCTGTTTCTGGGACGAAAACTGTTATCGCTACCATCATCAAAGCCATCACGTACATAGAATTCTGCCTGGGTCTCATTGTCTGTTCACTATCCTGAAAACATAAAGTCATCATTGCACATGTTATAACATAACATTGAAATTAGTATGTATGCTTTGATATTGGAAAATGTGTAATTGTAAGAAATGTGTTTTTTATCATAACTTGTTTGGTCTGTATGTCTCGGAATACAACAGTGGTTGATCCAAGCCCGACTAAAGTAGCAAATGTGAGGGGTTGCTGCGCTGTTGCCAACATAAATCGAGCTTTGATTAACTTCGCAAGACTCAATGTTATCCAAGACTTGCTGGTTAATAAAGAAACTTAGAATAATTTACATGATCTTTTTACATACAGGGTGTCCGAGAATTATTGAACACATTACAAAATTATGTGCAAAAAAACTATGCACATTGTCTGTTTTTCTATGTCACGTATTACTAACACGGTTTCTATATTTTCGTTTTGCAGAATTATTCCCAGAACCTGACAGATGGCGCTTGGTGTGGCCTGATGAGGAATGTATGAGAAATGCGCAATCAGTAGTCATGTCATCCGTACAGCAGAAGGCGATGTGTGTGTGTTATGGCTTGCGGAATTAAAGTCTGTCATTAAAGTTAAAAAGACGGTACCGTTTAGGGTATGGTTGTAATCTCCGTCAACGAATTCAACTAAGCGGCGGATGAAACAGTTTAAAGAAACTGGCAATGTGAAACATCGTGGTAGGAGCCGGTAGGCCTAGCGTCAGCGGTGAGACGGTTGTCCAAGCTAATGAAAGTTTCCGACGAAGCCCCAGGAAATCCGTTCGTAAAGCAAGCAGAGAACTGTGCATTCCGAAATCGACAGTTCACGATATCTTGCACAAAAATTAAAGTTGCATGCTTATAAAATTCAAATAGTGCAAAAGATGCATGTAAATGATCGCACTCTGCGATACGATTTCGCTGTGGATATGCTGAATCGAGTGGAAAACGACGAAAACTTTCTCAGTACTGTAATTTTTAGTGATGAATCCGCATTTCATGTATCAGGTATTGTGAATCGTCACAACTGTATGATATGGGGCAGTGAACCGCCTCATGCTGCTATTGAACTGGAACGTGATTCTCCAAAAGTTAATGTGTGGTGCTCCCTATCAAAAAGAGAAGTGATTGGCCCTTTCTTTTTCTGCGAAAAAACCATAAATGGTGACATTTACTTGGATATGCTAGGAAATTTCGCTATACCCCAGATGAAAGGATATGACATCGTTTTCCAACAAGACGGCGCGCCTCCGCATTGGTCAACGTGCGTGCGTAAGTGTCTAAATAAGCATTTCCCCAACAGATGGATTGGGCGTGGTGGTCCTATTCCGTGGCCCCCTCGCTCTCCAGATCTAATTCCACTGGATTATTTCATGTGGGGTTATGTGAAGAATCGTGCCTATCAGACGCCTCGTACTGATTTGCAGGAACTGAAGCAGCGTATCACAGCTGCTATTAATTCCATAACTCCTCAGATGCTTGCCAATACATGGCATGAAATCGAGTATCGCTTGGACGTACTACGAGCAACCAAGGGATCTCACATTGAAATTTATTAACTTGTGTAAGTTACATTGTAAGTTAGTACAGTCAGTTTCTATCTGTTTAATGTTTTGTTTTATATAATTTTGTAATGTGTCCAATAATTCTCGGACACCCTGTATTTATATAGAATTTCATTTCTTAAAATGGCATCAGTCTATTTTGAAAATTGCAGGATTTTCTATATCATTATTTTGCTATCGTTTCTGCGAGATTTAGTCTGATAAAATGAGTTGGTAAGACTTATCCGTCAAAATGGAATGCACCACTTTGTGTAGTGTTAGATAAGCCACTAGTTTGTTTCTAAAGTAAGTAAAACTTTGAGGGGAAAGATACCTAACATTTTCGTATTCAATTCCTAATTTGTGAATTACAGTTCAGTAGAGATAGCGTGCTTTACTGAGATGACAACAACTTGGTAAACTTTCCATGCCGCATCACCAAAGATAATTTTTGAAAGGTGCAGACTTGTGAATTATTGTTTTACCTGTGTTCCGAACAAGTTGCATTCTCAGAAATTCGCGTTAGATAAATCTTGTTGCTCGTGTAGTAGCACCGACAAAGATCTTACTCTGCCATTTCGGGAAGACGCTGTTATTCTGCACAAATTTTTCATGGTTGGTAGTGCTAGAAAACTTTCTTACAACGATCGTTAACCATCGATGCCATGATTAATACGGACTTCGTTATAATTTAACTTGACAGTCTGGCCTGTTCAGTAGCCCTTAGTTTCACGTGAAACTTCTTTTCAGTGCACCGGATTTGGCAGCTGCCGAAAATTTCCCTTGTTTGCATCATATTTTCCTCTTTGGATGGAAAGGGCATCGAAATGTTTCCCGTTAGGCTATTTGCCGCCTGGATGCTCTGCAAATGAATTCTTGGTGTCAGTGTTTTTCACTTCGACATTCGCTTGACGTGTACGGTATTTGGTCCTCCCTATTTTTGGGATTGGAGGAAGATTGCTTCATTTTGCTTGGTAAACGATAACGACACAACTTAACGAAGTCAAAAGTGACTGACAAATGCTGAACACCGGCCAGTAAACCAATAAGAAAGCTACTTTTCTCAGGAATATCCGGAAAGTGGAAGAAATTCTTCGAGCAAATCTTGGCAAGTAAACTCTGCAACAGTACAAACAGAAGTGCAACAGAGAAGATTTAAGTGGCAAATGGTCCAAAGCAATGGAAATTTCCGTAGGATTGGTGGCCATAAATTAAGAACGGGAGACTTCTTACAGCTTTTAGATGCTCACGATGGTCATTAAATTCCGAAACAAAACAAAAACGTTATCAACAAACCCTTTATTTTTTCAAATGAGAATTAAAATGAAGGAATCGTTAGCCCTTTTCACACTTGTTCCTTTTGTCTCGGTGTGCGATGAATTTATTTCAGATCATCCATGAATACTTGTACAGCTTTTCTTGATGATGATTCTTCTACTTCAAAGAATTTTTTAAAGAAATTAGCACTAATGAAACCTAAGTGATATCGATTTTCCCTCTAGCTAGCAATTCTTTGACAGTCCATATGAACAGGAGGTTTCTTCGTCATCATTGTTAAGGACTTACATATGTGTATATATGTCAACCTAAGTTTATGTACTGTCTTGTCTGGAATGTTAAGGTGGTACAGCTAAGATAAGTTTCAACTCTTAAATAAATGAACAAGTAAAAGACTTGAAAAACCGCCTTAGAATTGACCTCCAACGTGTCGACGTCAGCAACTGTTTACTTCATATTAACAGCTGCATAAATTAAGAGCATTTCATTTTCCCGTTTTATTCCTCATTCCCCAACTACATCATCGCGATGGTAAAACGTGGAATAATCTCTGTACTCAGGGACGGTTGGTTCACTTTCCCATTTTCATTTTGTCTGGATTTTTTTTTTTTTGAACGAACAAATAGTATTTTAGCACTTATGAAAAAAGAATCGTTAACTTCATTTGAGCTGCAAATCTGTCTGAAAAATGTACTTTCCTTAAAAAGAAAGCATTTGCTTCTAATTATATGGTGGCGTTTGCTCTGAAATGACATAGCAAAATTATCTGTACTGAAATGAGAAACTTGCTGCCCGACCAAGCACGCTGTTATAAATTAATTGAGCAAAAGCTATCTACAGTTAGACGTAGGTCGTTTGACTTGGAGCCCTGGGTCAGTTGTAGAACTTACCCTCCTTTTGTAATCTTGAAAAGGCACTAGTACCCATTGTGATGGTCCATCATCTGCTCACCTTTATCCACATGCAGACATAGAACACAAAGTAATTCAGCGGCAGAGATATTCCGAAATCCATGTTCCACCAACATTTACCTTAGAAGAAACGATTGACCAGTACTAATTCTCGGGTCAAAAACAATCAGGACTTTAAAAAGGCGTCCACTCAAAGAGGAGGTACCAATAGCATTGCGCAGTAAGCGATCAGTAACCAAATATGTATAAAAACTAACTGCGTAGAAAAGTTACATATAAGCACATTTCAACTTCAGAATGATCTTCTTGATTTAATTGGAAATGGAATCTTCAAGGGATTCGTGATTTTGTCAAAACCAAACTTTTCAAAATAAAATCGTCTTGTACAACTCCCTGTTTTGAGCGTGATTTGACACTACATTCAGTCATGAGCGGATTTTTAAAATGTTAAACTGTTGCGAAATGCAACAGCTCTACTTCATCTGGGAATTAACAGAACTTTTGTTCGTGAGGGAACTTATGAGGTGTTCCGCTGTAGGTACGTATGTTTTTGTAGTGGACCGCACGAAGAAAATTCCTGTCCTGGTTTGGTCGTTTCAATCCGTCCCTGTCTGTGCTCTTCGCTTTGTGAAGCTGTTCTGCTGTAATAGCCAGCATACAGAAGGGATAATCTAGCTGAAGTGTATACTTGTGGTAACGTTTATGTGCCTTACAACAGCGTATCTTTTGTCATTAGTGCTAATCCAGATGTTCTTGTCTCTTTCATGACTTCCATTTTTTTTAAATCAGCACAAATCTTATTTTCCGTAACGTTCATTCAGTTGGAGCATTTTCTTTTGAACATTTCTCCAAAGCCTTGAAAGACTGATTTTTTAATTCTCCGTAAGAGCAACTAACTAACTTCTGTAATAGCAGGGCACAACTGCGTTGTAACCCTGAACGTTTGTTGCAGGTATGTGAGAATTTCAGCACGAGTTGTCGCCTAGATATTGAGAAAGGAACTGAAAACTGTGTCCCAGAATCGAATATTTCATTGCAAAATTCGTAATACGAAACTATTTCATCTGCTGAAAAATACTTGGCAAGTGTTCCTGTGTAAACCTTCTCAGTTTAGCACTGACAGGAGATTTCAAAATACAAGCAGGTTCAAACGAGGTTCAATTGCTTGGGAGAAAGTGGATAGTGCTTGGAATAAAATTACATGGTGTTGCTGGAATTTTGAAATGCGAGTGATGAGCTAGGAAGATACAGGTAGTTAAGTGGTTTGTTTTTGCCGGGTTGGATGACTTTTTTTTGTCAGGATTACATGACTAGAAAAGAGAACAAACTAATTCTGAGTAGTTCGGTGTTTAGAAGAATATCACATAAGCAATTTTTAATTATTATGCATTTTCTAAGAAAGGAATTTCTAATTATGAAAACGCATTTTTAATAATGAAAACTCATTTTAAAAATTGTTCCATTAGGGGGAGATAGTTTTTCGTAGGCTCCTTGCTAGTTGGTCAAAAATGTTAAGACCCCAACGACCACCCGTAAGAAAGCTTTAGCCAAGAAATTGAACTCAAAGCCAGCAAAATTCGTTCACAGCTTGGTTTTTGATTTCAGTACTGTGACATTGGTTCAAGATTTTGATAAAAGTAAACGTGTAAAACCACATTTTTTGGTCGAGGTGTTTCCTATAATGAATGAAAATTAAAATATTAGTGATGACGCTAATCCAAATATACAATCCCTAAAACGAAAACGACACTTGCCAACCAAAGTTTACAAATGTTCTTGAAAAATTCTAGTCTTCTGGGAACCCTATTTATTCAGTTTTTGACGTGCTATTGAAGGTAAAAGTATTTGGCGAAGAATAGAAGGTGCATATAATAAAACAAGTCTTGAGAAAGTTTTAGACTATTTGTAAATCAGTTTCTGTGCGTTTAATAAACATATTTATGCTTTAATTTAACTTCATTTCATTTTCATTTTTTGCATTTTAGTTGTTACAAACATGGTATTACGTAATCATAAATATATAGCACACATTATATTTTTGTAACAACAGGGAATGAGGAGGGAAAATGCCTGATAGGCCTGACGTGCCCTCTTCTCCCAAAGCATCAAAATTTTGATGAAAACAAAAAAAAATAAAATAAATAAATAAACAAGTCAAGTTCACACATAATATCAAACACAGCGAGGGTGGGAATATACATTAATAAAAGTAATAATACATTATGAGCTTTTGGTCAGTAAGAAATACCTGAGTTTTTGTTTAAATATATTAATATTAAGTGATACAATATCAATAGGGAATGTATTCCATAATGCCGGACCAGTATAATTAAGAAATGATCTAAATCGTTCTGTTAGTGGAAACATGGGATTAGTGTTGTTTTTTGTCTCGTGGAGTAATCATGACTGTGAGTACTTATTGTAATTAAATCTTGGTAGTAACCATTTTTAATTCTCAAAAACATCAGTTTACCTATACTATAGATATGCAATTGTTGAATCGTTAGTATATTAAAATCATTTGGACTGAGTCTAGCCTGAAAGACTGTATTTGAAAATTGAGTATATTGTAATTTAAATTGTACTAGTCTCATGAATCTATTTTGTAACGACTGAAGTCTTTTCATATTATATAAGTTAGTCGATCCCCATACAGATATACAATAGATTAGATGAGACTGAATTAAAGTATAGTATAATAAAATCATTAGTTTTGGGGTTACATTGGCCACTGCACTACTAATAACCCCTATATTTCTTGAGATCTTATTAGATAAGTAGTCAACATGTGAATTCGATTTTAAATCATGCTGAATAATGATACCAAGATAATTATGATTTTGAACCACTTCTATAGATGATCCAAGTAAATTAATATTCTGAATTAAGAAAATAGGGGTTGATGTACTTGAAAAAATCATTACTTTTGTTTTATTGATATTAATAGCCAGATCATTTTTAGTTGAACAATTAGTGATAGATATAAAACGGACTTGTAGTTGTCGCACCAATGTCTCAACATCATTTCCATGTATTAATATGGTTTCATCATCTGCATATAAAATAATATCTGAATTGTGTAGAGAGGTACAGAAGTCATTAATATAAATATTAAATAATAATGGAGCAATTACCGAGCCCTGAGGGACTCCTGAAATGACTGATTGTAGGTTAGATTTAGTATGTTCAATTTCTGTATATTGCTGGCGACCAGTGAGGTAGTTTCTAAAAAAATTATGTAATGTACCCCGAATACCAATTGCATACAATTTTGATAATAAGTTGTGATTTATAGTATCAAATGCTTTTGATAAATCAATGAAAAGTCCCAATGTAAATTTATTAATAATAGAATTAGATTGAATTTTATCTTTTAAGTGTAAAAGGGCGATTTCTGTTAAGGAATTTGGTAAAAAGCCAAATTGATTTTTGTGCAAAATTTTGTATTTTTCAATATAAGCAAATAATCTAATAGTAATTTTTCAAAAATTTTAGCAAATATGGATAATTTTGCTATATAGGTAGATAGTTATTAATATCTGTCAAAAAAACCCTTTTTAAAGACAGGAGTAATTTTTGCAATTTTTAACGAATCTGAGAAAATGCCTGTAGCTAGAATGGAATTAAAAATGTATAATAGGGGAGTAACAATAAAAAAAGTTAGTTTTTAAAATTTTGGGAAGAATATCATCTGGACCTGGTCCTGTATTTATGTTAATATTCTGCAGTTGGTAGATTAATTCGGTTCTAGTAATTTCCAAAGTATGCATTGAATTTAAGGTACATGAGTTGGA
This sequence comes from Macrothele yani, assembly GCA_039090855.1. Taxonomy (NCBI): domain Eukaryota; kingdom Metazoa; phylum Arthropoda; class Arachnida; order Araneae; family Macrothelidae; genus Macrothele; species Macrothele yani. Next base: position 146,074,851 of record CM077028.1, read on the forward strand.
GTAATGAGGTAATTGTTGATCGTTCAGCTTAGGAAGTTGTTGTATTATACGTTGTGGTGGTACAATAAAATGATTATTAAATTGATTAGCAACTTCAGTTTGATCAGTGATTTTGATAACCCGAGTAGGTAAATCGAAGTCTTTGGTACATTCCTACGACCTAATAATATGTTTAAATGCTGCCAGGTTACTTTTGGATTATTTTTAGAAAAAATATGAAAATAATGATCTCTTTTTAATTTTCTAATGTAGGAGTTGAGATTATTTCTAAATTTTTAAAAAATATTATAATCAATTTGTGACCTTGATTTTAAGAATTTTGTGAACAGTTTATTTTTTTTATTTATCTGATTAAGACAGTGCCTTGTTAGCCAAGGTTTCCGCTCTTCCTTGAATTTAGACGTGGTTCTTTTAAATGGAAAAGCCTTATTGTACAATCTCTTCAAAGTTATTTCAAATAAATTATAAGCCACATCAGGATTAGGAATTTGCATTATTTCATCCCAGTTCGTATCTTGTACTAGGTTTATGAATGGATTCGTATTATTCTCATTAATAATTCGAGTGAAAGTATTTGTTGGTCTAGATGCTTGTACATCACTATGTGTGTAAATTAAGAAAATTGGTAGATGATCACTGAAATGAAAATTAAGAATACCTGATAAAATAGAGTCCGATGGTATATTTGTTATACATAGATCCAAAATTGAGGCCGTATATTGAGATGAGACCCCGATTGTTAAATAGTTACAGGCAAAAAGACTTGCCTGTGCTTCTTGTATGCAAATACTAGCATTTATCTACCCTATTAGGCTAGATTTTCAGAAAAAGATCATTTCCTGGATCATCTGGTTGATTGAGGGGTGGCGTTCTTATGATTCGAGCTGGCTGTCTTCCTATTTGATCTTGGAGCTTCATTCATACCTAGCCATTGAGCCATGGTATCCTACAAAACCCATAACCATCAGGCTAATAAACCAGCAAATTGAAGCGAGATAAATGTATGATTCCACTTGTTAATTTTAGTGTGTACTCTAGTTGAAGGATGCTTATAACATGCATTTATGAGAGGTACCGTATTTTCGTTGCCCATTTTCTCTTCTCACAGCTGTTATTCCTGTTCCTTCAAAATACGTTGGAAGTTTAAAACTATTATGTATTACATTCAGAGCGTATTGTTGCAAAAACTGTTTTTATCAGAAAACGTAATGGAAGCAGTGGTATGTGATCTATTTGCACCCATTGATGCAGTTCTATAAATTTTTAGACGAAAAACAGTTTCGCTCGTGGTAGGTTAGCTCTAAGATGGCCGACGAACTTTGCGACGATAGAGAAACTTTCAATTTCTTTATTTAAAAACACGTGTTACTGAACTGAGAAAATGTCAAAAGATGTTTGTTGTCAACATATTAAAAAAAAGGCATATAACTCTCTCTGTACGTCATATATTTAGTAAAACAATTAAGCATTGGTGAAGTTCGAGCTTTTGAAATATATTTATTAACGAGAAATGCTTGATTAACAAATAAATTCGATCAGTGGTTGCAGAACGCAAATGTTATAAGCTAAATATATATTAGTCAACCGCATGTATCCACACTAGCCTGGACTAGGGGACTGATCGAACTGAGTTATTTTATTTTGCAAGTCACAAGCCGCATTTGTCCTTGGCAACAAAATTTATTAGTCTTTTTTATCTGGCCATAAAGTTAAAGAATCATCTTGTACTTCAACTTCCATTTCTTTTTATCGTTTAAAAAGAATTTTTATGACAGTTTTGGAGTTACATATTTTTTTGTCTATATTTGTTTGTGCTTCGAATAACCTCTTGGAAAAATTAATTTAAATTTAAGATTAATTATCAAGAAGTTAATTTAAATAATTCTTCTTCCCCCAAAAACACAGGTCTATGTAATGATATCAAATCTCTGTGTATTATATTTCGTATCAGTTGTTCAATAACGTCATAGAAATTAGCCATGTGATCTCCTATGAACTTCTGTTGTATATTATAAGTGATTTATACCTCATATTAGTATAAGTGTGATTCCCGAAATGTTTGCGAATTGTTAGTATTTGCAGTACTGTACTCACCAGAAATATAAATTTCTACCTCACTCCCATCTGAGAGAGAAAAGGACAAACTAAATTCTTTAAAAAAATCTTCCTTTTTCTGAATCTGCAGAAAGAAATAGAATTGTGACTTACCTCTCTAGTGAAATCGATGGGTATTCTGGAACGTAAGAACTTCCTTGGTTGCAAAAGTTTATCTTTCAGCGGCTTAGCTTGCGAGCGAGCTTTTTATAATTTCGCAGCTTGTATAGGTATGACATGCGAACACGAAATCTTTCTAACGACTGCTTCCAGCGGTGGACTCAGATAATTGGTCTGCTGGGAGGAAGGATTCTCTCCGATATCCGGAGGTTTTTGACTTCTTGCTCCCTATTTCTCTCTTCTAAGTTTTGTGACCCATTGCACCAAAATGCTCTCATAGGTCATCGTAAGGTCAACAATCCTCTCCATGAAGGGGGAAGGTAGGAAATAGCTGACAATCGAAATCTGCAATTTTCGATTCGTGTAGTTCCTACATGGTACCATGTTAAGATGAGGATTATCTTCCTTTTCGAGCCGTCCCGCTCGGTGGATGATCTGTGCCAAACGGATTTACATCCTATTGTAGCAGAGACTTCGAGCCTCCTACCCGTTTCTAGCTGTTCATATTTTTTTAATCCTAAGGATCCACTTTTCTTCCGATGCTCCCGTTTTCTCTGTGTCATTGAATGCATTTGCTTTCCAAAACTTCTCTGCTCGAACTAAGTTCCTTTCCTTTTGATATTCTTTAGTTTAGTGTGAGTTATTTCCTGCTTTTCAAACTTTTTCGTTCGCGTTTCGTTTGTGCATGTACTATTTGCTCAAATTACTGTCCTGAACTTTCTCTTCAACTGTAGTCTTCCAATTTTCTCTTCTGCAAGGATAAATGCTCTAGATCAGAGTTCTTAGGCTTTCTTCAGTTGCAGGTCTTTTCCATGTAGCAAGAAGCCCTTAAGAACTTTTTTATTGATTTTAGAACGTATTGTCCTTCACATTCCAAATTCATCTGTCAGATGCACTTTGAATGTTTCTCCGGACTTTTCTGTTTCCCATGAATATGTGATAAATTTTCGCAGGAACAGGAATAAATAAATTCTCGATTAATTGTTAAATTCTTTAAACGTTTAAGCTAATAATGCATTTAATCGAATTATCACCAATAAGTACACTAATTATTCGAAAGTTGGAAAGTCAAGTCTGCTTCTCCGACTGACTAAGATTAATGAACTGGGAAGTAATATACTCAGGTTCACTAATGCGTGCGACTTCTGAGAGATGTTTAAGATTATACAAAAGATAAAGGCTTTAATATGCTTTTATATTAAAAAAATGTGTACTAATTGTTGATCAAAATTAAAAACAAACTCAGGGAATTAACACCGCGAACCACACATACTGTGCCAAATTGTGCGATAATCATAATATTTACCACCGTAGATAATCATAATGAACACCGCGGGTCATTGCTGTGGCATCATGGGCCATAGATTGGAAACCAGTAATATAAATTACTTTGTGACTGCTACTCAGCGGCCGTGTGTCGGACAATCAAAGGTGTAACAGCACGGAGTCAACTGGGTTTCTTAGTGACTGAGTTGAGGTGTCTACGGTCTCAGCTGACCTTTGTGCATAATATGATGTGCTGTTTTTCCAAATATAGCCTTTCAGCTATAACTAATACGAATAAACATTTCGATGGAGTTCGATGACATCACAGTCAGATATTTCATGGGTGCTACAAAGCAGTTTAATCTCTTACGTTAAATCAGCTTGGTATCGCGTCTATGATCATCTTAAACGTTTCGTCAGTCCTGGACAACACGGATTTGCGCAGAAATACTCGACCACCACCAAACTAATCCACATCACGGAGGATATTTCTCATCTATTTCCCGGGAATCACAAGTTGTGATTTACAATGATTTTCCTAAAGCATTTGACAATGTTCATCACGTCATCCTGTTCAAGAAGTTAAGCTGCTTTGGTCTCAGTGAAAACTTGCTGTCCCTGTTTAAGTCCTATCTGTCTAACAGGTTGCAGACTGTTATTTATAGCAATTATGTTTCTGATCTTTACCACTTCTGGGATACCCCAAGACGATAATTTAGAACTATTATTTTTCTCTATTTTCATCAGTGATCTAACTTCTTACATTTATGGCCCTGTTTTTTTTGTTTGTTTGCTGGCGATCTTAAGCTATATCGTAGTGTGCAGACTCATGAAGGTTGTGTTGCCCTTTAAAATGGACATTAATAGCCTGCTTTAGTGATGTACTCTTAGTCATTTCCACCTCAATATCTCCAAATGTTATGCTCTTTCCTGTTCACGGACGGAAAGAACCCCACATCTGCTCATTTACAAAGATGGTGACTATATTCTGAGCCGGACAAAATGGTGGCCGTGATTTGGAGTTACATTCGATTCAAACTTGAACTGTTAAGTCATATTCAAAAAAATTGTAAGCTCTTCCTATTGAACTCTTAGATTTATCATGCTTCTTTCTAGGTGTTGTTTTTAAACCTTGAACGCTTCTCATTTCTGAGAAACTGGCCAGACGTTCGTTAGAGTATTCTGCCATCATTTGTAGTCCTAGTAGCTGTACGCAGGTAAATGATATTAAGAAAGCGCAAAAAGAATTGCTACGACACCTGTTTCACAGGTTCACTGGGGTATACATCGCGCATATCTCGACCACCAACCTTCTGTCCTTTGTCAGGCTGATCTCTCTATAATCGAGAAGAAAGGCTCACCAATTGTTACGATATCGTTAACGGTGACATTTATTACTATAATTCTAAAACGAATAAATTTTCACGTGACTCGTTCAGTAAGGTCTAGGTGTGAAATATTCGCTTCTGCAGAACGGAAATTGGGGAAATTCTCCGTTATGCAAAATATAAAGGCTTCACAACTCACTCAACTAAAATATCCGAATATTTTTAATGGATTTTTCAGTAAAGCATACTTGACAGATTATGAAATTACTTTGATGCACAATATTATGGTAATTCCTGTAATTAGATCTACCGTCTGTAGGGATATGCTTATAAATAAATAGAAATTTGACCGAAAGATCACTTCACCGAAGGTCACTTTGCCGAAACGTGCTTGATCAAAAATTCCATTTTATTAAAGGGTCAATTGATCGAATTGATTTGTTTCTCCCACGGCTTATTTCGCCAAAAGAACATTTTATCGAATAGTTTATCTCAAGGAAACAGCGGCGTTCATGTGTCAAAACCGTCATTTGCTGAAAATGTTACTTCCATGTTTCGAATGTTCATGTATCTGATTATTATTGAACTTACAAAAATGTTCGAAACAGAACTCACGTGCTTCGAACTACACAAACCTGTCAGTTCGGTCTCGTCACCTCTCTGTGACTGAAATTATCAATTTGTACTGTTTTATTAAAAAAAGGGAAACCTATCTAGAATTCATACTAAAATCCTAGCTCCTACTGATGCTTTTGAACTGGATACTGCTTATATTACATAAGGTCAATATTCTAATTTGATAAGTTTTGAGGAAAGATGTATTTGGATAATTTGCTGAAATGGCGATTTCTTGATTGTATTTACACACACACACACACACACACACACACACACACACACACACACACACACACACAAACAAACAAACAAACGTGGGTGCGAAACGCTTTCTAAATCGTAACATTTTTGGTGTACATGATTGCAAGAGGCGGAGGCCTAGTACATAGCACCACGTTTTCTTTCAAAACATTAATTTCTAACAACTTCTTGCTTTGACTTTAGTAAAATCAAAAACTGATTTTCTAAAAAAAGTTAGGGATTGTAACATCGAGATGCTAATCCACTTTGGGAGGAATTTTCACGTGTTTTTATGATTGTAAAGTAACTTAGTGAAGCAATCATTTCTGTAATAGGTGAGATGGACCTAGTGTGAATGCCCCATGATCGAGTTCTTATGAGACGTTCTATTTGCAATCGTCGGTCTCATTTTTTTTCAGAACACAGTACCGCAGATCACTTCTAATAAATCTGGCGTAAGTAGTGTAACTATGTTTTTACAACTAAATGTAAGTAATTTAAATACATAATTCGTTACTAATGATAATTTTAATATTTTTAGAGAGTTCTTTAAAATGAAAAGCGCTCTAATTAGCTATCTTGAAGTTAGTCTTAAGACAGAATCTAAAGAATCTATTTCAGACACATTGCAGAAAATCTTCAATCTCTACGAAAATACTTGGAGAGAAGAATCAAAACCACTAGACCTGTTTTATAAATATCTGAAAAATCACTGCACTCCAATAGATATTTTAGCGAAATATAAAATTTTCGATGAAATGAACCGGTCAATGTAAATGAACGCTTCGATAAATTCGTCTTTTCGGTAAAAAAATCCTTCGATAAAATGACTTTTTGGTAAAATGATCTCTTCAACAAAACGACCTTTTGGTGAAGGGATCTTTTCGGCGAAGTGATTTTCGGTCTAGCGACCATTCAGTGAAGTGAACGTTGGGCTAATGAATTACACCCATCATATTAATTTGTTGTAGATGAAATGTCAGAATATTGATGGCAACTTCAAATGCAAAGAACACAGTGTTAAATAAACTTGACTAATTAAAATAATCACCTCCAGCAGCAAAATACTTTTGCCCACGAGATACAAGCTCCTGTTTGGCGTCGTGAAAATATGTCTAACTCGGGATGAGACAAACTCTGGGAAAGCGGTTTCAACTTATGTTTGATTGGGAAACGATTTACCTTGTAGAAAGGCGCCCATGTGCTTGAAATGATGGTCAGTAGAGGACAGAACAATTGAATAAAAGGCGGACGAGGTGAGGTTTCGTATCTCAACTGCTGCAGCTTCTACTTCGTCTGGAGTGCAATGTCTGTCTCTCGTTACCATGGAGAAGTATGGTCCCATGGCGATTGACCGGCTGTTCGGTGGAGAATTTTCCATGCATAATATAACATTCCAGACAAAACCTGTCAGCCGTGATAGTTTGACTCTGTTGTAAACACTGGCCGTCGTCTTTCTGGGATAGAGTAAAAGCTTCGGGGATGTCTTTTGCTGTTTCACCTCAGTCAAATCATTGCGCCGAACATTAAGTAGGTTCCAGTGGAGATTGATTAATAATGTCGGCTGCTGGATGGACAGTTCTCTATGGTAATGTCGAGATCTTGACAATAACTATCTTCCGTGAGGGTTTGACCGGGTTGTAAAGAGAAGTGAATCACACCATCTGCGGACCACCAAACACTGCCTATCGTTTTTCTGGGATGGAGAGCCGGTAGTGTGTTTCCGGCCTTCACCGCTGTGAAGCCATTGCAACGAACGTAGGCTATCAACATACAGTATCCAGTTTTCAACACATGTGATGAAGGGCCTCAAAATGTCGTTCGTTTGGTAGCGGATAAGCAGAGAGGAGCAGACATTAAATTGTCGTATTTTGTGCTGTTTCGTCAGCTAATGTGGTACCCATTTATCCATCTTCATTTTTCCTATGGCCCTTAAAATGTCGGGAAATAGTTGCATAGTGTACTATACGTTTTTCGTCAAGCCCTCATTCCATTTGACGTGGATCGGATTCAATTCAATGCGGCATCATCGGTAGCACCTTCTGGTCTACCGCGTGGTTCATTTTCGGGGTTCATATCGCCGGGTCCGAAATTTAGATAAAAACTTTGTCTTGCATTCTATAACGGTGTTTTCCCCAAATACTGGATGGAGGTTGCGTGCTGCCCCCGATGCACGGTGTCCAAATTTAAATTCATAAGAAAATGACAAGAACTTGGCTTTTAGCTATCGTCCTTTCACTGTAGTGTAATCCTCTTGGGACGGATGCCACTCACAAAATGACCATTGTTTGATAGGCAGCAGCAGTAACGATTTAAAATTTACTTCTCACGAGTCATATCAGGCGATGTTTTAATTCCTAAATTGCCTGCCAACTTCACGAACCTGAAAAGTCCAACGTTTCATCTACAGCAACCTAATAGTTATATCACCCACTAACTAATTTGGCTTCTTGTTTTTGTTGGAATGGAAACTCTCCACGTCTATAGCAGACTTCTTTACTAAAACAACCAGGGTTACTCTCGTTTTGACATTTCAGCACTCATATGTAACATTTCCAACAGTAAAATGCGCATTCAAGTCGCAATGGTTTTATTTTCAGAGTTTTATCGTCCCATCCCTCGCATATGAACACTTGGTGTTGTAACGGATCCGCGTCCACTGATTCCAGCCCCAGAAGCACACATTCAACGTCCAAATATTTCCCCGAGTTTCGAACCCAGACGCGTCAGTATGAGAAGGTTGAAGCTTGCGCCCTAGGTCGGCGACGCACGGAGTTAGCTAGTTCATTTCCGTGATTTCATGTATAAAACTTCTCTAACTTCTTTGTTTAGTAAAGTTTTACTCGTAAAGATTGGTTAAACAACTAAGTTTACACTTCAGCGCGTGTCAGCAATGTTCATTTGGTCCTATATGGATCAAAAGATGAGTCTTAAATCTCAACTGAAAACGTGCTGGCGTTTTAGATCTTCGAATATCATCTGAACTTTTACGTCGTAAAGATGCACATGATTATGGATTTTGTTTTAAATAAAAAAAATTTTAAAAATAGGACATGCATTGTGATGATTTCGACACTTATCAACAAATTCATACTTTGTACGATGCCAACCAATATGAAATGCAGAATGTCAGATCCTTAACTACAAATTCTGCTCCCTGGGTCAACCACAAAATATTGCGTCCCTATCTGTCTTTCTGTCTGATGTACAACTGTTCGACGAAACAAAAAATTAACACCGTACCCCAATGTTATCTCTATGCGGGAGGCACAACCAAACTGTGACTGTTTGCGCAGCTTTTTCCATCTAGTTCGGATCTGAACAAATGTAATGATGGAATAGCCCCTATATGATCTTCAACAATGTGAACCACATCTCTATCTTGCAACTACATATAGTAAAGTCCATCTAACTAATGAAAAACTGCAAGCCTCATTGTTGTCGACAAAGACCACGGTATTGCTTTAGTTGGACGGACACAACTGCACCTTGATTTCTGAATATGAGCCACTAACCTCCCCTGAACATTTTAAGGAAGAAATAAGAATTTTATGCTGACAGTTCTACCGAAACTGGTGAAACATAAACAAATGCTGTAAATGGGCAAATGAAAAAGTATATGGCGCGAAGAAAAACTGCCCCAAAATTGTTGTAAACGTTTAAATTCCAGATTTAATCTGATTTGAAGCAGTGATTTTTACCCCCTCTCTTGAGCTGCGCCCGTGGCAACCTCTTAGTCTGCCCATCCGTAGTTATGCCATTGTAGAATGTACCCTAAGACCCCAATTAATTTTAGTTTGTTCTCCCACAACAGAGTGAAGAAAATTATAAAGGTCTGTTTTCCTTTCCCAAATTGCTGACGAGAATTCTAAAACTTCGTTCGAAATTTCTGCAGTTTTCTCTCGCTTCGTAAGAAATTGGATAATCGAAATCCATTCTGTGTCCAGTAGATATTGTATCTCACCAATCGCTTGCAAATTTATCCTTTCATAAAACATTTAAAACTCGGAAATTTCCATCGCAGTGATATTTCCCTTTGTGTTTTAAATCAAGAAAAAACAAACAATTTTGAAATTAATGTCCAAGAAAAGAGTAAATAAAAAAAAAAAGTTATCGCGTGGCTTCATGTATTCTGCTTTTGCCTTCCATGATATGTGCTTCATAGGGGAAAATTATCCAGGGAAAAAACAATTCTTCGTACGTTCCCTGCTTGCTGACTTTTAATATTACGAACGTATTAAAAAGGCGTCGTTTAAGCTGTTTATTTTGTTAAGACCTTAAATTAAGTACCGGATGATCACTGTTGAAAAGGAGGTATTCAGACCGCTGTAGCGAAATGTTTGTGCGACGAAAGCCAATCAAACTCGCTAGGAACACACTCACGAACATGCGCTCGCGATTTATGAACAAGTTAGTAAAATCATGCAATGCATTGATTATGATACGCTTTTCAACATACCAGAAATCATTACTCAAGTTATGAGGATAATGGCTGTAAAATAAATCTCGCTCCTATGACCTGACCTTTCATTCCATCTCGATGATATTCAACAGAACCGGTAAAGTATACTTCTGGAACAACATGATAAAGTTTTGTCTCAATCGAAATGCTTTTACCTAAGTTATAACACATAAGGGTGGTGGAATGGATCCCGCTCCTATGCCCTGAATTTTGACCAAATTTCGCCCATTTTTAATAGGATTCGTCCCCAAGTAGTCCCTTACCACATCCTAAAATTTCATCGGCATCGAACCATTTTTACGCACGTTATGACGCATAAGGGCAATGGAATGGATCCCGCTCCTATGTCCTGACCTTTGACCCAATTTCGCCCATTTTCAATAAGGTGCGTCCCCAGTTCGTCCCTTACCACATACTAAAATTTCATCGAAATCGAATAATTTTCACGCGAGTTATCGTGCGGACAGACTGACAAAACTGGAGCATATACACTTCTTCAACCTACGGTTGGAAAGCGTTAAAAAGCAAAGAAAATCCCATTATGTGCCAGTAGGGGATATGTGGCGCTTTCTTAGCTTCTTTGAAACGATAAAGTGCTAGCACATCCTGACAGTGAAATGAAGTTTGTAGTTATACTTTCTGATATTAGTGAGAAGATCCTTTTACATATAAAGATTTTAAAATGTGAGGGTTTTTATTTTATCTTTCGCGCGTGCGTGCATGCATGCGTGCGTGCGTGCGTACGTGTGTGTGTTTCGCCTGTTAACAAGACTAGAAATCAGGCAAAAAAAGATTAAAAATGACGTAAATAAGCTAAAATTACGAAGAAATAGTAACTTGTTAAAGGCATGGAGGTTCGTATCTATTGTTTTCAGTACTACATACACTGAATGAATAAATAGCCCGTACAGTATGGGCCTGGAAACGTTTTTCTACTGGAAATAACATCATTAGAGTCGGGTAAAATCTACATTAACGATTTTTGTTCTGGTTTTTTTGCAAAATTTCTGCGAAGCACTTCAAAATTTTAGCCCCCTCCCCCCCCCGGATAAATACTTAGCCACCCTTACACCCCCTCCCCCCGGATAATACTTAGCCACCCTTATACCCCCCTCCCCTTATGTTCTGAGCTGCTGGCGTCGGCATTGCTGGGAATGCTATATCAGAGGCGTAACTAGGGCGGGGCAAGCGGGGTGGCTGCCCGGGGCGCAGCTCAAGAGCGCAAAAATCACTGCATGCAATCTCATTTGAATTGAAACTTTTACACTAGTTTCTGTTAGTTTGTTCACGCTATAATTTGTCATTTGTCGATTTATAGAATTTGCTCATAATATACTTTGCCAGTTTTTTAGGTACACTGGCAAATTAAAATTCACATTTCTTTCCCAAAAATGTCCAAGGGATATTAGTTGCTCACATTCAAAAATGAAGGTGCTGGTGTACGTACGTTGCAAGAGAAGAATGCCATTAACATTGTTGATTCTCTGGGGGCTATTTGATCATTACTATGGCTACGAACGGCTTCCAGCTTCATTCGGTTCGTTGAAAGTGGTGCTGAAAGTCCGAAGGCCGAAATAATTGGCTTAAAGCCGTAGAAGCAGTCAGTCTGACATGGAAGAGACTGGCTCAAGACAGAAAGTTATGGAAAAAAATTAGGGGATTTTCTTGCAGCAGTGGATTGATAGTGGTTGATAATGATGAATACATACATAACAGAAAGACAGTGGGGGCGCAATATTTTATTGGTTTGCCCCGGGCGCAGAAATGGCTAGTTACGCCTCTGAATGTTATATAGTCTTCGGGTCCAGTTTTTAGATTTCAAAAGCCGTGGAAAATGCAGTTGGGACAAAAATGATTTCGTATTTGTAATATGTGTGTGTAATTCAAAGGGGGCAAAGTACTCTAGCACGAAAGCTGCTGTTCTGTCTTATGGGCACTCAGCCGGTGTTTATCGTCGTCTTGCGTAGTCTGTTGTCGTCGATCGGCTTTCCATCGTGAATTAGGACTCAACAAACCGGAGATATCTGCGCATCAGCGTTGTTTATTCTTTATCTCTGCACGTGAGTAAGAAGTAAAAAAGAAAAGAAACAGAAAGGGAAGTTATTTCCCCCTCAGTGGGCCAGTTGACAAAGCGTGCTCATGGTTTGCTTTGGAAATATACCAAGGTCACAAGGTCACCACCGCTGTTGCTATTAGCAGAAACAGACTTCTCTTGACACTGTCCAATTCAGTCATTGTTTTTTTCGCGGACGTCCAAGATTTTCTTTTTTTGTCTTCGTTTTGTACCAACAAATTTCGAAGACTTTATCTCGCACTACAATGGCTAGATCTCTCTCTGATCTATATAATGCTTCTCGGCTTCTTGTGAGCCAGGCTTTTTTTGTTAATGACACGCTCGTTTCCAACGTAAACTTGTGTGCTATGAAAAAAAAAAAAAAAGCCCCCTCTCCATGTTATTTTTGGCAGCTGATGTTTTTTTTTTTAAAAGAGCTGAGCGTGAACGTTTGACTGCTATTAAGATTTTCGCTAAGTATACGAATCTTAACATTTCAAATAACTGTTTGTGAATCGCAACCCAGATTATTTTCGTAATCTTTAAAATTAGCCGAAGTGTACAGCGTTTGTCCTTTTTTTTTTTTTTTCCAGGCGCGACACATACTATATCTCTCATGATTTATGCTGATTTCTTTCTTGCATCTATTGCGCAATGGATATTCATTTAAAAACATACCCAATACCAATTCGCGATTGACATCAAATGAATGCCGTCATGAGAGATGGTGAGATGGTATTCAAATGTGCCGTTGGGGTACACCCAAGGAAAACCCCCGGGTCCGGAACCCCCATGAGGCCATGTGTTTTGTAATATGATCCCTGCACCATCGGTGTGTGACACGAGATTCCTAACCGTCGTGAATTTCAATTTTCATAATTGCTGAAATCACGTGTTATAGAATTTGTTCTAAAATACATTCTCTGAAGCTATATTATAGCAATAGATAAATTACATTTGTGGTTAACTACTTTTCTGAAATATGTATTTTTATTGAAAGTAAAAACAACAAAGAAAAAAACACCGTTTCCAGCTGGATAATTCATGAATACAATGTATTAAATTATTTCACAGGTCATTATAACAGTCACGTCGCGTGAATACACGTACATACATAAGCATTTTTACTTGCAGAGCCCCCCCCCCCCCCTCATTCCGAATTTCTGGGTGCGTGCCAATGAGGTTTAGTGTTGAGGATTTCTCGAGCACGCACGCCTCAGTTATTTTTCTTTTGTGTACTTGCATAAAAACCTCAATTTAAATGCTTATTGTTTTAAACTCTCACAAATGCCGAATAGATGCGTGAACTTTTAGAATCACTGAGTGGCGCATCAGGAAATGTTAAGTTTAATTTCCGTTAGCATATTTTCAAGATTACAATCAAAACAGAGAACAAAGGTAAGAGGTAATAATTCCAATTTCTCTGCTACGTCTTTTACTGAACAATAGATACCATCCATATTATCTTCTGGAGTACCAGTAAGTATGATGACAACCTAAAATATGAAACGTCTAGCATTCTTCCACTAGCTGAAATACACAGAGTAATCACTGAATTATGTGACCATCCCTATCAAAATTGGATGTGGCCCGTTGGCCACATGCTTTCCGAGAGGGCGCTATTGGTCGACAGGTGTACCATATATAAGGTGTGAGTGGAGCTGTAGGTAGTCAAATTCGGAGCGTGATGGGGGTAAATGGAAGCATTTATTGGACTTTGAGAAAGGACAGATTATGGGAGCTCGGAGAGCTGGTGCCTCGATTTCCGAAACTGCTAAACTGGTGGGTCGTTCGTGAGCCACCGTAGTTAAAGTGTATCAGGACCGGCGGGAAAATAGTCAGACAACGAACGATCCGAAGGCAAAGCTGCACAGGACCGCGAAAAGCTGATGTGAGAGGTGAGCGCCGGGTCCGATGACTTGTACAGACGCAGTACTGTTCAACAGTTGACTACCCAATACGACAGTGGTCAACCAGGTACAGTATCTGTCATGGCCATGCGTCACAGGCTCGCACATATTGGCTATAACAGCAGACGACCTAGACGACATCCTCTCCTAACCACGGTTCAACGGCTCAAAAGGCAGGGGAAAAGATCATGCAAGTTGGACGTCGGATGACTGGTAAAAAGTGTGTTGGTCTGACGAACAGCGTTTTCTACTTCCACTCCGTGGATGGTCGGGTACGTATTTGGCGCAAGTAACATGAGGCACTCGAATCAACCTGCATGGTCTCCACAGTGCAAGCCGGTTGATGCGGTTGTATGATGTGCTGCATATTTCCCTTGCAAAAACTTGGATCCCTAGTGCATGTGGAACAACGTGCGACTGGTGTCCTCTATCGTGAATTCCGTGCTGACTCTGTACCCCCAGCAATGTTGCCCCTTTTTTACGCTTTCCAACCATAGGTTGAAGAAACGCATATGCTCCAGCTTTGTCTGTCTGTCCGTCCGCACAATAACTCGCGTAAAAATGGTTCGATTTAGATGAAATTTTAGTATATGGTAGGAGACAACCTGGGGAGAACCCTATTGAAAATGGAAGGAATGTGGGGGTCAAAGGTCAGGACATAGGAACGGATCCATTTCCCTCGCCCTTATGCGTCATAACTTACGTAAAAATGCTTCGATTGCGATAGAACTTCAATGTTGCTCCGGAGATGTACTGAACCGGTTCTGTTGAATATCATCGAAATGGGGTCAAAGGGCACAGCAGCGAAATTTATTCCACAGCCATTATTCTCCTAGCTTGAGTAATGATTTCTGGTATGCTGGAAAGCGTATCATAATCAATGCATTGCATGATTTTACTAACTTGTTCCCGAATGGAAACTGTGTCTTCCAAGATGACAATGCACCGAACCACAGTCCAGTGTTGTGTAAGAATGGTTTGAGGAACGCAGTTCAGATTTTCAGCATATCGATTGGCCTCCGAACTTCCCTGATATCAATCCTATAGAGCCCTTGTTGGACCCCATGGAGCGGCGTATCAGTCGTCTGGACACATTAATCACCTCCATACCTACATTGAAAGCTGCATGACATACAGCTTGGTTGGCCATACCTCCCAATTGCTTCCGGCATCGTATTAAATCGATGCCACTGAAGGTGAAAGGAGGACCTACGAAGTATTAGGTAGGTGGTCATAATTCAGTGATCACTCAGTGTATGTTGAATCGATGCCACGTCGGATAGCTGCTGTACTCAGGGCGAAAGTAGGACCTACGAAGCTTTAGGTAGGTGGCCATAATTCAGTGATCACTCAGTGTATGCGCGTGTGCAGGTGCATTAAAGCCCCCCTACACTTTTTTTTCTGAGGTTTTTCATAACTCCATAGGACGACATATGTATTGTTTTCTGAAACAATTTAATGTTGAGTACCGAATATATACAGGGCTTGGACAAAATAATGTGAACACCATGATTATAGGGACTAAAGTTATTCGTGTAGGGTACACTGAAGAAAACAAACGTTGCGATTAACTTTTGTGCATTTTTTTTTTGTATATATTCTTTGAGTTGTATGACAGTGTTGTACAAGTTGTGTTCAGCAGCGATTCGTACGAACTGTCGGTGAAATGGACGACCTGTTAGACTTCCAAAGAGGCCAAATCGTGGGAGCCCGTTTAGCCGGAGCGTCTGTAACCATGGCAGCCGCACTGTTTGGTATTTCAAGAGCAACAGTCTCCATGGTTATGACTGCGTACACAAAACATGGCAAGACTTCATCGGCGAAAATGTTTAGTGGGCGAAAACAGAGACTGAATAAGAGGGTCTATCGAACACTAACAAGGATTGTATCCAAACAGCACAGAACTACTGCAGCAAAAGTAATACTAGAATTCAATATCCACCGATAAGACTCTATTTTCAGAAAAACAGCCCACAGAGAATTACGCAAACCCAAGAGCTGCAATTGTTAAATATTTCATCGCAGAAATCATCGTTACAGAGCGGAAAAGGTGGTGTCGTAAGCATAAAACCTTGGACATCTGATGACTGGAAACATGTGATGTGGTCCGATGAGTCATCAGTTACATTATTCCCAACAATAGGTCGCGTTTATAAATGGAGAACCCCCAAGAAAGCGTACAATCCAGAATATCTGTTTCCAACTGTCAAACATGAGTTTGAATTTGTGATTTGGACTGCCATATCTTGGTATTTGGCTGGCTCCATCATTACCGTACATTGTCGAGTTACTGCCAGTGAGAACTTGGACATTCTAGGTGATCAGGTTATTCCTATGGTCCAAATGTTGTTTCCCAACAATGCCATTCTTCAAAATGATATTCCCATATACCCAACCTGAACAGTTCAGTCTTGGTTTGAGAAAGCACCAAGATGAACTTTAATGCCTGCCCTGGCCAGGACTTGAATCACCTGACTTGAATATCATCGAACCACTGTCGGCAGTTTAATATAGCAGAATGTGTAGCAGATTTCCTCCTCCAACATCGCTTAAGCAATTGGCCAATGTAATGTTCTGATTGACGAATGATACAATATTCCCCTGGAGACCTTTCAAAAGTTTTATAAATCTATTCAGAAGTTGAACGGTGTATTAAAGGCAAATGGTGGTCCAGCACCTTATGAATAAAGAAGTATCGCCTGTTTCCCAGGTGTTCACACTATTTTGTCCAGCACCTGTATGTTTTGGATTATTAGAGATATTGAACCTCAAAGAAACAAACAGAAAGCCAAGTGTCCGGGTATGAAAATCACTTATGAGCACTCGCAAGTCATCCATACTTCTTACCGATAATGAAACGTTGATAGCTTTCATTTAGAACTTCGACTATATGCGGTAGTAAGACTAAAACTAACACCGATTCAGCGAGTGATGAACTGTGGCACATCGGCACCAGATTTCGCAGATAGACTACTTTAGCCAGGAATTCATTCCGCCTTTGGATCTTCGCAAAACAAGCCTTGAGCTGTATCAACAAAAATGCAGCTAATTTAGTTTTCCCATTTCTCTCTCTCCTAAACACCAAACGTGCTCTGCCCACAGACATAACATTTACATAACTTTCGCATTCTCGAGCAGTCCGTGATGAATCGATGGTCAACTGTAACTTTCGACTAAAGACACTCGTTTCTTCGATCAACGCAAATATTTCTAGAATTACAATTCTTTTCTCCTCCCACATTTTAGCCTGTGTAAAGAACCAGTAAACATTAAAGACAGTGGTTTTATAGTATCTAACGATTTCTTTTTTTACCTGTGCGTAATGCCAACGATGCCATAAAACGCTCAGCATGCTTCGAGTTAACTCATGTTCATTGTTCGTCAAAATCAAACATCTGCAATGAAGAGCGAAAAATTGTAGTGGTCAAAGAAGTGAGAATAATCCAAAACTTTTTGTAATTAATTTCAGTAGTTAGTAAATTTAGGCAATGAACAGGGTCCATAAGGAGAAGTGGCCACAGGGAGATTCACAAAATTTCAAAATGTTGGCTGCTTGGGCCTAAATAAGTGTTTAAAAAAGTTTTCAAGAATTCGGTTGTATTTATCTAAGTAGATTTGGATGTTAATTTCAAATGTTTCCATACAATATGGTCGCGATAAGTTGAATTAAACTGTTGCTATTTCTATCGTTTACTATATGTTTTGATTTGTCCAATAGAATAATGGCTAAACTTCTGCTTGTTTGAGCGAGTAAACCCGAGTTGTAAACGAAGATAGGAAACAACAATATAAAACCACTCACTCGTACATTCTAGATAAATAAGTATAAATGACACTGTCTCTGTACAAACAATTGAATAAAAAAAAAATCAAGGAACTTTAATCTAAAATACAAGAGTACTTTCGAGCCACTTTGGTCCCATCTGCAGATATGAGGTGAACATTTGAATAGTGCTGCAATTTATAGAAACCAGGCAGTATGGGTAAACATAATGTGTGTGTGTGTGTGTGTGTGTGTGTGTGTGTGTGTGTTACGTCAGCGATGTTTAAGGTGGAGCTCCCCCTTTTTGTCCAGTCTCCTTTGGATGATTGTAAAACATATTTTTCCATACAGGTAGTAAATCACATGGTATATAGTCATTACATTTGTTACGGGCTTTACAAATAAATAGACTTTCAGTCAATAACAGCATTGAATGGGATCTTGGCGTTATTAGGATTCTTGAATGGTCCCAATCCGGGTAGAAAATTCCATCGTTGACTAGAAGATAGGAAACTAGGAACTTAAAGTGTTTTAAAATCGACTTTGCTTTTCGAAGACTTAAAGGAAGCACGACTCATTTTTGAAAAAAATGCTTTATCGTGTGTAACGAGAACTTTTTTGTAATTCTTAAACAAAATTGAATTTCCAAATCCCTTTTATTAGTTATGGAAGGATGGCAACATTTTTAATGATATTGTGTCATTCGAAACTTCCTCTTCACTGGTGCAAAAAACACCCGCTGCGGTTCGGAAGTTAAGCATGTGGTACCGGGTTAGTGCTCACTATAAATCAGTTTAACTTCCTTCCTTTTGATATTAGGTCCAAGCTTTTTAACCTGTTCTGTAGAGTAAATAGTACGCATGGGGAATTAACAAATTAATTTCTTCATTGAAATGCATATTTATGGTTTTATAGGCGTAGCTTTAAAGTGTGCAGACTTTCTAAGAGAAGGTAGTCATGTTTTATGTGGCGGAGGCATAACCACAAAAAGTGTTTTTGAACCCGAGCATTTGGTTTTCCTAGCACTGTTTTCTTCACAGCTTCACTGTCCAGGAAGAGTAAATAAGAATTCGTTTTTAATTCGCCTGAATAAAATGTTGAGTAATGGCGGTTCGCTTTGGCCAGGAAATTGTCTTCGGATGCTGTGTCACCCATTCAAATTGCAAAATGATTTTTCGATACATCTGAAACAAGGTAAACGTTAACTTCTCTGTTGGTGACGGCGTTGTAATGGATGCGTTTAGACGTCCAAGGTCAGTTCAAGTTTTACATGCTGACTTAGTGAGCATAGAAACAATACTTCAGGTAATTTTTTGAAGTAATATATAGACGCAATACTTTGTGTTCGGCACAGCAGAAAACTGCTGATAATATTGATCTGGCTTTCGAGCATGGAAAGTTGTTGGAATCGGGGATTTCCAAGATTGTATTATCCACTGAACTGGAGAACTTTTCCCTTTATCATGTAGCTCTGAAGAAATTTGTTAAAGTTGTGTCGTTGGCTGGATGCAAAAAAATTAATAATGAAAGCATATAAGAGGACACAACTGCAAAATCAGCAACTCCAGATGATTGTACAATGAGAAATACAGCTGTTTGGGCGCGTCTGTACGAAGATCGAAAAATAAGGTACTGGTATTTAGCGTGATGGATGGACTAAAAGAAGAGGCAGAGCTCATAAAGAGTGAGTCAGTGATTTAGTGAAATGATGTGAAGCCGGACTACAGAAGATGAACCGCACTGCAGGGGTTCAAGACAGAGAATTGGTAATGCAGGCATTAGAAACCACTAGGCGATGAGTGCGTAGTGGATAATGTGTTTGTGAAAGTAGAAATCTGTATTATTCAACTAAAAAATCACAAGTGCATTAATGCACTAGCGGATACTACGTGGCTAAGGAAATGGATCAATAACTGCCATTTACAGTAGCAAAATACTGTTCTACACGTGTTTATACTAGCAATTGTAAGCAGAAGTCAACGGGTTCTTGGTAATATTAGCTAAAAGCAAACTACAAGCAGCACAATCAAAAGGACTTACCCAACTTTGAAAAGTAGGCCTACATCCATTGTCGTCCGGCTTCCTCTGCTAGTGAATGTATATCTGCAGTCGAAAAGACATATCACAACGAACAGTAAAAAACTTCCTCTGCTAGTGAACGTATATCAGCAGTCGAAAGGGCATATCACAACGAACGGTAAAAACAACAAATTGAGTAAAACATGAATGAGACAACACAAAACAGAGTACGAAATGGCGAAATTTAAATGAAATGAGAACATTAAAATCGATTGAAAAGTAAAACCAACGAAGTTAAAAGCTGAAAATGACAAAACCACGAAACCTATTTACACACTACCCATGCTACCAGCATTCAAACATGTTTCGGCAAATATTATACCTTCATAATATTTGCCGAAACATGTTTGGATTCAGTTCCTTGTGGTCTTTGGAGTTACTGTGAGGCTAATAGCGAGGAAGAATATTCCTGTGCCGGAGTTTCAATTCCTCAGTTTTCGTTCTCGTTTAGTGAAGATTCGTAGAAAATGCCGAATTTTCTGTGACTAGGAAGATAACATGAGGCTGTAGTGCCCTGTGCAACCACGTTAATTTTAGTTTGAGTTTCTGACAAGGACAATTTACGGGAGGCTGCTGTGTGAGTTCTTGTGTCTGATCACGATGGAGGGAGGACTGTGCACCGGAGGGTGCGATATGAGCTCCTGTATCTGACCACCATGAAAGAAAGGTACTGTGCGAGTTTGTATGTGACCACAATGGATAGTGTATAACGGAGGCTGTGGAGCAAGTTTCTATGGTGAACACGAAAAACTTTTAGAAGCCTCAAGCCGTAAAGGGAGTGATAAAAGTAGATCGAATTGCTGTGGACACACCAAATTAAGCAGTTGAGTTAGAAATGGATTCACAATCTTCGGTGAAAATGATAACCACGTTTCTGGCACAATACTGGACAAGAGAACGCGAAATGGTAAAGCAGAAATGGAAAAGTTACGCGTATCACAACATTTGCGTACCTGAAAAATATCGTGGCTGCCTAGATTTAAAATCAAAGTTCTAAAGCATTTTGAATAACTACGGTTACATATCATAACTTTTTGGGGGATCTAATAGAGATCGTGCTGTAATGAAGTATGCGTTGCTACTACAGCGAGTCATTTGGCTTTTTAATTGCTTGGGGAATAGCGACCGAGCCAACCTCTCTGTACATGCTGTATTATGGCGCGGCGTTCTTTAACCAAATATGATGTTTGAGTAGTGAAATATCCATAAACAAATTCTGTGATCGATGCAAAATTTTAACGCAAATGTTATTTGCTCCAGGGGAGGACCAACACCGTAACAAGCTTTTCTTATCTGGGAGGGCGAGACTGTAAATTACGCACCTTCGAGTTCCACTCAAATAATACGTGGTTTTTTTCCTTTCTTACACACTGCCGTTATAGGAAAGCACTATAATCGTTCAAAGTTGTACTTCAGGTTTTTTACATAATTTCATAAAAAAATGTGAAAACTAGGTAAATACCCAAGAACCACAGTTTGCAAATACCAAATAAAGCGTAGACGTTGTGTAAACACCGACAGCACAACACTCCACAGAAATGCAGAACGAAAAACAAACCAGAGCAGAATGAATGAGTAACGGATTGTGAACAATAGCAATAAACTTAACAATAGGAAGAAACTTTAGGTGTAGGGCTTGGAAAAATTCCTTTCAAGGTTAAACGTTCAGAGAACTTCCTGCGACAAAGCACAAATGATTAATTAGCTCTTCATCCCAACGGCATGTTCGGAAAGGTCATGGAATATAAGCATATTGTTTTCTATGCCTCCATTCACTGTTTTGGAAAATTCCCTTCACGGATATGAGATGTTCACACCTCATAATGCATGTTACTCCGTACTCTGGATGGAACTGTATGAAACTAAAGTTTTTAAAAAGAAAATACTGAAAGATGTAACTTTCTTTTTTAGTTACAATTTCTATTTTTGACATCCCCCAATTTACGCCCCTGGAATGACAATTCTGGAAGGGCAACCGCCCCCCAGTAGCTACGGCCCTGATGAAGACAAGCTAAGTTCCGTAGGAGCACGCACATAATGAGCTAACGTAGTCAAATTTTAGCAGTGGGTGAAAATTTAAACCATACCTGCCGCAGACAGTCCGTAAAATTTCCGTACCACGCGATGAGCTGTTGCTATTACATCCGACTGTAGTCCTTCCTGGCTTCTGATCTAATGGTAACAAATGGTTACATCACATCCGAAGGATGTCAAACTCCTTTGCTACCGCGCACGGCCGAGTGGTTCGATGCGCTGGCTTCTACTCATTCATACCTGATGGGTCCAGGTTCGAATCTCCGGTAAGGCATGGATGGTGTGTTTGTCTTAAGTCAGTGAGTGATTGCTCTGAGTTCTCCCCTTGTCGTTCTTAACTGTCAGTTCCTGTTCATTGTAAAGAACCTCATTCCGTTGTTGATAGTGCCATGATTATAAATTACGTCAGTGAATGATTGCTCTGAGTTCTCCCCTTATCGTTCTTAACTGTCAGTTCCTGTTCATAGTAAAGAACCTGATTCTGTTGTTGATAGTGCCATGATTTATAAATTACGGTGATTAGGTTGTAACACTTCTCGGTTGTCCGCGTGAAGGTTAAATGCCTTTTAGTTGTCTGTCTAAATATTATTTTGATGGGTAGTACAATATTTCTTCTAACATCTCACCCCTTTGGGTAAACTTGCCAATAATACTTTCTGATGTCTTGGTGCATGTATGCAAGAGCGGATTGGCCCACTTGGACATTCTCCGTTTGTATTTTTTTTTTATTTTTTTTATTTTTTTGGAATGAACGAATAATTATTGGCCCATTATCTCCACACCCTTATACATTGACCGACACAGAGCACAAAACAAAGCCATTCATTGTCCTGCAGAGTGTTCCGAAATCTGTGTTCCAACCACAAGTATCTTAAAAGAAACAGCGATTTATCACTATTGGTTCACGGATCAAAATATTGGACAGTCGGGATGGCGATCAGTGATCAAAAAAATATTGCATAGGGAAATCGCTACGTGACATGTGTGCATTTCAACTTTCAGAATGACCTTTATTGTGATTTAATACAGCCCCCTTTTTGAGAGTGATTTGATGCAGGTGCGGACTAGGCCACAATGTTCTGGGCCGGTAGGCTTTATGCTAACTCAATGAAAACAAAATGCAATATGTACTTGTACTTAAATATATTTGTAAAAGAAAACCAAGTTTTACTAAAACGGTAGAGCTTGTTTACCATTTCAATGGCTTCAGGGGAAAAAAAAGTAAAAAAAACCTTCGACCTTTGCGGCAAATGCTCTGTTGAGCCAAATATTGGTTTTGATACACCTCCTTCCCTTTTCTGGACTTTCAAGTTTTAGCCCTCTCCTTTTAAGCTGATATCATCTACGTCAGTCAGCTTTTGCCAATTGCAGTTGTGAATAATCAATGCATTCTAATTAAATATGCTATCAATAGGCTGGAATAGAAACTCGAAATTCATTGTGTATGTTATTGCTTTGAGTTCACCTAGGGCAAAAAATTTTGGGTTGATGCTTTATACTGTATATGTACGCGTATGTGCTTTTTACCATTTTTTTTTCTTGAGCGAGATCTGCATTTTATTTACTATTTTTGGGGCCTTATATTTACATGAATTCTTGAGCTGCTGTTCTGGAAAGTCTGATTCAGCTACAACAAACATATTTTTTCATTTGAAAGTAATTAAATAAAAATTACTGTTCGCATATTTTAATTTCTCTCACTTTATAAATTCGCGTTGAAATTCTTACAATTCTGGACATTTTCAAATTTTTCAAGAGATTTTTTCGTAATTATTTTATTAATGGTACGTAAGTCTTGAAGAAGAAATCAATGTTTAGCTCATTGGATTTCCGTTCTCACTAAAAGCGAAGAAACTTACTGCGATAAAATGCATAAAAATGGGATAAAGTCTTCGATAGTCTCTCTCTCTCTCAGAGAATGCACCTTGTTCTTTGCTTCTCAGCAACGGAAGTAATACATAAAATTTTATTAGGGATCTGCGCTCCAGGAAAGTGAGTAAAATGCTATTAATTATTGCCGCAATGCAAAAACCAGCAATGATTCGTAAACTTGATTTGAAAAGATCTTTAAATGGTGATACTGAAATACTTTTTTTTTTTTTTTTTTTTGGAAGTGTTTCAACCCGGCTTGGTTGTGCCTCAATCAGTCCCTGTAGGCATGCTCCTGTAATTTTTATTCACTAGAGTTAGAGAGGGTTATGAAAATACTTAAAATGAAATGAACAGAGCAAAAATGAAAATTGTCTAATGGAAAAAGATTACAGAATAGAATTTTCTAGTAATTCTGTCAAAAGAGGATTTGGCTTGCATTTGAATTCCCATCTTTCGTTAATCTAATGCGCTACCGCGATCTACAGCTTTTCAGAGATTGTCACATGCTGCCATCTATCGCACACACGATATATTCTGAAACAAGTTTTTGTCGTAATAAACTGATGCTGGTCAGTTTTAGGCTTATTTTGAATGCTGCACACAAGGCAGTGATGCATTCAGGCATCTTCTCGGGGGTGCTTAGTCCCCCGAAAATTCATAACCCCCCCCCTACCCCGTAGGTTCTCTTGAGAGATCTCTGCTTATATTTAATCTAATGGTTTCCGTTTATAGATGAATATTTGGAGATAATAATTTTAAAAAAATAAAAAAATACAATTAAGGAAATATTACAATAATGAAAAAAACATCCGCATGGATTTCAACCTCAAATTTTTTCATCCTTCAATAAAACATTAAACAGTCCTCGCTGAAGGGGCCATTTTTGAAGCATTGATAAGTCGGACTATTTCCGCAATGAAAACTGAATTCCACAGAACAGACGTTTGCACTGCAATACATTATCATATTTTTGGAAGCTAGCATTCAGCTTTATTTCAGACTTTTGGATGCCGATTGCCGACTTTCCATGTATACGGTTAAGTCTCAATGTAGCTAACGTGACGTTAGTATATTGTACTTCCAATATAACAAAATATTTGCTACCTAATTTTTAACAATAGCAAATTATTGGAAATTGTTCTCATAAAAAGATCCTTTTTTTTTTTTTTTACTGGCAATGGAAAATTTACACCCTGTGACAAAAAATAAATAAATAAATAAATAAAATCGAAGCAGCTCAAACTGACATCTAAACGGTTAGTAAGTTTTTGTTGTTTTTTTTTTTTTTTTTTTTCCTACTATGTGCTAATCTAAATAATCTGAAGGGGCTGAAACCAAATAGCAGGGAAATAGTTTACACCCTACGTTTTCAGGTAACATTGTGGTGATTTCTAAATGATCAGAAATATGCTTGCAGTATGGCGAGGAAATTTTCACCACTTCTAGTGTTGGGGGGGGTCCTCCAGCACGCGGTATATTACTAGCATCCTTAATATTTTACACCATCCTTTGTGAAATTCATGGGGCATTACTGAATTAAAGCAAAGGTATAACATTTTTACATTTTTAATCACTTGTATGTGTAGATCTCATGGTATTTGCATCTGCTGTATAAGAGCATGAGAAAAAATGTATACGCTATTTAAAATTATTATATGTATTAATGTATATACACGGTCGAGTCACATTATTGTGACCACCAGCTAATATCCAGAGTAACCGCCGTGTGCAGCGCGGACAGCAGCTAGACGGGCTGGGAGTGACTCAATATGGTACTGGAAGGTGTTCACAGGTATGTGGATCTATGCCGACTGCAGGGCATCTGACAGCTGCTAGAGGGTACTTGGTGGAGGATCCATAGAGCGAACAACATGATCGAGGTGGTTCCACAGATGCTCAGTTGGGCCTGGGCAATTATGGGACCAGGAAAATACTTTGAAATCTTCATCGTGCTCTTCCAACCACTCTCGGACATTCCTATCTGTGTGGCACATCGCATTATTGTCGCGCTGGAAGATCCCATCCGCCCCAGGGAAGACAAATAAGCATGAATGAGTGCACGTGGTCTTCAAGGATGGATTCATAACGAATTAAGTGCCTTCCACATGTATGTCCACTCATACCTGCGGGTTCATAGTGCCTTCCACAGGTATGAGTGAACACAGTGAATGCCACGAAAACATTCCCCAGACCATAACGCTGCCCCCACCAGCTTGTGTTCTGCCAGCAATGACTGAAGACTGTTTATTCTCCGATATTTCTCGCCTTATACGCCAACGTCCATTCATTCGATGAAGCAGAAAAGGTGACTCATCGGAGAAGGCAATTCTTTGCCAATCAGCGGAAGTCCAATTCCGATACTGCCGTGCAAATGTAAGCCTTTTCTGCCGATGCACTTTCGTCAGCATTGGTGCAGTGACCATCCGTCTACATCGGAGACCCATACGCAGCAGGGTTTGTTGAACTTTCATTTTTAAACACACTTCCGGTATTCCCCTGGTGCATACGGCCTGTGAGTTGCTCCACAGTAGCGTGTCTATCGTCCCTCACGCACCTTCGAAGTCGACGTTAATCTTTCACATCAATGGCACGTGGTGCTCCGCAGTTTCCACTTGGCTTATTTGCAATGGTGCCATTTCTCCAATCACGGTACACTTTAACCACAGTAGCACGCGAGAAATTCACAAACTGGGCTGTTTCAGAAATACTGTCACCCTTGGCTCGAAAGTCGGTAATCATCCCTTTTTGCAAATATGATAAATCATTCCTTTTTCCATGACAGCAACGAGTGATATGTTTTCTGAATGCCTACAGCACACCTTATATACTCTCCAAGCCAGCTCACGACATGTGCCTTCTTTCATTGTCTACGCGCTGTTGACATCAAAAGTAGGAGGTGGTCACAATAATGTCACTCGACTGTATATAAATAACAAAATTATGATCATATGTATATAATCAGTCAACAAATTTCAGCCCCCTGAAAATCTGTAATTTCCCCCTTTGAAAAAACTGTGAATGCAACGCTGACACTGAGGCGTACTGATATCCCCGCAACACCCGCAGTGCGGGGGGGGCCTCGTGGTTAAAAAAAAAGGGGCCTCATGGTTAAAAAAAAAAAGGCCTCAGCAGAAAGATTTTACAATTTTTTTGAGGAAACTTGTTATGAAACTGGTTAAAGAAATAGCGAAGAATTAAGGCAGCTGTTGAATGAAGTATTAAAAAGAAAAGCAATTTTTGCTTTTTTCTTTCTTTTTTTTTTTCAGTAAATAAGTAAAATCTTTGGAAGTTATTTTCGTTGCTTTAGTTTATAAAAACTGAATGACAGGAAAGCAGCTATTCAAAAGAACTTACGGCCCCTTTTCACGGCCATAGCAATAGTTTCTATGCATGTATGTTAACAAGAGAATGTAAAGGAAATATCGGTTCAATGTGTGGGATTTATACCAGTGAGGATAAGCTGGTTATGTATTACAGTTGTTTGCACATAACTACGCATCCTTCAGAATATAATAAACTGAACTGTACGTGTTCTTCGAGGGAACGAAAAATCGCGAAGACCTTTTTTTTTTTGCTATTTGCAAAACATTGTGACATTATGTTCAGTGTATTTTTTACATTCCAGAGTATATAATTTAAAAAGTTTTGCGTTTTTGTGCTACAGTTCTTAATCGTTACTTAGTTATTTGCTTACTTATGTTGTGACATTTCGTATAAATCGGAAAAGTCATTAGACACTGTCACATGACAGTTGTATATTTTGTGTGTAATCGTGAAGCCTTATTTCTTTAAAATAATAAATTCGCATGATATGATTAACTTTGACGCAAGTATTTCGTAGTAATTTGTATCGTATAAAACCAGGGCAATCATTCTAATTACAAAGTCATTTTAAGGCCGCGGGGAGTGCCTAGTGGGCAACTTTCGTGCCTGCCACGGAAAGGGCCTAAGGTTCGATCCCAGCGGGTACGAACGCTCGATCCACTAAATACACGCCGTGCGTCGGATGGGCACGTTAAGCCGTCGGACCCCGGGTACTGGCCCCCGGTAATAAATAAGGGCGTCTTCCTCCCCCTTTCTACTTCGCTTCCGTATCACTTTCCTATCGGGCGCTCTAGCCCAAATCTCCTAGTTTCCTGTTTCTAAGGGCTGTTTAAGACCTGGGGTCAGACACTCCCTTCCTAAAATTCTCTACATATGATCATGATCACAACGTACACATTTGTATTTCACGCAATAAAGTGGAATAATTTTGTTTTTACGAAAAATACTCGTAGATTCCAAAGAATTTTATTTATTTTATTTAAGCACCCGTAAAGCCGAGTTAATAATATGGAAGTTAAAATTATTAGTAATTGAAAACTAATGGATTTTCTCAGAAGGGCTTCGAATATTTTTGCGGAGGGGCCCCGCGTTTTTCCGGTACGCCACTGGCTGCACAGCATATAAGAGATTCACGATTTAGAGCTATATTTCGTGATTTATTTTTAGTAACGCCCTAAAATATCTGGCCTGCTGAAATTTCAAATGTGACATCTCGTTAACTCCTTTATGTCCTAAATAGGGGTGGATCGGGACGTCCCAACTAGGCCGGGAATTAAAATATTAAAACCATAGGTGGCTGAAGGTAAGGGATACGGGAGTCCAGACCACCCCTGGAATTTTATGGTCCCCCTCACTGAAGTAAGGTCTTTGTACCAAATATCTTAAAACTTTGTGTTTCACATATGGTATAACAGCTGTTTTCTAATGAAACTTTCCTGGAGACCATCACCATGTTTCGAAGTTTTCTGGAAAATGCTTCAACTTTGAAAATTAGTTTTGCACAAATAAACTGAAACGTGAACTCTCCGTCGTGTTTTTCACTTTAAAGATTTCTGAAAGGGCAAATAGGCTGGATATACAGTATTATTGGAAGAACTGACTACCGTTAAACAGCTGAAATATTAGATTGGATTTGATTAAGATTCAGGAGAGGACCCATGCAGAAGCAGACATCCTCCTGAAAGATGGTTGGATGAAATTCGAAAGCATGATGGAGTGACTTGGAAGAGGGATTCTTAAGGCAAAAAGTTATGGAAGAGACCTTCAGCCAGCGATGGATTGATAATAGTTGACGGTTTGTTAGAGTACTGCATATACATGAAATGTATAGCAAGGCTACAGCAACAATAAAGTTGGAGAGCCTGGTTTCGGTTTTCGGGATGCGAAGGTGTGTTAGTTAGACAAAGAGATCCACTATCTTCAAAATTATTTTACTCTGTATTAGAAGATATTTTTAGAAATTTAAACTGGGATGAAAAGGGATTACACGTAAATGGAAGGTACCCAAATCACCTAAGATTTTCTGACGACGTAGTCATCATCGCAACTAGCAATAGAGAAATGCAGAATATGGTAAAGAACTTATGGATGGAAAGTCTTAAAAAAGATCTGACAATGAACCCAGCAAAAATGAAATTTATGAACAATACAGAAAAGATTTTGATAGAAGGAAAAGAAATTAAAAAAGTAGACGAATAAACATCTATTTAGGTCAAGTAATTAGTTTTAAATAAAGACAAAGAGAAATCAATAGAAGAATTATCCAAGGTAATATAGCCTTTTGGATACTTAGACTATTTAACCGGTGATCTTCCATTGTGTTTAAAAAGAAAAAAATTCAATGCATGTATCATCCCCGTGCTTACTTATGGAAGTGAAACATGGAGTATCACAGAGCGACAAGTAAAAAAAAAAAAAAAAAAAGTATCTGTAAGAAAGAAGAATGTTAGGAAAAACAAGAAGAGGTAGTTAAAAATGAAATTATTAGAGAAAGAACAGATAATAAAAGAATCAAAGTGGAGATGGACTGGAGATATTGAAAGACTGAAAGATGGACATGGTTAATAACAGAATGGCAACCGAGAGATGGAAGGAGACGAAGAGGGCGCCACGAAATAAGATGGAGAGATGACCTTCAGAAATTTAGAGGTGCTAAATGGTGGACTGAGGCTAAGTAAGGATCGTGGAATTTGGAAAAGACTGGGGGGGGGGGCTATACCCTGCAGTGGGTGTCAATAGGCTAAGAAAATATATAACCTACGGGTTTTCTTTTTCTTCTATTTTATTGTTTTAACTCTTGGCGATATTGTCCCACCCCCGTGAAGTTATCGGGTTTCGCCGCCCATGATTAAAACAAAGAAGAAAAAAAACATTTGCAAGGGAATTCTTCATAAATTCCTTCATGAAAAAAATTGTCAGATGCTGGATGAAAGAGAATTGTTGAACTATGCATTGTAAAACGAATTCAGTCGTGAAAAAATTTTAACAATTTAATTGTGAAAGAATTTTAAAAATTCGCTCATGAGTGAATGTAGAATCAAACCACGACCATAATGGGGTGTTGTACCAGATAATTATTTTCCTTTGATAAATTTGGTTTTGACGAAAAACAAAGTTTTCATGAAGAGCCCAACTAAATCACCATGATCATTTTGAAAGATGAAATGTGCACATGCCACATAGTAATTTACCTAAGCTATTAATTTTTATATTTATTTGGTCACTGATTGCCTACTGCATAATGGTATCTCCTCTTTGAGTAGACGATTTTCTAAATCTACTATTATTTTCTAAGTCTACTATTATTTTCTAAGTCTACTATTATTTGCCAGTACTGGTAAATCGTTTTCTTTTATGATCAATGTGTGCGGGACACGAAATTTGAGAACTCTCTGGCAGAGAATCCCTTTGTCCCCTATGTCAGTCGATAGATAAGGCGATGCTGATGATGGGTCCACCACAATGGGCTACTGATGTCTCCTTCAAGATTACAAAAGGAGGGTTGGGCATACCAATGACCCTCGGCTCCAAGTCCAAGGATCTACGCTTAACTGTAATTAGCTTTAGCTTAATTTATGACAGCGTGCTTGGTCCGGCGGCACTCTTCTCGCACAAGTACAGAATTTTTGCTGTGTCATTTCAGAGTAAACTCCCAACATAAAAAGAAAAATGTCTACCCACTGTTACAGCTTTTTTTTCTTTCTCAGGGATCGCATTCCTCCTAAAATTCCTAATATTTTGTGACCCTCCTTAAATTCCTAAAATTATACCTAAAATTTGCTATTCTTCCTAAAATTTTCGTAAGCTTATTTATAAAAAATACAACCGTTATTAACGCCAATAAATTTACCATTACGGTAAGGTAAAAAGACCTGTTATTGTAGAAACACAGCCTATATGCTGTGCTGCTGAAGGGCGGGAAAATGACGCCATCGAGATGCACTTGCTTCGGGGCGGGCGCTCCACTTTTTTGCTTTCGGACAGTTTTCGAGAGTAACAAAAGATCTAAGGGAACAGGGGAGGGGTCATTTTCACCCCTGGTTTGCGCTTTGCAAACGAACTCCGTGGCACGCAGGAGATCGTACTTTATTTTTGTACATGCTTTGTGGAACCTCTTCTTTCTGCTGATGTTTTGTTATTGTAAACCGCAGGTGGGTGGAAGCAAAGAGGAAACATGTGGTCTCCTTCCGTAACCTCCGGTAATGACGATGGGATGGTAGCTGAGTGTTATCGTGGCAGGCAGTAGAGCACGTGATCATTGACCTTCGATCGTGCGTCGGCGACAGCGACCTTCGATGCGCAATATATCTCGGCTCCGACTCGCTTTGACTGAACTTGCGTGAGATGCGTATGATAGTTTCTGGTTTTGCGTCTTTTATGGTGTTCTCTGTGCTGTGTGCAGGTTCAGTTCTCTAGTGGTGACCTGCTTTTTTTTTTTTTTTTTTTTTTTCCTGTCTTCTGACATCCTCGCAGCCAAATTTCGGGAAGTTGTCTGGTTTTGCAATATTGGAACGTGTTTTTGTACTTCCCTTTCATTTTCTGGTTAGTAATACAAGTGTTTAAGATGCCTAAATCCAAAACGAAATTTCAAGATGCATGGCTCGCCAAAGAATTGGACGGAGTGAAGTTGAAAGAATGGTGTTCTGCAACTAAAACAATATTTTCTGCTAAGTGTATATTGTGTTCAGAAATTTTCAACATTTCTAATAGTGGCTTTTCACAAGTAAAAGCGCATCATAAAGGAAAAAAACATTTGCAGAAATTTCAAAGTAAATTTCAAAATAAGTCCATCCTGAAAGCCTTTGGAGGACGGGATCTTCAGCCCAAAACAAATATTAGTGAAGTACTGAGTCATGATTTACAGTTGGCTAAAGCCGAAGCATTATGGGCCATGAAAGTTGCTAAGGACAATATGTCTTTTGTTTCATGCACTGAAACAGTTGAACTTTTCAAAGAAATGTTTCCTGATTCTGCTATTGCAGCCAAAATGCAACTTAAAGAAAAAAAGTTGCTTATGTGATATCACATGGATTGTCAAAATATTTTGAAGAGGATTTGAAAAAAGACATTGCATCTAGTAGCCCAGGAAAGGTTACTATAGCATTTGATGAAACTACAAATACACAAGTGAAACGGCAGTTGGATGTGTATCTCAGGTACTGGTCTTCAGAAATAAATTCAGTTTCTTGCCGATACCTAACAAGCGTTTTTCTGGGTCATGCAACAGCAGATATTTTGCTAAAAGAAATTCTTGATGTGTTATCATCCTTCAATATTTCGTTGAACAGAATTATTTGTGTATCCATGGACAGCCCAAATGTAAATAAGTGCTTTTTACGCAAATTCAATGAAGTTGTAAAACAAGAAACAGGCCAGAAATCTTTGGAACTAGGTTTTTGCAACCTGCATGTTGTTAGTAATGCATTTAAATTTTTTTTGACAAGCTTAAATATAGATTTTGGCGAATTTGCTGCTGATATGCATTACTTTTTAAAGAGTAGTGCTGCAAGACGAGAGGATTATAAATCTGTCGAGGATATAACATTGGTCACAGCCAAATTTCTTTTGCGTCATGTCAGCAACAGATGGTTAACCATTGGTTCTGTAGCCCAGAGGCTCTTAGATCAATGGCTAAATATTACAGAATATTTTTTAAACTTCTTGCCATCTCAAAAAATATTTGGAAAACAACTATGCAATATGGCAAGGTATAAAAGAATTCACTGTTTCCTGAAAAATGAGCTAACTCCTTGCTATTTAGCATTAATTTCATTTTCACACCAAAATTTTGAAAAGTTTTCATTATGTTATCAGAGTGAAGAACCAAAAATACACCAGTTATATTCTGATTTAAATACTTTAATGAGGAATGTTATGGCTCAGTTTATCCAAGATGATGTTATTGCAGGGAAATTTGGAGAAGACCTAAAGAATGTAGATTTTGAAAACAAAAATTCATGGAAAAAACTAGGGGAGTTAGAAGTTGGTATGAAGACAAAAAATCTCCTCAGGAATGTTCAGGAGACCAGGCAGAAATTATTTCTCTTAGATGTAAGATCATCACTAATTGCAACCACAAAATATTTAAAGTCAAATTTGCCATTCTGCAATCAAAAGCTAAGAGACATAGAAGTTTTAAAGGTAAAAGAACCAAAGAAAGAGTCAACTCAACTTTCAGTCACTGAAGGACTTTCGGAAATAACCAGAATTTCAAGTGTTTTGCATCTTTCTGAGGAACAAATTGATAGAGTAAGAGAAGAGTGGAAACTTTTAAATTGCGATAAGCCAACTCTAGATGAACTAGTGAAATTTTCAGAGGAAGGGCATATTCCAGTGCGGATTGATCATTACTGGCGTAATATATTTAGTATTAAAGACTCTAGCGGAAAAGAAAAATACTCAAATCTTGCTAAACTCATCAAGTCAATTTTAGTTTTACCTCATGGTAATGCTGATGCAGAAAGGGGATTTTTGGTTAACACTGCTCTGTTAAGGAAGGACAAGGCTAACTTAAAAGACTAAACTATAACATCATTAAGAATAGTTAAAAGGGCCATTAAACACTATGGATGTGTAAGTAAAGTTCCCATAACAAGAAATTTGTTAAATAGTGTTCGTGATTCACATAAATTTTATAAAGAGTATGTTGATAAGCTGAAGGAAGAAGAATCAAAAAAGGTAAAAGAAAGGAAGCAGAAAGAGAGGGAAAATAAGGAAAAGCAGCTAGAGAAAAAAAGAAAAGCTGAGTTTGATGACAAAATAAAAGAAAATGATGCAGAAATAAATAGACTTAAAAAAGATAAAGAAGCCTCCCTAGCAGTAATTCAAGAGGGAACAGAAAGAATGAGAAAAGCTGTAGAAAAACAAAATACTGTTGAAATAGCAGTTGCCTCTAACTTGATCATACAAGGTTCAGCTGAAATAAAGAAAACTGAAAGTAAATTAGTTGTGGTGGAAGCAGAAAAAGGTAGGCTAATCAGGAAAAGGTTAAAACAATAATATGAAAAAAGTAATTCAGTGAACAATTGTACATAGTTCTTGGTTTTCAATTACCTTTTTAGGATATTATAATTTAATGTGAAACCTGAAAACTTTACTGTGAAAATCGTGAATTGCTTCTGGTTCAACAGCATATTAATGTTCAAAGTGAAACTTGAATGTGGTAAATATACTTGAATATGATAACACGTGAAAAGATAAGAACTGAACATTAGAAGTAAATCATACTTAAACTTTAGACATTAGACGTTATGCAAAAAATTTGGGTGTGGACTTCGACCATATATACTAATGGACTGCACATTGGCAATAGCTGCATCAAAGCCGCCATGGCTCAAACATTGGGCACGTCATCATCAGACTCCAAATTTCGTGTAAAAATGCTGTTATGATTACTAATTTACGCTGCAGAACTTCAGTATTTTCGGTGTATTATGTGAATGCGCCTCATATATAATGAAAATTCTTCAGGTAAGTTTACTTATGAGCTATATACATGCATGATCGGATTGTTTACATTTTGTGATTTATAATATGATGAACATTTGCGAAGAATTTGGAACATGCATTCCATTTTTTTTTTCTTAAGTTACTATATTTTTATATCAATAGCTGCAAGTTTCTGGTTAAGTAATTGAACTTTATTGACTTAGGTATTTAATTCGTTTCTTACCCATGAAAAATCATAGAACTTTCTTTACTATATCGCTCAGAGCAACCATAAGCACAGCAGGTGTAACCCATCTTTTTGACTGTTGTCATGTGATTTTATGTTGGAGCCAGAAATTTTGATGTCATGCGCAGTCTATCAGTATATATCGTTGAAGGGTGTGAAGCAAACTCTTTACAATGTATACAAAGTTGTTTTACTAGATGTATACAAATATACATCTAGTTTTTATTGAAATACACTCCTAAAATTTTTCTAAAAAGTCCTAAAATTCCTACCTAAAATTTTCCAGAAGTATGCTATGATCCCTGCTTCCTTTTCCACGGAGCATATGACATATACTGTAATTTAACTTTCATTTTTAGTTGTCTTTATGTGAAATTTTGAGTTTGGTCTCTTTTAGCGTTTCAAACTGAACGTTATATTTTTTCACTCACTGAATGTTATGTGGCAATAGTCTTGAGGGCAAGAGTAAACGACGTGTACATGTTTGACAAGCTAAGAACGAGATGTACTCTATAATGTATGGAGCTAGCAGAAAAAGTGTGGTTGTCGTGGAAGCTGTAAGCGGTCTTTTTCATGCAGTTGGCGTCTGTCAGGTTGAGTGATGTTACTACAAGTGTACATATTTTGTGTTAGAGGTTCGTTAATCTACTATTGTGTTTACGTTAATCATATTAAGTTACTATTGCTGCTAAGTTACTTGAGTGATTTTCTAGAAGTTCTTCATTAGTGAAGTGCCTATTAAGCATTGGGTAAATAAAAGACTAACTGTGAAAGTAACTACTTTCTTGAAGATCTTTGAGTGACTGTTTTATGTCGTAAGCTATTCAGGATTTCACTTAATCCTGAATAGTTGACTTTACATACGCACATGGACATCCTTTTAAACGTAGAAAAATTACGATCATTAATTGCATGAAAAACAAGTAACCTATTGAAGAATTCCGAGGCATTATTCGATAACACTGCTGGTGCATTTTAACAAAGTACCATGTATGAATTTTCTAACGAAATGTTATCTTTGTGTGAGACAAATCTGTGATTAATAAAGCAATTCACAGCTTTCCTTCGAAAGACTACATGCCAGCTGCTGACAGAAATTAAGGTTTACATTTTTCATCAGTCTCTTTACAAATACGAGGATTGTTTTTGCATTCGCCAGCAATTCTTTAACCAATCGTCAGGACTCATAGATATTAATCATTTAACGTTTCTGATGAGATTCATTTTTCCGCCTTAAAAACTGTTTTTACTGAGGTGGGAGCTATTACCCTTCCATGAACTATATTCACTCATTTTCGGAGAAATGATAGAAATAAGATGGAACATCAAAGAACATGAACACTTTAACCTTTCAAGGCCGAATTCGGCCTTTGTTGTCATCAAGAAAGAAACTAAATCTTAGTTTAAAATCGTATGCACAACACTCCTGAAGGCGGAGAGAAGATTCGGAAGCTTTTTTGAGTTAAAAGCATAAATGCAACCATCGCTTTCTATCTGTCACCTATATCTGCTGTTCGGCAATATCTTGTAGTTCTTGCACAATGAAATCCCAGTGAACACACAACTAACATATCGTGAAACAATCAAGGGAATTTTTGTGTTTCGTACGTTTCCTTTCACCCGGTCAGCGGCTGACTACTTTTTACGGTGTTTGAAATACGAAAAGCGAAAATGAAAGGTTAAAAATTCGAACACACAAACTGGAGCACTGTTTTTAATAATGGCGGGATTGTAGAATTAATAGGGTGGAAACTATTTGCAACCAAAATTGACTGAGCAAAACATATCTCTTATTATTGTGGTTAAGTTTTGAAGAATCAGTGGAGTTATCTAGATAGATCGAACCATGTATTAGGTATGCAACTTAATTCTCGGCCACAGGCACGACACGTTGACAGCAAATTTTAGCAAATCGAATACGTACCTAATCAGGGAAATAATCCCCGTCGTGCTGGATACATTTGAGCCATCGGTCAGGGAGCTGCCGAATGCCACTGCGGAAAAGAGAGGGCTGTTTCGAGTTGATAAAGTCATCAATACTTGTGTGGACCTCCTCGAGAGAAATGAAGTGCGTATCACTCAGGTGATGCTGCAGGGAGCGAAAGAGGTGATAATCCGACGGGGCGAAGTCTGGAGAATACGCAGGGTGGGACAAAATCTCCCATCCCAGGTCGGTGATCGTGTTTAAAGTCGTTTTCGCCGCCCCGGTGGCGCAGTGGTCTAAGGCGCTGGCCTATGATCATTCGTCCGTAAGGGGTCCGGGTTCGAATCCCGGTCAGGCATGGATGTTGTGTTTGTCTTATGGCACTGGCTCTCTCCCTTCCCTGGAACCAGTGACCCTAAATTAGGGACGGGCGACTGCTTATAGCCCATTGAGTTGCTCACGGTAGTCGTTAAACCTCCAATCAAAAAAAAAAAAAAAAAAAAAAAAAGTCGTTTTCGCGGTGTGAGGACGCGCGTTATTCTGAAGCAATAGGACCGACCTTCTGCCCTTGCCGGTGTATGGCCTTTTCGCCTCCGTTGCGTCACTTACACGAATGAGTTGCTGACAATAACGCTCAGCAGTGAACTTTTCACCTGGTTTGAGAAACTCATAGTGTACGACAACGCGCTGAACCCACCATATGCACAGCATTAACTTTCTGGCATGGATATTCGGTTTGGCGGTACTGGTGGTAGGCTGATCTGGATAAACCCACGATTTGCGCCGCTTAGGATTATCATTGAGGATCCACTTCTCGTCACAGGTCAAAATCTTGTGGAGGAAATCCTTCTTCTCGAATCTGGAGAGCAAAGAGCAACATCGTAGCGCCTAGACTTGTTCGCAGCTGTGAGTTGGTGGGGCACCCAACGGCCCTCCTTGTGAATCCGTCCAAGCTTGTGCAGGCGCTTTGCAGTGGCTTGCCGTGTTACTCCGAGTTCCTGGGCGAGATCTGACTGTGTGTGACAGGGATCCGCGTCCAACAGTTGTTCCAATTCCTCATCGTCAACTTTCTGTGGCTGTCCTGGACGTTCTGCATCACGGAGATGGAAATTTTACTGCTTAAACCGCTGGAACCACTTCTTACACGCACTGTTGGACACAGCAGCCTCACCCAAAGCAACACAGATCATTTGCTGGGCTTCCGCTGCACTTTTTTCAGCTGAAATGCGAACAGGAGGCAGTGCCTCAAATTTTGCTTCTCGAACGATATTGCTTTCACCGTCAACTTTCGTCCCTTCTGTCACTACAGCTGTGAGTGGTTACTGTTTCCTGGAAAGCTGTTGGATGGCGCTGCAATCGGCCATTATCGCACACAGCTATTTGCATTTGCCGACGTTCTATGATCGCTTGCGGTTAGGGGCCGAGAATTAAGTTGCACACCTAATCATCATTGTCAACCATTATCAATCCACTGCTGGACGAAGGTCTCCCCAAGTTTCCTCCACAACGGTCTGTCTTGTGCCAGTCTCCTCAATGTCACTCCCGCATACTTTCGAATTTCATCCACCCATCTCCCATGTGGTCTTCTTCTGGGTCTTTTCCTGTCCCTTGGAATCCAATCTAAAATTTCGGCTGTCCGTCGATGGTCTGTCCTTCTGGCAGTATGTCCAGCCCATTGCCATTTCAGGGATTTAACTCTGATCATGATGACTTCCACTCTTGTCATTTTTCGGATCCACGAGTTCCTCTTCTTATCTCTCCTGGTTACACCAAGCATGCACCTCTCCATGCTACTTTGAGTTGTCTGCAGCCTTTGTATGTCTCTTTCAGTTAAGGTCCACGTCTCTGCACCATACGTAAGCACTGGAAGGATGCATTGATCAAACACTTTTCTGTTAAGACATAATGGCATATTGCTCTTGAAAATTATGCTGTTTCTTCCAAAAGCTCTCCAGGCAAGTTTTGTACGCCGATTAATTTCTTCATCAATGTGACCCTCACTTGATATCTGCTGTCCAAGATAAACGTACGTGTCTGTTATCTCCAGTTTTTCTCCATCAATCGATAAATCTTTATTTCTTGTAAAAGCATTGAATATCACTTTTGTCTTCTGAAAGTTCATTTTTAATCCCACTTCTTTACTCTTGTCAGAAAGTTCCTGGATCATACTCTGAAGCTCTGATGGGGTAGTTGCAAAAATGCTACGTCATCATCAAAACGAAGGTGGGTTAGATACTACTGAGTAAATGCAGAAAAGTTGCGACCTATGTGTAAAACTTCCTTTTCTTGTTTCGCCTTTTGTTTTTTTATAAGTGGATATTTAATTTCTGCAGAATTTCCACAGCTCTACGCGCGTAAGCAATATCGAACATTTTCTCGGCAATGATCTTTTCACCAATTAAAAAAAAAATAAATTTAATAACGAGTTCTTCCTACATTTCTTGACTCTAAATGTCCCTTTACTCTTCTTGTTACCCTTTCAGTAACATAATTTTCCGCACATCGTTCCGAAATGTTTTTCTGCCAAAAAAAAAAAAAAAAAATTAAGAGCGGTTTTTTATGATAAAGTAATCCATATGAATGACGATAATGGAATTTACTGGAATGTCCAAAATATTTATGTATGTATTGTAAAGAATGAAGTGAAAACTTTTTCTACAAAAATCGTTTTATTCAGTGAAAATGTTGACATTTAGAAACTTGGAATAGCACTCATTTATATACACAAAGTATTTGGCAATTTATTTCATCTGTACATTAAGAAATTAAGAAATACAACGCAACATGATGAATTAAGAGGCTGAAAAGATACAATTTAATACTGAATTTCATATGTCATTTCGCTATTTAGTGTTCACCCGAATTAAAGTTTAAAATGTAAAATAAAATAAAATAACCAGTTTTACCTTTCGGGTTTGATTGTTACATGAAAAAGTGGTTCGTCTTTATTTGTAACACCCCATTTGTGTGATTCGTTTAGGCGTTTTTTCTGCACCGTGTCAATGGCTTTTTAGCTTCGAAACTTCTTATTTGGGTTTCAAAAGTATTTTCAAGAGTTCACTGATTTGTTGTGATTTTTTAGATGAGAAACATATTGCCATATTAGATGCAAAGGCCGATAAAATGCCCTTTGGCATTACATTGCTTGCAGTTAGTACTATATTATATCTGTTGCATTAAATAAAATAATTTGTCCTGTTGTTCAAAAACGCAGTTTTAATATTTTTTCGTATTTAATCAGTTTGGACATCATCCAGCACTTATATAAACTTCCTGAGCTTCAGAATAGAATAAAAATCAACCCTATGCCTAACTTTAATTTTTTTCTTTGTCAACTGAATTTCGTCCTAGTTAGAAAATTTGCTAGGCGGTATTTTTTTGCGGCTTTACACTTTATTTCAAGCATACTGAGCTCATCCCTAAGTTTCCTATTTCTTGCTCAGAGAGCTTTCAGCTAGTTGCATCTATATATTGACCCGCTACCATACATTTTATTCATTTATGGGTAGGGTGGTGATTTAAATTTTTAGGGCCTTTACTAATCGTATTTGACTTTCTGTCCCAATTTTAAGTTAACTTCATTAAATTATTTTTTTCTTAATCTTGTAACTTACTAAATATATTAGTACTCGTGAGATAACAAATAGCAGAAGAAAAGTATCGGTTCTATATGAGAGCACTGATTTTTGGGCGTATATGAGAATCTCTGATGCATTTACAAAATTCCTTGCTGAAGCAACTTTCCTCAGTAAATCAACACAACCGACCATTGAAGTTGGAAATATCTGCAAATGTTTAGTCATTTGTTACATTTCTGTTCATATGATTTTATAGCTGGTAGCATGACTGATGACGAAACACTGTTTTTGAGGTGGAGATGCGCAGTTATGCAAGACTATGGATTGGCATTGCTGTTTAGAAAAGATGTAAGCCACTAATTGTGGTGTTTTCTACTTGTTTCTAGTCTTAAACACCGTGGTAGGTCGAGCTGGGATTTTCAGGAAGGCTGCTGTGAAAGCCAACAGCGAAATAATTAGCTCTGGAGAAACTTCTCTTTACATAAAACACAACGGTGATTATGCCTTGCGAAGAACATCGTTCTCGCTGCCTGGGCTGTGCTAGATATTAGTGTCATTCTTGCTGCGCGCTACCCTTTCGGTGGCTAATTCGTGGCTTGCTGTAAACACTGGTGTAGTTTCGTAAGCAGAAAATCATGAATTTATTCAAATGTTTACCACTGGTGCTTGAGCAGGTTGCGGTACTGCACCAATCTAGTCACCGAAAGGAAATATTCCCTTCCCTGTTTTTTGCAAACTACTTGAGCAGAGGCGCTAGAGTTTCTTTTCCCACATACTCATAATCTTCATTGATCTTTTCCACAACGAACAATATCTGAGGAACAATGTCTAAGTCTAAGGACAATATCTAAGTTTCTGAGAATGAAAGAATGAACTGTTTCCAATAATAACCATAATGATGTTGGTTTTTCTTTAAACGTTCTGATTCTTGAATGAAGCCTTACTGAATTTTAGTGATGTTTCTGTGCAGTGAATATGTATCAAAAAACCGACGCGAGAACTCCTTCCACTAAAAAATGAGATTGGGGAACTACAAAAAAACGGAGCTTTAAATTTTAAGCTTTTTTAATACCGTCTAATGAAAACTTTTGATTATAGGACTGCAAAAATTGAATTTACAGAACTGGTAAAAAGAAAAAATATATTGCTAGAATTTTGATGTCGCAATGAAGCAGTTTCATTATACTACGTGTAGAGTGCAGAAAAATCTGCTGTGTGGCGTACATTTTTGGTGTCCTCATGATTTTAGAAAATGTTGCTTGTAATGTAAAATTTATTTTAGCCTCACGCTCACTTGATTTTGAATGTTTTTGTTGGTGCTTTTTTGTGATTTCTAGAAGCATAGCATGGTTTTGAGCATGTGAGGCATTATTTATTAACTAGATGAAAGCCCGTTAATAATGACAGGGGAAAATAAAATTTATGATACAGAAGTTTTTGAATTAAAATTTATATTTTAATTTATATTTGGTTTTTGAGTTCCACGTCAACAAAGGACGACCTTGGCTTACAGCTTTCTGAAAATTTCCCGAGCAGTCGGCTATGGAATTTGATACGATGGGCTGTTTGTTATGTGTTTTGTAAAACCTTGAGTCCCTATTTCGTCAACTGTTCCTTGTACACAACATTTTTCGTATACACTGACTGTGAACCGGTATCAATTTCCCCTATTCTTTTCCGTGAACTAATTTTATCTTGACGTCGTCGTACTCTTGACGTTGCCGCATACAGATGGGTAAACACCGGTTCAGGTAGTGAACCAAAATTCCTGATTTAAAGTTTTCG
Source organism: Macrothele yani (assembly GCA_039090855.1). Taxonomy (NCBI): domain Eukaryota; kingdom Metazoa; phylum Arthropoda; class Arachnida; order Araneae; family Macrothelidae; genus Macrothele; species Macrothele yani. The sequence goes on from CM077028.1 coordinate 146,116,976, forward strand.
TATCTCTAAATAGTTGACCGTGTGATGTAACGCATCTCTGACGACATGTGAGAATGATTTCGATTAGGTGACGTCACACCAGCAGCTGTGTTCTTTGTTGCTATGACAACAGAACAAAGGGATATACGCGTGGACTGTGCGCGTGCAAGTGATGAAGTCACTTACACGAAAAGCTAAGCGGGGAGTCACAAACATTTGTTTCCCGGTTGTTGCTATGACAACTTAAAAAGTGATACGGAGGAGGATGGCTCTAGCAAATTATATATTAGGATATTGTAAAATCACTGGGGTGAATAGAAAGGGATATTCAATATATCGTTTCCCTTTGTACAAATTTAAGACTCCCACATGAGCACACATTTGCGAAAAGTTTAAGTGTTCAAATAGGTGATTTATATTCAGCGTAAATTTTAATGTTTATAACTGTTTCAGTATTTTTTTTAGTTTAAGAACCTCGGTCTGTTGCCTATGATGACTCACCGGCACACACTTTTTGTTGTGTTCTATCACATTGATTTTTTGTTTTATTACACACATCAGTTTGTTCTGAGAAGTTGTACGTTATCGCTTTATCGCAGGATCTTCCCGAGATCTTGAAGCGGGTTCGTGGCACATTAAAGATGTTCATCGAAGTGATGATCTGAAGATTGCTTCCACTTCTGTAGTGAAAGATGCAAATTTGAACAATGATACGAGACGTACTAAAATGTCTAGCTTTAGTCCAGTTCCGTGATGATCCTTGACCGGCTGTGATCAGTGCCATCCATCGTAACCACCATAGCCGCCATATCCGCCGTATCCGCCTCCATAGACATCACCGTATCCATATCCACCGTGGCCGTAAGCAGGTTGGAAGCCACCGTGGCCTTGACCGTAGCCATATCCATAGTGCTCCGATCCGTAGTGACCGCCGGGAAAGTTCTGATGCCTGTTAACGCTGAAAAGAAATATTGAAAATGTTAAAAAACTTATAACAGCGAGAATTTCAAACTTGAAATTCTTCACAGTAGGAGAGCAGTACGTACACTCATCTCTGAAGCCCATCGTATATGGCTTGTTCGTGTCTCAAAATCGGTACTACTACATAGTAAATTTTACTGCATTTCTTCCACAACTAATTTCTAGACAGTCTTTACATAATAAAAAAAAAATTACACAATTGTCTAATGTGCTGGCTCTCTTCCGTTCTTCTGTTTATGTGTGGCTTACTAACTTCCCCATAGCTCTTTCACTGATGTGATTACAGATTTCAGTCAGTTACTAAATTCTCACCTGAAAATATTATTTGGTCACCAACGAAGTTTCATGTTCATATATTTGCCCCTTTTACACGCGACTAAACTTTATTCAGTAATAGTTATTAATAATACATCGGAATGACTAAGCGCTCGTTCAGAATTTGACTCAACGAACATAAAAGAGGCACAAGGGACGGAAAAGTAACCACTGCCCTGTGCAGGAAGTCAAGTTAAAGTCCGCTGATCCTATGTGGGATGATATAAAGAAATTAGCTTAATACCCCACTCCTAAATATACTGCCATTCGCGAAACCTTGGAGATCATTACCAACACTGAGGCTTGCAATGATAGCGTCTCTCTAGAATTGCCACGAGTTTGGAACCAGTTCGTCAAATAATGCTTAGTTTCCTCCCACGATACCGCGTGCCCAACCAACATGACTCTTCGTTTCTTCGAATGAATAATCACATTTGCACCTATTCATTTAATTGTCTAGTCAAAAGACCGCGTTCAAATTGTTGAAGTGTTCTATTATTCAGTTTGCAGTTTGATGTCTACCTTCCTTGAAAAAGGCTGATGTGCGAAAACTTGGAAACATTGATTTCTATTCTACGCCAAGAAATTCTGATCATTAGTATAGTAATACTATTTTCAGTAATAGTTATTTATGCGTATCAAAAATGATGTTAGCCGGCCTGGTGGCAGAGTGGTATGAGGCGCAGTTTTCGAATCATTCGTTCGAGATAAGTCTGGTTTAGAGTCTCTGGCGAAACACGAGTGTTGTGCTTGTTGGATGGCGCTGTCTCTGCCCCTCCCGGGAACAATTACCCTAAATTAGGGACGGGCGGAAACTTAGATTTGTTCATGGTGGTCGTTAAACTCCAAAATAAAGAACCATTGATGAGTCTGACACAGTTTAGAAATACTTATTTGGTTTGCTAATCAGTCTAGCTTGTTTGCCATTAGAATTGTGAAAAAAAAATCGAGAGAGTACCCTCGTACTCTTTGTAGATAATTTATACTGTGCATCTTTCGCATGCCTAGATCTTTGTAGGTGTGAAATAAAACGAGTGATTCGGGAATATACATTACATTTATTTACGCATTGCCTTTATTCGCGTCGCTCATGACCGCACGGAGCCATAGTCCGCTACATACTAAGGGGAATTAAATCGTAGCAACAAAGTTTACTAATGCCTGACATTGAGCGGTACTTAGGTAGGTGTATTAGTGAATGTTATTGTTGTAAAACCAATTAAAGAAGATTTGAGTCATAACAGTATGAATTTACTAAACTATGGTGGCGGCAATAGTAAGTACACTGACGGAAAAAAAATCCCAACACCAAGAAGGGGTTGTGTTAGATAAACGACAGTTGGTAGGCGGTGAGAGAACATCTGTAAGATGACGTCTATGCAAATTTCTCGCTCGGCGCATACGTCTGGCGCTAGTAGCGCCCCTCGGAACATGCAAAGCAGGTTTGCTGTAAATACGCGCTGTAACGTTCGTGAGCGTTAGTTATCGTTGAGATTCGACGTAGGGTGTTGATGTTAGTCAAGAATGCCTTTAAGAAGACAAAGAAGCCATTATCAACAACTCACGGAGTTTGAACGAGGTCGTGTAATAGTGCTACGAGAAGGTGGATTTTCTTTCCGCAATATTGCAGAACGACTTGGCAGGAATGTAGCCACTGTGCATGATTGTTGGCAGCGGTGGTCAAGGGAAGGTACTGTCTCAAGAAGACCGGGTTCCGGCCGGCCACATGGATTTATTGAGAGGGAAGACCGCCGTGTACGGCGTATGGCCGTGGCGCATCGTATTGCATCTGCGGCAGCAATTCAAGCTGCAGTTACCACCACAGTGACACAACGAACTGGTAAAAATCGGTTACTTGAAGGACAGCTCCGAGCCAGACGCCCTGTAGCGTGCATTCCACTTACTCCAAACCACTGCCGTTTGGGACGCCAGTGGTGTCAAGCTAGAGCTCATTGGAGGACGGAGTGGAGATCTGTTGTGTTTTCTGATGAAAGCCGGTTCTGCCTGGGTGCCAGTGATGGCCGTGTGTTGGTTAGAAGGAGGCCAGGTGAGCGCCTGCAACCAGCCTGTCTGCGGCCAAAACACACTGGACCTACACCTGGAGTTATTGTCTGGGGAGCAATTTCCTATGACAGCAGGAGCACTCTCGTGGTTATCCCACGCACCCTGGCGGCACAGTTGTACGTCGGTCTGGTGATTCAACCTGTTGTGCTGCCATTCTTGAACAGCATTCCAGGGGGTGTTTTCCAACAGGATAACGCTCGCCCGCATACCACTGTTGTAACCCAATATGCTCTACAGAGTATCGACATGTTGCCGTGGCCTGCTAGATCACCAGATCTTTCTCCAATCTAGCACGTATGGGACATCATTGGACGACAAGTCCAGCGTCACCCCCCAACCTGCACTAACCGTCCCTGTATTGACCGACCAAGTGCAACAGGCATGGAACTCTATCCCACAAACTGACATCCAGTACCTGTACGACACAATGCATGAACGTTTGCATGCTTGCATTCAACATTCTGGCGGTTACACCGGTTATTAATGTACCAGCATTTCAAATTTAAAATGGCTCTTCTCGCGCTTACATTAAGCTGTGATCTTGAAACCTTAATCGATTGAATATGTTACCTATACAAATGTATTGCCGCCATTTCATTCCTCTACAACTATTTTTTCGTGGTGTTGGGATTTTTTTTTCCGTCAGGGTATTTCGACTGTTTAGTTTTACAGAAACAATATTTTTATTATTATACACTCGTCAAAAAAATAGTTGCACCCAGAAGGAAGCAACCGACAGGAATGAAACTTGGTGGATAGGTTTGACATCGTGAGACATGCAAATGATTCAAGTATCACTCTCGCCCACGCATGTGACGCCAGCAAGGAGGGGTCGTAGCGCTGTGCCTGACCTGCTACATAAGGTCGTCCCGTTGCGCGTGCTTGCTATTCTGACTCGTACTGTTGTGTTGGTTGTATCCTTTGCAAGTGAAGTATGCCTCGGAGAAAAGTTCGGAAGCAGTTGGAGGAGTTCGAGAAATGCCGCGCCGTCGGGCTCGGAGAAACGTGTTGGTCTTATCGTCGTATTGCGCGTCATACCAGTCGTGCGGATATCACCATAACACGCTGTTGGTGGCAGTGAATAGAAAAAAAAACACGCAGCAGCGACAAGGAAGGTTCTGTGAGACCTAGACGAACCACGGAATGAGAGGACCGACGAGCTGTCCGACATGCGCGGAGTGACTCAGCAGCCACGATTGCGGATATTCAGCGAGCAATAGTGCCCTACACGCATCGTCTGATTAGTACCAGCACCATTCACAGACCACTGCACGATGTAGGACTACACGCACGCCGACCGTTACGACGACTGCCCTTGACACCAGTGCATCGTCGCCAAATACTGCAATGGTGTCGTGCCAGACTGTCAAGGAGCCACTCAGAATGGTAGCGGGTGATATTCAGTGACGAGTCCCGCTTTTGTCCTTGAGGAGACTGCCAACGAATCCGTGTGTGGAAGCACCATGGTCAGGACCAAGATGAACGGTTTCTTGTCGAGTGTCACACGTCTAAAAGGTCTGGTGTCATGGTGTGGGGTGCAATTGTCTGCGATGACAGATCACCTTTGATATTCATTTCAGGCACTTTTACAGCCCAACGTTACGGTAATGAGGTCCTACAACCAGTGGCCCTATTTTTTCTGAACGCTCACTCCAGTGCGATTTTCCAACAGGTCAACGCTCGTCCGCATACTGCTGCTGTCTCGAGAGCTTGCCTTCGAGGCACTGACACTTTGCCATCGCCAGACCTATCGCCGATTAAAAATGTGTGGGATGCTATTGAACGCACAATCTACACTCCACCCCTACCGCACAATCTGCAGGAACTGCGTGAGAAGATTCAAGCTGCTTGTTATGGCTTATCGCAGGACACCATTAGGAACCTGTACAACTCCATGCCGAGATGACTGGCATGCTGTGTGAGCAAACATGGCGGCCCGAGGCCATACTGAGACACTAAATATCGGTGTGTAGCTAAATACTTATTGCCCATATCAGTCTCAATGTTTAATCATTTAATGTTCCTGGAAACCTTTACTTTCCTCACGCATAGCATTGCAATCCGACACGTCTTTCTGGATGCAACTATTTTTTTTGACGATGAGTGTATATTATTCAGATTTAGACGAACGTAAGAAATGACACTGACACCGATAAAATGAGATGTAGCTATGAAAGTTCATCTACGCATGCTCAAGCTAAAATCTGGCCTCAAGATAGAAAAACTGAATCGCACATCTGTTAGTGAGGGGATTGGTAAATGTTGGTTTAGGATATTTACAGGTTACCCTCCATCGTGTTTATAAATCATTTTAAAGCTCTGGTCAACAGCAGGTAACCCCCCCCTCCCCTGCTGCCTGTGGGTCGAGGAGGAGTCAAATTTTGCTACGATGCACCGTTTTAAATGCACTTATGTAATTGCTTTTATCAAATTTAGAATCAGTTCCTCGTAATTTACGCAGATTGCAATGAGATATTCGTACGTTTTTGTAAAATGTTAGTAAAATACATTGTTGAGTAACAATGAAATTAATTATTGTTGCGTCACTTGCATGGGACAGCATTCAAAATTAAGATTTGAACAATAGTTTTCACAACTTCTGTTACCCATTTCCGTTACATCCAAATTTTATGGATGGGATTTACTTTACTGCTGTCGGGGAAGATGCATAGCATCAGAACTTCTGTTTTCCGTTGCTACAGACGTAAAACGCTTTCGCAGTTGGGTGCCGATCAAGCGTCAGCTGCGTTTATTTGAGACGACCACGTAATTGGTCAGCGCCGGGAGCCCAATTAGGTACGAATTAAGCAGATCCGTTTCCTTACATTAGTACTTCCGTTACCCATTCCCGCTGAATCGAAATTTTTTTCCATGGGATTTACTATGCCGCTGTCGGATAGCATCAAAAAATGATCAACATCTGCACTCTTATAAATACAATAATTTTGATAAAAGCCCCCCTCCCTCCCTTCGATTTTTCACATCCAAAACGAATTATGTTCTTTCTTAGAGAACGTTTAATGAAATTAGAGAAACAGTTTTCGTATGCCTCATTCTCAGATATACTTAGTTCGTGCTAATAACCAGGAATTTTGATTACAAAATCTAAATAATCGTGTTTATAACCTGGGACCCATATTCATTATCGAATGTGAAATTTTCATTCATCGGTACATATTGCTGATCTAAATAGTGCTTCTAATGTGTAACAAAACTATAACTTTCAACTGCGTATTGAATGTTTTCACAAGTATTTTCTCTCATAGCACTTTTGATAAATGCGCACTACTTTGACCTTCATCGTATATATTCTGCGTGAGATATCTTCAGTATTCTGTGTTCCACTTCAACTTCCAATTATGCTGCAAACGAAACTGTGTCAGTGTTCTCTGACAAACTCGCCCGGTAAGTGAAGAAGGTTAAGGACCGCCTTTGGAATTTAGCTCATTTTTGAACCTTTTGTGGGGAACCGCAGTCATCGTCTCCACAAAGGCATCAAAAATGCCTTTATTGCCAGCCTTATCGTGGCGAGCTCTTGGAGTTCACGCCGTAAATCGCAGCACTAATGTTTCCAGTTCTTATGGAAACTTAATTTATTTCGAAACGTTTTGAATCTCATCACTTGTAGATGACTTAACGGCGTCGTGTCTACAGTTCATTATCCTTCATATATTTCACTGCTTCCATTTTTATTCAACCTAAAAATACCATACAAATTATGAAATGTTTTCAAGACGCGACCAACTTTCTTCATCCTACGCAGTGACGAAGCCAGCCGCTCAGAACTGAGGGGCCTAAACATGATGAGGAAGGACGGGGGGGGGCAGAAATTTTGGCAAAAAGAAATCAGTTCATGTATTTTATCCGACGCTGATAATATCTCTGGTCAAAAAAAAAGTTTTCATGTGCATACTATACGTATGCAGTATGGGAACCATGGATGTGAATTTCATGGCAATTTTCTGTTTCTCAGCAATTTTAGGTGAATATGAATTTTAGTTTGTAACCTGACGAAGGAATCTCTCTCTCTCTCTCATTACAAAAATGGTGTTTTTCTATTTAGAAATTCGCTCAGAGGAACCCCTCCATTTCCTAGAAGTCCGAACACTAAATTTAACCAAAAATTCATTTCGTATAACAAAATTTCTGTGAATTTGAAAAATTCACCTACATTTATCACAGTTCCGAAATATCTTAGACGTCAAACAAAGGCCTTCGCTCTTTCCACGTTTATAACTGAGTCACGGAAAAATTCTCATTCCGTGACTCACTTATAAACGTTGAAAGAGCGAAGCCCTTTGTTTGATGTTCCAGGTCCACATCAAGTGTCTGTATTAATTATTCATTCGCCTTCTAATTATTTCTTCAGTTGCTGCTTACCATCTTTGGTGAATCCCCAGCATTTTGCGGGGCTCCAAGAAGCAACCTGCTAAATTGGCTTGGCAGTTAGCGTGTGTGAGTCCGGAGGAATTCGAGGCCGCTGTGGTGTAGTGGAAACATATGCGGCGCGTAACTGGAAGACCCTGGGTTCGATTCCCGGTGGCGGCCAATGAGAATGTTTCCGTGACTCACTTATAAATGTGGAAAGAGCGAAGGCCTTTGTTTGACGTTCCTGGTCCACGTCAAATGTCTGCATTAATATCTTAGACGGTTGCACCAGCCATATTTTCTACCTGCTTAAATATTTGGGGATGGGTGGGATCGAAAAAAATGTTGAGTGGGCTGAAGCCCACCCGTAGCATCGCGCATTATCCTACGGATTTTTCTTTTCGTATTAGACTTCCATATTTGAAAAATGCATGCCTTTTTTTAAGAACTGCTCAAATGTACAGCGAGTTTAGTAAACATTAGTGGGAATAGTAAAACAACCGAAGACATACCATTTTGAAATGAAAGATTGTGCACAGAACCTCAGCTAAAAATGAAAACATTACTGGAATTGTTTGATTTGCACAATGAGTAGTGTACTGTTATACAGCCAGTCGTTGTCCAAGCTGAGCGAATAACCTACCGGATTTCGTTCATGGTAGCATTTGTTGGTGTAAAGTTGGTCAAAATGTTTTTTAATTAAAACTTCTTTTAACGTATATGAATGTCACAACACAGCTGGCAAGAGCAAAGCATACGAATTTCCTTTTCCATTTATTCTATCGATATGTGAAAAACAAAGGTTTTTTATTGTGCTACAACCGACCTTAGTTGTCCCCTTGTATTTTCTTCAAGAAAGCGAAGAATCCCTATTTTACGTTGCATTGTGAAGGAATTCCAACGATGAAAAAAATTCCCAAATTTAGTTGGTCCAAGAAGATATCTAAAACCTTATGTGAATCTGATTTCCCTTATACCAAGGTACTTCTACCGTTGTTTCATATGTTCTATTTAGTACATCGTCGATGTCTAAGAACTGCTCAGATTCCATTAAAGTCAAAGATTGAATTTTAATTCATGTATTGATGAAGAAATGCGTGATGCATTTGATGTACTATAACGAAGTAAATTTCTCCGTCATTTTTGGTCTACGCCGGGATTCGAACCCGAGTACGCTTATTCCGGAACAAGCAGCTCTACCAACTGAGCTACGCAGACATGTATTCTGATTCCTATCTGCCTTTATGTCATGTGCGTCCTGCTGGCAGGTACGTCACAGTACATAATTAAAATATGCAAACTTTAAAAGTTCGTCTAACCCCGAAAAATTGCAGGGTTCATTAGCTGTCATCTACGTCCCTTATACATATTCCAAGAGGCTTTTTATTATGAATGTGTGCCTCGTCTCTCACTGAGAAAAGCAGTGGTAGTCGAAAAATGGTTATTTAATTTATTAATTTTGTGTTTTTTAACGTTTTAAATCTTGGTTTTGAAAAGATACTATTTGCATGTAGCACATCTTTTAAAAGAGGGAGGTGGGCTGGAAATAGCATGTGAAATTTTGGTCATTATGCAAATCATGTCCATAAGCCATGAAAACGCAAACATACAACCTGCATCCTCAAAGTTCCAGGACTGACGCAATAAAGAATATAAAAAGTACCATACTTACAATTAATGCTGGTCACCTTCAAAATATCGCCCTTCTGAATCAACACACAGTTTCCGCCATTTCTGAAGATCCTGAAAACAGTTCTGAAAGGCACTTTTCGGGATGTCCGCAAGTTGTTTTGTCATGGCCGCTTGGATAGATGTCATGTCTGTGTGATACTGTCCTTTTAGTGCCTATTTATCCTGGGGGAACAGAAAGAAGTCACAGGGCGATAAATCAGGGGAACACAATGCGTGTGGCAACACAGTGATTTGATGGTGAGTCAGGAACTGGTGGACTGACAACGGAACCTTTTGGTAATTCAGAATGCAGGGTACCAATCTGGCATTAAGTTTTCGTTTTCCCAGATCCTCTCGTAGAATCTCGTGACAGATAGACTTACTGATGGCCACCGACTCTGCCAAAAGTCTAGGTTACCATTCAGAATGCGGGGTAACAATCTGGCATTAAGTTTTCGTTTTCCCAGATCCTCTCGTACAATTTCATGACAGATAGACTTACTGATACCCACCGACTGGAGTCTCATTGTAATTCGGTGATCTTTCTTTAACTGATTCCTCACCTTTTCAATTCTGTCCCAGATCTCGAATCATCATCAAAGGATTCCCACCGGCCACGAAACCTTGCATACCATTCGAAAACTCTGCTTGGGAATGATGCTGTGTCTCCATATGCTTCTTTAACATTCTGTAAGTTTCGATAGCTGATTTACCAAATTTCCAACAAACGGATGTTTACTCTATGCTCTTCCATAGCTAAAAGGAAATGGGACGAGAACGCTTGCTATGATTCCCTTAATTCCCGTCACCTCCTGTCGGTACCGGTGTAAACCGGTTTCAAGCTGCTTACTGACTGGTCATGGATTACCATCTTCTGGCATACACGTGATATTTTTATTCCACTACTGTTTTTGTTTTTTGTTTTTGATTGGAGGTTTAACGACCACCGTGAGCAACTCAATGGGCTATAAGCAGTCGCCCGTCCCTAATTTAGGGTCACTGGTTCCAGGGAAGGGAGAGAACCAGTGCCGTAAGACAAACACAACATCCATGCCTTGCCGGGATTCGAACCCGGACCCCGTTCTGACGAATGATCAGAGGCCATCGCTTAGACCACTGCGCCACCGGGGCGGCTCCACTACTGTTACGTCAGTTATGCGGTCAGTCCTTTAACTTACTGAAGGTAGGTTGTATATCGCTTCAGTATGGCAGGTTAACTGCAACGGTTCGTCCCTCGTTCTCTCAAAGTGGTTACTACACTTAAAAATTCCTTAAGTTAGCATCACGAAAATTAAAGGATGAATCTCAGGTACATTGCACTGGGGGGGGGGGGAGATACAATCATGTCATTTTCGGTACAGAAGCGCCTTTATTTCACTATTTTTCATGTATGTAAATTCCATTCTGCCGATAGTAGTCTGCGTTTGGAGTCAGCAAGCTGGGGCTGTGGATCACTCTTGCATAGCTTCTGCTATCCAAGGTAGTGGAAGCGATTGAATGATATGAGGCATGTATAGACGGCAAGAGCACGGACCCCTAGTGCGTGTGAGCCAACGTATGAACGCCGGTGACTGCTTACGTACCGAAGATCCACTTGATGATAATACCCCATGTCATTGGGTCCGCTTCATGCAGGAATGGTTCCACAAATTGTGACGCACATGTCAAGACCTCAAGTAGCAGTAATAAGCACTTGTTGATGTATCTTAGTTGGGAAAGCATTCGGCTCCGGAGCAGAAGATTGCGGGTTTGAGCTTCGCAGCCGGTAGAATTTGTGTTTTTACATTGGCGCCCGAACGTAAAATTGAACCTACTGGCCGTTAGGTTATTCGAAAGATATGTGATGTTCCTTCCACACATCGTCTGGAATTAATAAGAATTCCTTCTACACAGAGTTCTTTCACGCATGGTTTGCAGCAGACCCGAAACCTTCGATTTGGTGCCCCCGCCTTTCGCAGGGAGGGGGAGGCTACGTACTACAAAGGTGACGCATATGTTAAGACAAGTATTGGGTGTGTGCAAAAGTTCTACCGGTTTTTATAATAGATGCGATCGGAATAGCTACGTCACAGTTGACTCTGCGATGCCGAATTTTTGGCCAATAAAGCGTGAAACAGTAGAGCATATAGAGGTGTGTTAGGCTTGTCCGAGTAAGTTATTCGTAAAGGAAACCACGGACGGTGTAACACGGCATCTGATAAGGAGCACATTATTCATTGCTTACTGTACGAGTTTGATAAAGGTAGTACTGCAGCCGCGGCTTGCCGCAACATCTGTCGAGTGTATGTGGAGGATGCAGTTGATGATAGTACATGTCGTCGTTGGTTTCGGAAATTCCGGGACGGAGACAAAATTCGTACAGATAAACCACGTCCTGGACGTCCATCCGTGGTTTCTGACGAGGATGTGAACCAAGCCATAACAAATGACCCACATCCAACCGTTCAGGAATAAGCGGAAACGTTGTCGGCACACAGAACAACAGTCGAAAGACGGATGCATGAGCTTGGGTTAATCACCAAGTTCGATAACTGGGTTCCGCACCAGCTTTATGAAAGCAACGAGTGGAGAAAACCCGTACCTGTGTTTCTTTGCTTTCTAGTCACAGAAATGAACTGTTTTGGGGACGAATTTTAACGAGTGATGAGAAATGGGTACTGTACCGTAATGTAAAGCGTCGAAGAACTGTGTGCTAAGGTACGAAGGCTGCTCCATCGATCTCCAAAGGAGGACTGCATCCCAAAAAGGTTTTGTTGAGTGTTTGGTGGTATGTCCAGAGAATCCACTGGGAGGTGTTAGCACCTAAACAAACGATAAATGCTGACCTCTACTGCCAACAGCTGGACAGATTGAGAGAACAACTGACATCGAAGCGGCCAGCACAAAGGGCAATGGGAAGGCGTGATCCTTCATCATGATAACGCCAGACCTCGTGCTGCTTTATTCACTCGGGAAAAATTACTGGACTTTGGTTGGGAAATGTTACCTCACCCGGTGTATTCCCCGGACCTGGCACCTTCGGACTACCACCTTTTTCGATCATTACAGAACGCCTTTGCTCTCCAAACCTTCGATGATGTCGACGATGTGAAAACGGCATTACATGACTTTTTTACTCTAAACACAGGAGTTTTTCCGGCGTGGGATTCACCTACTCATAGACAGATGGCAAAAGGTCATACAGAATTATGGGAAATATGTGAAATCCTAGTTTCTTTATTTGTTGTGTTCTTCTCCTTTCTTTGTAGCCTACAAAAATGGGTAGAACTTATGCACACACTCAATAGAACTGAAAAGCTCTTGTCGGTGTAGCTTATTTAAAAAAGTATTCGGCTCCGGATCAGAAGTATGCGGGCTCGAGCTCCGCCACGAGCAAATTTGTGTTTTCACAAAACACAGTGCGCTGATGAGACATTTCGAAATGCCCCCTAAACTTGCCTAATCTCAATCCAGTCAAACATCTGTGGGATGTTATAGAACGCCAGGTGAGGCAGTTGGCACATGATACCGCTCCATGCCGGACATGTGGATGTCAATACAAACAGCTCAGGTGCAGTTCCCCCCCCCCCTCTAACTCTACTGACCCCTCGTAGAGGCGATGACACGCCAGGAGGTGTCCCGTTCTCCGGACGGCAGGAGGGCCTACGAAGTATTGCGTAGTTGGTTGTAATTCAGTGAGCACTCAAGGCATGTATCCGTATACATACTAGCAAAACGGTATTCTCCCCAAAATGCATTTAAAGCATTTTTGTTTTCATATTTCAATGATTTATGGTGCTAAGCAAGTTTTCTAAAATATCTGCTCTTAGGTGTAGACAACTATCAATGTGCTACACCAATATTACTAATTTTGCAACAAGAATTATAGAATACAGAATTATGAATAGAGTTCAAGAATTTATAGAATATAGCAATTACCTTCATTTAGCGCAGTGATTTGAATGTGTGCGTTTCTTGTCGTTTTAGCACATCTTATGTTTCAGTAAGTAATTGAAATATCCAAAAGCAGGATAAACTTCTAAAGGCAAGAACAGACTTTTCTTATGTTGTGTGATGATGCGGAAACTAAAGTAATTAAAATAGTTCCTGGAGGGAAATACAGGGTTACAAGGGAAGTCCGGGATCAGGCCAATATCTCGCGAACTGTGGCAGTTAGCGATTTACTTCTTGTGCAGTTGTATAGATAACCCCCCTAAGGCTCACACAATAACACCACGAGAGATCCCCTCGCCCCCTTTTGGGGGAGGGGTTGATGAGGCTATCACGCGCCCCTTTGCTGATAGGGCAAAAAAAGTCAATTACAAACTTGTTCAGCGAAGCAAAATAGTACATAAATGTTTTTGTCCCATAATAAAAGATGGAAGGAGACTCCAAATGCGAAAAAAGTGGAAAGCTATCTGAGTCGCTCTGTCCGAAGCATATTTGCATGGATTTCAAACGTGCCTTCTGCTCAGTCGTCAGAATACAAAAATGATATGCGTGGTCGGTATGCCAACACTTCGTGAAAAAGTGACGGGAAGTCTGAAGCTTTGCCACGTACGCAAGTCAATTAGATGTGCATACATTTTTTCTATTGAATGAGTGTTTCGCCACTTTATGCTATTTCTCCTTGTCTCAGTATATTTTTTACTGTATTGGACGTCAAAATCCGATATTGAATATGTCAAGGAACTGCGTTTTATTTCAGAATAAGAACTGTTGATAAGGTTTGTAGGAAAAAAATTTCCTTTGTGCTTTCATTTACTTAGAACTTACCAGTTTAGATAAGTTCTGAGTAATAAGTTCTTGTCTAAATATTTTGTCGTTCCTTCCGGATGTTGTGATTTTCTTAGGGCCACATTCCCGGGCCCCTTCCATCTTTTGTTATGGGACAAAAACATTTATGTACTACTTTTGCCTCGCTGAACAAGTTTGTAATTGACATTTTCGCCCTATCTGCAGGGGGGCGATAGCCCCCTCAACCCCATCCAAAAAAGGGGGAGGGCGATGGGATCCCTCGTGGTGTTATTGTGTGTGCCATAGGGGGTTTCCTATACAGCTGCACAAGAAGTAAATCACTAACTGCCATAGTTTTTGAGATATTGGCCTGATCAACGACATTCCTTGTAACCCTGTATAACAGATTCGGCTTTTTACCGAAATGACATTCTTCTTTGACACTAGCTAAAGGAAAAATATATTTCACTTCAAAGGAATTTTTTTAATTAATACAGGGCAGAAAGGTGCATTCAACTGAGCAACACACAAAACTTAAAGCTTCTTACGTGCGAATGAAATACTGTAAAAATGTTCAAAGTAGCTGTTTTTCATTTTTGTTTAGGGTTTCACTACCTTCTGGAACTTCTAAGGATATGGAATTCGCACGTAGGGCGCTAATTCCAGTGAAAAGACAGCGCTTTCACCGTCGGACTAGCATACGACCCGTGGCTTATCCGGGACCCAAACTCCGACGATTAGCGTGAGACCCGTGCCCCTAGGGGCTGAGTTCGATATACTTGCTGAGCAAATTTCTTCGCTAATTTGAGGGAGGAAAGTCTCAGAACTTCTGTCTGTGTTTTATTCAGTTTCTGCTTATAGTTACCTGAATGTGAAGACCAAATACTGAAATAGCCTGTGTTGACCTCACCGTAGATCCTTCTCTTATATTCCTACGATGTATTCATCCAGTCCCAAATTCTGGAAATAGTCCGTGTTGACCTCAGAGTACAGTCGTGGCCAAAAATCCTGCACCAGTAGACCGAAAGTCAATTTTTGATGTTTGAAGGTAACTTATACAGCGTAATGGTACAGTTAGGAATGCATATTATTCATAGTTTTAAAGAACATTTTATGCTGAATTCAAATATATTTTACAGAATGTTATTACCAGTAATAGAAGTGAAGTTACAAGCAAAAATGTAAAAGTGAGGAAACACAAATCCGATTCTGAAAAAGCGTTCGCGGTCTTCTAATCCACTATAGCTTTCTCCGACGTCCGCTAGTGAGATATAAAAGGATATAGAATCGTCTGCCGACTTAGAACGCAGCTGCTTGTAGTCAGTTGACGGAAGTTTATGCAGAATTCCTGGTGATATTTGAATTTCGGAATGTCAAAGACCCGAAAATTCGTCCTGCCTCTTCAAACCAGGGCAAAAATCATTACCTTGCATGAACTTGGATTCAGTAGTCGCAAAATTGCTGTTAAATGTGGCTGTGATCATTCCACTGTCTCGCGGACCATTAAAAGAGTTGCAGAAACTGGATGTGTGGGAAACAGAAAAAGAACTGGTCCACCAAGGCTGTGCACTGAACGTGATGATCGCATGTTAATTTGTCGTTCCTTAAAATCAAGGTTTAAAACAGCCACTGATTTGAGAAATGAGTAGAAGAA